>CM061273.1:57282500-57956875 GCA_030848825.1 Tadarida brasiliensis
AGGTCACCTGGCTGGCGAGTCGCAGCTGCAGAGCAGTGACTTGAATCTGGCCAATTGGCTTCTGAGGCCAAGCCCTTCATCACCTGGCCCATTCACCACGCTCTGGCTCCTCACACTGCAGCCCTGAGCCGAGGCTCCCCCGACTTCCCAGGCTCCACCCCACCCCACCCCAGCAAGGGGCCTGCAAGCCCACAAATGCAGCCAGGAAGCCCCATCCAGGTAGGGAGAGCATTGTCGTAGACATCTTTCAGACACTTGGTGGGGGGCGCCACAGAAGACGTTAGCACGCGTAGTTAAGGCCTTGGGGATAAAGCGATTTGCTTACCTAACACAGAAATGTGAGACAAATGGAGAACCTTAGGTCCCTGTGACCCAAAATGTGATCTTTTTTCATGGTCTTATCAAAGTGGCTAGACGTGCCCATTTTGCAGACCTTGTTGATGTTGGATGTCCTAACAGAATGAGCTAGATGCCTATTGCAAGTGAGGAGAGACATCTCAAGAGCTGGGACTGACCTCAGTGAGACACCTGCCTCTCTATCTTCAGAACAACTTCCAGATCAATAGCTGAAGATGTGAGTAGATTGGACACCCTGGAGAAGAAGACAGGAACGCTCTTGGTCTAAGGGTTCCCCAGAGTCAAGGCAGGGAATTAGAAGATACCTTCTAGCTGGGCCAAGTTTCCCAGATTCTATTCCTGGGCATAGAGCTGAGCACCAAAAACGATTCACAATCATCACTGGTGGCACGCAAATAAATTTGGAAAGAGCTGCACACGGTAGACCCTCTTGGAGACTCACAGTTACATAATGGCAGTAAAGGCTCTGAGAAGTCCTGCAGCCAGGCCTCTTGCTCAGAGAGCATTTGTAAACCCTCCCTTTACATAGCCCCTGTCGACACACCCTAGATTCTGTGTCACACACAATACATTTTGGGAAACACTAAATATTAACACTGGACCGAGAAGCCCCTCAACCTAATTGTGATGTGATGATTCATACAATATGGGTCCCACAGCTGCAGACTATTTTTTCCCCCAGGACAACTGCCTCCCTGGTGGTAGACCAGAGGTACTCAATTTAGGGCAACTTCATCCCTCAGAGGTCACGGCATTTAGAGACATTTTTGCGTCATCGTCAGTGGGGAGAGTGCTAAACGATTCTGCTAAACATCCCCCACTGTACAGGAGAGCCCAGCACAACAGAAAATTATCTGGCCCCACGTCAGTGGTGCTGAGGCGGAGAAACCCTGGGCTGGAGCCATAGACTCAGGAGCAAATAAAGCACTTAATCCTCTGATGGTTGACCTGAAAGGTGGCTATGATGGATTCTGGACTCTGAGCAATTTAATACTGTCCATAGATAGCATAAAGCCTTCCTCGGGCCGCCTAAGCTCTTTCTATATCTTCAGCACAGCAAACATTGTAAATGTTGTTTAATTGTTTGTAAAAACAAATGCGAGTCACACTTGTTTCGTTGTCAGAACAACCTAACAAGCATATTGATAACATACGAAACACACATGTTACTTGCAAACGATGTGATATTGATCCACTTAAATGCCATAATTTTGGTTCTTTTCATCCTCCAACTGTGCAGTCCTGAAATACACACCACACACACACACACACACACACACACACACACACACACACACTTAGCAAATGACACTGACCACGTGTGTCCTTTCTCTTGTACCGCTTTCCTGAGTGCAGAAAACAGCAGTACTCAGAGCGGACCAAGAAAAAGGAGGAGCTTTACAAACCCCCACCCTGGGTCCTCTAATAATCAAGGGTTTACCAGAATTTATTTTTAAAAGTGTTTGAACTTTGCCCTACTGCCTGTCACAGAGGCAGGGGCATTTGAAGGAGATCTGAGCGTGGAGGGAGCTGAAAGTATGGGGTTACAACAGGGCGTTAGGCTGGGGGCACATGTTTTCAGGGTCCGCAGGCCAATTTCCCGGTGGCCCACCCATCGAGGAAATTCTTTCAAGTCCTTGGCCCGTGAGTTAATGCTCATTTGCATGGTGTGATTTTCCCATCTGATCTGCAAACGGAAAGATTGCAGATCTTGGCCTGTTTTCCTCCTCAGCCTGTGCACTCACCCGTGGGGCAGGATAATTTATGGAGATGTGAATGCGTTTTCTGTTCCTGTGGAATTTCACGCAGCCCTCTTCTAAGGAGGTAGCAGGCGTCTGTGTCTCCGTCTCTGAGGGCGTTCATGATCCCGGACCAAGCAGATGTTTAGACAGGGCATCCTGCTCCTTCTCTGGCTTCCTTTTATTTAATTTTTTTATTTCTGGAAAGCCAAGGAATATGCTAGACAGGGGGTTTGACAGACAGTAGGAAGTGCCCACAGAAGCACAAACTTTGGGGGAAGTATGCAGATACCCCCAGACTAGGAGAGGAATGCTGACTTGAGGTCGTGTGTCTGGCCTGGAGGTGAGCCCAGGTGGCAGGAAATGGCTGAGCTGTGCCTGGGAAGGTGCATTTCAGCCACAATCCTAATCCTGAGCTCGAGGTTGGCATAAAAACAACAGTGCCACCACCTGCATGAGACCAGGTGATGGCACGTGGAGAGAGGGTCCTCCTAAAATGTTCTGCTACCTGAGACCCTAAGGACACCCCCCAACACTAAGGGATTTGGGGAAAGGAGCCCCAGCGATGACTGAGATCAAATTCCCAACCCTCCTCACAGTAAAGGGGCGTGCGTCCCATTGGGTTTAATTTTAGAAATGAAAATCAATGTCATATTTCTTTTACACTTGAGTTTGCGGAGTGAATTCGGGTCCTGCTAGAGTAACAATTTAATCCTGAAATCTCAGTGGCTTAACACAACCAAGGCTTTTTCTCTCTCCTTCACGCCACCTGTCTAGTGAAGGTCAGTAGGGATTCTGCTGAGTGACTCCGGGACTCAGCTCGAGGGACACACCCAGATCCCAGCACGTGGCCTTCACAGTCATCAGAGCAGAAAAGGGAGGCACTGGTGAAGTGCTGGCTCTCACATGCTTTGGCCAGGAAGTGATGTAGGTCACTTCAAGCATACCCTTGACTAGAGCTAGTCACATGGCCCCCACTAGCAGCAACGGGCAGGGACCCGTGGACTCTGCTGCCTCGGCCACAGCTTCATGATACTTATTTAATGTAGGATCCGTCTTTTTATTTAATGCTATGAATACCTTGCCTTTGTGTAGAGCTCATCACAAATGTATTGGGGGGATTCTTTCCACGTATGCTCTTACTGGAGTCCCCTCAAGGCCTGGGAGTAGATTGTCCCTTGGAGCCACGGGGGAGGAGCTGGAGGCCCACGAGGCGGGGGTGGCAATGTAGTAAGTGAACAGGAGGAACTAACAGCTGGAGTTTCCGACCTGGATCTCTCCTGCTTTTCCACAGAGGCTGCGGAGCATGTGATGCTTTGTCAAATTCTTGTTTAGATGATTGACGGAACCTCCTTGAAGACCAGGGTGGTGGTGCGGTGGGAGCACGAACCAGCGCATCTGTCTGCTGTTGAGAAAGTGATGCCTGTACCAAGATGTCAGTGAGATTTTGCCAGATGGGCTGATTTCCCGACACAAACTCATTTCCCTTCTGGTTGAAATACAATCACTTCCTCCTCCCGGAATGGCTTTCGTGCTATGTTGCAATAGACCACTTGTGTTCACTCCGGGCTAACTGAGTCCCAACCCCATCCTGACCTCACAGAGCCACCGCGCTGGCCCAGCAGTTGAGTAAGACCCATCCAGAGAGTGGCACACAGGCTCTTTCAGGAGGAATGCAATGAGAGACAAAGAACCAATCTTCACCTTTTGACCTCAAAAAGCATCTCCAGAAGAAGGGGGCAGCTTAAAGTCTATCCACAAACAGATTAAAAAGAGAATAAATGAAGAGCTAAATACTTGGCCCTCCGAGGGGATTGAGGCTGTGCTGTCTGGGAGTTAGGGAGGCCGAGGAAGCTGGATGAGGGGGCGCCAAAGGCTTCTTGAAGCTGGAAGGACCACACCGGGAGGAGGGAGACAGCGTCAGACACAGCTTTGCCTCTATATTAGTCTGCTCAGGCTGCCATAACCAAATGCCTCAGACTGAGCGGCTTAAACGACAGAAATGTGTTTCTCACAGTTCTGGGGGCTGAAAATCCAAGATCAAGGTGTTGGTAGGTTGGAAGCCTCTCTCCTTGGCTTGCGGGTGGCTATCTCCTCACTCTGTCCTCACGTGGCATACACATATCTGTTATGTCTCCTTCTTCTTAGAAAGACACCAGTCATGTTGGATTGGGGCCCCATCCTTATGACCTCATTTAACCTTAATTCCCTCTCTAAAGGCCCTATGTCCAAAATATAGTCACAATCTGAGGTGTACTGTGGGTTAGAATTTCAATGTATGAATTTTGTGGGAACACAGTTCAGTCCATAACAGCTTTGTTAGACCTGTGAAGGATTATATGAGATTTCTTTCTCATTGCCTATAGGAAGGGCTCTTACCACTAACAGCTGCTTGCCCCCTGCCCACCAACTCACCAGCATAAGGGACTTCCCTAAGCTTCTGTTTGGAAGAATAGTACTAAGTTGTGCAAACCACTCTTCTTCAATGGCCATAATACCTGAATCTCCCCAGTTGGCCTTTGATCTATTTTGGCCAATAATGTGGCAGAAGTGACACTGAGCAGGCTCTGGCTAGGACCTCCAGGGGCTGTGCACACTTCCACTTTCTCTTTGTAACCTGCTGCCACCATGTGAACACAACCGATTAGCCAACTGGGGGATGAGAGGCCATGTGGAGCTGAGGTCATCATCTTAGTCAAGGCCTTGAAACCATATATTGGGATCCCACAGGAGGGAGTACATCCCAGATCAGCAGAGCTCAGGCCACAGCTGACCAGTTGCCTGAATGAGCCCATCAGAGACCAGAAGAACCGCTCAGCTGAGCCCAGCCCAAATTGCTCACCTGCAGAATCACAGCTAAGTAAATGGTTCCTGTTTTAAGTCATCAAGTTTGGAAGTGATTTGTTAAGCAGCAAATGTAAACAGTACTCAGGGCCTAAATGATGTTCTCCTGTGCTCAACGGGCCAGACTGATAAAGCCACGGGGTGGGGAGCAGGTGGTTACCATGTTCTCACTGCTGATAAAGCTGAGAGTGGGGGAAATGGGAGAAGGAGGCTTGGGTTTTAGGCACATCAGTTTTATTTTATTATTTTTTAAATCCTCACCTGAGGATACTTTTCCATTTATCTTCAGATAGAGTGGGAGGAGGAGAGAGAGAGAGAGAAAAACATTGACATGAGAGAGACACATCGATTGGTTGCCTCCTGCATGACCTCGACCAGGGCCAGGCACCGAACTGCAACCGAGGTATGTGCCCTTGACTGGAATTTAACCCGAGACTCTTTGGTCCATGAGCCGACACTCTAACCACTGAGCTAAACCAGTCAGGGCTAGGCACATCAATTTTAAAGAAAGGAAAAAAAGAAGTTTACTCTATTTCCATATATTCCAAGTCAGTGTTTTTTTTCCCCTAGAATTGGAATCTTCTTTTCAAAAGAAATCTTACACAGAATCCCAATGTATAAAATAGGTAAAATTTGTAATTTATTCCTATAAATCTCATTTAGATGGCCAAGTATGTAAAATTATTTTTAAAAGCTAATCAGTAAGAACAAGAGGGATAATAGGATTATGAACTCAAGCATTCCAAACCAGGGGTTAGGGAACACAGGAATGGTTTTATTTCTGTACCCAATTAATTTCTGCATTGTTTTGGTAATGTAGTATAAACAATCCTGATAAGCACGCGTAAGCAATTGGGACTGGAAGTGTTTTTTTGTTTTTTTTATCCTCACTCGAGGACATTTTTGCATTTATCTTCAGATAGAGTGGGAGGGAGAGAGGGAGGAAGAGACAGAGAGAAACATTGATGTGAGAGAGACACACCGACTGGTTGCCACCCACACAACCCCAGCCGGGGCTGGGGACAAACTGCAACCGAGGTACGTGCCCTTAGCGGGAACCGAACCCGGGACTCTCTGGTCCGCGGGCCGATGCTCTAACTGCTGAGCCAAACCGGCCAGGGCTGGAAGTGGTTTTTAACAGCTCACCTTGCAATCTCAGGATGCTCTTCAATGAAACAAAGACAGGAGGAGCGGCCATCTGTCCACATAAGTTACGCGTGGTAGGCTCATTGTGCTACCCATTGCAAGTTTCTCATCAAAATTACCTTAGGGTACACTTTTCATGATGAAAATAGTCAACCATTGCACAACCCATGACGCACCTCCCAGCACCCTGTAAATCCACGAAGCCCACTTGGAAAATGTCCCGTATTTTCACTCCAACAGCCTTTGAGGAAGAAATTCTGGTGGAAGATGTGCAAAGCTTGAAAAACAGAGCGTCCGATGGCTTCAGGGACCACAGACTCACCTTCTTAATTTCAGAAAGGAGAAACACAGTCCTGAAGAAGGTAAGTGCTTTCCTCGGGATCAAAATACAGGCATCGTGGCTGCAACAGGAATCTCTTTTCAGGAGAGAGACATGAGCCCATGAGTGAGCTGGGTTTACACCAATTTCTTCTTTAGGCTCCCACGAAGAAAGTAAGGTGGATTTAAGAGAAAGCCCAAATCATAAAGATTCTTATCCTCTTGGGAGGATTTTAATGGTCGGTATAAAAAAAAATCTGCATGTTAGGAATTTGTTATGAATGAATGTGTCTATAAAGTCTTATTAAAACTCTAGAACAGTAGCTATAGGAGTGAGACACTGTGACAAGCATACATGGAGAAACTTGCCAGCATCACTCTGGTCACAGCAGTTTGGGGCACCCAGTCAGGTTTCGGGGGACCTGCTGTTCTCCACACTGAGCCACGTGGCCTGAGTGGAGAACTCAACGGTGAGTTTCCAATGACTATGCCTCCTTGGTGTCAGTGATTGGTTGAGGTACTGACATCTGCCTCAAAGCTGGGCCAATCATAGCCCTCTACAGCCTGGCTGTGTTCCCAGACCTGGCCAATCAGCATCTTCGTAAAGGGTCTTTCTTTTTGGAAATCGGAGAAGCCCTTTAACGGCTGTGGTCCCAGGGCTGTTGGATTTGAAACCGCAGGAGGGGATTAAGACAGGCCGATGGACGAAGGAGGGTAGACACAGCTGCCCTTACTGAGTTTCGGTTTCTCGAGTCTCTACATTTCCTCTTCCCGCTTGTGTTCAGGTCTGACCTGGGTTTCTGTCACGTGAAACCAAAGTATCCTGATGACTGTAGGCAAGACTTTGCAAAAGTAATGAACTATGTCTAGGAAAATAGACATATGCACAGAACGCAAACTTTGCATGAAATTTAAGGGAAATGGAGACCTCATCATTTGAACTGTGTGGGCTCCAATGACCCCATTCAAAAAAACCCTGCAATGAAACAACGGGGCTTGATTTGCTCATGGATTTGTGCTTGGTCGATATGACTTTCTCTAGTATCTCTGAACACTCAGAGGAGCACAGAATGTATAAATACGTGGCTATGGGTTGTGCAGAATTCTCCACTCAGTGAAAAAACATGAGCTGAGCTGGGTGTGTGGATACATACACCTTCCCTGCAGGATTCGTAACTATTCAGCCACGGAAGAAAGTGAGTCAGAGACATAAAAATCCCATTTGAATGAAACTGAGACCCGGTGGGACACTTGAACCGGCCAGGAGAGACGGTCTGTCCCTCCCTACGGACTCCACTTTGGTTCCACCATCAACAATATTTACTCACGCCCTACGGAGCTTGACCCGGGCGCCCAAGCTGAAGGCAAGCTTCCTAGGGGAGAGTTGCACTTGACTTCCCAGGCTGAACAACTCTGATTTCCTTCTGCCGGCAGTACTCTTTTCTAACCCACCAACCTCGCCCAAGTTTTCTCAAATCCCGGCCCTTCCCAGGCCGCCTGGTACTTGACGGTCCAGCTTTCAGTCCACGTGCCCCTGGGCCAACACTCCTTAGGCTTCTCTTTTACTCTCCATATTTTGCTGAGTTTTATTGCAGGTTCTTGGCTTCGTAGGAACTGTGGCCCTCTACTATTTTCTATTTCCTGTGGCTTCCCAAATTCATGTGGTTTGTTGCTAGTGAATCCAATAAAAGAGGCCCTTTGCTGCTTAACTCTGCCTCTTGCTCAAGCCAAATTATGTTGGCTGTCTCCAGTGCTCGGCCTCCAAGGTCAGGCTCGAGGGATTGAACGTTCTCGATGCCAGCATCTGTAAGGCACTCCAACTCAGCTCTGTCCTGACGTCACATTTCCACCTAGGACGCCCTGCCAAGTGACAGGCCACAGAAAGAACTCAGCCTCTTTCCCCCCCGTACTGGGGTTTTCATTAGGCTCCTGTGTGTGCCCGCCTGTAATAACAGGTACACAGATGCTCCTGTGCCTGGTAACTTCTGCTTCACCACCACCGCGGCTCTTTAAAATGCTGTCCCCGCTTGGCTTCCGGCCAGCCCAAGCCTGCTTCAGCAGAATCCGCGGGGCTCGCCCGCCTCCGGCTTAATGAATAATCGCAAGAAACACACGGGTCAGCACCTGCCCACGGCAGAGCGGGGATGGCTCTGGCTAAGCCAGGGGCTCTGTGTTCCCACTTTGCTTGAACGCAGGACATCTTGGCTGCCCTTTCTCCGAAAGCACAGGGAGCCGAGGAAATTCCCTCGTTTGGCAGACGGCACCTTCTCAACGTTCCTTCGGGGTGTTTTTTTTTTTTTTAAATGGATTTTATTTAGACTATTGCAACAGGGAGAGAACCCCAGATTCAAATGTTAGACCGTCTCAGGAAGGTGGTTTTGCCTTAGATGTTTATAGGGAGGAGCAGACGAGTTATAGGTGGGGTGATTTTATAGCTGGGATTGTTTTTATTCAAGGCTTTTGTCATAGTAGGTAACAGGCCATTGACTAACAGCCCCCCAAAATCCTGATGTCGTCTGTTCCCAATTATGTGTTCCGCAGATATTTACTCTGGCTCTCCCCTGTGGGAAACCATGAAACAGATGTGTTAGTGTGACCACAGGCGAGCTGGGGCTTCTCATGCTGGGAGAAGTGGCTATTTATTGTCACCTGAGGCTCCAGACAGCTGCCATGAAGCTGGACAGTGCACGGTCATAAAAAGCAATATGGTTTTATACGGAGAGGGTGCGTCCCGCCCGTCAGGGAGGGGCCAGGGTGGGTGGAGGTGGCCGGCACAGCCGTCGCAGAGAGGGAAAGTGAGGGCCTGTGGATATCAAAGGATGCGGTGGTGGAGCCGCTGGTTAGAGCGTGGATCTCGGAGCCAGACCTTCTGGGTACAAAGCCTGCCTGTGGTTTGCTTGCTGCCTGACTTTAGAAGGCAAGTTATATAACCTCCGCGTCCCCAGTTTCCTCTATAAAATGAAGTAAACATCAGTACTGTGTTTGTTTTCGATCGCTGTGTAACAAATGACCACAAACCTGTGGCTTCAAACAACACCCACGGAACAGCTTGGAGTCGCAGGTCAGAAGTCCACCGTGTGGCTCCGTTCTCCGTGCAGGGCTGAAGGCCGCCGTGAAGCTGCCAGCTGGGCTGAGTTCGAGGCTCGGGGGCGACGCCTGCGCCCAAGCCCATTCCTGGTGTTGGCAGAATTCAGTTCCTTGTGGGTGAGGGACTGGGGTCCCTGTTTCCTTGCTGCCTGTCAGCTGGAGGCCAATCTTAGCTCCTAAAGGTTGCTCGTCTCCCTTGTCATGTGGCCCCCTCGACCTGGAAGTCAGCAAATCCTTATTGTGCTCTGAATCTTCGAGGTCCTCTTCCTCAGTCAGCTGGAGAAAACTCCCTGCCTTTAAAGGGCTAGGTCAGGCACATCTGGACAGTCTCCCTGTCCCCAGGTCAGCTGCCCTTTACGGCAGTACCTGGATGGGCATTTGACTGAATCCTCGGGAGAAGGTGTGTGTACGCCAGGGTTGGGAATCCAGGGGACCATCTTGGAATTCTGTCCACCACACCCACCTACTTCTAGGGAAGTAGTGAGGCCTAAGTTAGCAAATGTAGGTCAAATAAAGTACTCAGCACAGATTCAGCATGTTTTGAGTAGAGATTTGCATGCAAAGAGTTAGCCGGTTGAGTTCCCAGGATTGATGAGAACTTTGGGGTGAAAGGAGAGTGTGAGGGGTTGGGAACAATGGGTCAGCTAAAGAACACCCTCAGTTCTTGGCCGAGGGGCTTCCTTTCGATATAACTGGAAACAGGAAGTACCTATCCTCCTTGGATGAACAACACTGACACCCTCCTTGATTTTGCTGTGGCAATGGTCGTGAGGCCAGGCTCCAGGATGACGGAGAAGGCGTGTCTGGACCGGATCAGAGATTTTTTTTTTTTTTTTTTTTTTATCCTCACCCGAGGACATTTTTTTTTTTTTCCACTTTTTGTTCAGATAGAGTGGGAGGGAGAGAGAGGAAGAGAGAGAGAGAGACACATCGATGTGAAAGTGACACATCGAGTGGCTGCCACCCGCACGACCAACCAGGGCCAGGGACAAACTGCAACCGAAGTACATGCCCTTAGCGGGAACCGAACCCGGGTCTCTCTGGACTGCAGGCCGACACTCCAACCGCTGAGCCAAACTGGCCAGGGCCCGGATCAGAGATTTTAGGAAGAGTGAAGAAGTTTCCTCCAGCGACACGTCCAAGGATTCAGAAACCGCTAAAAGAATAGCTTTTCTTGAACCAGCCAGGCAAAGAGCTAATTGAGGGAAGTGAGAGATGGGGGTCAGGATCCCCACTCCCTCTGCTAACCACACACAGGTCCTGTGGGGTCCACCTCAGGCTGAAGAAGGCTGTTCCCTGTCTTAGCCTGACGTCACTTGTGGCAGAATCAGACAACGGGACCAAGGCCCTGCTGGTCCTGGGGAAAGGCCAATGGCCACCACCCATGAGTAAGAACCTGGACGTGTATCCTTTCTGTGGGTTGAACTGCCTGCTCCCAATAAATCTATGTTCCAAATGCTCTGGGGCCAGCATGAGGCAAACAAGAAAGAGATTTAAAAAAAAAGGTGGTGGGGGGGGGGAGAATAAAAAGATTGCATTTTTCATTCCATGGGTGCCATGATGGGAAGAAGCTTTTCTTTCAAAAACACCTAGACGAGGCAATTCTCATTTCCAGCTGAGTGCTCCTTCCTCTCTCCTGGCGCTTTCCCCCCCTTCTCTTATATCTGCTGTAGCTTCTGGATCTTCTCAGAGCTCCCCACCACCCAGAAAAACTTGGGCCAATTTACTCCCCTTGAACAAACGTCCTTTTTGAAAAGGTGCCCAGTCTCTTCGCTGTGATTTTCAAAGACAGACTCAGGGTGAGACGGTGACAGCAAGGAGCTGGGGGGAGGGGGAAAGTCAGGAGCTTCCGATGCTGGGGAAACAGCCACGTGCACACGCTTCTGAGAGATGCTGGGTCTGTAACTGCGGAACATGTAACTTTCCTGATATCCAAGGAAGATGTCAAGAAAGAAAAGCAGAGAGTAGGAAACTCATGTTTCTGTTGTAGCTGCTGGAGTCGCTACACCAGTGAGGCGTGACCCGGTTTGGTCTTGCCTGTCAAGACCAGAGAAGCCAACCAAAGATATGTGGGCAGAAGGCCAGGCCAAGCCAACCAGCTTTGACATGTCAAAGGACAAATGTCTTCTGGCTTGGGCAGTTTGTGGGCAGGGAAGAAATCCAAAGCTCAGCCTCTAAAGATGCAAGGATAGTAACAACATGAACAGTTACCTGCGCTCCAGGTAGGTCCTGCCTCCCGTCATTACTTCATCGGCTGGTTGGTTTATGGCCTGAAACAGTGAGGACTATGCTTCCCTCGCTCCCTGAGCTTCTCTCCTCTTCACTATTCAAGACAGGTGTCATCACGCCTGATGGAGCCTGGCGCTGGCTCGCTCGCTGTGATCAGTGGCCGATGACTTGGCAGAAACACTTCCCCTGATTACATTTTTAACCTACATTGTGCCGAGCTTAGTTATATTTTCAGGAGGAAGCAGAGGAAGGGAGGGAAGAACAGGGGGTTGAGGAGGTTTTTAGAAAGCCTAAGGGCCACACAGCACGGGGATAGCCCACCCCACACATCATGTGTCTTTTCCATTCCAACTTCACCAATTATTGACATCCAAAGGCAAATACGGATTGAGAACCTAAAACATTCAAAACAATGTATAAGCTCCACCTTCCATGGTGTGAAATAAAAAAGGAATGTCCGGGGGACAGAGACAGGACATTACCTAGCTCCCATTGGTAATGAACTCAAGTTAGAGAAAGGTAATTTCCGGCTTCATACCATTAGTTATTAGTGTGATGGTTAAAGGAAAAAAAAAAAAAATCACTCAGACTAATGGTCTCTTCCGTAAGTGGTGAAGAATGCTGATTTGGCTTATTTTACTACCTGCGCCTCTCCTGGTTTGGCAGGCGGTGTGCTGATACGATTATTTTGGATAGCAGTTAATGTTAGGTAATTATTGGCGTGGTAGCATCACACATGTCTATCAATCCCAGGTGCTTAAGTATTGGCTGGGTTGTGACTCCAAGGAGGCCGTGTCTGTGGAAGAGCTAAACAACTAGCAAGGCCGTTCCCCGTTCCCTCCTCTGCTGTCTGGTCTCATTATTTGTCTGCACTGAGGTCTGGAGGCTGCACTGGCCAGCGCCTCCGCAGGCCCTCCTGTGGCCAGGGCGCTCTCTCCCTTGGGGCAATGAGTGAGGATCTCTCACGAGAGAGCTCCGAGGGTGCTCCGAGGGTGATTCGGATTCACGCCGCCTAATGAGTCCTCTGCACTCCATTTGTGGAAGGCATGTGCTTTTGAATATCCCTTCTGGGTTGGGAGCAGGTAGAGCGTCCTCTGCCTTGGACGCCCAGCTTCACTGGACCCTCCTGCAGCTGACCACCCTGTTACTGCCCACAAATCTCCCTTGCGACCTCAAGCATTAGAAGGAAGTGATGACTAAATATCACAACCATGACACTTTGTTTTTTTTTTTTTTTATCCTCATCCGAGGACATTTTTGCATTTATCTTCAGATAGAGCGGGAGGGAGAGAGGGGGGAAGACAGAGAGAGAAACATCCATGTGAGAGAGACACATCGAGTGGCTGCCACCCACACGACCCCAACCAGGACTGGGGACAAACTGCAACCGAGGTACGTGCCCTTAGAGGGAACCGAACCTGGGACTATCTGGTCCACGGGCCGACGCTCTAACCGCTGAGGCAAACTGGCCAGGGCAACCATGACACTTTGAACCAACCACACAAAACGCTTCGTTCCTCCTTAATACAGCAAAGCCACTAACTCTCCCTGAGCGCCCCCCGCCCCCATCCCGCATTGAAATGCTCAAGATAATTTCTGATCAGGAAATGTGCTTTGGTGACATCTCACGGTGCAGAAACCAAGCTCAATAGCGATGGCAGGACAGATTGCTGAGAAAGAGTTTTGCTTTTCTGCCAAAATATTCCTCTAGGATTTCCTTCAGGACCAAAGCAACGTGGGGAAGTTTAAGCCCCAGCAATGGGACTAAGCGAATGCTCATCTACCTTTACAAAAGCAAGGGACTCTGCCCAGAGTCCCTCATTCTTAAATCTGCGACAGACATGTCGATAATTTTCTAAGGGCAATATTTCCTAGTTCCCTGATCCAGACTCCCGTGTTATTGATGCAATAAAGGTAATGGCGAAAGTGGCAATGCCTGAGAAGCGATCACAAGTTGCCTTTTTTTTTTTTTTTGCACACAATTAGGGATGAAATTGAGAACTGTCTTTGTAATAGAAAATCATCCGCCATAGAGATGCAGTTGAAATTCACCGCAGTGATTTCAGCTAATAACGCCCTTTTTAATTTCTGGAGGTTTTTCTCCCCCAGTCAGTCTTTGCACGCCAGAATAATGAGCAAGCAGTGAGACTGGGCTAGCACTACAATTTATGGTCTCCCCGTGCTCCGGAGGGACTGTTTACCCGATGACATCTCATTTTGAAATCTCTTGTATTAAGAAAATTGATGGGTGTGGTGTAAAAGCGAACTGTGGATGTGAGCGATATTTAGACAAGTCTATACTTCAGACAGAGTCCTCACTCACAGGGCAGCTTTCCGCCATGAGCTGGGAGTCTCAGCATTGACGATTTCCTCTTCTCCAACACTACCCCTCCCCTTTACCATTTTACAAAAACATCCTTCTTACATTGGTCCTAAATAGGTTTGGTATCTTTTTCCTCTGCATTTTGCTTTGGGTTAAAGAGGCTCCCAGGTAGATTTTTATTTCCTCTGTGAAAGCATCAAGCCTCAGATCCAAGTCAACCCAGATCACCAGGAAGGGACAAACCAGGTTTTCAATAAAACAGCGGCGACCGTATCAGGGAACTGACGGCCTACTTCCTGCCCCGGCTGACCTCTCACGCGGCAGAGGAGTCAGGAGAGGGTAAGAGCTGGGTTTGCAGGGAGTAGCCTTGCAATTTCTGGAAGGCGCCCAGGTCCGCCCAAAGAGCAGAGTGCTGAATTCGAACCAGCCCTGGAATGGCTCTGTTTGGAAACCTCATTCTGGAAAACCGAAGTCCAACAGCGACTTTCCACAACAGGACAAGAAGAAAGAGGGCGGAAATGGCCCAGGGGACCGAAGTTGGGCTAAGGAGTGAGCCAGAAGCAGCTCAAGGGGGAGGGGCTGGGAACGTTTCTTGGCTGTGCGGCTGCATAGAAACTTTTTTTTGCACTGAGATCTACTGGGGGCTCAACTCTGAGGTCCGCAACAGCTGGTGGGGTCTGGGTGGGGAACACACTCAGAGCCCAGGGCCAAGGCTGGGGGGAGGAGGTGCGGGGAGGCTGGGGCCGATGTGCGCGCTCCCACCCGACTGGCGGGGTCCTCACCTGTTCCAGCGGGCTACCTTCCTCCGGTAATACCGCAGCGCCTCCTGGCCGGTCAAGAGCAAGTCTTCTGGCCCGAGGACAGGCGGCTCCTCCGGGACGTTGTACAGAGGGTGGGCGAAGAGGGCCTGCAGCTTGGAGCTGGGGGTACTGCGGCCGCCAGGATCCTGTTCTGTCCCCGGCCGGGCTCGGGAAAAGTTGTGCGCGGCCGTGCGGGGGTCCGAAGCGGCTGCGGAGTCCGGGGCCGGGAAGGAGGCGCGGCGGGCACACGGGCAGCTCCGCGGGCGCTCCCGGGGCCGCAGCTGGCGCTGCACCTGGGGCCAGAGGTGGAAGTAGAGGTCGGCGGAGAGCAGCGCGCCCAGCAGCAGCAGGGTCAGCAGGCGGTCCCGGCGCAGCCCGGGCATGGCCCCGCCGGGCGCGCGGGCGACTCCGGGGAACCGGGGGGACGCTGGGCGCAGAGGGCCGCCTGCAGTTCTCCGGGCCGGCCGGGGTCGATAGGGCCGGAGTGCTCACCGCGGGATAGCTCCGCTTTTGAGGGGTGTCGCCCTTGAACTTGGGAGCCGGGTGCAGGGACCGCGGGGTCTCGCGGTGTTGGCGGGCGTTCCTTCTCTGTGCAGAGTGGAGACCAGGGGATGGTGTCTCCGGGCCCCTGTTTCTGGCACCTTTTCCCCGCGCACGCCCGCCCGGGAGCCTGCGGCAGGTGAAGGGCTGGGGGCGCTGGTGTGGCTGTCCCCGCAGGCGGACGGGCGGGCGGCGGGGCCAAAGCGGGCAGGAGCGCAAGGCGCGGGCGGCGGTGCTCGCCTCTAGGAGGAGCAAGGCGACCGCCGAGCCTGGGGCGTCTCCAGACGATGCTGTCCTCCGGCGGCTGCTGCGACTGTTCCCGCGGCTCCTTCTGCGGGCGGCGGGGACGCCCGTGCCCCAGCTCCTCGCGGCGAGCTCGTCTGCGCGCCCGACTCCTAGAGGCAGAGGTAGCGCCGGCCTCCCCCGCCTGGCCGGGCGCCCGCACCCCGCCCTCTCAGCTGGCACCTGCCTCTGGCGCAGCTCGCCAGCCAACTCCGACTCCCCTGCGGGTTCTGCCCTTCCACCTTGTCACCCAACCCTCTACTCGCGCCCATCCCCCCTCGCCCCAGGCTTCCCACTTTCCCTGCCCAGGGTTCAGTCCAGTCGCTTTGGGGGACTCAAGCTGTGTGTGTATAAAACCTTTCCCCCTTTTCCTTCCTTCCTTCCTTCATCTATTTATTTATTTATTTATTTATTTATTTATTTATTTAAGAAAAAGCTCCCTGAAAGCCTTTCTCCTGTAAGGTTAGCCAGATTGTGTGTGTGTGTGTGTGTGTGTGTGTGTGTGGTCTGTTCTCTCTGTTTCTTCCCACAGGGCACACACTAGATCCAGAACAACTAACTAGGTGCCGCGTGCGCTGCACGCACTAGGTGCTTAGGAAACACCCACTAAGTGAATGAAAAAGTTTGACCTTTAAGAATAAGGCACCAGTTTTACCTAGAATATTGGTGATTTCCTGTTTGGTTGGAGTTTGATTCCAAACGGTGCCTGCGCTTTACAAAGAGGAAATTTGTCTTGCACTCGAGGAGGGCGGAGGGGCCCCCTGATGACCCCACTCTGAACTTTTGCATTGAGCTTGGTGTGCAAGAAGTCCACCCCAATGAATCACTGGGATGCAAGTTAGGTTCTCTCCCTATACTGTGAGGTAATTTATACTCCCCACCCCATTTTCCTTTTGAGAGGGAGGGAGGGGGAGGTGTGACCTCCTGGCTCCTCAGTTTGACTGAGGAGGCAGCCCCACCCTCCTGGGTGTTCAGGAAAATACATCTTTGCCTTAAGCTGCTTGTCTAGGCAGCAAAGCTTCCCACGCACGTCAGTCCTACTGCTCTTCACCTCCTCCCGTGGCTGGAGTCCAGACCCTCAGATAAACTGTGACTAGTGGGTTCAGACCAGAGTTCTTCCCACCTGTGTGTGGTTCAGCGGGTGATTCTTGGGGCCGGCCCCTCATCTGTAAGTGAAGACAGTCACAGAACCTTCTCCATAGAGTTTTTGCATGGCTTAAATGAATCAGACTTGCTTAGAACAGCCAGCCCCAGAACAGCGTGAAATGTGTTTGCTAGAAATATGCTTACTTCTTGGTTTCTGCAGTACACTGGGAGAGGTTAGAGATTGCTCGTGAGGGAGACAAAAATAGCAAAGCATGGAAAAGGAGGGTGCCAGAAAGGGCCCATTTTCAGGATGGTAAGACCGCCAGCTGCTTTATTCAGCTGAGTACGGTGACGAGCATTTTTGGGGTTTTTTGAACCACCTCCTTTTTATCTGGAATTAAATTTTAACTGGCCTCCAGTTTCAGAGAAACTTTTCGGCTTCTGCCATGTCATGGCCCGTGGATGAAGAAGTCAGGCGTTGAATGGTGTTACGTGTGCAATAACTGTGGTGAACTGATCTGCATTTTTCCGGCCTGGCAAAGGACACGGGCATGAAGCCACCAAGAGTCTTGTGACTTCCATTCTCCCTCATCCCTGGGGTCATGTTCCCCAAGTGGACTCTTTTGTCTGGCCTCAATTCAGGGAACAATATTCCTAACTCGATTGGAGGTTATCTGAACACATTTTCCCTGCCCTCTCAAGGTCAAGGGTAAAACTGTGTGTGGAAGTCAGGTAGTAAGTACGAATGGGGTTGGGGTGGGAGAGTGGAAACTGACTAGAGGCAGGATTGGCCAGTCAGATGCCACACTCCAAGGTTTGTCTAAATCTCTCGTTTCCCCTCCTAGAAAAAAGAGCTGTAGAAAAGAGCTGTTCCCTTCTGACTCCACATCTTGTCTCCTGGCTTCCCCACCAGCCTGGCCCGGGGTCCATCCCCTCAGTTCACACCCAAGTTATTTCCAGCTGCTGTTCACTAGGACTCATCCTTCCGTTTCAAGCCTCCCATTGCAAACCCACCCCCCTTTCCGTTTCTACTGCTCTCAGATGTTCCCAGGACCTCGTTGCTTCTTCCTTAGACTCTTGCAAATAGGCTCCTAACTGATCTCTCTGTTTCCAGTACAGCCCATTTCAGTGCCTATCCTGTGCTTTGATACAACCGAACTCTTGCCAGAGTGATCTTTGTAGCAAGCTGATGCAAGCGTGATGTCCTCACAGAGGAAAAGCCTTCGGAACATCTCACTGCTTCTGGATTAGGTCCCTCGTGACAGGACTTTTCATGGTTTGTCTTCTGTCGCCTTTTCCAGCCTCGTCTCCCACCTCTCCTTTTCATTCCTCCCCAGTGTTCACCCTATAACACGTTCTGTCCTTCCCCACGTGCTTTATGGTCTCATAGCCATGCCTTTAATCAAACGCTCTTTCCCCATCTGGAGAATGAGCATGGTCTTCCCGAGCTCTGGCCACTGTCCTGTTTTCTCCGATGCGCGTCCCCAGGCGGTTCAGTGCAGTGCCGTGTGCTGCTGCGTGCTATCACAGCTGTTTGCACATGCTCCTGTTAAAGCATTGACCGTGTTGCGTCTAGTTGTTTGCATGTGTTGTTGGTTGATTTACGTCCCCCCAAACTCGTATGTTGAAATCCTAATTCTTAGAAGCTCAGAATGTGATTTTATTTGGAAATAGGATTGTGGCAGATGTAATTAGTAACGATGGAGTCGCACTGGAATAGAGTGAGCCCTACATCAAATATGACAGGTGTTTTCATGAAAAGGGGAAATCTGGACACTGACATGTGAACAAAGGGAGAGGTCTGCGTGAAGATGAAGGCAGAGCCCTGGCCAGTGTGGCTCCAGGGTTAGAGCATCGACCCATGCACCGAGGGGTCACGGGTTCGATTCCCAAAGGCCCATAACTGGGTTGCAGGTTCGATCCCCATGCACAACCAATTGATGTGTTTCTCCTCACATCGCCGTTTCTCTCTCTCTCTCTCTCCCCCCTTCCTCCCTTCAACTCTCTAAAAATAAAAAAAAAGATGAAGGCAGAAACCAGATGATGCTTCTATAGGCCGAGGAACATCAAAGATCGCCAGCAAACCCCCAGAAACTAGGCAAGAGGCATGAAGTAGATTCTCCCGCATGATCCTTGGAAGAGACCAGCGCTGCCAACATCTTGACCCTAGACTTCCGGCCTCCAGAACCGTGAGACGGTATACTTCTGTTGATCCGACCGCCCACACTGCGGTACTTTGTTATAGCAGACTCTGCAATCTAATACAGTGCACAGTCTGCCTTCCTCCCTGGCGCATGACCCCTTCAGTGCTGAGGGTGAGTGTCACTTATCTATGGACACGGTGCTCCGAGGACAGGGCGTGTCACTTGGGGACTGCTCAGTAGCTTGTAGCTGAGTGCACGGAGGGAAGCCATTGGGGGCAGGGATCTCCGGCCATCTCTGCAGCTGCAGCATCCTCCATGGGGCCTTGCACACAGTAGGGACTTCACGTTTGGTTACAATAAAATTACATAGTTTGGGACCCTGGGGGAGACACAGAAGAAATATTCTTCATGGCTCCTGCCTTCCAGCAGCTTTTAGGATTGTTAGAGAAACAATACCTGTCTGTACCTATGAGACAATTAAGAAACAGTCCCCAGGTAGGGCACTGAGCTGGTTAGAGAGTCCGTGGGTGTTTTCCAAGAAGCACAGGCCACGGGCCCTCTGTTTCCTTTTGTTCTAGTTACACACCAAGCTCTCTGCTTCCAGGAATTAAATCTCGAAAACAACAGAGTCAACATTTAAACACCAGGGTTCCTCGAGATGCAAGGGTTATACTGTCTATTTTTGTCTTGCCTGTGTTCCCGTGTTGCTTAAAAAAGACGAATTGTTTCTCGTGTGTGTGGTTGGGTTTCTGCGCTGGACTGCAGGTCCCCAAGGGCAAGGCCAGCATGCGCTCTCTTTCCTGGTCCTGCTCCCCTAGGCCCGCGGACACAGCAGGGCGTGCCGCTGAGAAGGAGCAGATTCCTGCAGCATAAATGGGGTTGTGGAGCGGGGTCTGTGTGTGCCCGTGCATGGGGGCAGCGGTTTCTAATGCGTATTTATAATAAAAATCTAGCCTCAGATAAATGTGAACTGTTACGTTTAGTTAGAACAGCTGAACCTTAGGAATCATAATGCACCTGTTGAAACAGCGATGGGTAAGAGACATACAGTGAAGGGACTGAGCTAACTGCAGACACCTGTGTCCCTCAGGGCTGCTGTCGCTGTCCCGATGTGTGTGAGGGCAATGCCACCTCCACCTGCTCGCTGTCTCAGTAACGGGTGAGGGAGGTGGGTTCAGTTCAAGTGCTGTACGTGACAGACCCAGAACAGAGTGAGATGAAGAAACCCGAGACGGCCTGGCCAGTGTGGCTCAGTGGTTGAGTGTTGACCCATGCACCAAGAGGTCGCAGGTTCGATTCCCGGTCAGGGCACATGCCCAGGTTGTGGGCCCGATCCCCAGTGGGGGGCATGCAGGAGGCAGCCAATCGATGTTCTCTCTCATCGATGTTTCTATCTCTCTCTTTCTCTCCCTTCTTCTCTCTCTAAAAAAGCAATAAAGATGAAAGAAAGAAAGAAAGAAAGAAAGAAAGAAAGAAAGAAAGAAAGAAAGAAAGAAAAGAAACCCGAGACAGATTTGGTGTTGTAGCCAGTCTCTTTTATTCTGAGCTAGAAAGTCCAGAATTTTCTATTCATGAGCAAAACGTGCTGCCTGAAAAGGCCAGAGATTTCTCCAAGTGCACCTGTGGATCTGAATTACCTGGGGGTGTGTATAGAACTGCAAATTCCAGGGTCACACCCTCGATCTAGTGAATCAGAAGCGTTGGAAGTGCAGCCAGGAATGTGCAACTTCAACAGGCCGAGTCTTAGAAGCTCAGGAGTTCTGCACACCCCAAAGTCCGATCGTGATACTTGTGGGAGTTTGGGAATCACTGGTTGAGAGGACAGTGCGGGACAGAGTCATAGATTTGATTACTAATTGTCCAGCTAGGATCCGTTGTCTATTTCTGTCTAACTTGTGTCATAAGGTCCTCAGAGGGCTGGAGAGAAAATGTGTGTTTGCACAGCATAATCGATCACTGTTACTGGGGAAAACCAAGCAAGCAACCGGCAAACCAGTCTGTTCTCTACAAATGGGGGTGATGTAGTGTGATCTTGCTGTAACAAGTCACGGCTACACTTATTAGCACATTTCCCTTCCCCGAGGAAACGGAATTACCTCCCCTGAGCCTCAATATCCTCAGCTGAAACATGAACCCCAGAAATGGAAGATCTCTAAGGTCCCTTGTGGTTTAAAAAAAAAAAAAAGATAATTTTGCAATTTTTATTGTACTAACACAGAATAACCAAGCTTTTTTTTGCACAACTTCATTTCCAGTCTAACCCAAATAACAGATGGTGGAGGAAGAGGAAGAACACTGAACTGGGAGTCAGGAAGCTTAGACTTTGGTCCTGCCTCAGTCATGAGCTACTCAGTGATGGCAGTGGGGGAGGGGGAGCAAATTATTCAATGTCTCTGGCCTTCATTTTCCTCACATGTAAAATGTTAAGTTAGACAATGTCAGAGTTCTCCTGCAGAATTGATTTCCTTCAGGAATAATGATGCAATATGAATGCAAACTAAGGGATTCATTGCCAGCACGAAGGATGTAATACTTATATCTGATATATATGCATGTGTATTTGTGTGTGTGTGTGTGTGTGTGTGTGTGTGTGTGTGTGTGTGTGTGTGTATAGCAGTATGACACTATTTCAGTTAACTTCATTGAACACAACTTGATTTACACCATGGCCTCATATCCGGGGTTCTTCTATCTTCCTAAAGAGATGGTTGAACTAAAGCGCTGAGCTTTGATATTAAGGTTAAGCAGGTTAATAAAGGTCAGCAGTCAAGAGATTTGCATCAATTTTTTTGAAATGAGACACATGAAAGAGGGCAAAGAATGTGTGTAAGAATAACCTTCACTTAACTTAGTTGTATTTATATCTTGAATTAGAAGAAATCATACATCTGTGTGTGGCTGATTTTAGGTCATGCAGTTTTAAGCAGCACCCTGTCCATGTTATGTGCGTTTTATGTACCAGACTAACAACAGATGTGCTTTCCTGCTTCCGTGTTTACTACCTTGACAGCACATCTATTTTCAGAAGGTAGAAAGTTGGGATTATGTGGGGGGGTCTTTAGAAAGTCATGTCTTAAAGTATTTTAACTGTTGTCTAGCAACTCCTTCTCCGGCATACGAATTCACAGCTAGTGGGTGAGACAAACATTAAGCAAATGTTACACAAATAAATATATTGGCCCAGCTCAAAGGTCATTCTTGGAACATCAATACAGCTAAAATAAATAGAATGACTCCAAAAAGCTCTGAAAATTAACACAGGCCTTGACTCAGTAACTTCGGAGGGGGTGGAGACGTGAGAATTCCACTAGTGAGGTATGCGATGACCCTATACTTTCTAAACGTCCTTAATACATACATGTGTCTTCACAAAGCCCATGCTTTCGGTCTCACCTCCTCCCTTTCTTCCCCTCCACCTCCCACTCCCACAACTCCATGCCACCAAACTTGTTCTCTTCATTCCGTCCCTCCCCGGTCCTTTATATGTGGGGCGACCTGCTCGGCTCCAGCCAGCAGCCATTCCCTCTTCATTTCTTACGTAGTCCAGCCCAACTGAGGTCGACCAGCTGGCTGGTAACGAAAGACTCCCTCCTTCCTAATCAGAGACTTTAAAATATCTGTAATACAATATTAATATTCTAGTCCTGTCAAACAACAAAAAAAGATCAATTGTGATAAGTTCAATGATATTAACTCTCTTCATGCTGCTTTTATTTTTTAATTTGGAAGCAAGGATGGGAGATGTAAAAGCCGATGAATCATTCTGAAAACATGACTGGAGCCCACTCCTGTGTTGTACAGGCCTTGCCCTCTTGTCTCCGGGTTAGACCAAGTCCCGCATTTCACAGCGTCAGCCGTGCTCACCTGATAGTTCGGAAAAGGCAAATGGACTCCGGGGTCTCTGCACTCGCCTTCTGTTTTCCCCAACATGTACGGTGACCATATTTTATGAACTAAAAATCTGAACTTAGGATGCAACACGCTCTTACCATGAGGAGGGGCATGGGGAAAAAATCATGATTCTCCGATCTCCAAAAATATAGGAATTACAGCTGCTGAACAGGTGCACGTGCCAAATCCTCACTTGCTTTTGATGTGCTAGAGGCAGCCTCTGAGGGAGGCGTCCGTGGCAGGCCTGGAGCCTCTGGTTATAGGTCTCAACAAGCCGCTCCCAAAGTTACTGCTCAGCTCTGCTGAAGAAGGAGGCGAGTCTGACTCCTAGCACGCGTGTGTCGTCAGAGGGCTCAGCTGCACCTTACTCTCACGATGCATGTATATATATATATATATATATATATATATATATATATATATATTTTTTTTTTTTTAGTTTTTTTCCTTTATTGGTTTTAGAGAGAGAGGAAGTGAGAGGGAGAGAGAGATAGAAACATCGATGAGAGAGAATATCAATTGGCCACCTCCTGCATGTCCCCACTGGGGATCGGACCCACAACTTGGGCATGTGTCCCAACTGGGAATCGAACCGGTGACCTCTTGGTGCATGGGTCGACACTCAACCACTGAGCCACACCGGCCAGATGATGCATATATATTTAATCATATAAACGACATACAAATATTTTATCTTTGTATAATATTTGGACACTAAGCAAGATTTTAGAGTAAAAAGTGGAAGCCCACCCCCATCCCCCACTTCTCCCACTCTCTCATTTCCTTCCCCAGAGGTAACCACTGTTAGGTGGATACAACTCCTTTCAACATATCAGCTATTCGAATAGTTTTTCCTCTACCTTATTAATAATGAAAGAAATGCAAATGAAAGCAATGGAAAGGGATCATTTCTTTCTTATCTTATTTTCCTTGCTACAAATGAATGAAAATATTCAGACTTGGCTCGGGCTTAGGAAGGAATTTTCCATTGGAGCCACCGTTCTGAAAGTGAATTTGGTAATGTAAATGCATTTAGATTTTATATCAATCAGGGTCAGTCAGGGGACTGAACATGCACCAGTTATTTGAACAAGAAAAATTTAATCAAAAAAATTGTTAACTAGCGAAAGTGGTGAGACACCGCTCAAGGACCCAGAAATAGCCTGTGCAAAAAAGAAGCTATCTCTTCTGGGCTGGGAAAGTGGACAACGAGGAATTAGGACCGAGAGGGTTCCTGCATTCCCAGGCCAAGGATGAGATTTAGACGGCTTTGAAGACCACGTGTCCACCGCTGGAACACCCAGCTGAAGGTGGTGAAGCAACTTTCCATTTAGGAGGCCCTGTTGATCTGTCAGTGTGCCCGTGGGAAGTGGACACCGATGCCTGAGGCCATGGCCAGAGCTACTGCGGAAACAGCTCCACTCTGTGGGGGAGTGTGACCCCATGAGGGTGGTTGGAGCTGGTCCATGAAGGTGCCACATGCTGGGCTCCCATGTGGCATAAAACAGGGGAGGACTGGGACCCAGAGGGGGTGTCTTTCTGCCCCCACTGGGTTGCCCTGTTCCTCCAGTGCCTTCTATTGACAAAGCCTGTCATTGTGCCAAATGGCAGGGTCCAGCTCCTGGTTCTCAAAGCAGGGGAAAGAGGGTCAATTTGGAGCTGAGAGGCAATACAGTGATAACTGACACAGACTCTGACTTCGGAATTCCATTTTTTAAAAAATTAAGGAGACAATTGAAGGTGTGCATAAGATTTCGATAAAGAATGGTTCTTGCGGCATAGAAAACAATGACAATGAGCTCAACGTTAAAAAATTGAGAACTGCTTGAGCAAAATGTGGTCATCTACAAGATGAGGCCAGATTTATTTATTATTATATTATTAAGTGAAAAATGTGTGTTGATAACTTTTATATTATGACTCATTAAAATCTGTTTATACATCTATTTCTATGCACAGGAAAAAAAAAAACTTGGAAAGGTTTGGTGTCTTATTCATCAACTCCTTGGTGTCACATATGGCTCATAGTTATTCTATAAATATTTACTGAATAATGCTTGTTCGGGGCTGCTGTAAAAAGGGCCACAATACCACAATTGGCTAGGGCTTATTAACAATAACAATTGCTTATTAACAATACCAGGGCTGCTCTATCAAGGTACTACACCCTTGGTAGCTTAAAACAATAGGAATGTATTCTGTCACAATTCTGAACACCTGGTCTGAACTCAAGGGCCACACTCCCTCTGGAGGCGCTGGGGGAGTATCCGTTCTAGCCTCTTCCGGATTCTGGAGGCTCCAGCTTTCCTGGGCTTGCGGCCACGTCACTGCAAACTCTGCCCCCTCACTGCATGGCCTCTCTTCTGTCTGTGGGTTTTCTTCTCCTTATAAGAACTCTCATCATTGGATTTAGGGCCTGCCAGAAAATCCAGGATTGACACTTATTAACAATGATGTTAACATGTTAAGATGTCAGTTAAAATGTTATGAATGAGTAATAATGAATGGCTAAGTAGAAATGTAAAAATAGACCACACTTTTTAAACTAGGACAGAAGTTGGCAAGTTTTTTCTGCCTTTGTAGTAAGAAAGCAGCCACAGACAATACATACACTAAGAGCATGGCTGTGTTCCAATAAAACTTTATTTGTAAAAACAGGTGGTGGGCCAGATTAAGCCCGTGGGTGGCAGTTTGCTGACCCTTGAAAGAAAACGTCAGAAGGTTGCACAGCGTACCAATGACGCTGGCTCTCTAGCATCGGGGAAAGCAGATTTTTATCTGCTTTGTTGTTGTTCTTGTAAGAAGGAAATGATAACACATTTGCAGATATGTTTGCTTTTCTTGGAAGAGTAATTTGGGCTAAATGATTGACATAAAAGGAAGTAAGATAAAATGTACCTCTGTCTTTGTGAAATAGTTAGATTCTCAGAAACAAGAATCTTTTCAATTAATTCTATTGGCCAATGTGTTCTGGGAACAGGTTTGGTACGTGCCTTGTAAGTTCATCTTATTATACAGAGCCTTTGCCATATGGAGTTACGTGGTGAAGGATTGTGGCTTATGCTATAACATAGCTGAGTCTGGAAAAGAATCAGTAATGACATACACAACGGAGCTTGAATGAAAGAGTTATTAGTTCATTCTTGTTTACCTTTCCTACATACTATTTGATTGCAAGATAAAATTTAAGGGGAAAGTAAGACAATAAAAATGGATACTATTTGGAAGGACTGTTAATGAAATATGGTTATAGTCTGGGTTAGCAGAAAGTAAAAAAAACCAGGAAGGACTGAGCACATTAGTTGGGAAGTGAATTGCTTTGAGTAAGAATACCTGTATTTGGTAGTTTTTGTTTGTATTTGGTAATGTTCGTTGAGGAAACACTAACCTCCTACCTCTTCACATTAGTGTTTATTAAATGCTTATTTAATCAAATCAAATAATATGTGTTAACTGATGTAGCCTCTTGCTATCCTCTGTACCAGTTGGGTTGTCTGGGAAGCAGATGCTGAAATAGAGTTAGCTGTGCAAAAGATTTACTGGGCAGGGGCTGTGTGACTGCCAGGCAGATCTGATCGCCTCTACCAGCTCAATGGATGTTCTGGGGCCAAGAGGGCCTGTGAGGGGTCCTGTGTTGGTGGGAATTTTGTACCATGCTTTGCTCAGTCATTGGCAGGGCTCTCTTAAGACGTGGTCTTAGCTACCATTGCCTTACTCAGTTAACGGCCTTGAAAGCTGAGGTGGACCATCCCGGAGGGAACAGCTAGAGGCAGTCAGCCGACCACACTCCTCACAGCGAGGCGGTGAGTCCTTTCTAGAAGGGGCATCTGAGTGCCCCGCTCGAGTTCGGCACGCCTTTCAATTTTCTGACTCTTTATTTCATTTCATTAGCTGACTTGCCTTTCTCTATCTTTGGCATTGAGATTCCCCAGACATTTTTTTTTCCTTCTCCCCCCTTCCATAGACTCTTTCTGGAAGATTCTTCCACTTCAGTGGCTCTCATGTGGCCCTTTATTATCTTCTATGGCAGGGCTTACCTAGAAGTTGATAATAATTTGATGTATCAGTGAAGATTACATTTAAGGGCATGAACTATACAACCCAAATCACAATCATTTTAACGTAAAACAAGCCTGGATGTTATGAGTCCAGCGCTGGCATGGTGGCTCCATGTTACTCAGAAACCCAGGACCTTTTTATCGTTCTACTCTAAAATCCTACTGGATGGGTTCATGGTCAAGGTCACGTCATGGACAACATGGCTGCTGCAGCTCCAGCTCTCACATCCTTGATCTTAGCAGGAGAAAGTAGAAGAGTGGAAGAGCAGACAGAGCTTGCTCCCATTCTAGTCATCCAAGTTTAAGTGGTTTTCCTACAAGTCCCACATGATGTTCTTATTTCCATCTTTGGTCACAACATAGTCACGTGGCCACACCTAGCTGCAAGGGAAGCTGGCACATGTAGACTAAAAAAGAAAATTTTAGCCCTGGCTGGTTTGGCTCAGTGGTTAGAGCATTGGCCCAAGGACCAAAGGGTCACGAATTTGATTCCTGGTCAAGGCACGTACCTGGGTTGCAGGTTCGATCCCTGGCCCTGGTCAGGGTCATGTGGGAGGAAACTGATCAATGTGTCTCTCTCACATTGATGCTTCTCTTTCTCTCTCTCTCCCTTTCCCCTTTTCTCCCTTCCACCCTATCTAAATCAATGGGAAAATATCCTTGGGTGAGGATTAAAAAAAAAAAAAAAGATGAGGATTAAAAAGAAAAGAAATTGTAGCCTCTGTGGGAAAGACAAGAAGAAGACTGGAATGGATGTTGAGCATCTACACCCACAGTATCAGTCACACTCCCAAATCTGTGTTTCCAGGTCGTATCTTTCTTCTGAATTTTGGATACATATTCCTTTGTCTACTAGACATTTCCACTTGGATGTCCCAAAGGCAACTCAATTTGAACATGTGCGAAACTGAACTCCATTCTATCGACCCACAATTATTATTATGTTCCCTTTTATGTACTTATTCCACCAACTGCCTGGTCAACCAAAATCTCTCATTTCACACTCTTCTCTTTCTCTCACTTTTCCAGATTCAGCCAGTCTCCTAGTCTCGTAAATTATTTCCTAATTATTTTTCAAATATGTCCTTTCTTCCCATTGCCATTGCCAGAATCTTGGTTCAGGATCTCATTATTGTCCGGTTAGGGGATTTTTATATTGCTTTATTCATCTCAGTCATGCACCTTTTGATCCATTCTTCATGCAGTTGCTGAAGTTATTTTTGCAAATGGTAAATCTGATCATGTTGTTCCATAGCTTTAAATGTTACACCAGGCACACCATAAAGGCAGAGCTCTTTGGGAAGGCATCTCTCGTGGTCTGATGACTGCTCACACTTTGCTTTGTCTCTGGCCACTTCCTGCTGTGTCTCATCCATTTCATACCCACATGCCATTGGGAAATCCCTAGCATACCCAGACAGAGATAAGCCTCCTTAAGTCATAAATATTAAATTACGTCTTACTTGTCTGGACAGTGTTCCCCACCTGGGCGCTCTAGCTAGGTTGGTGCTCGTGGTCTTCTAATAACGCCTGAAGGGGATCTTAATCTTTATGAAGATGACAAAACGTGGCTGATTTTAAGGGGAAAATGACGAGTTTGCATTTGAATATGTTGCACTGAGCTGGTGTTATGAAATCTGAGTGGAAACATCTCGTGCTTGGGGAGTCTGGGGGTGAAAGAGACCTTTGGAGATAAGGATTTTGATGAGGTCAGCATAGACATGTTGGGGAGTTTTGGAAGAATGCTTTGAGGTATTTGGCTGCGTGTTATAGCAGTACAGACAACAGTTGCTTACTTACATCTAGATGTGTTCGTATTCAAGCATGTGGGCAGTAGAAGCATTGGCTTGGCGGTCCCTAGATGTCAAGGAATAGTCTCGGCTTCTCGGCTCTTTTCTTGACCTTCCCTCATGGTGGTAAGATGACACAGCTCAGTGCTTCATGATCTCATGGGACAATATTCCAAGAAAGAAGGGATGAACAGGAAGATATGTTTTTCTTCTTATGTGCCTCCTTTATAGGAAGAAAAACATTTCCCTGAACTGCTTGGAGGTCTTCACTTTACAACTAATCAGAAATGGGCCACATGCCCATCTCTACCCCAATCACCATCAAATGGATATAGTTTGCCATGATTGGGTTGAACACCATGTTCTGTTAGTAAGACAGCAAGTGGGAATGTCAACCCTAAGTGCTTGCCACAGAGTTCATCAAGACCGAGGACTGAATCACCGTTGGGAGAGAAAGATCATGAGACACATACAGGAAAAAGACAGACAAGTAAGCTGGTGGTGTTGGTCGGGACATACCTTAACATAAAAACAGGGGTAAGAAAGGTCAACAGTGTCAACTATAGCAAAGAAGTCAAGAAGTGTGGGGACTGACTAAGGATTGAAGAATGTGACAATGAAGAAATGGTTGGGGAACTTGAAGAGCGATTCTTTCAGCTGAATGGTTGGGTTGGAAGCAGAAGGTCATGGCACCGTGGAGAAATCCATGATGTGGAAATACAGGTAGGAATGTGTAGTGACGTTTTAAGATTTCTGATAGTCATTGAGAGCAGGTAGGGGTGGCCAGCAATGGAGTGGAAAGGAGAGGTTTTTCAAAACAGGGACATCTGGGTGACATTAAAGCTAGGAAGGAGTCAGTGGAGGAAAAGAAACAGAAAGGATGTAAAAGGAATGGAGAAATGTCTCCCAGGTGCTATGGATGGCAGAAGTGAAAAGTTCACTTTCTAGAGGAAGAGAGAAAAAAATCGGAGGCTGGGGGGAAGGATGGAAAATGTTGGCAGATATTTTGAGATGCGAACAAAAGAAATGCAAAAGCTCAAACAGATCTTCGAGGAGCAAGAGGTTGTCTATAGAATTCACTGAGGAATAAAAGCAGAGTGAGCTAGAGGGAAGGAATTGGTTGGAAGTGATGGATGAAAGAGAGCAAAAGACCTGAAACGTCAAGAATTGGGAAAATTTTACCATTTTCAATTAGACTAGAAACTTAAAAAAAAAAAAAGTTCTCCTGGGAAATTAAATTTGATGACCAAAGGGAAAGGAAGCCAGAAACCTATAAATTTCCAGGAGAAGAGAAGGCTTTACAGATGAAGAGAAATTTAACATGGAAAATCCAATTTTGGCTTTTCCCAACCTCCTGCTGTTTGTGAAATAACAAGTGATGTTTCTCAAACCTGGAATGTTTCAATTTCCTCAGTTGAAAGATGCCACATTACTGTTAGACTATTTATAAAGTCTGGCTTTGTTTGCTCAATCTTACTCAGGATGAAAAAGCTGAAAATAAGTCTCGAGGACAGAACTCAAGCCAGTTAAATCAAAGACACATACAGGGGACACAATGTCTGCAGGAGACGCTAGGTTTGGAGATGACCTAAAATACAACACCCCTCCTCTAACCTAAACTTAACTGGACAGAGTTGAAAAATAGACACACTGACCAGGCAGGTGGAGATAAACGTATCACCTTTCTCTCTCATAAAGCACCACATTGGAGGCATGGGTTCATCTGGCCAGTGGGCTTATTTACACGCCCTTGACTCAAACTTGCAGTCCTCCCCCAAGCCAGAGCCCTTCTTTGCTGGAATGATCCCGCCCCCATTAACTCTCTGGGTGCCCAAGAAGAAAGGAGAATTCAGTGGGAATACAGGTTAATGATAGGTGGCTGGCTCGTCAAAGAGAATGGAGGGTACAGAGCTGAGCCAACACAGAGCCTTTTGTCAAACTCATGAACTAGATACGTCACCTTCTCTTTCCCTGGGAGGGGGCGTCCTGAGTCTAATGATCTCCCACAGGCTGCATGTTGAACACCCTCCCGCAGCAAGGCACACTGGACTGAGCGCTGGGGGATAGAAAGATAAACAAGCGATGTCCCAGGCTTCCAGGAACGTAGCTAGCATGAGAGAGCTAATAGCCTGATGCATGGCTAGACGTCCAGGGAGGCAGAGTAGGGCAGCTGGTCTTCAGTGGGGGAGGGAAATGGAATAAGTTGCAGATAAAAGGAGCCAGGAGGTAGAGGCCTTCACAAGCTTTATTAAGGAATTTGGTCTGTGTTAGAAGGGAACTGAGAACGCCGTGGACATGCTCTGAGCAGAGCAGGACACAATCACATCCCAGGAAGCAGTGGGTAGGAGGGCTCGCAGGAAGGAGGACTCCAGGTGAGGGGCGGGAAGGCCCCAGCAAGGCAGTATTCTAGAGAAATGTCAGGAAACAAACAGTGGAGGAGGGATATGGGCGTCAAAGAGCATGGGGCCGTGAGAGAACCTTCCAAGACAAAGGAGGAGTAAATGGGGAGAAGACAATGTGTTTGGTTTTAGATATTTTGACTTTCATAGATTGGAGAGGTCTGCGCTTTTCTAACAGGGAGGTAGAAATAGATCAAGAAACACAGATAGACGAACTTAGATAAAAAGCACTGACTATGTGGTAACCCTGTCTTGGGCACTGGAGACAGCTCTAGTCCTTGTCCTCACAGCGGACCCAAACTCTTCCCCTCAGTGAGGGCCAGGCCCTCAACCCTCATCCAGACCACTTCCCAGATATGCAGGGGGCTCTCCGAAGGCTGGGCCCCGAACCCAGGCTACCCCTGCAGTTGCCACAGCGCATCTGGCCCGCTTGCACGTTCCAGCCCCCACTCGTCTGTCCCATCCCCACCGCCCGGAAAGCCTGCGCTCATGAAAACATCCATGTCACACGCCAGGGCGGGGCTCGGGGCAGGGCTGGTCGGCAACGTGTGTTACACACTGTTTCCTGCACACTTGGGAGGACCCCTTCCTCTGCCTACGGTTTCCCAGACGCTCTCCTGGGTTCTGCCCGTGTCTTCCCTCTTCGGAGCTCCCGGGGACCCGTGGGGTGGGCAGGGCACAGCCCTTGTTTCATTCACCTCCGTGCTTCCTTCCTCTCTTCTTCTGGCGCATTCCCCAAGTGCCTTCTCTCAGAAGCCTGCTGCAAATGGAGGGCGCTCCCACGCATGTGGAAGGAGACAGATGGTGTGTGAGTGTGTGTGTGTGTGTGTGTGTGTGTGTGTGTGTGTGTGTCCTGCAGCAGGCCCATCAAAATACCTTTCTACTCAAGTAATTGCAGCAAAGTGTAATGCATGTGTGAGGGGAGGTGCAAAGCGGAGGCAGATGATGGTGGCTATGAGTCGAGGACAGAGATTCCCAGACTCTCCGGGTTCTGGGTCCTAGGGTTACGGTACCCTGGGCCAAAAGAGTATCTATCTATATCTATCTATCTATCTATCTATCTATCTATCTATCTATCTATCTATCTATCTATCATCTTTCTATCTATCATCTATCTATCTACCTGGGCGCTCTGTTCATGAAGCGGTCGGGCCCAAAACACTTAAGTATTCATGTCCTAAAAATATAGTAGCCCTTACAAAATAAAGAGTGCACATAAATAGAAAACATTTCAATTTTGTTCTTAAAAGGGGGAGGAGGGGGAAACATTTGTAACAAAAATGAAATAATAATAGAAAAAAAAGAAGATGATTACTTGCCAATATGTGTGTGCTTGTTGGGCACTACACAGTTTCTTAAACCTGGGGACCAGGCGGGACACCATCACCCACATGTCCTTTTCCACAGTGGTTTTCGGGTGGCGGTATTTGCCTTTAAAAAAAAAATCACATCAAATACCCCAAATCCAGCTTTGCTCAAATTTGATGTCATTGAAAGGGATTTAGTGATCTCATGTTGAAATGGACCTTGAATTAGGAATTCTGTGTCCAAAAGATGTCACTTGTCACTGCATTTCCCTTGAAATTTAAACTACCCCAGAGTTCTCCCGGTGAGTTCACTGCAGTGCCCTGGACCTCAGTGCATTGGTGTGTGTGTGTGTGTGTGTGTGTGTGTGTGAAGGGGAAGTCAAGGAAGGCTTCTGGGGTGAAAGGATATTTGAACCAAGATGTTGACAGTGAGAAGGACTAGTCCATGCTAAGAGACGCCTGTAACAACCTTGGAAACGGCAGTATTTTGTGAGAAAGTGTTATTCGTGGAGGAATGTGTAGAGTTTGAACAACTTATTTGCATTTTAGAGCACTTATCACTATCTGATTTTATGTATATAATATATATACATATATGTTATACATAATGTATTCTATATCTTTATATGTATGTATGTATCTATCTATCTATTATCTATCTATCTATCTATCTATCTATCTATCTATCTATCTATCTATCTATCATCTATCTGAATGTACACATATATACAATTGTTTTCCCACTGCCAAGGGGGGCGGTGAGAAAGGTTAGTCACTGGGCAAGAGTCATAGCAGGTGCCCAGCTGAATCCTGGATGCAGCAGAACCAATTGGTATGGTTTTAGACTTTCCTCCAGAAATATTTGGCAGTCTGGGAGCAGGAAGAGAGAACATGGATGGTTGGCTCTTTGTCCCCAGTTTGTAAAATCCCGTGATGATGTGCCTGATGCGGGTCTGCACCTGCTGCTGGGCTCCGGCTTTGCTCTTTCAAACCCGAGGCTCCTTCTGTTCTTATGTGCATGTGTTTTCTACCCTCTGTGTTCTGTTTGGAACAAGAAGTCCTGTCCCTGTGATTTGACTGTTAGACCTTCTGGACGGATCCTTCCTCGCGTGTCTCTTTCCCTTTCACCTAATATTTTTCATCTCCCTATCTCTATTTGTTTTCTTTCTGGGAAAGAAACTAGGATGAACTTTATCTTCAAGTTCATCCATGGAAGTTTTTATCTTTGGTGCTCTGTCTTTATTTTCTGAGAACTTATCTTTGCTCTCTGATTAATACATTCTTGTTTTAGGGATACATTATCTTCTCATATCACTCCAAGGATGTTCTTTACCATTTAAAAATATCCTGTATTCTCTTTTTCTTTCCTCCCTCCCTCCTTTTCGCTCTCTCCCTCTTTCTCTTTTTTCTTTCTTTCTTTCTTTCTTTCTTTCTTTCTTTCTTTCTTTCTTTTTCTTTATCTCTCTCTCTCTCTCTCCCTTCCTTCCTTCCTTCCTTCCTTCCTTCCTTCCTTCCTTCCTTCCTTCCTTCCTTCCTCTCTCTCTCTTTTTTCCTCCCCCTTCCTCCTATAGATAGAACAGGCTGTTATAATATTTAAATGTTATAATACACGGAAAATGCTCACACTGATGTCTTATACATAGTGAGCATTCAATAAATGTCAGCTACCATTGTAATCCATTATCTTTTTAGTGGCGTTTTGGGGACGGTGGGATGTAAATGTGACTACCCTGTCACCATTTTTCTATGTGGTCTTCCCAGTTCCCACTTTCACTGGTGCTTCATCCAGATGTAGTTTCCAGGAAGGCAGGGTTCATCTTTCTTGTGATCTTTCCTGCCTCCATTCACTTGGCCCACCACAGAGCACACTGTCTGTGCTCAGGAATTGTTCGTGGGGCGAGACAATGAAAAATGCACTCATCAGAGTCCTTGTAAGAGGCAATATTGTGTGGTACTCAGGAACCTGGGCTTTTCAACCCAGGTTCTTGGACTTGAATTGCTGCTGAGTTATTAACTAGCTGTGTAACTTTGGGCACTTTCTTAATTCTTCTCACCTGTAAAGTGAGGGTAAACACAGTGCCTACCTCATAGGGCTCATTATGAAGACTAAAGGATATAAACTGTGTGAAGCATAATGCCTGGCACATAGTCATTGCTCATTAGCTGCTATTATTGCTACTATTATAATTGTTTATTTTCTACATGCCAGTCCCTGGGACAGGCACAAGTATAAGACCCATGTATTGAGTGCCTATGGTTTGCTCTGTACTGTACTTGATATTGTAAGAGTTTATAATGTGATTTCTGTTGTCAGATGGCCTGTTTTTTTTCTTTATTGATTTTAGAGAGAGAGGAAGGGAGGGGGAGACAGAGAGAAACATCGATGAGAGAGAACATCAATTGGCCGCCTCCTGCATGCCCCCCACTGGGGATTGGGCCCAGAACCTGGGCGTGTGCCCTGACCGGGAATGGAACCGGCGACCTCTTGGTGCATGGGTCGACGCTCAACCACTGAGCCACACCGGCTGGGCAGATTGCCTGGTTTGAATTCCAGCCTCGGCTGGATAACTTTGAACTAGTTACTTAATCCTGTTGAGCTGCATGATCAATGTTTATAGAATGAGGTGATAATAGCACCTATCTGTAGGCTAGTTATGAGGCAAACCATGTAAAGCCCTCAGCACAGAGTTAGCCCACGGTAAATACGTGCTCGGTAAATATGAGCGACAATGATGACAATGACAGTCGTGCCTTTTGGTGATGATGACCATGATAACGATGATGACAAACAAGAGTGACCGTGATGACAATGACAATGTTGATAAGGATGACCCTATTGACTGGAGAAGCAGATGAGTGTAGAGGTCATACAGAGTCAGAAGACTCTGGAGTTGAATGTCTCTTCTGTCTTTCTGATTGTGCGACCTTGGGCAAGCCATTTTATCCAATTAAATGTCAGTATCCTCATCTATAAAAGCAGAAACTATTTCACAGGGCCGCTGGGAAGTTCAAATAGGACACTATGTATCATTAATTCTAGGATGCCTATTGTTCATATTTTACCATCTCTGAAATCAGGGGTGCATCTTGCAATTACTGCCCAATAGGTGGAATATAAATGTAACATTTGTGAACCCAGTACTCAGCATTGGAGAAATGACCACACTGTTTAGCTGTTACTTATTTAATACACGTAAGAGAGTTTTATTTTTTATCCCATGCCAAGCAATGCAACTTGAAAGCAGGAGAAATTGTGAACTGCCACTGAGTAGATGAAAGAAATTTCAAAGCAACAAGAAGCTGTTGTGATTTATTGTAGCAAGATCAAGAAAGCACCAACGTCAGAACTTGCTGAACAGGTGTCGGTGTTAAAAGGAGATCTCAGAGCAGAGTCATCTTCAGCACAAAGGATGCTTTCGCGTGGGAAAACCATGGACATTGACGGCTCTGATTTGAAACAGGAGTTAGAACATTAAGACACCAAACCTTTCATTTCTCGCATGTTTTCTTTCTCACGAGGACACACAAGTGATCTATGATAAACAACCGCTAAATAGAAGTCTAAAGCAGCTTTTTCAGTGAACAGACGGTAAAAATTCAAAGTGATAAGAAAGCATCGCGTCATAGTTCATTGGCGGCAGATACTGATTTTGAAGAGGCATGGAAAATAACGGTATACCCTTCGGTTGATGGCATTTGAGACTGGATAAACAAACAGGGATACAAGTAGAACTCTGGGCACAGGGCCATTGTTTATTTATTCATTTAGGTCCCATGTTGCCTCAAGAAGATTTGCAAAAACGTGGAGAAAAAGATATATCCGTGGTAGCCAGCTTCCAAGGGCCTCCCCAAGGCTGCCCGCCTCCTGGTTTCCACGCCCTTAGGTCATCCCCTGCCACACTGCACAGGGTGGACCTGTGTGGCTAACAGGAGGTCCCAGAGGTGGCCGAGCATGGCTCCTGAGGCTAGCACATTCAAACTTGGCTACATCCCTCTTCCTGTCGTGCAGATCGCTCAGTCTGGGGAAAGCCACTCTCATGCCATGGGGACACGGAAGCAGTGCTAAGCAGGGAGCACTCGTGATGAGGACCCGAGGCCTCTCGCCCACAGCCAGAGTGGCTGTAAATATTTATGTAAATAAGATCATTCTCTTCGTGTTTTTCTCTAACCTACTTATTTTATTTTTTTAATTTTTAATTTAATTTTATTTTTAAATACTTAATTTATTAATTTTTGTAAAATTACAGATGTCCCTCCTTTTTCCCCCTGTGTCACCCTCCTCCCCACTTCCTCCCTCCCCCAACTGCCTTCACCATACTGTTGTCTGTGTCCACTGGTTATGCATATGTGCATATAAGTCTTTGGGTTTTCTCTTCCTGCCTCCTGCCCCCAGACTGACAAACCTCAGAGGGAAGGGGGGGGTGGTCTAACCTACTTTTTAAATAATTAAAAAAATTTTTTTTCTTTATTGATTTTAGAGAGAGAGAAACATCGATGAGAGAGAACATCAATTGGCCGCCTCCTGCATGCCCTCCACTGAGGATTTGGCCCACAATCTGGGCATGTGCCCTGACCAGGAATCAAACGGGCAACCTCTTGGTGCATGGGTTGATGCTCAACCACTGAGCCACACCGGCTGGGCTGTTCCACTATTTTAAAAGACGATGCAATCAGCAACTTTGTATACATGCCTTTTTGGGGACTCTTTCCCCAGGAGAGATAATAGAAACAGAATTGCTAGGTCAAAAGAGAAGCACCTTTGAAATATAGATTCATTTACATCAGTGTTTCTCTACCATTCTTTTTCCATTATCACCCCACACTAAGAAAAAAGTTAAATTTAACTTAAATTATTGAATTAAATCAATTGCTTAAATTAATTAAATTAGATTTCTCCCTAAAGAACACGATTTTTTTGGATAGAATTGAGCAGTGTAGTATCTATGATATTTTCACCTCCAAGAGCCATTTTTCCCACGGAGAACGCGTGATTTCGATAAAAAGTTGAAAACCTTTTCATTGGCTGACCCTACTGCAAAGATACATCCCTCTTTTGTGAGGGCTGTAAGTATCAGGTCTGTCTTGTAACCTTGGCAGCATTTGACACTCGTGGCTTGCCTGGAACCCTCAGAAAAGATTTACCCCACTGACCTGGTTGTTGATAACACAATGCCCAAGCACGTTATCACGCTTGCCATAAAGCAGAGCCGAGACACTGCTAATTTGTCCTCCTTCCTCAGACATCAATTAACGTTGTCAAGGGTGGCTGGAATATTGCTAGATAATTCACAGAGAGGAAAACGTGGAGAAGAAATAATTGGGCCGGAGGCTATCATGGGAGCTCGCTCATGCATTCCTTTTGTAGCAGCCTCACATGTTTAAGGAGAAGGCAATCTGGCCCTTGAGACCCAGCCTTTGAAATACGCTTTTCCCTGGCTGGTTTGGCTCAGCAGTTAGAGCCTTGGCCCATGGACCAAAGAGTCACGGGTTCAATTCCGCTCAAGGGCATGTTTGCAGTTCGTCCCCGGCCCTGGTCGGGTTGTGCAGGAGGCAACCAGTCGATGTGTCCCTCTCACATCAATGTTTCTCTCTCTTGCCCTCTCTCTCCCTCCCTCCCACTCTATCTGAAGATAAATAGAAAAAAGATCCTCAGGTGAGGATTAAAAAAAAGCAGCATGCTCTCTGCCCTGCGTGGCTGTGTTATCTTGGGTAAATCACTCGGTGTCTCTGGTCCCCAGCTGAGCTGGATGATAGGAAAGCCAAGAGGCTTTTGCTCAAATCACTTGGGTGGAGAGATTTGATGTCAAAACAGCTGCAGCTGAGAGCTAATAAAATGCTAATGTAAGAATGAAGGGCCTTTCTGGCGTTCTAAGTAACATTTTATGTGTGTGTGAATGCTTTTATTGGTGTAGTTAGTGTTTCCCTTTAATGTGGATTAGGGAAAAAAAAAAGACAACTAGCTCATCAAACTACTAATTTCATAGATATTATCTATTGCTTAGGATGTGGCTTAAAAAAAACACCAAATTCATTGTAAATTGATTTAAGTAAAAATAATACATAGGGGTTGTATGTGGAGATGGGTTAAAAAAAGAGAGTGAAGTTTTCTGGAATGAATCAAGTTCAGAAACAGTGATTTCTGCCTCCTAGATTGGCGACACTGCCCACCGCTGACATGGTCCCGTCAGAAGCAGTTAATCATTCACTGCGGCCCTGGCCGGTTTGGCTCAGCGGTTGGAGCGTCGGCCTGCGGTCCAGAGAGACCCGGGTTCGGTTCCCGCTAAGGGCACGTACCTCGGTTGCAGTTTGTCCCCGGCCCTGGTTGGTCCTGCGGGAGGCAGCCACTCGATGTGTCCCTTTCACGTCGATGTTTCTCTCTCTCTCTGTCTCTTCCTCTCTCTCCCTCCCACTCTATCTGAACAAAAAATGGAAAAATGTCCTCGGGTGAGGATAAAAAAAATCATTCACTGCGAAAAGAAGGCACACGGAGGAATCTCCAAGGTTTCTGCACCTTTGTTAGGTATTCTAGACACAATACACTTCCTCATAAAAAACTCATATTTCTGCTAAATGTTTTATTGATGTTGTTTCATCAAATCCTTACGACGACCCTGGGAACTAAATCCATTGTTTTCATTGTCCCATTTTACAGGTTAGGCCAGAGGCCCAGAGAGCACGTGGCCTGAGGCTCCAGGGCTAGTAAGCAGTGAGGGCTGGATTTGAACTCGGGTTTAACTCCAGGCTGCCCTCCACCCCACCCTCATCTGATTTTTACACAGCTCCCCTCACGAGGGATCCTGCTGGAGAGTTGGGGACCTCATATATTTTTTAAGACTCTATATTTTTTACAGAAGTTTTAGGTTTACAACAAAATTGAGGGGAAGACACAGAGATTTCCCATACACCCCCTGCCCCGACCTGTGCACAGCCTCCCCCATTATCAACATCATTCTCCAGAGCGGATTTGTTAACAATCGATGAACTTCCCTGGACACATCCTAATCCCCCAAATCCACAGTTTACCTGAGGGCTCACTCTCGGTGTCGTACACTCTGTGGGTTTGGACCAATGCGTCATAACCTGTACCCCTCATTGCAATATCATATGGAGGATTGTCACTGCCCTGAGAAGCCCTCTGGGCCTGCCTGGGGGTGGAGCCCAAGGTCCCGCATTTCTCACGAGCGCCCAGGTGATGTTCCTGTCCCTTCGGCTCCTTGGACCGCACTTTGAATAGAAAGACCAAGAGCCTCCTGTTCTGGCAGGAGGGGCCTCTGTGGCCCTTGGTCACCTGCACTGTCTCCAAGGCATCCGCTGAGTTCGGAGTGTGCGTGAAGCTGGATACAAGCTCGCAGCAGGGAAACAGGCTGATCGGCCATCCATCGGCGGGAAGCCCATGCAGCGTGTGTGTGCCTACGGATTCCCGTCCCTCCTTGCTGTCTACACAAGGGGCATCTCCAGGTCCTCAAAGAGAAGAGCAAACAATAGCATCAAGGTCACAGAGCACACAGGCATGGCCGTGCCTTTCCAGGGAACCAGGGTCCCCAGCTCACTTGGAGAGGGTTCAGGATTCGTCCTGGGCCTGGGGCTGCAAACTGGTTTTGCACATTATGTAACATTTGGCCCTGTCCCTAAGAAGTGTTTCGAAATTGTTTGACGTCCCTGCTCTGGGATGACTAGAAAGAGACGAATTGTCCTTTTATTTGATCTGACCTGGGGCAAGGCGTGACCTGTCCCTTTTGCTACCCAGAAATCTCCCAGACTTGTGACCTGTAACCTCTTCCTTTCCATCCTTTCTCAAGATTCCCTTTGAGACAGGATTCCGCCAGGAATGCTGTCCTGGTTTGCAGTCAATTGTATCAATTGTCACAGGTGTGAATTTCAGCCCAGAAGCTTGAGGGTACAAGAAAAATAACAGATTTTTGAAATTCAGTCTAATTTCTATTTCAAGCCCTGCTTCTCCAGGGTGGTAAAAGTTTAATTTCCAGTTTCTTTCTGCTCTAGGATTGCATTTAAATTGTGGGGGAACCAGATGCCCCATGGACTTGTTTACCCTTTAAGGTAATTTGGTTATAAGGGCGTTGGATGGGATTTGTGTCACCCAGTTTGGTCCCCCTCACGGGCCCGAGCATGTCACCATAGAGACTTACTGGTTCCTGTTTGTATGGTTCCTGCACAGCTTTCCACCTATCCAAGATGTTTTCCAAGAAATATTTATCTAAGCTGAGAGACCTTTCCAGGCCCCTAACATCCTAGCCTTTTAAAACTTAAAAGCCAGGAAAAAATATGTTTCCCCCTTTGCTTCCTTCTTTACATCATTCCCTGAACCAATAATCATAAAATAACTTTCCTGTTAAAAATAGAAGGGCCAAAAGAGAGAGGCTGTAAGTTAATATCTGAAATATATGACCTCGCTATGAAATCGAATGCCCAGATGGATTCCCAGATGCAATCTGTGGTAGATCTGTGTGTGTTTAGACTCTCTCCCACCCTGTAAACGTTTTAATGATACTATCATTCCCCTAAAAGCTATTCCTCATATTTGTTCTCTATTTAGCTTCACCCATTCTCTGCCAAAGAAGCGTGGAGTCGGGAGAGGTGGGGATTCGGAGCTGGAGAAAGGAGGAGAGTAGCAGAGCTTACCTGAGAACTTCGCTGGGTCCTAGTTTTGAAAGCGTGGTTCATACTGATGGCCATCCCAGTGAGTCTGTAGCGAGGTGAGCTAAACGAATGGAAAGTAACTCAGTGTTTGAGATAGGATGCCGGCAAGTTCATCTTACTGTGTCCATAGGGTGGTGGGTAAGGCATCAGCTCTGGAGGGAGAAAGCCTACGTTTGATTCCTGGTACTTCCTACACTGTTGACCTTGGGCTGTTGACCTTGGGCAAGCTCCTCAACCTCCCCAGTGCTTCCAGTGCCATAACAGGAGCCCGTGGTAGGACTGTTAAATGTTTGAAGGAGCTGCTATAACGCATGCTCAGAACTCAGCACGATGAATGCCTGGCCTTTGGCAAGCACAGAATAAATGTTAACTTATAATAATCATACACATAAGGTTGGTTTTCTGAAAATCTCTTCCTTTTAGCTCTCTCCAAGGAGGTTCTTTGTTTTGTGTATAGAGAGAGGAAAAAAACAAAAACCCAAGAGGGACAAAGAGCTTTATTTAACTATGTTTAAGGTCTGAAAGTAGGCCATTCCTTCCATGTCAATTTGCCATTATCCTTTTCCCCACAGAAATTATGGCTCCAATATGCTTTATTTTGAACATGTTGATTTAGCAAACCCAAGACCCTGGTTTTAATATATAAGATTTGAGGTGTGGTTGCTCGTCAAATATTCCTGAATACTTGTTTAGGGAAGAATAGTTTAGCTGTAGCTATGCGATCACACCTGGACTCATATCCAAAAAGCAAGACACGTGGTTTGGAGTTGCAAAGGAAAGGGTATTTTCACCCTCAACGCACAGCTCATTTATATCAGCTGAGGCTGGATAGTCACAAGTTGCAAAGATCTAGACAGGCTTTTAAAAGCCCATGAGCAGAGGCTGATAACATTGGTAGGAATCCACACTGACTCTTACCATTGGCGAGTTCATGAATACAGAGGCAACCCAGCCAGCGGTCACTAGCATGATATGTGGGCCTTTGCTCCAATTTTTTAGGATCCCTTTATCTAGGAACCTAAGCTGAAGAATGGCCAACACTTATCAACCTCTGAGTTCCAACTCAGATTGGTTGCTATTATGTCCCCCAGCTAACCCTTTTGAGATGTCCCCATGGAGCCCCTCTTCCCATCAGCAACTCCTTTCACCCCTGACATGTTTCCCTAATCTCTCTTCCACCTTTGCTTTGCAGTTTTAGTTATAATAACAAGACACTGGAAACAACCCAGATGTTCATCAAACAGTGAATGGAGACGTTGTGACATCTCTTCAATGGACTCCCTTTTCAGCAATGAAAAGAAACAAAGTATGGGTATATGCAACAATGTGGCTGTGTCTTAAAAACATTAGCATGTGTGAAAGAAGGTAGAGTAAATAGTATGTGATCGTATCTGTATGAAATCCTATAGCAGAAAAAAACAGTCTGCAGTTCCAGAAAGCAGTCATGGTTGCCTGGGGCCGGGAGTAGCGATGGACAACTTTTCGGAGTGAAGAAAATGTTCTATACCTTAATTGTGGTGGTTTATGTTTTTCAAAGCTCACTAAACTGTATATGAAAATGTGTGTATTTTATGGTATGTAATCATACCTAAATAAAATTGATTTAAAAAGAAAAAAAACAATTACAAAGATACTAAGAAATATACTTCTAAATAAATAATGGGAGAAAGGGACTATAGAAACACAGCAGTCGGAATCATGGAAAGAAAAACACTGCTCACATGGAACTTGCTTTCTAGTGGAATTCTAGAGTAAAGGTTAGTGAAAAACAAGGTTGTTTCCAAATTCTCACAGTGATTGGTACAGCTGAGCAGAATTCAGAGTGATGTAAGTGGTCAGAGAGAGGTCTTATGATGCTCCCAGTGGCTGAACCCTGGTGCCCTGAGCTGCGAATGCCTCTCCCTGAGATTATAGCTCCGTCAGAACAGACTCGTCAGAGATCCTCATTAATTCTTCACATTTCTCTCGCATCTCTTGTCTTCCAGGAAGTGTGAAGAGGGAATATTTGGCCCAGCTCCTAATAAGAAGCTGTTGACCTTTGGAGAGAAGGCCGGATACAAAGTAGCAACACCCCTGCCAACGATCGCTATAATTATGCTGCAGCCTTAAAATTTACCTATCCTTAAATTTATGACTGTAAAGAACATGTGGAGACAGGAAAAATGCTTATGATGTCATGTTGAGTTGGAAAAAAGCCTGTTATAAAATCAGATAGACACCTTTCTAGCAACTTTATGTGAAACAGATACATACGAAAAAGGATGGGGAAATGCTACCAACTTCCTAACCTGCTGGTGCTAGGCTCATAGGATTTGGGGTGATATTGATATATACTTTCTTCCCCCTCTTTTTTATAAAAATAAAAATAAAAATTCAAATAGGTCAATTCTGTTCAATGGCAGGACCCAGCTGACTTCCTCGTGAGGCCAGGTGGGAGGGGACATTGAGCGTGTTGACCTTTGGCAGGCTGGGACGACTGAAACTCACCACTTGCTTTTTAACCTTGACACGTGCGATCCAATAACAGGCGTAAACCGTAGGCACCCTTTCCGGCCTGGAGTCCGAAAGATGGACTGAAAACTGTGCTTCCCCAATTCCTCTGTTATGGATCTCCCATGGCCTAGCGATCTCAGGGCTGTGGCTGAGAACAAGGTTCCAGTTCTGACCAGAAACATGGGAAGAGAACTGAACCACAAGGGAGCATCGGGTGAATGAGATGCCCTCACTGGCTGTCTTCCTGCTGAGAACTGAGCGGGAAATCAACAAGGCGGTAGGACCTGATCACTCAGGCTGCTGTCGGCTCTGACACCCCCATCCCTATCAGCTCAACGGAAAGAACATGGGTTTCAGAGTTAGACACGCCAAGGGGGAGGACCATTTCACCTCAGGCGAGTTACTGACCTTCACTGACCTTCAGCTGCCTCGTTGGAAAGGGGTGGGGGAGATGTTATCATCCAGTGGTATTGCTTAGACTTCTTCTGTTACGAATATCGGAACCTCACTCGAGCCAACATCAGCAAAACACTGGGGAATTTATTTTAAGACTGCTGGAGCGTGTCCTGTAACTTAAGAAGACAAGGAACCAGGAGCAGGAAAGCCATCAGACGCCCAGGAACAATGATTCTTCTTTCTTTTCTACTTTTCTCTTGCCAATTTCTTTATTCTTCTCCCATCCCGCCCTCCAGGCTGGCTGCAGCTACACGGGGGAGGTTGGGTTGGGTTGGGAGGCCAGCATACAGTAAACTTGGCTGTGAAAGTCATTCTCTGAAAATACTTGTTTGGGGACTTTCCATAGTGGTGACACGAGGCTTTTCACAAAATTAGTTCTCATTGTTGTCGGAAGGGCCATGGATCACAGAGCTGCTGTTGGTGGCTACAGAAGGCCGGCCTCGAGTGCCCAGAAAAAGCCACATGGTGTTCTCCGTGGCATCCACAGGCTCTGCTGGCCAGGGAGGTGATCCGTGCACTTCTGCTGTTCGTCCAGCCACCAGCTTGTTTTGTTGGCTTATAAAATTTCAACGGCAGGTGGAGAATGGGGCGTGGATAACAAAGTCTATTATTGTTTTTTTGTTGTTTTTTTAAAACTTGGTCAGCCCTGGCCAGGTGGGCTCAGAGGTTAGAGCGTCGGCCTGAGGACCGGAGAGTCCGGCTTCGGTTCTTGCTAAGGGCACGTATCTCGGTTGCAGTTTGTCCCCGGCCCGGTGGGGTCGTGTGGATGGCAACTAGTCGTGTGTCTCTCTCACATCGATGTTTCTCTCTCTCTCCCCCCCCCTCCCTCCCGCTCTATCTGAAAATAAATGCAAAAATGTCCTCAGGTGAGGATAAAAAAATAAACTTCTCAGCACTGGGGAAAAATTGTTCGTGACACGTACTGATGTTTTGTGAATTTATCTTCCTCTTTGTTATGTGCACGACTGCAAAGAGATTGACCAGAGACAGGAAGGGAGGGAGAGGGAGAGACCAGAGCTGGAAATGGATAGCGGGTTTAGGTCTGAGTTTTACCTGCACTAATGAATTCTACCCTGTGAGTTGGGACAGGAGTCGATGGCAGGTGAAATCCCACTTCTAATAACTGCCAGGAGGAAGGTTGTTATACCGCTTCAGGGTTCAAGTATACAGCGTCAGTCAATAGAGAGGCTGACCTTTTCCAGGTTCCTAGAAGGGACACTCTGATTAGGTCAGCTTGGGCCACCTGTGGGTTTCTAGAGCAATCATCCATGACCCGGGGTGACGTCACAGCGTCCAGATGGCTTCCTGAGGTCTATGACTCTGACTAAGGGGCACAAGGACAAGGTCATGGGGTGCTGGACCTACGCTCTGACAAGCACCCAGCACACATTCTCAGGAGGTAAACTCCAGCACCATGTCTGAGATTGGAACAAAACAAGCGTTTGTTTCCTTTCCTGAAACACAGCCCCGTGCCCCGAATGACCTGAGTGAACCCAGTGAGTTCCCTGTCCCGCTTACTCTGGGCTCTGCCGGGCTGTGCGTGCCAGGGACCGGGTAAAACGAAACGTGTTTCTAAGAACCCGAGACACTGTTCCCTGATGGAAGCGATGAGCTGTCACGAGTATCTCTCCGTTTTCACTCTGCTGCGTGAAACGCTCCGTCTTGAATACCCCAGGCGCACGTTAGCCGATGACCTCCGGGTTATTTCGTTCATCCTCACGGCAGTCCTTGTGAAGGGCAGACGTTAGTGTCCTCATTTTGCAGACGTGTTCGCTGGAGAGCAGGGAGGTTACGTGACTTGTTCAAGGTGATGGGAGTTATGGGTGCAGTTTCCCCTAAGTCATCTGATTCCTAGCTTAATATCATGTTCGTGAGACAAGTCCTTTTAGGAATCTCACCCTCTCCTAAATAGCTGAAGCGATTTATTTCAGCGGACTTGGTGTTTGATCAAGGCTTGGAAAGGTTGATTCACTCCATAATCACTGTCAGGCACGGGCTGGGCGTGGGCTCCACCCAGGTGGCTCACAGGACAACGGCACAGCTATAGTATTGTTGAATGAAGAATTATAGGGTTGTTTAATTACTTTTATCCCAAGTCCTATGTAGAAAATGCACAGAGGGTTTTGAACTGGGCCAGAGAGAAAGGGAACTTAAAGAGCTCCCTGCCTTTGACCAAGTTTCTAATTTGTGTTGTTGCCACTACAAACAATTCTGAAGTCATGGGTTAGTATCAATGGGATGGCAATCGTATCAGCAGTGTAGGAGAGGTTTTGACCTATTGCTAATAGTGGATGGTATCAACATTTGTTAAATATTTGCTGTAATGGTTCTTACCTCTTTAGAGTTTAATGAGGTTTAGCATATTTTCATGTTTGCCCATATGTGTGGTTTTGTTTGTTTGTTTTTTGTCTTTCCTGGAGTCTGTTCTTACTCTTTTTTTTTTTATCCTCACCCGAGGACATTTTTCCATTTTTTGTTCAGATAGAGTGGGAGGGAGAGAAAGGAAGAGACAGAGAGAGAGAAACATCGACGTGAAAGGGACACATCGAGTGGCTGCCTCCCGCATGACCCAACCAGGGCCGGGGACAAACCGCAACCGAGGTACGTGCCCCTAGCGGGAACGAACCTGGGTCTCTCTGGACCGCAGGCCGATGCTCTAACTGCTGAGCCAAACCAGCCAGTGCTGTTCTTACTCTTTACCTGGTTTCATTTGTTTGTTTTCTGTTGAGATGTTTGCCCATTTCTAATTAAATTGCAGTAATTCTACATTCCGGATATTATTGTTATTATTATTATTATTGCCATATTTTTTTAATCCTCACCCAAGGATTTTTTTCTACTTATCTTCAGATAGAGTGGGAAGGAGGGAGAGAGAGAGAGAGAGAGAGAGAGAGAGAGAGAGAGAGAGAGAGATGTGAAAGAGACACATCGACTGGTTGCCTCCTGCACACCCCCACTGGGGATCGGCCCCCTGATCTGGAATCGAACTGGGACCTCTCAGTCCATGGGGCGATGCTCAATCCACTGAGCCACACCAGCCAGGCCGGATATTATTATTTGTTTGTTTATTTATTTTTAATCCTCACCCGAGGATATTTTTCCATTTATCTTCAGATAGAGTGGGAAGAGGGAGGGAGAGAGAGAGAGAGAGAGAGAGAGAGAAGCATCCACGCGAGAGAGAGCCACATCGAGTGGCTGCCTCCCGCATGACCCTGACCAGGGCCTGGGACCGAACCGCAACTGAGGCACGTGCCCTTGACCAGAATTGAACCTGAGACTCTTAGGTCAACAGGCCGACACTCCAACCGCTGAGCCAAACCAGCCAAGGCCGGATATTACATTTTTAATCTATTGTGTTTGCTGAAAACATCTTCCAGGCTGTTCCAGTTTGTCTTTAACTTTGTTGGTGGCGTCTTGTAGTATAGGTTTTCCTTTTCTGTCTTGTCACATTTGTCAGATCTTGTCATGGAAACCTTCTCAGTTTTATGCCTTATTCAGGAAGGCTTTCTTCACCTTAAAACTATGAAAGCGTTTTTCTGTTGTTGTTTTTTTTTTTTTTTTCTAATGCTTTTGTAGTTTTGTGGTTTATCTTTAGATATTCTATCCATCTGGAATTAGTTTTGTATGCGGCACGAGGGAGGGATCGAACTCCCTTTTCAACATGGGAAGTCTCAACAAAATGATTAAATATTGTTTCTTTTCCCCTCCACCTTGAAAGTGCTACATCATATACCACATGCCCACACAGTCACGCCTGTTTCGGGGCTGAAAATAATTCATTCTTATCTATAACTGTCACCAAATCAGCATTACTGATACAGAGTGAGGGTTCTCGAGATTGAAATCATATTTCTTGCAACAAACAGTCCCTCCTAACTCTGATGATCCCTTTACCCCGCACACAGCCCACATTTAAGGCCGATTTTCTTCCTTCCATTGCACGTGACTCTGTGTTGCTCCTGAGACATGTCACCGTGTGAATAGATTGGATGTTCCCCACAAACGGTGGCAAGGCTGGCAGCATTTCTCTTGCATATTCCCCGAGACTGTTAGGTGGTAGATGGAGCGCTGGCTTTAGCCAATTTCAATAGATGATGCCTTTGGGTTATGGTTTCATCCTTGTTCTCATTTGCTTTCAGGAGACATCACCACGTCCTAGGCTCGTGGGAGTGGGAAGAACTCATCACAGGTCATCAGAACCCCATACCGGGTCCCAGGTCCCACCCCTCGAGGTTCTGACTTGTTGGTTCGAGATTTGGCCTTAGAGTCTGCACTTCTGAGAAACGAGGCCTTGGCCCTCTGCAGGCTGGTCTCTGCTTTGTCAGGACGAGGACCATGGGGCCACCAGAGCTGTGAGAACAGAACATCCGGCAGCAAATGGTTCCCTAGAGCTGCTGTTCTAGTTCCCCAAGGAGATGCTGCAAGTAAGCTCTCGGGTCCCCTAACTCCAAAGACCACTGCGACATTCACGTCCGCGAAACAAGCTGGAGGTATCTTCCTGACAAAACCAACCAGCAAAGCCGGAAAAAAAAAAAAAAGGAAAAAGAAAGAAAGAAAAAAAGAGAGAAAGGAAGATCCCAAAGCACCAGCTTGTAAACAACCCTGTTGACGCCTTGTGTTATTTCAGAATCAATGGGGATCGCTCATTACACCCCCACACGTCTCTCTCTTCTAACGACATCACCAGAAGAAAGACTTCGGTGCTCACGTCAGGCAGTTGCCATGGAAGCTGACCTGGAATGAACTGTTGCTTCTTTCCACCATCTCTTCTGGAAATTATTGAGATATAGATGCCAGAGAGCAGAAGTTGAGAGAATGCCAGGGGTTTGTTTATTCCGATCGGGTTCCTTAGAGATGCAAACGCATAAGGGAATGATGAACATGAGGGATGGAATCACAATATTTGAAGCTGCCATCTCTACACCAAGGCCTAATTGAGTCTTGCTTAGAGAGAGAGAGAGAGAGAGAGAGAGAGAGAGAGAGAGAGAGAGAGAGAGAGTACTCTGTTTGTCAAGACAAGATATTTCTAGAACTTTTATTTCTTATAACTCAAGTCCAGACTGAACAGATTAGTGCCCTGGTAAAGGATTCTGCCTCTCATTGCCAGTGTAGATGCATAAAGGCCCCCGTCTCAGTGCAGATGACACACAAATGCACACACATCGGTGTGTGGCTATTGTCTTCCTGGTGGAGAGATGGCCGTTGTACCTAAAACCGCATTCCTCGTTTAGGAGGAGGATGGCGGAAGGACAAAAGGGTAGAGAGTCAAGCCAGTTGAGTCTGTCCTTGAAAAGAGCTCTCCTGAAATCCCTGCCCGGCAGCTTTCCCCTCCACACCAGCGGTCCACTCCAGCAGCAGGGCAGCTGGGGACAAGGGGCACTGCAATCAGGCGTATGCCCACCTCCAACAAAACTGAGACTCTGCTAGTGCGTGAAAGGGGAGAACGAGTACTGACTGACGGATATGGGCATGTCTCATTTGATCACACTGTGCATTGCTGCGCTTTGCAAATATTGCATTATTTATTTAAAAATATCTTTTTAAAAAATATGTTTTTATTGATTTCAGAGAGAGGAAGGGAGAGAGAGATAGAGATAGAAACATCTATGAGAAACATTGATGGGTCGCCTCCTGCACGCCCCCTACCGGGGATAGAGCCCAAAACCTGGGCATGTGCCCTGACTGGGAATAGAACTGGTGACCTCCTGGTGCACAGGACAGTGCTCAACCACTGAGCCACACCGCCGGGCAATATTGCATTTTGTTACAAGTTGAAGATTTGTGGCAATCCTGTGTTGAGCAAGTCTATCAGCGGCAAAAAGATGGCAGTGCCCTGAACACTCAGATCATGGTTAGCATTATTTAGTAATAAAGTATTTTTAAATTAAGGTATGTACATTGTTTTTTAGGTATAATGCAATTGTACACTTAATAGACTACACTACAGGGGAAGCACAACTGTTCTTTTTTTTTTAAATCCTCACCCAAGAACATTTTTGCATTTATCTTCAGATAGAGCAGGAGGGAGAGAGGGAGGAAGAGAGAGAGAGAAACATCGATGTGAGAGAGACACATCGAGTGGTTGCCACCCACACGACCCCAACTGGGGCTGGGGACAAACTGCAACCGAGGTACGTGCCCTTAGCGGGAACCGAACCTGGGACTCTCTGGTCCGCAGGCTGATGCTCTAACCGCTGAGCCAAATCGACCAGGGCTCTGAAGCACAGCTTTTATATGCCCTGAAAACCAAATTGTGTGACTCACTTTATTGCAATATTCACTTTATGGCTACATTTGCTTTATTGTGGTGGTCTGGAACCGTACCGCAATATCTCCGAGGTATCTATAGTTAGGCAGCAATGCCTGTCTTGGTGCACCTCCAGAATTTTCCCCAAAGCTATACACTTTCCTCCATCTCCAGCCCCAGCATCTGCATTGTACCAGAGTCCTCTCTCACTGGGATCCCCTTCTACTGGTCTCCCTGCACAGCAAATGGTTATCTCTTTAAAAAGTATGTAGCTTTATGTTGCTTGACCACTTAGAACTTTTAATGACTACCTATTTGAGTTAGAATAAAATCCACACATTTTTCTATGACCTACAAGGCCCACACCGTTGGATAACCCCCGTCGAATTTTGCCTTTTCTTCCTCCTGGCTTATAACAGTCCAGGCCCATTGGCCTCCCTGTAGCTAACTCAAGCAGCATCTTCCCAGTACTAGGGACTCTATCCTTGTTTTTCCTTCTGCTTGGCCTCTCTCTCTCCCTCTCAAGCTTGTGTCCCATTCAGAGCATTTTCATGTGTCCAGTTAGCTAGGCTTCTGTCTCTACCTCCGAAATCAAACGCTAACCTGGGCTGTGCTGTGAAAGCCCTTTGTAAATGTGATGAAAGCTCATAATCAGTTGATTTAAAGACAGGGAGATTATCCTAAATGATCCAATAAGTAATGCCTGATTCCATCAGTGGAAAGGGCTTAAGAGCAGAGCTGGGGCTCCATGAAAAGGAACCACCAGCAGCCTCCGTCCACGCCCAGCCTGCCCTTCCTGACTGGCGCCTCGCCGGGCCCACACTCGTGGAAGTCCACGGACCCTCCTAATGTGCGTCTGCCACTGGTCCCGCTTCTCTAGGTAACTGACTCATAGCCCCTCCCCCCACCTGTCGCTCTGTATCACACAGCCCCATTTATTCCCTCGAAAGCACGGAGTCCTATCTACAATTTGAAAATAAGGGGTAAAGAAATGAATAAAGTCTTATTAACTGCCCCAAATTTGGAACGATTCTTACTCCCCACATTAAAAACACAACTTCTTGTATAACTAATTTGTAAGCTAGTGGGCTGAGCGCCTAGTAAGCTGCATTTATTTATTTATTTATTTATTTTTATTTATTTATTTTTTATCATCCTCACCTGAGGACATTTTCCCATTTTTGTTCAGATAGATGGGAGGGAGAGAGAGGAAGAGAGAGAGAGAGAGAGAGAAACATCGACGTGAAAGGGACACATCGAGTGGCTGCCTCCCACACGACCCAACCGGGGCCGGGGACAAACTGCAACCGAGGTACGTGCCCTTAGCGGGAACCGAACCCGGGTCTCTCTGGACCGCAGGCCGACGCTCTAACCGCTGAGCCAAACCGGCCAGGGCATAAGCTGCATTTAAATGATTAGTAAATGTTGACGCCTGTTTTGCTGGTACAACAGAATGCTCACTATTCCATGTTGTTGTCTTTACTCCAAAACCAATCTGTCGGCTGTGGGTGCTGAAAATTCTGTGAATAATTGTGGCCATTATTATGCTATTATTTTAACTTTTACAATGATTAAACATTTTAAGTGTTTATATGTTATGTGACAATAGTATCTACATTTTTATTATTTGCTGGTGCTGAGCCTGATACCAAAAAAAAAAAAAAAAAAAAAAAATGTGCCTTGAAAAAAATCAATCACTTTGGAATGAAGTTAGACGTGGTAGAATGCTCAGAAGGTTGTGATAACCAGTAATCGTAATTTAGAAGACTGCTCTCTGCAAAACATTAGAGCTCACGCTGAGAAAGAAGCAAAACAGAGTCCCAGCGCTTCGCAGGGGCCACAGCTTAGGGTCTCAATAATGGGGGACGTGGAAAAAAAATGGGTGGGTATGCATTTGGAAGAACAAAATTGCTCGTAGCTTTCTGTGTTTGGAGAACCTATCTGCCAAGCTTTCTGTATGTCGCTACAGGATAATTGGTCATAAGATATAGGAATCAAAGGAACACATTCCTGCCATGAAATGGGGCCCCCTCTCTGGGAAGGTCCGCCTGAGCGGGGGAGGCCTGGAGGGGGGAAAGCCGAGCATGCTGGTGGAACAGTTTGGTGTGAGCACAGGGGCAAGGGAACCGAGGCTGGAAAGGATTTTAGGAGCATCTATGGAGGGTCTCCAGTTCCCAGGCAAAGCACTGACTGATGCTTAGTTTAGGAGGCAGTAGGGGGACCACTGAAAGTTTTCTGAGCAACACAGTGATGCCATACCTGAGACTGTAGGTGCTCATCCAAGTTCAGTATTAAGTAAAGGACCGCCCAGCTGTCCCGTAGGATGTCACCAGCACCTCCACAGGACAGAAGATCCAGGTCCTGAGATCCACCACAGGTGAGCTCGTGAAGATCCCTTCTGCCAAGATAAAGTGTGTCACCCTCTCCCCCAGTACCTGCTTCCACAGAACTAGCAGTGACAGGTACTTGCTCTCGATTCCTGGAATCCCAGAATTCTGGGAGATCAGAAAGAGCTGCCCTGAAATACATTTGGTCCATATCAATGACGACTTTTTTCTTTTTTCCCCCCTCATAAGGGTTTGTTGCTGGCAGAATCACACAGCTGTTTTCTGAATCAAAGACTCATTTTTGAGATGATTTTTGTTATGGGTAGCATAGGGGTAATTGCTTCTGCAAAACATCTGTTCTATAATTAGAAAACAAAGAATTTTGCCCCAGTGGAGCATAATTACTTTTGGGTACCAGTGGGAAAGTTTTAGGGTCGTCATCAAAATTCAATGAGGATTGTTTGCGGCCGAATTTTTCTCTCTCTTTCTAAAGCAGCTAGGAGGCTGTGAGGTCTGTGTTTATTAGCATTTTATAGGCTGTCACAGGATAAAGCAAAACTCCCAAATCTGTGGGGCTTGTTAATACAAATGACCCCAGTGAATCGAATTGCGTCAGTTCAAAGGAACTTCATTTTGAAAGGAAGTGACAGCCTATTGGAGTTCGGGGACGCTCCAGGCAAGTCCGTAAAGAGTTATAATTCCAGGGCATCCTTCACCCCCTTAAGGTTAAGGTCTGCACCGGGAGAGAATGACTATGATGGGTGTCCTGGGCTGGCTCTGATTTGCTCGTTATGGCCATGTACTGCGGGCTGTAGGCTTGGTGGGATTCCCTGCGTCCTAAGAGTGTGACACCATGATGTTTGATGGTCAGCCTTGTCCTCTCGGCGAGTCATTCCATCGCATTTGCCACTGCACACCCCCGACCTTGCAGGTATCTCTGTGGTTCTCCCCACATCGCAGCCTGGCCCTGATCTTACTGTTCATCCGTTTCCTCAAGCTTCCCCATGTCAACCCTGCCCTGGTGTCACCTGCTTCCTGCATTCATCCTCACCGAATTCCTCACTTCTACCTCGCCAGCTTCCTGGAGCTAGTCTAACAAGTTTAAGGACGTTTGTTCCTCTTTGCCTTTCCGAACTCCTGGTCCTGTGCAGCCCACTCGTCCTCTGCCCAGGAAACTCGGTCTTCCTCCTTGCTCCGTCCTGCACCTCGACAACTCTTTCCCAGCTGACCTCGTCCTTTCCTTTCGGCTACCGTCTACTGGGTGTTAACTTGCAGTCTGTATGTTAGTCCAGATCAGTCTCTGAGCTCCAGATCCATGGAGCCAACAACTGAATGCCACCTCTTTGATGCTGCAGTCATTTCCCAGGGCTTCTGTAATGAATTCCTACAGGCTGGGTGGCTGAAAGCAGCAGAAATTGCTAGATAACATAGGGATATTAGAATTATTTTTATTGGTGAAGGTAATAGCTTTTTATCTAGCATGATGACGAGAAATGAGCTGTCCTTGGAGAAAGGAAGGAATTCAGGTTTTGTGTTTGGCTAGAATGTTTGGGAGACAACGCCTAGCTTTCATGACTGGGTATGAAGAGCTCGGAAGGTATAGCCCGGTACTCTTCGAGAAGGCCTCTGAGGCTGGGTCAGTGACTAATCTTGTGTTCTTATCTGGTAGCCTGAATCCAGCTGAGAGTGACTGAATCCTGCTTCTGGAACGTTGCTGTGTTTGTCTGGACAAAGCCTTTCCAATAAAGGTGTTCATAGCTCTCCGAAGACAGAGAACCAGGACTTCATTGGAATCTACGGACCCAACTGCATGAACTGTTTGTATCTGCTTGCCAATAAATGTTTGTTGAATAAATCTTCATAGGAAGAATTTGGTCTGAGATTTTCTTTCCTGATACTCTTCCAGGAAGGTTATGAGACAATAACTAAACCTCCCGCTGCACCCCCGCCCCAAACTTTTTTTTTTTTTTTAGCAGCTGCTGTTATCAACAGAAAGAACTTACAAGGTGTGCATGACCCTTCGGCCGGTTCGCAATATAAGTACATGGAGAAATAAGGGCTTGGTTCATTTGTCAATTTATACGTTGAAAAATTGGACTTCAGATGCACAAATACAAAGACCTTTATCTGGACAATTTCAATTTGTTGTTCTAAAGGAAGACTCTTCTAAGCCTCAGGAAATACCTAGTGGAAGGGGGAAGGAGAGAAACTCAGAGATCAGGTTCCAAGAGGGCAAGGGCCCGGATGCCCACTTTGGGGGGACAGCTGTGGCAGAGCCTGGCAAGCTCCGGTGGCCACGAGGAAGAGACTCTGGTTAAGAAAAACACATCCCATCGCAATTATCTTTGCCCTTAAGGATCTGGGCCTTATTTCCTTCTCTTAAATCAAGACCAGACCAGGCCCAAATGCCAGCGAGTTCATCACAGCAGTGACCTACCAATTAGTAGGACGGTGGAATTAAGGACAGACCCATCCGGCCTAAGGAAGCAGTAGTTAAGGTTCAAGCCCTGCCTGTCATTGTCTCCCCTTCAGCATTTCCTTTGGTTTGAGATACGAGGTCAGCATCTAGGGGACCAAAAGGCAAGCAGCAAAGCACTCCCAAGAGGAGATTTTGTTTGGGGGTGAACATCGCCTCAGTTAGCCAAATGTTTATCTGTGTATTTCAACCTCTGGACAGGATAGTGGTAAGAGTGGGAGGTGGATTGAAGAAGGAAGCACATGCCCTCCACTCACGCTCCCTACTTTCTTAGTTAAATGTTACTGAAGCGATCTCACCTTGACTTCCCTTTACTCCAAGGCAAACGCCTGTATCCCGACTCAATCTTTCCCACATACTGATCTGCGACACCCTTCCGAGGAAGAAGAGGGGCAGGACCGAGAAGGGAAGGTCAGAGGGCTCCAGGGGCATATGCTGTCATTTTATTTAAGGTTTATTGGCACTGTCTCCTTTCTTCCTCAGAGTCTGAGCTCAACAAATTAGATCTCTACTTCAGATCCCCTCCCCTCCCCCATTGTTTTACCTTCTAGTTAAAGTGAGTTTGGGGTGGCAAGGTCAACCACAGTCAACTGGGTCTTTGTACTCCACTTGCCAGGATAACCCAGGACTAGGTGTGCACTGCAGTGAAGGAGGTAGGTGAGAGGGGGTGTAGTGAACACTGAACTATGCCACCAAGACCCCCTCCTTCAGGACAGGTGCTCATTCCTGCAGGGGTTGCCTGTGGCTCCCAGTTAGGCTCCTCCCCTCTGCTGAAGGCAGCTTCCCTACCCGAGAGCACAAGCCCTCCTGGGGCAGCCCACAAAGACTCAGCCTCCTTGAAGGGCCATCTCCACGTCAGAGCTCCCCTGGGGATGCACTGAGGCGTCCCCATCACCTCTCTCTTCTCCCTCCTCCCCATCTCACTTCTCTGCTTTACAAGATGCTCCTAAGAGCACTTACCACTGAACCTTCTGCACACCGGTCTCCATCTCGGAGTCTGTTTCCTAGGGAACCCGTCCTAGGACAGGTAGTTAATACCCATATGCGCACATGCCCACCCATACACATAGCTTGGTGAGAATCCTTCATATGGCAGCCTAGCCCCTGGCAACCACTCTGCTTTGTGCGTCTCTGAGTTTTACTACTCTAGGGACCTCACAGAAGCGGAATCGTACCATACTTGTTCTTTTATAACTAGCTTATTTCACTTAGCATAGTTTCCCCAAGGTTCATCCATGTTAACATATATGCCAGAATTTACTTCCTTTTTAGCTCTGAATAATATTCCCTGGTGTTTACATACTACATTTTCTCATTGGTTCATCTGCCAACGGACACTCGAGTGACTTCTCCATTTTAGCTATTGTTAAGAACACTGCTATGAACACATCTAAATATCTCTTTAAGACACTGCTTTCCTTTCTTTAAGGTACACACCCAGAAGTGGAATTGCTCGATCATACGGTAATTCTATTGTTAGTTTTTTGAGGACCTGCCATACTGGTTTCCACAGTGGCTGTACCATTTTACCTTTTCACCCAAAAGTCACAAAGGTTGACACTTCTCTACATCCTTGCCAGCATTTGTTTTTTTTTAAATTGTAGCCACCCGATGGGTGTGAGATAAGGAGAGCAATTCCACTTTATTTATTCTTTATTTTTTAAAAAAATGTTTTTATTGATTATTTAGAGAGAGGAAGGGAGAGAGAGAGATAGAAACATCAATGTGAGAAAGAAACGTGGATCGGCTGCCTCTTGCACGCCCCCTACTGGGGATCGAGCCGACAATCTGGGCATGTGCTCTGACCAGGAATCGAACCGGGACCTCTCAGTCCATGGGAGGACACTCAACCCACCGAGCCACACGGGCTGGACAAGCAACTCCATTTTAAAGCAACTTTGTTCTCAACTGGATAACCTTGTGCTGATATTTTTACCCATGTGACTATGAATAAGGCTATTTCTCCAGTCTGCCTGGTAGTGTTCAATTATGATATTATTGTTATGTGAAGAACGGGCAGGTAGATCCAAGCAGAAAGACACAGTCAGGTGCCCAGGCCACGAGAAAACGGAAAAGAACCAAGCAGAGTGCTTCCTAGGGGGTGAGGGGAGTTCAGTGCAAGTGGGGACAGGGCCCAGCTGAGCTGGTGAATGGCAGACTGGTCAAATTACATCTCTTGGACTAAGATCCTCATTAAGGGCCTGCACCTCGGAGACATTTGGGCCTACCAAGGTGCATCATTATGGAAGACTGGGCATGATAATAGTAATTTAAACGAAGTTAAAAGAGCAGTCTAAATTAGAACAGGTACTCATGTTTCCACTTCTCTCGAGGTGTCTCCGTAGGGTAAGAGAACTCACTGGAGGACTCACGGGCAAAATAATCTTTTGAACGTTCAACCACCTGGTGGGCGAGGTCTAGGCACATGTAGCCCATTCCATGGTTTTAAGAGTTCTGTTGTTTTCTTCCAAGTCATTTCATGACAGAACAGTTTTCAGCAGCAGCGTGGTCTACCCCATGACTCAGTCATGTTCTGTTGGGGATTTTCATCAAATGCTACCTTGCCCCTGCCAGCGTGGCCGTTGCTAAATAGCCACATGGCTTCCTCTTAGAGAGACTTTCCACATGACCCTCTTGAGGAATCCTGGGTGGAGGATGGAGCACCTTTTCCTGCACCTGTCCCTAGCTGTGCTCCTGAAACCTTTCACGCACCCTGTGCCCAGCAGAGTGACAGTAAGATGGCTTCTTGGGAGAAAGGGAGGAGGGAGGCTTCATTCTCTTGCTATACTTTGTAACACCCAGCAGAGGAAATGCACAGCATAGGTGTGGGAGTTTGGCAGACTAGTGGTAAAAAATAAACATGGTTTCCTGTTGGCCTCTTATTTTCATTCCTAAGTGGTGAGGAGTTGCTGGTACTTCCTGTTACGACTAGCATTTTATGCAGGCAAAGAAGGTGTCATTTAGGGACCAAAAAATACCGATACTTGCAACCTTCCAAAAATTCTCACCTCTCATTCATCAGTGTCATTCCTTCAAGTAATATTGAATATTTTAAATTGGGCTAAATCATTGTGCTGCTTGGAGTGTTGAAATATTGGCACCTTGAAGTATTACAAGTTGAGAGAATAATTAGTTGTCTATTCATCCATCCATCCATCCATCCATCCATCCATCCATCCATCCATCCATATCCATCTATCCATCCATCCACCCATTCATCCAGCTATCTATCCATTTCCATCCATCCATCCATCCATCCATCCATCCATCCATCCATCCAACCATCCATCCCCTACTTGCCTCTTTACAAGTAGCAAATTTCATACAATCTAACACCAATTTTATGTGGTCTTGTGACTTCTAATAATTCCATGTGCATATATTAGCTTTTCCAGTGAGAGCGCAGTCTCCCGAGTGGAGAGAGAACATCTAATACTTAAAATTTCATAAGAGTGTAGAACAAAAAGCCAGGTACCCAGTAGTTGTGCACTATATTGCTGTTAAAACAAAATGAGTCCTGGGAAACGATTTGCCCAGCCTGGCAGGGGAAGGCCCCCAAGCAAAGCCCGCCTCCGTTTCCCTGCAAGCCTGCTGCAACGTGGCCATTTCAGACGGCAGTTTGCAAGGTGGGCAGAACTGCCTCAATGACACAGCACACTGGGTGCTGCCTAAGGAAAATGCTGCCAACCGCAGGGGAGTCTGCTGACCTTCCTTTTGAGTTCTTGGAGCTTCCAAACATCCCACTTGCCCTCGGTTGCATGCACACTCACCTCTAAGTCACCTTGTGCTCTTGTTCACATCTTTAGTAAATCGCATTCATGCAAAACCACACCTGATCTTCCGAAGCCTGGCTGCCATGTATTTTTTTTCCCATCATCCACTTCTTTGCCAGACTTTTAATGAGTAGCCATTAAGTACCAGGCATTGGACTGGGCAGGGGGGAATAGAGTGGTGAATAATACATAATTACTGCTCTTTAGGAAAGCAGAGCCCTCAAGACAGACAGCAGACAACCACAGTTCATTGTGCTAAACATTGTAACCATGGAACAAAAGAAAGGGCACTAATTCTGCCTGAGTTGGGGGCAGCTTCACAGAGAAGGTGTTTTCCAGCTGATTCCTGCAGGCACATAGGAGTGCCCCAGGAGGTAAGGAGAGGAAGGACAGTCATGGCAGAGGGAATAGTATATGCAGAGGGAAGTGTGTAAGAATCCAGGACAGTCAATGGTGAAGAGAAGTTGGTGTGAGTGGGAGCACGGCTGTGAGGCTGTGGGACTTGAAGGAGGTGCCTGGGAGAAGCAGCAGATGAGGCCGTGACAGGGTGAGCAGGGCCCTATGTGACAGGCCAAAGGTTATGGCTCTTATTTTATAGGGGCAACGGGGAGCCGTCTGCGGTGTGGAGAGACATAATCATGTCTGTGTTTCAGGAAAATCTTCGCGGTGAGAAGAACGGTCACGGGGCTATTGTAAATGTAGAGAAGAGATGGTGAAGGTTAAAGCTAAGATAGCGGAGGGGGGATGGAGAGGAGGGATGCAATTAATATGACAGACAGAAGGTAGGAGCGGGAGGTGGGGTGCGCGTGCGCACACACACACACACACACACACGGAAGGAAGGAGAGAGATGTGACGATCGAGCCCAAGATTTCCAGTTTCAGCAGCGTGGAAGGTGGCAGCTCTGTGGAGTGAGATGGGTGTGGCAGGGAGTCAAGACTTCAGAGAGAAGGTACTATTGTGGGTCTGGGACATGCTGAACTTAGAGACCCCCAGGCAAGACTGGAACTCAGGGGAGAGGGATGCAGATACAAATGGTGTTGTCTCGAGGCTAAAGAACATCTCCACACTTGACTCTCAGGTCAACAACTTCAGAGTGAAACAGGGAGCTTCATCTTCTTGAGCCTTCGATGGTCCGTCTGCTGGGTTGTAGTGATGGGCTGAGACACAGGACGTTCTGGGAACAGGAATCAGCACAGCACCGAGCTCTAAAGAGACCCTTCTAGCCCTGGCCGGTTTGGCTCAGCTGTTAGGCGTCGGACTGCGGTCCGGAGAGACCCGGGTTCGGTTCCCGCTAAGGGCATGTGCCTCGGTTGCGGTTTGTCCCCGGCCCTGGTTGGTCGTGCAGGTGGCGGCCACTCGATGTGTCCCTTTCACGTCGATGTTTCTCTCTCTCCCTCTTCCTCTCTCTCCCTCCCACTCTATCTGAACAAAAAATGAAAAAATGTCCTCGGGTGAGGATAAAATAAAAAAAAAATAAAGAGACCGTTCTAAACACTCATGGGCTCTGTGCAGATTTAGCTATTCCTAAGATTTTCCATTTGAAGAAACAGATCATGCTGGGAAGTGCTTCCAAGCCTGGTGCAGAGTCACTCGGCTTCCCGAGGCCCTTGTCCTCATTGCCATTGCTCCTGGGGAAAGGACACTGGGGCCTGAGACTCAACCTGAGTCTTCCTTTTCCTGGCATTCTAGAAAAAAATTTGGAAAAAAAAACAAAGCTTACTGTCCACACAGCAGCCCTCAGCGATTATGGCAATTGCTCAATTACATGGTTCTTCATAAAATGCAGATTATAGGGTTCCTTAGCCGGAGACTCTGTGCCTCGACCAGATAAAACTAAACGAAAAAACAAAACGAAACATGCAAACGCGGGGCATTTCGTGAGTGGATGGCAGCACTTGGTTCTAGTCAGCAAGAAACAGGAAGGGAACAAAACAAAACAAAGCTGGAAGTTTGGCTTTTCTGTTTGGCTTTGCTTCTTGAGGAGATGGGTAGTCTGAGATCCAGGTGTGCTTATGGAAAGAACAAGCTTCTTTTGAAAATACCTGATATTAACGATAAATGTGCAGGCTCTTGGCTGTTTCCCTGTGTACCCAGTTCTGGTGGTTTGTCGCTAGGTCTGTGTCTTGGACCTTGGAGTTCAGTGTCGCAGAGAGATGATGGTATGTAGGTCTCGGTCCAGCCCAGATGAATAGTCCTACTCTAGCAAAGACACCAGCATCCGCCCAGTGGCTCAAGCCAGAAACCTAGAAGCTATTTTGGGAGACTTTTGCTCCCACAGCTGTGACGTCCCCTCAAACAAAAGTGTTACCGGTGTGCCCCAAACTGCGTCTCTGACCCAGTGCCATCTTTCCCTCCCTTCTGCCTCCACCATGGGCCAGACCATCCTGTCTCCGGCCTGGGCCAGGACATTAGTCTCCAAACTACAGTCTTTTGTCTCTGAGACTCCGATGCTCTTTCCATATGACAACTAGGGTCATGCTTTTAATAAGCAAAATGGAATGACTCTCCCATGCTTGGAACCCTTCAGTGTCTTCCCACGGCCCTTGGGGTGACATCTGACGTCTTTGCCACAGTTTCTGGGACCCTCTCAGCATCACGGGCTGCTGCCTTTTAACCTCACCTGGCACCTCTCTTCCCCTTCACTGTCTCCCACTCCAGCCACCAGGACCCCCCTTTTAGTTTCTTGAAAGCGCTGTTCAGGTCTTGGGAAAAAGCAGTGACAGCGACCATCTGTACGCATTCTGTTCCAGACATTTTCTAGGCATCCTCTTATTGTGAAGGACACTCGCCACGGCCTCCTTGCTCACGCAGGAGGGACCGAGGGCACATGGGCAGGAGGTCAGCAGCCAGGTGACGGCGCTGAGTCCAGTACAGAGGCAGAAGGACAAGAAGGAAAGCGCTCAGACGTCCATCTCTCACCATGGGGGTGGGGCAGGAGCCTAACGCTGGAGGAAACGCCCGCTGTCCCTGCGCTATTTCCCCCGGCACAGGCGTGGGGTGATCTCACCGTTGAGGGAGCCCCCAACAAAAAGCTCTGGCAGTTTTATGGACCTTGACGTTGAAGGAGAGGCGAAGAGAAAGGCTGGGAGCGTGGGAAAGTTGTGTACTGAGTCAGGATGGGGAAATGTCTTCCAGGTTCTCTCCTTCCCCGCCCTCTACGCAGGCATCAGCAGGGACTCTTGAGAAACTCCATCTACCAAGGCCGCAGACAGAGACACCTAGGAATGCAGGTACCTGAGCTAGGAACACAAGGATGTGAAAATCACGGCCTGAGTCCTGGACCTCAGCTCCCTTCCGAGTCTGCAGTGTGTGGCTGCCACCAGGCCTGTGTGGGGAGGGCAGCTTCCCCCTGCCCGGGACAGCCTTGGACTTGCACAGAGTCAAGCCTGAAAAACCACACATAAGCTTTTCACCAGCAGCCGGACTCCTCGATATCCCACAAGCACCTTCCCCAGGGTCCCACAGTCATAAATGAACCAGCTTTGAGCCTCTAATGGCCCAAGGAGCCCTCAGCTTGCTGCCTCCATGCCCCCACCTGTCCCCTACAGCACTCGCCCAGCCCAGCATCTCCGAACAGGTTCCAGGCTGCCGAACCGGCCACCCCACTCAGCCGCCAGGAGGTTGATGTTCTCACTTTGACAAATTAGCTCTAGAAGGCAGCAGCCAAAATGAAAAGACATCATCTACAAGCAGTGACAAATGAATCCATCGGTACTGGTCACACACATGTGGGTGATTTTATCAAGAGAGCTAAGAAAGGAGCAAGGGACGAAGACACCGGGGTGGAGGGGGGGGTGGCTCGGGGTAAGAGTGTGTGCGGTGGTTCTGAACAGGGTGGAATATAACTACTGCTCGCTGGGGCTATTGTGCACCGGGCAAGCCTGGGAAAGCCTGTCTGGGCTGCAGAGGGCACCCAGTGAAATGTCTGCAGGAGAGAGGGTGCACATCTGTGACGGCACTGTTATCATCTTTTGAAGTGTCAGTTTCCTCATCTGTAGTAACAGTGGACTATTAGAGTGGAACTATAGTGTGGACTACATGAGGTAAATCCACAAAAGCTGTTAACACAGTGCCTGGGACAAAGTACTCACTCAGGTGTGCTGGCTGGTGCAATTGTTATTGCTTCTCACCTATGCGTGCTGCCCGGCTCACGTCCTGGGGTAGGAGCAAAGCTTTGTCTATGCAGATCTTGCTCTGTGTATTAATGGATTCCTGCAAAGATGTATGTCAATCGGATTGATCACCCACTGTGAGTTGTATCTAAAGTGCCTCCTCAGTGCCTGGGCACGTGGTCTAATTGGGGGAGAGCTCCTCTGCGTCTCCAGCTTTCATCCCTTTGCCCTGAACTGTCTGGAGCTTTATCTCTGCTTGGGTCTGGGTGGGAGGCTACACCTTGTTTACAAGAAAGCCCATCCGGGGGCACTGATGGGTACCCTCACTGGCACCCCTATGGAGCTGGCCCTTCTGTGTGAGATTAGAAGCAGGTGGGAAGGAACAGCTCATGGCCACAATAAAAGGAGAGAAAGACAGAAGCTTATGCACAGACTTCCAGGTGATGCCCAAGACATACAGGATGGTTTCTTAACCCAGATGGCACGTCAGCCCGCGGGCAGGTGGAGCGGTGACGGTGATGGTCACAGGCAGCCGCTACCACAGGTCCCTCTAGGAAGGGAACTGGGTGAGTTCTTGACTTCCTTTGCTGGTAGATGGACATCATCATGGACTCTAGACTTCAGGAAAAACATTTTAAAACAAGAGACCAGTGAAGTAGACTCCCTTAGCCCGAAATGGTAAAGGGGAATTTGGTTAAGTCAGAGAAGCTGGCTTTATCTGGAAAGCCCCAGAGAGCAAATATTTTTGGCTTTGCAGGCCCTCGAGTCTCTGCTGCTATTGGTCATCTCTGCTGGTGTAGCACAAAAGCAGCCGGGAAAATGGGGAAACAAATGGGCGTGTCCGTGTTCCAATAAAACTTTATTGACACAAATGGGAGGGCCAGATTTGGCCTAAGGGCCGCAGTTTTCGGATTCCTGGCTTACGAGAAAGGGGAAACACTAACACATAAAATTCTGCCTGTGTAATTGTGAATGATTAGCAAGATGAAAGGCAAGTAGGCAGATGAATTCCTCCACGTAGCTGCAAGGGAGCTGTTGAGCCCAGACTGAAGGGGGCCGGTGCCAGAAGGGAGGGGCCGTGTTTGTCTGCTGCAGATCACATTGCTCAGAGTAGACGTGAGGGTGTTAGAAAACGTCAAGCGCCCCATGAAGTTGTGAAAAGGCTAAGTATTAAAAATGAAGGAACATGTTCTGTTTTTGTTTCGAGGGATTGTTTGGAGTCTTCTAGAGTTCAGAGCGAGGACAGACTACCTGCCTGAGGACAGCGCTGTAATGCAACCGATGCCATGGTTTTGCAGCCATGGTCGCGTGGGAGGGGACCCGGAAGTGTACCCGGTGACCCTCTGGGAGATGTTGGGCAGTGGTATCAAGAAACAACCCAATCAAAACTATGAAAAAGAAGAAGAAGAAGAAAAAAAAAAAAAAGGATCAAGGCCCCAAATCAATAGGAGCAAGAGATTGAAAGCAAGCTAAAAACTCCCAGGTGCAAACGCCAGTTGTCTCTAAATGGTGTGACCTGGGGAATAGTGTTCTTGTTTGTACTTCTGAATAGATTTTATTTTAAGCGTATATTACTTTTAAAAATCAAAGGAAATGAAAGGTATTGGAGGTAGAGGAGGCTTCTTAGAGGAGCAATCTTAGAATTGATGCTTAACAATGATAAGAAGACAGGTTTTCACTCAGCAGAAATAAAAATTTCTCACTGTGGTCTGACCTGCAAACCCGTGAGTGTCCTACTGTGGCAGATATTAATTACTTTCCAGTCCGCCATTGCCTTACTTTTCTTTCCTGTTGGTAGAACTTACCTCCCTGTAAATACCCAATAGTCACCTCCCCAGCTTCCCTTGGAGTTACGGCATGGGCAAGCCACACCATCCCGGCCAAGGAGAATTTCTGGGAAATCTGCTGAGTGGTTCTTGGGAGAGGTTCTCCATCTGGATGTGTGTGTGTGTGTGTGTGTGTGTGTGTGTGTGTGCAGCATGAGGAGAAACTTCAGCCTTCTAGTGTTTGATGTGCTCATGTGAGAATATGGTGTTTGGTGCAGTGGCAACCATTTTGTAACCATGGGGAACTAATCTTGGGGTTATCACCTACCACTCTGGGATGGTAGACTAGAAAGACGGAAAAAGTGGGGCCCTTGATTTATTGAACTATAACCATCTCCTCCCCCTATCTTTAAACTTTTGAGAAAAGTATACATATTGAAGATTCCATTCTAGTGGGGTGTTACAGCTCCTAATTGTTTCATGTCCTCAGAATGTTCACACAGAGGCACGCTGGTGGAGTTCCTCAATCTATCCAAATGTTAAGTCAGGTTTGAGAACGTTTCGGCATTCCCGAGTCCCTGGGATTTAACTGTTTTAATGCAAAGCCTTGCAGCCAAGGGCCAGAATGTAGTTTTGTAATTTTTATTATTTCCTGTTATTTGATTTTGTTGCTTTCACTATTGGGGGGAATAAAGGTGTTCTAACACGGCTGGCTTGCTTCTCTTTCTCATGGTTGTTGTCATCCTTTCCCAAGCCCAGCTCTGAGGAAGACGAAGACGAGTTTTGGAGAGTTCCCTCGTCAGTGCACGGAGTGCCCGTTTTGCGCGTGTGCGGACTCGTGGGCAGGTGCTGGGGAAATACCAGCCTTCGCATCTCCTACGAAGCAGAGAAGAACGGCAATGAAATAACACGCGGGGGTCGCGAGCACCTGCCCCCGCACAGCAGCGGTAATCTTGGGCAAGTTACTTGACATGTCTCATCTTTTGCTTCCTCATTGATAAAATGAGGTGGATAGGGTAGAGGTCACAAGGACCAGGATTTGGGAAGTCATGAACGCTATAGCTGGCACGTAGTAAGAACTGGGTACGATTGCTCCCAGTACGATTGCTCCCAAGCGGCACCGTGGGTTGAGGGGGTGTCCCTATCTGTAGACGTTGTTTTTCAGCAAGACCTTGGGGGGCTGGACTTAGCAAAGGCAGCTCACATTTGGATAGTCCTCATCTCCTTCTGGCTCTACCAACGTATGGAGCTGCTCTTATGGACGTTTCGTATTTGATTCTGCAGCATGATGGTGGCGCGTGGCTCGGTTTCCCTAGCAGACCAGAAGCTCCTTGGGGGCAGGACGGGTGTTTCCACTCGTGGGCCCTCCAGAGTTCTCAGCTCTGGGCTATGCACACGCCTAAGCAATGTTGGCCAGAGAGCGGAGAGACGGGCAGCAGCTACCTGCGGCATGAGGAGTTGGGGCTAATTTTTAGGACATTCAGAGAGCCGTCATTCTAAACTTGGCTATGAGTTAAAATCATGTGTGGATGGAGCGACCAACCATCTAATTTGCACAGATTCCAAGGACTTGAGACTTTACGTTGTAAAACCGGAACTGAGGGGTTTCCTGGGACTCAGGACTTTTCGTGCTACGGCGGAGTGAAGGCTCTTGACCTAGAGCTGTGAGTGGGTGACAGGAGGCCCGGACACCTGGCCCCTTCAGACTCAGGGGTGCGGATGACGTGGACAAGGATAGGAAGCACTGAGTGAGCCGTGATGCATAAAGGTGCTGGAGAGAGAGTAGGTCGAAAAAGAAAATTGCAAGGCCCCACCCGAGACCCTCTGACTGGGACCCTACGTTGGAATCAGGCTTCCCTGGTGATTCGTGTACACGCCCAAATTTCAGAATCGCAAGAATGTACAGTTAGAACACATCACAAAGACCTAATAGTAATGGTTTCAAGGAAATGCATTTGGCAACAGTCCCACTTGAATTGACTTGAGTCCATCGCAAAATCCTCTCCTTTCCCTGGGCCTTTCCCTCCCCTTGGCGTGGGTACTTCTGAACAGCCGTGACCATCTGCACTCAGTGGTGACCCTCCATCTCAGGTCACCGATCGTCAGGTAGGCTAGAGTTAGTCTCTTGTGGTCCAGGAGATGGTTGTTCTCAATTCTCTGCTCTCCCCCACCCTAGGAGCTTACAGGAAACAGAAGTGGAAGGAGGCTATTTCTCTGTAGACCAGCGAGTGAGAAACACGGGTCCCTGGGACTCTAAGTCACCGAGCTTTGGGGCGGTTGGTTGTGCGCATTTGTGCGGCCAGAACGGACCCATCCATCCCATAAAGGGGACAGAGCTGGCGTTTGTCACTGGTCTCTAAAGGACTTGGAAACCCCTCTCGAAGAAAAGCTTGCTCACCGTGGTGGCCAGAGCCCGGAAAGGGGTGAAGACCTGCCCCAGCGGACAGCATTTGTGCATGTTGATGTCGCCATAGCGACTGCGACGCTCCTTCCAGCTGGCCAGTCTCTTCTCCGCCTTCATGTCCAGGAAGTGCCGGAAGGGGCCCTGCCGGGCAGACGGGCCACGTGCAGCTGGGGTGAGGAGCCCAGAGGAGCACCTGTCCCACCAGCTCACACAAGACAGGCGTCCTGCTCAAAAGAGGCATCGTGTCTTCATGCCTCTCGTTCACTGGGGGGACTGTCATTTGCCTTTCTTAATTTTCTGTGGCCGTGGGAGGTGGAGAAAAGGGCCCTCCCCTCCATGAGTTGCTGGGTCTGTGCAGTAGATTGGGGGTCAGGGCACTGAGTTCTAGTTGTGACTGTGCCCCTCACTACAGGACATTGAGTCACCGTCCCCTCTATGGTGGATCCGTGATTAAGGTCCTTTCTGACCTTGGAATGGCATCAGTTGAAGGCCATCCTTCCGGAAGGCGGGAGGCCGGCTCCCATGTGTGATTGTGTGTTGGAGGGTCCTGTCCTGTGATTCTAATCTCGCTTCTACTAGAAATTGAGGAGCAAAGGACCCCGTCTGCGTTCCACCAGGAGACACGGGGTGCCCAGTGGACTTCCCACGCCAGAGGGCTTCCTTCCACAGACCCTCCCTCTCTGCCCACGGCCCCTCTGATGCTCCCTCTCCAGCTCCTGGCCATCTCACCATTGCCGCTCTCTCTCTGGCCTCACCTCTCTGTGTGACAACAGACGCCTGTGGTCTGTCTGTCCATCAGTGTCTCCATAAGAGCTGGTACCCCCTCTTGCTCTGCCCGTGTGTGGCCGGAGGGAGAGTGAGGTCTGCAGATTCTTGACCACAGGGCCCATCCCAGACACGCTTGGCTTCCCCTTGGGTACAGAGGAGGCTCAGCACTGCCGCCTCTCTGTACACATCGATCCTTTTACCCCCGTGGAGGCGGATGGGTTCGGGCCTCCGATGGCCCAGGGCGCCTGCCTCCCTGGCGGGGACACCTGGGAAGTGGGCGTGTGCCGAGGAGTGGGCGGCTGGAAACGCAGCAGGAACCTCATCCCAATTAGGGGGTTAGGCCATTTCCTGCCTCCCACACAGCAGGAAACAAATGTGTGTTGTTTTATTTCTTCCAGCATTGACCGTCAGGATGCCAGGCGGGGACAGAGGAGCTGACCCAAATCAGAGGCCACGAGGGATTTTACAGGGCCCACGTTCCACGTGGAAAAACTGAGACCCAGCCAGGGGAGAGGACTCTCCTGAGGTCTCTGTCACCTTCTCCTGCATCAAGTTTAAATTCATGTGTGCCACTGCAGGGTGGTGACTCTGTGCCAAGGAAGGCAGCTCCCAGAGCCCACCTTGAAGACAGACAGACGGGTGCCAGTGGACCCTCATGGGGCCAGACCAGCCGGTCACTCTGGGTCGGGCTGGAGCTGACCGAGAGCAGAGCTGTAGCTGCAGCGAGAGGGGAGAGTCCTCCGTCCTGGACTCTTCTTTCTCTCCGCTCCTTCCCCTGACTTGTCACGTTGCCTTTTCTGGAAGGTCATCTTGCCCATCACCACCACCACCACCACATTTTTAATAGAGGAGCCATATGTACATGTACCTCCTTTTCTGCCTGGGTCACCTCCCCTCTGTTCCTCTCCTGCCTTCGCTACTCATCTTTCAGGACCCTGACTTTGGCTTCCAAGCAAGTGTCTGGCCCCCAGGCACAGTGAGCTGCTTCTCCCCAGGCTTCCACCATTTACCCCAGGGGTCTGTGCCCCCACCCCCACTTCCTGCAAGTGTCTCTGTACCCAGTTATGTCCCAGCTATACCCTAGGGTCCTCGAAAACAGGGCCTGTGTTACCATCTCAGATGGGTGACATGTCGTGCTAAGTGCTTGAAGTCTGTCATATGAGCGAGCAATTGCTTTGAGGCCATTTCTGGATTTTAAGACAGTAAGGAGAAAGGATTCGATTGCCACCAAACTTTCCAGAAATGTCTCACACGAAACAAAATAAACCTGTCCCCTGGAGGGTGAGGCAGGGAGTGAAGACGCACCTCACACATTGGAAATGTAATTCAGGGGGAACAGAGGTACCTGGGGTGGAAAAGACCACTGGGAACATCAGAAAATTCTCTGATTTGGAGAATTTTTTTTCTTTTGGGGGAACCGATGAGATTCACAACGCATTATGAGCTGCGTTCAGGGTTCCATTTCTCTCTCTGCACGGTCTCACGGGCAGGCAGGAGGAGATGGGGTGGGTGGGGTCAAGGGTAAAGAGAAACCATCGCTCCTTCTCCTTGGGTCTGTCAGTCACAGCACCTCGTTTGCTCAGCTGACCCCTGTATGGGGCACAGTCTCACTTCCCAGTCTGCAAGGGAGAAGGGGAAAAGGGACCCTTGGGAGACTTACGTCGTGTATTCGGAAGCTCTTTGCTATGGGAGGAGACAGGTCCCAGCTTCGTCCCACAGCTTTGGTGCTCAGACTCGAGATCAATAGTGGATAGACAGGTCCCAGGGGGATTGGCGGCTCCCAATCTGTTCCGAGAAGACGAGGAGAGAAATCCCACATTGTGGGATCCCACATGCAGCGCTCGCTCCCCCCCCCCCCCCCCCGGCCAGACCAGCGTTGACGTCTCTGGGTTTGACCCCACAGCATGACAAGCAAGAGGCGTGTGCAGAAGGCAGCAGACCCTCAACCCAGGGCCGAGAACAGGCGCTCTTGTTGGGACAGGAATTGAACCCACAGGATATCTGAATGTGATGAGCATGGTGGGCCCTTCCCCTCGCCAGGGGCAGTGCCGGTTAGTTGTTTGCTAAGGGCCACGTGGTTGAGTTGACTCTTACTCTGCGGGGTTAACAGAGTAAAGAAGATCTTTAAGGACGCCACATGGCCATCGAATTAGGTTAACTAAAGAATGAATTATGCGAGCCTCTCATTCTTCTGCATTTGTGCTGAATCATTCTTCTTTCATACAGAGGTCCGCAAACTCTCCCTGTAGAGGGCCAGCTAGTAAATGCTCTAGGCTCCACGGACCACGAGGGCTCTGTTGCAGCTACACAACACGGTTGTTGTAGCACAAAAGGAGCCATAGACAACATGTCATCGAGTAGGTGTGGCTCAGTTCCAATGAATATTTATGGGCACTATAAAATTCCCTATAATTTTTGTATCACAAAATATTATTCTTTTGATTTCCCTTTCAACCATCAAACAGTGGGAAATCCATTCCTAGTTTGCAAGCCATCCGGGAACAGGTCGCAGGACCAATTTGGCCCGGGGGCTGGAGTGTGCTGACCCCTGCGTTAGTGATGTCCCAATACTCCTCCCGTTGCAAGGAGTCACACGCTGGCTTCCAAGATAGATACGAGCGTTCTGAAGCTTCTCGGCGATGTCAAGATGGCCTGCAAGCGGGACATCTGGCCCATGATCAAGCCTTAAACAAACGAAGCCCGGGCTGGCTGGCCTAACTCAACGACAAAATCCAGGGTTGTAAGGGACCTCGAAGCCATCCAGCTCCTATTCTAGACTTGATGTGTGCCCACACTTAACACCAAATTAGGGATACAAGGCTCCCTTCTGTTAAACAAGAGGGGGAGGAAGGAAGGAAGGAAGGGAGGGAGGAAGGAAGGGAGGGAAGGAGGGAGGGAGGGAGGGAGGGAGAGAGAGAGAGAGAGAGAGAGAGAGAGAAAGAAAGAGAAAGAGAGAAAGAGAGAGAGAGAAACAAAGGAAGGAAGAAAGAAGGGAAGAAGAGAAGAAGAAAGAAAGAGAGGAAGAAAGAAAGAGAAAGAAAGAAAGAAAGAAAGAAAGAAAGAAAGAAAGAAAGAAAGAAAGAAAGAAAGAAAGAAAGAAAGAAAGAAAGAAAGAGAGGAAGAAAGGAGGAAGGGAAGAACCCAACTCCTAGAGTAAATGACGTTGTCACTGTCCCTCAGTCACTCATCGCGCTGGCCAGCTCTCAGGTCCGCGATGCGATTCCGCCTCAGTTCAGAGCCCTCTGACTTCTATGTTGTCAGACAGGCATCTCCCACACTCGTGCAGTGAAGGGGTAAATGAGGGCCCGGCTTCATCTCTAGCTTTCCTTTGACGTTGCCCTCTTCCAGCCGTGACCCTGGGTGGTGCCCGTTTCCTTTCCCCCACGTCAGGCGCTGGTGTGAGGCCAGGGTGGGGAGCCTGGGCGGTGCTGGCTGATGGGGTCCCTGAAAGCTCCCGGCAGTTCGAGGTGAAACATTGCTCTTCTAACAGAATATAAAAACGGAGAATGAAGTAAGCTTAACATAGTAGTTTCCCTAGGATGTCAGAAAAGGTATAAAAAACAAGACTCAGAATGACTCTTTGTGGGGTCAGCCAAAACACTGAATGTTTGAGATCGCAGTGGAATTCTGACGTTTTAACAACTTTCCTTGGTGGGAGTGGGGGATGGTGGCTGGCACAGCCTCGCACGATTCTTGAACATAGTGGACTCTCAACAAATGCGTATGAAACAGACGGAAGGGGGCGGGGGTTTGGAGAGGATTTTGTCTGCACAGAACTTCGGCTTCCTTCCAGCTGAACTGTCTCTCGGGTTTTGTCTCAGGGCTTTGGAGGAGCCCGTGATCTTCTGGGGACAAAGTTCCCCTTCAGACCAAATCCAGTCTTCGTGTCACAGCCCAGACCACACGTGGCTCCCTGTCTCAACCAGCTGCCGCTGGCCCAGTGTAATCTTAGAAGAGGAATCCAGCTTCCTCGGGCTCTGCCAAAGCCTCGCTGGTCAGCAGTGTCTGCTCAGTGCTCACTGCAGCCTCTCCCCAGCAGGTCGAAGGGGCCAGCCGCACCCGCTCAGGGTGCCGCCCAGGTGGTGGGGCGTGCATGCCCCTCGGTGTGGGAGAAGGACCTGGGGGTCCGGAGGGGCATTCGGGCAATTCTTCATTCTCATCCTCGGTGACCATTTTTCTTTGGGCGGGAGGCTGGCGGGGGGAGCAGGAAGGCAGGGGAAAGGAGGCTGCTCTCTGGAAGTGATTAAACCCTGCAGAGAAATGCACAGAGCCACAGAAGACTGAGAAAGTTTGCAAAACGGTGATTCATAACCTAAACACGAGCTCCCTGCCCTCAACCCTGGGAGCACTTCTTTGGCACAGAAAGGGCCTCTGCCTCTTGGCGTTAGAGGCCGAACCCCGGGGGGCAGAGTAGGGTTCTGCGGGTCTGTGCAGCCCCAGGCGTGACGCCTGGCGGGTAGCGAGCGCGTCACATATGCGGTGACAGGTAACGTGGAAGGGGCAAGCAGAAGACAAGCCGAGCACCAGCGGCTTTCTGGGAGATGTGGGCATTTTAATCATTTCTCAGCCAGTAGGTGAGCTGTCTGCTGAACGGCAGAGTGGCTTGGAAAGTTGGGACATGTGCTGAGTGTCAACGTCCCTGCCGCCAGTCAGTGAAAAACTGCTTCATCGCCGCTCATGTCTCTTTGGCTGGTCACGTCTTCAGCAGTTTCTCTTTCAGGGACATGTACCCTGCAGACCGTTCAGGCTTTGTCCCAGCAGCAGCTCTCATCCCTGGTGGGGTGCTGGAGACTCCTGGGGAAGGGGCTTTAGGAAGTTCCAGTGCAAGGCCACACCCCAGGCCAAACGCATCCGAGTGTTGGCAGATGGGTCTGCCCGGGCCCTCCGAGTGACTCAGGTATGTGCCGCCAGGCTGGGAGGCTGGGGGAGGGGGGTGGCCGGGTCTGGGTCAGCTGCGCGCTGGCGGCAATTCGGTGGTCAGAGCGGGCGGCGTTGACGCGGCGAACCGATAAGGCCGTGGGTTCCAGCATTTGATTGAAGTCAGCACTTTTTCTTTCTGATGGTGGCTTTCACAGGCCAAGAAAACTCTGAGTCTTTGTATCTAAAAGTCATTTAGTTGGATTAAAGCCTTATTATGGCTGCTTGCCAACTTTTGCATGGGGCAGGGGTTGGGGGAGTATTCGTGTCAGCAAAATGCCACGATTTCTTTTTTCGTTTGTTTTTAAATCCTCACCCGAGGATATTTCCCATCTATTTGCAGACAGAGTGGGAGGGAGAGAGAGCGAAACATCGATGTGAGAGAGACACATCAATTGGTTGCCTCCCGCACAACCCCGACTGGAGCCGGGGACTGAACCGCAACCGAGGTCTGTGCCCTTGACCGAATTGAACATGCGAGTCTTTGGTCCGTGGGCCGACGCTCTAACTGCTGAGCCACACTGGCCAGGCCTGAGGAGACTCTTTCAATCCGGACTGGGAGCACAGGCCTATTTACTGCACATCAAAGCAACCTTGAGAAAGAAAGTGACATGGCCTTGGTCACATGGTGACACCCATCTCCTTTGCTCCCACTGAGAGGATATCAACCTATTTTTCTTACCAGATCCAGAATTTAGACCATCATGATTATTAGAATTACCTTTCATTAAAGAAAAGCTAACCTTTACTTCTAGATACATTTTAATCCAGGTTTTCCTGTGTGTGTGTGTGTGTGTGTGTGTGTGTGTGTGTGTGTGAGTGTGTGTGAAAGCTTATTGGTAGGGAAGGGGTCTTGGAAAGTTATTGCTTTCTGGGGCACCTGGAATGTGGATGTGATGCACAGAGGTGAGCAGCCATCTTGTGAACATGAGGATTCGGAGAAGTAGAAAGTTATAGGAATGGTTTGGGTCTCTGATGCCATCACAGAGCCACCTACCAGCTCTGCACTGCCTTCCTCTGGACATCTTGTCATAGGGGAGACATACACTCCTCTTTCTGTTGGTGAAACTTTTTTCTTTTTATTCCTTCAGGTCAAATGCAATTCTGTGTGATGTAAAACTCTACGTCATAAGGCATTTGAAAATGCTTGGTAAACTGTCCCGTGTTAATAGGTGCAAGGGACGACTCAATATTTTTACTGTTATTTAAGAGTCCCTTTCTAGAGTTGTAGTCGGTCTGAGGGTAAGGACAAGGACACCTCTCTTCAGTGCTGACTCGGGGGAAGTATGGAGCATGGTGTGGGATGGGATGTAAGGTGGCCAAAATAGAATTTAACCAGAGCAGCAAATCACCCTTTGGGCCTGATGTGTTTAGTTTTGTCTGAGACAGAGAAGACCTAGAAAGGAGTTGTCTTCTCTCTTTGATCACCCCTTACCTGAGCGTCTGTTTGAGAGGTAAAAAAAAAAAATGTACAGATTGGGGTAAGACGAGCCAACGTATACGCCAGAACAGGCATGTCCTGCATCAGTAGACACAGGATCTGGAAAAAGAACGGGACAGACCGACTTTTTTCTTTCTGGACCAGTCACAGCTGAATCCCTGAATTCAGCTCAAGGGTGCGTGGGCAAACTGCAACTCATTCAGAGAAAGAGAAGAACAATGAGAATGTTTAGTTTTGGAAACTCAAACCCGAAAACTCTGTTATCTGGGGCACGACTGCAGGAGGTGAGGATCATTAGACTGAAGAAGAATGAACCCAGTGAGGGACATGGCAGTTATGTCTAAATGTCTAAAGGGCAGCCACGCAGAAGAGGCAGCACTGGAACTTGTGGTGAAAGCTTCTGGGCCGGGGGCAGGTTTGGATCTGGGTTTGCACACGATGCTAGACTAACAGCCACAGCTGCCGAAGACAGAGTGGCCCACCTCAGCGGCTGGTCCCAGGCAGGTGAGTTAAGCATGGACTGAACTACCGTTTACAGGGATGCTGTGCAGGGATCCCAGCACACACTCACACATTAGTTCCTTGTCTCGGTGACTTCACCATTGATGAATTCAAGAATTAAATAGCGCCTACAATGTGTCAGGCTCTTAATGACCAGACCACAGCCTTTAAGATCTCCCCCAACTTGGTGACTCTTTGATGCTCTGAGTAGGATGAGTTCCGTCTTGCAAAAAGGGGAAAAAACGCCGAGGCAGTAAGACCTGGGAGGAGAGGCAGAGCCACCCAGCAGTTGAGGGGCGGACCCTTCGTTCTTCCTGAGCCTTTGCTGCATCTACTCTCCTTCCTTTCCCAATTGTTAGTTCTTTCCAGAAAAGAATGAAGTCGTGCTGGGCTCTACCATCTAGTCGCGGTGGGCATGGATGAGGCTGGAGGCTCAGTTACTCGATGTTGGTCTCAAGGATGTGTTTTCCTGCTTCTGACAAATTGGAGCAAGCCCGCCCTTTGATCTGCACTCTTCCAAGTCTCCCCAGATACCCCCGAGCAGAAGTGGGTTATAGGCAAGGGCTGCGGTTCGCATTTCATGCAACACATGGCCTCTGACTGGGGCGTGGCTGCGGGTTCTTCACATACAGTCACCCCTGCTATTCCCTGCACTGAGATTCCAAAAATAGCTGTGGAAACCACACATTTCCAAGCAAGCCCATTTCTTTTGAAACATCTCTGACTCTCTCTCTCTCTCTCACACACACACACACACTCACTCTACCAGCGCACTGCTAATCTTTACATCTTACATGTATGGATCTTTCCTGCCAGGACCTCTTGCCCGGCACAACCTCCATGGGTTTAGGGGTGTCTCATCAGGCAACGAAGGCCAACGTCACTAGTGCAGCCGGGCATCCCACCAGCAGGCAGGCCCGTCCAGCTCAGGCCGCCCCTGACGTCGGAACACATCGGGCTTACAAGATGCAACGAGAGCAAATTGGCAGCTGAGTAGGACTGTCTGACGCTGGTCAAAGCATCTGTTGGAAAAGCTGCTTTGTAATTTCCTGCGCCTTTCAGGGTCAGGAGTGGGCAGAAACCCCCAAATGGAAGAAAATCCTAATCACTTTCAAGTGGGAGGAAAATAAGAACCAGATGAGCTCACATGGGTGCAGACTGCGGACTCTGAACTCCCGGGATAAATGTGCCCCAAACGTCCAAAGCCTACCTTCCCAGGAAGCCAGCACGGACATTCCGAGGCGATTCATTTGGCCCAGACTGGACCATAAGTGGGTGGGGGCGCTGTTCCAGCTCCCCCTCCCCCAACATTGCTCTCTGAGGCTGGAGATGAGCTGGAGAACGGACTGGGCCCCTGAATACGTTCCGTGTGTGAGCGTCTTTGATCATCTTTATGGATTTTATCGACCGAGGTATTTTCAGCACCTGGAACAGTGCCTGGCACAGAGTGGGTGTTCCACAGATTCCCTGAATGAATGAATGATTCCATTTGTGTGTCCTCTGCCCTCAAAAGTTCTTGTCACTTAGCTGACTTTGTATAAATGGTCGCTGCAGGAAACTGAGGGAACAAAGCCAAGGGGCGCTGACCTCTAAACAGAACCGCAGAGGAACAAAGTTGGGAAGGCTGGAGGAGTGGGGGAGAAACAGCACAGCTGTGTGGAGGTGTCTGCGACATGTCAGTCATGTGCAGACCCTCAGAAAGTGTCTGAGCTGGGAGGCAGGAGGAGCCAGATGTTTCTCTCCTGGGCCTTCGAAGTTTACAGCTCAATCTGAACTCCGTGTGCAGTGAAGCTGGCTTTGCTGAGATAAAGGGGCTCCCCTCTCTCTCCTACGTTCGCTGCATCTTTTTCTTACCCCCCGACAGTTCTCCTAATGACTAGTTTCAGTCCTGGGGAGTAAGACCAGGCTTTGCAAAAGACCCGTTTTCCAAGCTCGGTCTTATCTGGTTTACATTGTCACAGCTTTTATTGGTCGGAATGTGACGAAAACCAGGAAGAACCGAAACTGTGATTTTCAAAAAGTGAGCGGCATCTCCATAACCAGACACCCTTTCTGATTCTGTGAAGGGGGCTCTAGAGGTCATGAGGAGAACGGATGCATCCCCTTGGGCAGGTGCCATTTGTCACCTTGTTTAACACTGGGGAGTAAGTGACATCTCTATGTGAGTGACCAGAAAGGTTGCATCTGCCAGTTAGTGAGTGAGGCTTAAGGATAACTTGTCACCTAAAAAAATACCCTTTTTGCTTTTATAGCAGAAACATCATGTAGATGTATTTGCAAAAGGTTTGACTTCTTCAGCTAGAGAAACAGAGGGACACGCTAAGACGCCCGGCCTCTGTGCCTTCCCCAGCTCTCTGTGCCCAAGCAGTCCAGGCTGCTCTGTAGATTGAACTCAAGGCTGCTCGGTTACAGCTGCGGGAGCTACAGGCGAGGGTGTGACTCGTTCCTCAGACTTGAGATACCTCATTGGCCAGTGCTGTTCCTGTCTTAGTGGGTGTGCCTGGGGCTCAGGTGTGGGCTTCGCTGGGCTTAGAGACGGAGCCCAGCGTGGAAGTGCCCAACTCTAAGAAGTAATGGCAATAAATAGGGCAAAGGTCTGTGGGCCGTTGGCCAGAACCGAGCATCTGGTTCTGGAGGAACACGAGTGCTCTCCACCATTCCTCCCAAGAGTCAGACTTCACGGAAAAGATAAGGCTGACCCTCTGGACCCAGGACAGCGCATGTGGCTGTCCAGCTCACTCACAGGCACAGCCGTTGGTTTCACTGGAAGCAATTCCCTTTGGCCCAGCACCAGATAATACCTCAAGATGGGAATGAGAGCTTCTGAGCCAGGAGTGGTCAGACATCGCGGTCAGTCTGCAGAACGGCTGCTCACCACCTCGAGCGTTTCCTAGCACACCCGCCCTGCCCCGGCCCAGGAGGCTCCAGCTCCAGGACCCCTCCCCATACAACCGCAGGACGCCTGCGGGGGCCCGTCCCCCCCGGGCTGGCCCTACCTGTGGCGTCGTTTCGTGGTTCTGTTTTGCTGAGAGAAGGGCATTCCTTGGTGGACCTGTCACCTCCTGTATGCTTTGTCTTGTCCTCGGTGGTCTGGGTACCTTCCCCCGTCTGCAGCACCTGACCACGAGGCCAGGCCTGGCCATCAGGAAACTCCTCATGCTTCTTGTTTTCCTTCTTCCTCTCGTGGGGAATGCTAGACACAAAACAATAAAACGAAAAAGCACACCATCAGGTGTGATATTTTGAGTGATTCAGCAGCCCCATAGGCGTGGCCCCGCAAGTGGTCAGGAGAGGAAGGAGCTGAAATGGGACCCCCGACTTCAAGAACCTGTATTTGATGAAAATAGACAGATGCTTTCAGCTTAGTTTTGCATGTTGGCATATAGCCGTAATGACAGAAGGGTGGGAATACTTCCCAAGCAGCAGGACCATTGGAGGACAAGTGTTCCACATATAACGCTTCCAGTGATGACACCAAGGAATTACACACGTGTGTGCATACACACACACACACACACACACACACACACACACACACACCAGAAAGAAAACAGTTCTTACAGGGATAAAACAAAGGAAGTCAGGAAACATCTAAGAGCTAGGGTTTCATTTTTATGGGGTAGGAGTAATATACTGCAGGTCAAATTGTGTTTTCTGTTTCTTTTTCCTCATTTTTCATCTTATCACTGATTTGATTACATTTTTGGGGAGTATTAAACACAACCCTTCAGTGACTCTGAAACATCCAAATCACCCCACTTGGCAAGACATACCAGGTCCTTCCTGATCGGACCCTGCTCATTCCTCCACCCTCTCTTCCACTCCTCCCTCAGACTGTTTCACCAGCAGAACCACCCACGCCCTGGACATGCTGCTGGCTCTGAGGCTTGTGGACTTGGCTTGTGTTTGTCCCTCTGCCTGGAATGTACCCCTTTCCCTTCTTCCCTTCTCGGCACCCCTCTCCTCCTGGTGAACTCCTGTGTGTCCCTTTATGGTGCTGTCCATGAGACCCCTCAACTCTCACCCTTCGATGGAGACCTGCCCTCCTTCCAGTCTCCATCACCTTTAAAATATCTCCATTCCAGTAATGACCAACTGTGCAATAAATGGTGCATTTTCATGCCGATATCCACTCTTAGAGTTTATGTTCCATGAGGTCATAGACTCCATCTTGTTCACCAGTGTATCCTCAGTATGTAGGACTATCTGGTCCAATCTGTACTGGTTGGATGGATGGATGGAAGGACAGACAGATGGATGGATGAGTGGGTGAGTGGATGGATGGATGGACGGACGGATGGACAGACAGATGGATGGATGAGTGGGTGGGTGGGTGTGTGGATAGATGAGTGGGTGGATGAATGGATATGTGGATGGACAGATGGATGGATGTGTGGATGGATGGAAGGCTAGATGACAAAGTACTAGGTGAAGGCTGAAGGGAACAAAAGACAGCAGATTCAAAATATTAGCCACGTGGAAGGGAGAGTCAGAGTTGGGGGGCATGTTTAATCAGCCCCAGATCCACAGTGATGACCAGACTCAGAAGCAGAGAGTCAAGGGGGTGCTTCTGTGCCCATGAAGGTTGCCTCTGGGGTTCACCACGACGACTCTGCTCCAGTAAGGGCTCAGAGAGCAGGACTCTTTTTGTTCGGCTTTGCGCAGTCAGCCCCTCTGCGGAAGCACAAAGTTGTAACATCTTCTGTGGGTTTAATTTTCCCCCCCTGAAAGCCAAAGAAACTTACTCTGAAAACCAGCATCCTAAAGGTGATCATTAGAAAAGGATAATTAAGGATTGAGAAATAACAGTGTCCCTACTGGGAGCTTTCGGTTAACACCAGCTATGGAACTATCCTCACTGATCAGTTGGACAGAAACCTGACTTTTTCTTTGTGCAGACAAATAAAAAATAGTGCATCGTTTTTCTCCTATGAATTTAAACTGGGTTTCTGAATTCCGAAGGCTCTTCACCTCTACGTTTCTCTTGCCCTTCTCAAAAGATCCGTCTCAAGCAGTTTGTGTGCTGGGCAGTTTTTTAGAAAAACAAAACTCTTCCGCTTAGAACATGCCCTCTGTGTGTGATCACTGCAACCGCCAACTTTTCTAGCAAGTCGTAACGTCCAAACGGACAACCCCGAGGCGTATTTTGGCACATTAAGTAAATTACACTCAGTAAATGTTATGATCCAAGGGTCTGAAAGGGCTTCACTCACTTTGGGTGAAGTTGTAGCTAAGCATTATGCAAATGAGCGTGGGCCCACAGGCTCACTCAGCCTTGTCAGGACCAATAGGGCCATCAGCCGACTGCTGGCGAGTTGGGGATGACCGTCACCAGAGCACGCTCTGACACATAAAAACTACGCTCAGAAAATGTTGAAGGGACGAGAATGCTTTTGAAAGGGCCCCAAGTCGAGCAACCAGTGGGGAACTGACCAGATTTCCACCTGCTTCAAATTAAATATGTTTATTATCTTTGCATGTCACTCCCCAGCTCAGCATAATCCGTCAGAAAATGTCGTCTGATTTTAACTGAAAGCATGTTTTTAGAAGTTTAACTGGCTGCTGGCTTTCACGGCAAGGCAGTGGCCTGTCTTCCCTCTCTCTGGCCCTGATGTGCGCTTCTCGGGAGCTATCGGATGGTGTTTGCGGGCCCCATTCTCTCAACCCTCGGTTTCTGCTGCGCTATGGCTCGGACTCTGTGCCAGTGTTAGGAGCAGAGTGGGGAAAAGATGGCCAGTCCGTAAACATATAAGTGAAGTAACTGCAGTTGGTGAAGGGACATAAACGAGGGAGACAGAGTGAGGAACTCTCAAGCACCCCCTTTTGGGCTGGGTGGTCAGAAACGGCTCTTTGGGCAAAATAATTAGGAGCTAAGACCTGAAGGATAAGAACAAGCCATTCAAATGGGAACTGGGAGATGAACATTCCAGGCAGAGGAAATAGCACTTGTAAAGGCTTTGAGACAGTCAAGGGCTTGTGATAGCTGAGGACGAGAAAACAAGCCACGGTGGTGGTGGGGGTGGGGGAGAGGAAGAGAGAGAGAGGAGGCTGCAGAGAGGCCCGAGTCAAGTCAGCCAGGGCCTCATAAGAAATGTTCAGGATTTTAGATTTTATTCTCGAAGCAAGGGGAAGCCAGGAGAAAATGCCATGGCTGGATTTGCGTTTTATGAGGATTAGGCTGGCTAATCTATGAAAGACAGATTGGCGCGTGGGGAGGGGCAGCAGGGAGACCCGGGGAGGCGGTTGCATCCATCCCGGTGAGGGGTGAGGGAGGCGATGGCATCATTGGAGATGGAGAGAGGAGGGTGCCGTCGAGTGATTTTGGAGGGAAGCTGGACGAGACCTGCTGATGCGTTGGCTGGAGGGGATAAGGGGAAGCCTCAAGGGACCTGCTGGCGTTCTGACCTGAACAGGAGGGTGGGTGGTGGTGCTGCTTACAGGGATGGGGCTCTTGGGGGGAGGGACTGCTGTTATATGGGAAGGTGGGGGGTGAGAGTCCAGTTTTTGAACTTGTTAACTGGGGACACCCGCTACGAAGCCCTGTGTAGAAACAGAAGTCCCTTGGCAATACGTCTCTTGAAAAGGCTCACTTCTAATTTATTGTTTGAACTTTAGCAGTCATGATAGAAACATTTGGAAGAACATGAGATGGAGCTTGAGACAAGCTGGGAATTAGATGACTCAAGGGTTGGCTGTAAATCGGTGAATGACATAGCATATGGAAATACGTAGCCATGAATTTTCTCCCTTGCAACCTCTTGTCCGACCAGACTCTCTTCCTGCCTTGGAATAAAGCGCTCCGTGAGATATGGGTGCAGGGAGTCTGGGGACTGGGTGTACTGAGAGGGATGTCAGAAACTTCTGGAAAGGGGGACAAGAATTATGATGCCGAGAGAGGAGGAAGAACACGGGGCTGCCAGGCGTGCCTAGGGAATGATACCATCTGCTTATTTAATATTGTCCTTTGGGTTTCAGCAAGTGGAACCCATTTTTTAAAAGCCACTCTAAAAATGACATTTCTCTGTAAATCAGATATGAAAAGAAAAAAAAAAATGAACGGAGCCGCCTCTTAGCATTTCCTCAGCCGAGTCTCTGCCTTCCTGTTCACTTTCAGCAGACTCGGTTGCTTTTTCTACCAGCTGCCCCTTCGGGCACACGCTGTCCCTCTTTTGCCTTCGCCCATTGCTTTCTGTCTGGTGTCCCAAAGGTGTCCAGGGTGCTTTTAGGAAGCGCGATATGTGGGTGGCGGGTGAGCAGCCTGCAGTGGAAATGCATTATCTCGAGATCAGCACGGGTGACTGCCCCGTGGGTTTGCGTGCCTCGAGTCTCAGGGTTGTGCAGGGGAAAGTGGACTCCTTTCGGTAGGAAGAGCTGACGTTCTGCAGTCCCAGAGGCCTGAGCTGAGCCCTGAGCTCGGCTGTTTGCTATGTTGTGGCTTCGGGCTTGGGACTTGCCGTCTCTGCACCTGGTGATTTCATCTGAAAGCGTGGGCCGTGGTCTCGATGTGAACTGCGGGCCGTCACGGAGACGGAGTGTTAACACGCGAAGCTCTCAGCCTGATGCCTCCTCCGTGCTGGTGTCCACACACAGTCATCATGGCATTGCTCTTAAACCCACCACGACGATTGTCTGTCCGACAGGAAACACACACTCCTGTTCCGTAACCCTGTAGGGGCTGGTGACAAGCTTCACGGCTGTGGCTGGAGGGGTGCTGGGGTGCTGGAGTGCTGGGGTGCTGGGGTGGGGTCTCCGATACAGTCTAGCAAAGCTCCTGGTGTGTTAACTTCAACTCACCCGTGTTTTAAATGGAATGAAAAATTTAAATTGAACAATTAAATTAAAAACTGGGGCCCTGACCAGTTTGGCTCAGTGGTTAGAGGGTTGGCCTGCGGACCAGAGAGACCTGGGTTCGGTTCCCGCTAAGGGCACGTACCTCGGTTGCGGTTTGTCCCCGGCCCCGGTTGGGGTTGTGTGGGTGGCGACCAGTCGATGTGTCTCTCTCACATGGATGTTTCTCTCTCTCTCTTCCTCCCTCTCTCCCTCCTGCTCTATCTGAAGATAAATGCAAAAACGTCCTCGGGTGAGGATAAAAAAATAAAAATAAATAAATGAATAAATAAACACTGGGGCCCTTCCCCACGCAGTGTGGGTGACAAGCCTCTCTTGCAGCCTTCCGGGTGGCCACCCCCAGCTGTGACTCCGATGCAGGTCCCAGGCTGAAGATGGCGTTTTGAATCCACAGCAAGGTGCCAATCAGGCTTTGTGGAGAGAGAAAGCGCTTTCTAAATTCCGAGAGGTTTCCTCTGACATGTACAGCCAGGCCGGATCAAAGCCACCGTGCCGAGCAGGCAGAGGACACGACTTCCTTCCGGGAGATTTCCACCAGGCAGGAAGAGGAAGTAGAAAGCGTTGCCAGGGGACATGGGAGGGGACCTCTGGGAGGAGAGAGCCAGCGTGAGCATCTCAGCTTGGTCACTGGGAAGTGGCTGCCTCCTCCCTCCGGCTTCCCCTTCCGCCGCCCCACCAGGCTCAAGCCACATTGGGGCAGGGGTTGATGAGGCATCAGGAACCCTCACAGGAAGCCAGACGGTCTGGGGGGGTCCTCTCGGCTCACCCTCTGCGTCCACACTGTGCACCCTGGTTTGGAGGTGGTGGAACAGCCAGGGTCGAGGGTTTCTCATGGCCCGGAGTTCCTGTCCGCCCTGGTTAGAGGACCCCAAGGTGCTGAGATGGCAGTGTCCTGGAATAGCCCTGTGGCCAGGGCAAGGAAGGACAGTGCCACAAGGCACAGGGGCCTGACGATTTGAGGGACCTTAGGTTTCAGCAGAGATGCCAGCAGGGTGCTCATGAAGGACAGTGAGATCAGCCACACCTAAGTAAACATCAGCCCAGGACATTTAAGGACAAGACCCGTGTGCAGCTAGGGACTCCAAGGGCTCCTGCCACAGTGGATGTCAGCTTCCTTGGCACCCAGATACCATTTTGGGAAGGAGGAGGGGACCAAGTGACCCTGGAGAGAGGGAAGAAACAGCCTTTGAGTTGACTGGGTATTTACCCAAAAGAGGCTGAGTGAATCTCAAAGTGAGATTTTTCCAACGGGAACAGAGTAAGTGACCCTTAGCGGGCCATGTTTATGTTTCTCTGCGAGCAGGAGGAAGGGGAGCTCCACAGTGAGAGAACAGTGTGGAAGGAGCTTCGTTTTTTCCAGCACCTCTGAGTGGTCTATATAAATTCTGATGCCCTCTGCTTGACTTCCCCACGACGTCAGCTCTTGACCCTGGACTTGACGTTTGAGCCACTGAGTCAGATTAAGGGTGGTGAGTGAATTTCATCTAATACAGAGAGTACTTTTACTCATGAAATTATTTTTAATATAATAACATGAAAGGAAATTAATACGGAAAGAGAAATATCCATTTCCCCTCTACCCTATGGCAAGGACGTGTATTTTTTTTTTTTTTTCTTAATGGTTTTCTTGTCCCTGTGATTAGAATACTGGCTGACAGATTAGCCCAAGCCTCTGCCTCAGAAAGACTGTGCTGCTGACAGCTTGTCCTGGGTCACATAAAGGAAAAGAGGTGAGCTGATTACCTGACATTGTCACGTGGCATCAAGGTTTTGACTTGGGAGACCTTCCAATTAGTGACATGGGGCATTCTTGGATGGTGTTCAGATTCCACGGTGTTGAAAGGATTTCACTCTTTCCTACTTCTTAGTCTTTGCCAGTATACTCAATCCCAGGATTCATGGGCGCCCTCTGCATCCCTTCGCTGGTACCCTAGATTCTGGCCTCTAGCCTTCTTGGAATGTTGACATTGTGACGCTCCTGGAAGAATGTTGCAGATGGAACTCCTAGGTCCTTCCAACTGAAGTCCCGGAGAAGGGATTTTTCCTTTGCGTACCTCTGCCTTGTTTCCCCCTTTGTGTTCTAATGCACATGGCCTTTTAAGAAAGTGTTGTACTTGGACTGGGAAGTGGGCCGTGAAGCCAAATACATCCCCTGGAAAGCGGATGCCGTTCTAAGCAGTTGCTCGATCCTTTTACTCAGAACTCTAAAGAGACACGATCACGCCCGCCCGCATCCATGAGTCGCGAGATGCAAGGCCGCCTACCGAGGTGAGCTTGCAGGTGATATTACGGATTGCAAAACCTACTGTGGGAAATGAACGCAGCTGGCATTCTGAGATGCCATTCAGTCGTCTCTCCAATATTCCCAGGGCTGTTCCCTCGGCAGTCCACCGTGTGCAGGGCTTTTCAGAAGAGCCTTGGATGACGATGGCCTTGGGGCCGCGTGAGAAGCACTCAGGCTGGCGGTGATGCGCCTGGGGGCTTTTCACTGTGAAGACGGGCACTTCTTAGATGAGCCCTGGGGAATAACATGGAGGAAATACTGCATGAAATCCAGACACAAAAATCTATGGAAAAATCGGCGAAATAAGTAATTATGATTTATTTATAGTTTTTTTTCCCACTGAAAATCAGGCATTTTTGGTTGTTGTTGTTTTTGATGTCCACTGTATAGCTTAACTGACATTACCAAATGTTAAATCACTCCGACTGATAATATGGGGAAATCAGGTCATGAAAAACCAGCTCGGCATTATTTCTAATTTCCATCATGGCTTCCCTTTGACTTAGGAATGATTTAGAACCATTTTGAGTTTCCAAATACACAAAAGTATTTTGAGCTATTTTGGGGGGGGGCAGGATTGAGTGCTCATTTTATTGTATTGGGGATCAAAGAATACTATAGTCCATGTTTTATAAATTCTATGATATTTATTGAGATGTCCTTTATGGCCTAGTATGCACTCAATTTGTGAAATGTTTCCTGAAAACTTGAGAAGAATGCAGATTATTTAAGAGTTGAGATGAAATTCTAAATATGTGGATTTTATTAAGTGTCTTACTCATGCTGTTCAAATATCCACCATACTTATTAATTATTTAGTCACTTGATCAATCAGTTTGTAACCTATGCGTGTTAAAATAACACTTTAAGAAATTTGATTTTTCATAACTCTATTGACTTTTACTTTATATGAAGTTACTGCTTTTGTAGGTCGATCAAATATTGACAATTTTATATGGTCAACCTAGTATTTTGAGGCTATGTTGCTGGGATTTGTTGCCTCTAGTTTCTGGTATGTGTGTGATAACCTTCCTTGTCCATAAACAAGTCTATTCTATTTGACGTTTATATGATTAGAACATCTTCATTTTGATCAGTATTTTTCTAGTATAAGCCATGTATCTGTATTATGACTAAGATCTGTGTGGACTAATGTCTGGCATATTTTTCCTATTTATTATACTTTTTCTTTGCCACCCCCCTGCCTTATTCCTGACTTTTTTCCAGTGAAGTAAATCTTTTTTAATCTACTTATTACATCCCTCTACACTTTGGGGAGTTATATATTCCATTTCTATGATAGTCTTACCAAGAGACTCAATTTTGATGACTTCATTTTTTCCCAGGTAAACTCACCTGAGCTCCAGGTGTGTTCTAGTTAGAAAGACCCAACACGTGGATAAACCCACTGGTTCCTCTGAGCCCAGGATGCTGTTTATTTGGCCACTTAGCCCCAACACAGAACATGAAAAAAACATGAAATGTCCCTAAGTACAGTGGAGGACCAAGAGAGGCATTTGGGTAATTTACAATACCCAGTTCTCACGGTTGTACGCTCCGCCTTACTCAGATCGCGGTTCTCAAACTAGTGTGCCTCAGGTCACCAGGAGGGCTTGTTGCATCTAGATCTTGGGCCACCCCACTCTGGTTCTGGGATGGACCTGAGGATCTGCATTTCTAACAAGTTCCTAGGTGATTTTAATGCTAGAAACCGAAGAGGTGACTCCTTCTGAGTCAGACTGGATGATATTTGAGGTCGTTTAACATATATAAAATATATAAAATACAGAGAAGGAAGACTTCACTTAATGATAGAATTGGACCTCAAGTCTTGGTTTCTTGATTCCAAATTCACCATTCCAGCTAGAGAGTCCACCCTTGGGGGTCCCCCTCCCCGTCCACCCGCAGTTCACTCTTGTGCCTTGAGGCCACAGTTACCTGGAACCATGTCTTACCATATTCCTCTCTGTCCCAGAGACAGTCCGTCAGTGGAGAGACCCTGAGTCTGAGCTGCATCAGACTGCCGCCCTCCTTAGGGAGGAATGGACAGAAGAATGCTAGAGGGACAATCACTTTTCTACAGGACACTGTAGACTAGAAGAGACTGAAGAAGGACCCTTAAGAAGAGGTTTTGGGAGCAGTAATTGTTCCACGAGAGAAGCAGCTGAGATAGCATCTGTTTGGATTTGTGTATTCATTCTGGCAAAGCGGTGCTCTCTGCCCAGGGACTGGTCTTCCTGTCTCAGCATGGAAATGGATTCCAACTTCAACGGAAAGTATTCAAGTTAGACACAGTACAACTTCATTTAATTCACTAACTCAGAAGTGTAAGTGTGGATGGAGAAAGGCTGATGTTGACCTTCATATTCTTTATTTATGAAGGGAGAGAATGTGTGTATGAGAGACACAGAGAAAGACTTCAACTAAAGAGTAAATTTTTCTTCTACTTAAAAATATCTATTTGTATAAGATGATCAATATCGCCATTAAATATGATTACTCCCTGTTCATAAAAACAAGTTCCCAAATGACTACTACTTGGAAACAACTATGAACCCCCATTGAAATTACTTCACACATGTATGGAAAAGCACCATAACACATTTCTTGAAAAAGTAATAATTCATAGACTTCATCACACACTCCAGTGATGTCACTGATTCAACAACAATATATTGGGTGCCAACTTGCCCTGGGCATTGTGCCATCCAGTCCAGAGTAAGGAAGTTTCATCATGGAATGGAACAAGTAAAAAGCACTGCTTTTCCTGAATTTCTTTTTTTAAAGTCACTTGATGATTTTACTGATTTAGGAGGGCTCAAGTGCAAACATGAGGACAGACACATAGATGAGACGACGGTTCCAGTCAACAAAGACAAAATGTCCCTTCGCTGTTGAAGCCTAATAGACTTGAACTAGAAATGAACCACCTATGACGATCTCAATAAACCCTACTGATAAACATGGAGGGAATATACGAAGACATGAATGTATTTATTTGACTTAGAAAAGGCCTACGGGGGGGCACATTTGGTGGCGCATTAATTTATTTAGTAATCATGGATACATGCTTCTTTTTATAGAAGCATATATAATATCTAACGTGGCCTTCAAGAGGACAGAGTTCAAATAAAGTAGGGGGGATTTTGTTCGGATCTTCCAAAGAGGTAAAGAATGTCATTGATAAAACGGGGACGTCCTTGCCCTGGATGGGTGGCTCAGTTGGTCGGAGCGTCATCCTGTACACCGAAGGGTTGCAGGTTTGATTCCCAGTCAGGGCATGTACCTCGGTTGCGGATTTGATCCCTGGCAGGGGCGTGTATGGGAGGCAACCGATCAATGTTTCTCTCTCACATTCATGTTTCTCTCTCTCTCCCTTCGTCTCTCTAAACATATCCTTGGGTGAGGATTAAAAAAAACAACTAGTACGTCCTCAGTATGATGGGGCAACTGAGCCCCAAAGAAGTAAAAAATATGGAGAAGAATAAAAGCATCTGGGGACTTTGGTCAATATCTTAATACTGAAAAGGTTTGGGAAGATTTTCTTTAGACCGATTCCATGCAGAAGTGACGAAAGGGAAGAGATCTTTAATGAATATCTGCTGTAGAGTTGTCACGGTATAGATGACACACTAACACACATGCACACACACTTACATACACACATATGTTGACTGCATGCATATATATTAGATCACACACAATACATAAATATATATTTATAATTAATATTTGACATACTATATTACAGTAATTTAAAATGTAATCTTTGCAATAAACCTGTGATGTAAGTATTGTCTGTTTCAGTGATGAAGAGGCGGAAGGTCAGGGAGTCACCCGTGTGAGATCGTACATGAGAAGAACGATTTGTGCTGACATCTATCGAATTCCAGAGGCCACTACTTTTGTGCTCTATGTTGATGTCAGATAATAAATCAATTGAAAACTTTAAAAAGCAAATTGTTTTTTGCCCGGCTGGTGTGGCTCAGTGATTGAGCGACGACCCCTGCACCAAGAGGTCGCCGGTTCGGACCTCAGTCAGGGCACATGCCCAGGTTGTGGGCCTGATCCCCAGTGGGGGGCCTGCAGGAGGCGGCCAGTCGATGTTCTCTCTCATCGATGATTTTATCTCTCTCTCCCTCTCCTTCTAAAATCAATAGAGGAAAAAAAAGAAAACAAAATAATCAAAATCAAATTGTTTTTGATATACTCCTTCACTCACTAGGAGTGTGACATGGGTAAACTCAAGCTCTCTGGGCTTCATTTGACCATTTTGTAGAACGGGGATCACGGCAATCTTACTGCTTGTCTTAAAAGCTCCCTGAAAGTTCAGCGGAATAACGAAGTCAAAGTACTCAGTACACTGTACAAAGCAACATACAAAATATCGTTGTAAAAGCTCTGCACAAAACAAAGGACTTGCTGTCTTGTTTTGATGATTGTGCAAGGAAATCAAAGGAGATTACCCAAATTTAGCCAATGACTTAAGCAAGATCAAAAAGATAACAAAAAATATTTTTTTATGGCAACTTAAGGAAAATACAAATTAAAAACTTATTTGTTTAGTACAGTGGAATGTTGATACTTGTTTAAGCTGAGTGCTGAGTACAAGGGATTCTCATTCCTTTAGTGTGTTTAAAAAGTTCCATCGTGACAAAAATATAAAAAAAAAAAAACTTCCTTCTTGGACTATGAAAGATTGGATGAGATGGTGGTTAAGAACAAGAATTCAGTAGCCAGAATGCCTGGATTCAAATCTTACCTCTGCTGCTTACTAGCTGTGTGACCTTGAGCAAGTTACTTGACCTCTCTGTGCATAATGCCCTCATCTACAAAATGAGGATAATTATAGTGCCTACATCAAAGGCTTGTTAGAATGAAATAAGTTGCTATTTGGTAAGCACTTAGTAAATTATGTATAAGTATTTGATAAATGACATAAAAGTATTTTGGGTTCTGAACAGCTACTATTATTCACAAGGAATATGAGACTCAGAAAGGTCAAGCAACGGACTCAGCGTCACAAAGTGAGTAAGCGGCCGTGCCTGGCTTTGACTCTGGACCTGTCCTATTCCAGGAGCTTGGCTCTAAGTGCTGTACTGTCCCCCAAGGGGGACCTGCTGCAGCTAGGTCCTGATTTGGCAAATTATACATAGTGTATTGACCCTAGGATTTAAGGGTGTCTTGGAGACCAGGAGGGTTACTGGGGTGAGTCTATTTGTAGGAGGCCCCAGAAACAAGTCCTTCACGGAGACCAGCAGGAGACACGCTCTGGGCCCCTCAGACCTCTCTGGAAGGGCTTTGAAGGGAGTCAGAGCTCCATAGGGGGGAGCTGGGCCCTGGGAATTGTTCCGTGGGACTGCTATTGGGCCTCCACTTTACCCAATGTAATCAAGGGGTCAAGAGCTTTAGTAGGAAACATGAGACCGAGTATAGCCCCGACTCCGTATAGATCCCGGAAAAACAACCACAATACTTCTGTGTGCCGACCATGTTCTTAGTGCTTTACACATAGTGCATCGGAGAGGAGGTATTATCCTGGGTTCTTTTTTTTTTTTTTTAATTTTTTTCCTTTATTGATTATAGAGAGAAAGAAGTGAGAGGGAGAGATAGAAACATCGATGAGAGAGAACATCGATTGGCCGCCTCCTGCATGCTCCCCACTGGGGATCGGGCCCACAACCTGGGCATGTGCCCTGACCGGGAATCGAACTGGCGACCTCTTGGTGCATGGGTCGACGCTCAACCACTGAGCCACACCGGCCGGACTAACCTGGATTCTTTTAGGTGACTCACACAAGCTCTAGAATTTTGAATCGTCCTGCAGATTTACTGCCGTTATTTTGAACGATCTTTTGCTACTAGAATTGCCACTGAACTGATTTTATTAGCTCCAGAGTGAAATTTAAAACTGAAGTAGACACACCATGGAGGCTGCCTGAGTCGTATGTAAGGGGGGGATGTTATAGGTTTACCGTCATCTTGCCGGGGGTGATGCTCTTATTCTTTCTGAATGAGGCAGATCCGAGCCCATTCTGCATGTAAGCGAAAGTGCTGATCTCACCTGAGGTCAGGAGGAAAAGGAACATGGCGGTGGATTAAAACTCACCCTCTTCCTTCAGGAAGGGTTAAGAAAAGCTTAGCTACTTTGACATATATAGATTACCCAAGAATCTTTCAGTCCTTTCCAGTTGGAATGAAGTGCCTTTCTGAGTTCAGAACTAAATAGTTCAACGCCACACTGTGACATTTTGATGGGAGCAGTGGGATTTTGCTGATGCCTACATTTTGATTTTAATGACCCTTTCGAATCTGGTGGCCAGTCCCCTGTGATCACCACGAACAGTCCTGTAATTAACATCAGTACACCCCTTCACCAAAGAGGTTCATGGGCATTTTCCCATGTCACCTCTCCAACAATTCTGTTTGAGGAACTATAGTTACCTCCATTCTAGAGGAGGGAGAGGCTGAATTCCAGAGAGATCATAAGACCCGTGTCCCACTGCTTAACTGGTTAGTGGTGGGTCCAAGATGTGAGCCCAGATATTTACCTAAACATTGGGGATACTTTCATTCTATCCCATTGTTTCTGACCAAAAAGTAACGAGTGTATGGTAGGAAGGGTTGATTGTCTAGTCCTTCTGGGCTGCTCTAACCCTAGACTGAGTAGCTTATAAACACTACTTCTCCTTGTTATGGAGGCTGGAAGCCCAAGATCAAGGTGCTGGCAGATTCGGGGTCTGGTGAGGGCCTGTTTCTTAGATCAGACCGCCATCTTTTTTGCTGTGTCCTCACAGGACAATGGAAGCAAGAACACTGGTCACATTCATGAGACTCTCCCGGCCTAATCATCCCCCAGAGGCTCCCCCTCCAAATACCATCACACTGGGCGTTAAGATTTAGCGTATGAATTTGGGGGAACACAACATTCAGTCTACAGTACTGATGTTCATAAAAACAGATATAGCACAATATAGAAAATTTGCATTTACAAGTTAAGTGCCAAAAAAATAATCAGCTCATGAAACTATTTGGAAAACAGCAGCCCTAGATCCGCAGGGGATAATATGCAGGCTATGCTTTTCTACCAGCTTGTTAATTATTTTTTTTCCAAGGCAGGTAGGCAACTATTTGCAAAGCTGCTCAATGGAATGGTTTAATTCTTTAAGATCAAATTTTCCAGTTTTCTTTTGGGGTAGGGGAGGGTCACTCAGAAACATTGCCAAGTTGTGGCATCTGACAATTGTTGGGCTAGTCCAATACGGGAGGGGAAGCCTGCTGATTTACCCGGTCCGTTAAGGGAACGTTGCAGGAAGAAGGTAAGAAGAATCTTTCATATGAAATGATATTTCCTGAGAGTTATGTAAAAATCGTGACTATAAGTGGAAGACAGCCTATTAGCAGGAAGGTTCCTTCGCCACCTAATCACCAATTAACGTAACTTGGAGGAAAGCCAGCACAGTCTCTCCTGAGCTTCCTGTCATTGCACATCTCTGTCCGAGAGTGGCACACAGTGACTTTCTGAGGCAGCCACAGTCCAGCCGGGTCTCCACCCAGTGATCTCCCCACCGATAACTGGTGGGAGCAAGGAGATCAAGAAGTGAACAGTCACCCACAGCTAAAATACATTCCATGCAGACCTGTCTTCCCTTCCAAGAATAGTAGGTAACCACAGAAATATTCTGGAAAGGGGGGACATATGTAATACTGTCAACGATAAAGATTTTTTTTTACAAAAGTTCTGGAAAGAACCCTAGAGGAAGAGAATAATCTGTGTTCCTAGAAAGGATAGGTCACCTGGCCTAGTGGACGGGGTGGGTACCGACAGCCCACCCTCCAACTGGGCTCTCAGGAGTCCAGAGCAGGGCTCTGCGGACCCTCTAACCATGGAGAATGTGCATCTTGAGGCCCATTCCAGACTGCCTTCTGGGGTTTTCTTCTCTGGGTACTAATGACTGGGTCAACCAGAGACACAACAAGCAGTCTGTTCTCTCCCCAGTGATCTTGTGGTTCATTTCTCCCACCTTACCCATTCATTCTTCCCCCTCAACATACGCTTGGAATGACTGTCTTTTTCTCTTCGTGTTTATGCTGATTACATACTTGTTGGTCTTGTCTCCCATACACCCTCTTTGAAGGGTGGGGTTGGGCCTCTTCTCCACTATCCATTATCTAGAGTGTCTACTTACAGGGCTTCATGCCCCCAGGGGGTGCAGTAAATGCTTGTTTACTGACTGCCCAATTTCTCCAGATGCCCTCTCTGCTACTCTGCGAGCTGGTCTGACCAAACCCGCCATCAAGGCTGGCCAAGGCCGTCCAGGTCCATGCCACTCGTAGGTGATAAGTTCCTCCTACGACTGCAGCACACGGTCTGTGCTCCTGGTGCCCTCCTAGCCAGAGCAGCCACGAACACAGCAGTGTTTAGCCTCGCTGTGAAGATACTCCGATGGGTCCAATTAGTTGTGAAATGTGTCATCAGTAATTTGTTACCAATAATGAAATACGGGACGGGATGACTTATTCTTTAAAAATAAATTTGAGGGAATTTAGACTTATTTTTATAATAACTCTTCATAATTTATGTAGCATTATTTATGAGCGTGAAACCTTGCAGTTTTCAACTTTTTTTCTTCTGATGCACATGCCCCCACCCCCACCCCCATACTGCGTGGGTGTGTATATGTAAGGAGGAATTGATCCATTTCAGCTGAAACAAAGGAATGATGGGTAGTAGTTGGTGTATGTGTGTCCGACCAGCTTACCAGCCCTGACCCCATGCCTTGCTCATCAGTGCAAGGGAACTTATCTGAACGTGAGTCATTAGTGGTGGTACTATTGTGTCTATTGTGGGGAGAGGGAGATTAGTTCCGATAAGGAAGGAAAGCAAATGGGTAAAGTTCTTGGACTGGGCAGATCAAAGTTGGGTCTTGAAAGGTGGGCACAACTTGGACCAATAGCTCTGCAGCACAGGGACCATCCCACAGTAAGAAGATTTGGGCAAAGTTGCAAAAGGGGGAAAGTGTTGAAAGTGTTCAGGGTTCTTTGAGGTGTCCACTGTGGGAAGAAAGATAGCAAGGAGGGTTCTAGACCAAGTTGGGGAAAATCTTAAGGCCTGTGAATGGGAAATGGAGATGTTTATCCTGTATGTAGTAGACGTCCTTCTGAGTTACTCAAATTGGGCACATTAAGTTGTATATTTCAATGGGCGAGGCACATAGAATAGTTCTAGAATAGATCCCAAGTGGGTTTAAACATACCTGTCAATTTTTTAAGGGCTTTAAAAACATTATCTTTATATATAGTATGGCAGCCGAGATTCTTGGATCTAGATAGAGCCAGTTAGTTTGGGTTAAAAAACTGGCTCTGTTACTTATTGGCCATAGAACTGGAGTCACTGTGCCTCAGTTTCTTCATCTGTAAAATGGGGACAATAAAAGTGTTTATTTTATAAATTTGTTACTAAGAATTACATGGATTCAAGCATAACTTAGCACAGAAGAATAATCACCCAGTAACTACCAGCTGCAGATAAGATTACTGCTGTTATTGTTTTTGCGGAGTGACCAGGTAGGTGTGCTCTGGTCTCCTGATGGTGTGGGTGAAATATAACGCATCCTGACGAATCCACTCGTGATTCGAAAGCGATCATTTCAGCCACTGTGTTCTGTTCTCAGAGGGAAATAGGGAAGTTGAGTCGTGTATACAACCCTCAAGGATGCTCCCATCCAATGAGAAAACCAAGGCATTTAAGGGTGGGAAAGCTAATCAGTCACAAAACAAAGTTTATTAGCTAGCACACCCCAGCGCCAAATGAAATTTAGGGCCACACATTTCTCTAAGAGTTCGGAAAAGGAAGCAATGGGTTGGAGGGCTTTGGGAAATCTTTAGGAAGTGAGGAGGATTGATCTGGGAATTTCAGCTTGGGTACGAACTAGGTATCTAGAGGAGAGGACGAGGTTTGCCTGGCATCTTCCCGGGTGTCGATCCAGGTCCTCGGCACTCTTTCTGTGGTTCACTGGCGGGTAGGTTGAGGGGTGCTTTGAATTTTCTCAAGCTCCACTGTGTGTCTATGCTTCTTGTGCCTTCTTTATCTTTAAAGTGCCTTCCCAGTCACCAGCGTGGGGCTCTTTATAACTGTGCATTCAAGAAAAGGCCCTTCTCCAGGTCTGCACGTTGTGAACATGGCATCGCCTGCATGTCTCGGAGATCAGCTGATCTGCACACACAAACCCTTGCATGTTTTCTAGTTTTGAGAAGCATTATTCCTCTGCCCAAATCCTTTTTTTCTGCTAACTGGTCAATGAGCCACAGATGACAGAGCAAATCTCCATGCACTCCATATTTGTTTAAAAAAGAAAAAAATGTCTGAAAACCTTTGCAAAATCAGCTCCACTGATTTGGCTAGAAGAAAGGGAGGGTCGAGGGGAAGGAACCAGGAGGGAATGCCGTAGCAAAGACCAGGAAGCCAAAAATAAGAGAAATAAAACTCAGAAATATTTGAAAAGGGTGATCGTCAAGAAAACATGCAACTCGATCTTTGCTATTTCGTGGGATGAACTCCACGGAGGGAGAGACAGGCCGCCTTGAGTGCGAGTGGACATTTGCTGAGTGCCAGGCTGGCAGAGTCAGAAGGGAGGGCGAGTGAAGGACAGAGACCCCCCAGAGAGCAGCAGGCGACACCTCAGAGGCGTCCAGGAACACGCGTTCAGGAAGACGCTCTCCATTCGGCAGGGCAGTCTTTCAGTGACCAAATGGCCAGGCCAGAGAAAAAGGATAGGACAGTTGGGAGAAATAGGAGTTAGTAGGTCAAGTATCAGGGACGTGAAGGGGAGGAGATTCTGTTTATTGGATCTCTAGTGTGTGTTGGTGGCTGTGATGGTTCATTTTATTATCAGCGTGGCTGGGCCACGGTGATATTTGGTCAATCACTACTCTGGATGTTTCTGTGAGGGTGTTTCGGCGTGAGATTTACATTTAAATTGGTGGACTTTGAGTAAAGCAGATTGCCCTCCACAGGTGGGTGGGCCCCGTCCAAACAGTTGAAGGCCTGACTGGAACAAAAGGCTGATCTTCCTGGAGCAAGAGAGAATTCTGCCAGCAGGCTGCTCTTGGACTTGATCTGCAACGTGGTCTGTTCCTTGTTCACCAGCAGACCGCCTTTGCGCTGGAACTGCAACTCTTCCCAGAGTCTCCAGCCTGCACTGCTCCCCGTCAGATTCTGGATTTGTCAAAGACGCCACAAGTGCACGAGTCAGTTCCTTCCAATAAGTCAAGCTCTCTGTGTGTGTGTGCATATGCGTGTACATGCGCACGAGTGTGCGTGTGTGTGCGCGCGTGTGTGTGCATCCTATTGGTTCTGTTTCTCTGGAGAAACCTGAGTAATACAGGGGTGCAGAAGATACTCTGTGTATCTCACTTCATTCTTAAGAGGTCACACAGCTACTTGAGGTCACACAGCGACTCAGCAGCAGAGACAGTTCTTAAATCCCAGTCTGCCTGACTGCAAATCCCATATTCCGCTCATCAAGTTACATACACATCTTGGGCCTCAGGGGAGGGCCTTTGAAAAACTAACACTTGAATTGCAGACTTCATTCAGGTGTGAAGATTCTGATGGAACCTAATAAGGGACCCAGTGGAGAAGCTGTGCCTTACACCACGCAGCTGGCCTCAAGGCTGGGAAAACACAGCCTAGGGTCCTTGCCAGCTCAGAGTGGCCTGAACCAGGGTGACGGATCCGTCTGAGCCGTTCAGTTGCAGGGGAAGGAGAGGTGCTGTTTCTTTCCATCCCAGGTGCCTGGAAGTTCAGCTGGGGAGTCCATTATCCCATCAACAACCTTCCGAAGAGATGTTTACTTTCCCATTCCTTCTCAGTCTTTCCTGGCAGCAGCCTCCCCCTTCATTCCTGCCCCTCTCCACCTAAATGTGGGACTTAGAAAGCACAGGGGGCAAGGAAGGGAAGTCGGAGACCGTGATGTAAGGCTGATGGCACAGCCCTCCTTACTGATCTTCCCCCGTTAGGACCAAGGAGCAGAAGGCCCGAGATAAGGAGGCGGTTTTCTCAGGACCCCTCTCTGCCTTTCGGCAGCCTGGTTGCAGGACTGCAAAGCCAGAGCGAGTGTTCCAGTGGCTTTGGGCAACAGAGGGCGTCCCCAAGGTCACATGCTGAAGCTCTCATTTCAGTGAGGGCCAGCTGCCGACCAGCCCCCGCCGAGGAATGTGGGGTGCCAGCTGGCGTAGGGGAAGCATCAAAGCCCTCCACCCGAACTGGCTCTCTGCTCTTGCAGACACTGGGGGAGAAAGGGAGGCAGGGGAGAATACTTGTTTTTAATGGTCTTAGTTCAAAGGAATCTATGATGTAACTGTAAATAAATGAGAATGATCTTTTAAATATTCAGAATGGCAAAAGTTATATATCCCAGGGAGTAGTAAACAGTCAGACCCTGCCCATGTGGTCATCTTGACTCCGGGCCCAGTTGGAATCTCAGCTGGAGTGTGTCTCTCCTGTGACGGGCGCTTTGCCGGCAGAAGCCACGTGTAAAAGCACGACAGCCATCACAGAAGAAGCAAAGGACGACGAATCGTATCGAGCATGTCAATAATTGGCAGTGAACTAAATAAACATCACGATTTAAAAAATAATTACAAAGCAAAACCCAATGATACGCTGAGACAAGAGACAGATTTAAAACAAAGTGACTCACCGTAGCCCAGTGGCTCATGTGGTTAGCGTGTCGTCTCATGCACCAAAAGGTTGAGGGTTCAATTCCTGGTCGGGGCACATACCTGGGTTGCAGGTTCGATCCCCAGACCGGGCACCTAGGGGAGGCAACCGATGAATGTTTCTCTCTCACATCAATGTCTCTGTCTCTGTCTCTCTCTCTCTCTCTCCCGCTTCCTCTCCCTAAACATATCCTTGGGTGAAGATTAAAAAATAAATAAAACAAAGTGACTCATGGAGGTCGAACATAAAGGATGGGAAAGGCAGGCCAGGCAGATATGAGTTAAGAGGAACTACAGCTCCTCATCTGCGTATCGGCCGAAGTTACGGCCAAAGTGAAAAGCAGCAAATGAAACAAAGGCCATCGCACAGTGTAAAGAGAACCACAAACGCATCCCATGGTCCATGGGGCCTGGGGAGATCATTTCCCTTTTAGTTTTTGTTTTTTATCCAGCACTTTAGTGAAAAAGAGAAGAATTTATTGAGTGACTTAAAAAGCAGGTGGTTTCACATTTTAAAAATTCCATATTTCCAGTTTCTCTTGTAAAATCAGAAAATCTGGCACCAGTTGGCCTGAAGTCTTATGGAGCATCAATCACCTACGCTGGGTCCTGTGGGTCGAATCCAGCCCACGCCCCCGAGAAATCCACACCAACAGAATCTATGCCGACACACATAACAGTCAAACTCCAGAAAAGTAAAGACAGAGGGAAAGAATCTTGAAAGCGGCAAGAAAGATATAACACCTTTCCCATAATTTCTTCTTGGAAACCACAGAGGCCAAAAGGAAAAGCCATAATCATTTTCATGTGCTGAAAAAATGAGAGCTGGAAACCCATGATTCCACATCCAGTGGAAATATCCTGCAGGAATGAAAGGAAAAGCACGACGTATTCAGATGAAGGGAAATGAGAGAGTTTGTCACCAGCAGACCTTCCCTAAAGAGATTGGTTTAAAAAAACAACAACATGATCTTTGGAAAGATCAATCAAATGGATAAATCTCTATCAAGACTCACAGAGGAAAAAAAAAAGAGTGATTTACAAACCGCCAATTAGCAATACCAGAAATTAAACAGGAGGTATCACTGCAGACTGCAGACATCAGAAGGGTAATAGAATATTACAAACAGCTTGATGCATACAAATTTGACAACTTACGTGAAACGGACCCATTCCCCAAGAGGCTCAACCCACCACAAAATCTGAACTAGATCAACGGAATAGCCCTGCAACTGTTAAAGAAATTTAATTCATAGTTTGAAACTCCATAGAAAGAAATCCTCAGTTCTAGATAATTTTGCCGGAGATTAGAACCAAATGTCTAAGGGAGAATTAATACCAATTCTATACGATCTCTTCCTGAAAAACACAAGAGGAAACACTTCGGATTTTAAAACGCCTGAGACGATTCATCAGCTTTCATTTCATGAAACCACGATACTAAAACTTGACTAAGACATCACAAGAGAGGAAAATTATAGGCCCGTCTCGCTTGCAAACAGATGTAAGAAGTTTGAAGAACACATTAGCAAATCCAGCCCAGTGATGCGTAGGGATAACATGCCCAGTGCATTTACATCCAGGGCTGCGGATCTGTCTTAACGTTCGGTCATCGAATCATGGAATTCACCGTGTTAACAGAAGAAAGAGTAAAAACATATGGTCCCCTGCACTGATGCAGAGTAAACATTTCATAAAATTCGATACCGAATCCATGAGAACTCCTTACACACTGGGAAACAGCAGAATCTAACCTGACAAAGCTTCTCTATAAAGAACTTGGAGCAAGCACCCTGTTTAATGGGGAATGATGGACAGTTTTCCCCTGAGATCGGGAAAGAGACAAGCGTGTTTACTACGCCTACTTCTGCTCAATGCTCCATTCAAGGTCAGTGCAACAAAGCAATGAAAAACACAAACATTAGAGCACAATAAATGAAACCATTATCATTTGAAGAAGCCACCTGTACATACAATTTAGGGGTATGTCGAAAATTCAAGACTCTACGAGGAAACAATTTTAATGAATAAGTAACTTTAGCAAGGTTGCTGGCCATACGGTCGGTTTGGAAAAAGCAAGTGTATTTCCATGTCGTACCAACAGACAATTAGAAAATAAAAATTTTAAAGTGATTGATTTTGTGCTAGCATCCAAAACGTAAAAATATCGGAATACTGTCGAACATTTTAATACCTTTACATAGAAAACGACAGAAACACAATTGTATTAGTTTCCTAGGTCTGCCGTAAGGAATTGCCTTAAAACAAGCTGTCCCTGTTCAGAACCCAAATCCCTGTTCAGAACCCAAATCCAGTCTCCAGACTTTTCAACCTGGTTCTATGAAAGCATGAATGCCCTCAGAAGATGATGTGAGTGGCTGTTTCCTCAGTCTCCCAAGGGTAGTGCGGTACAGCCTCAGGACCACCCTCGGTGTGAAGGCAAGGAGTTAATTCATTACACACATGGGTGCCCTGGGCATTGGGTGGAACTCCTGCAGGATCCCTGGTGGAAAGGGGCGGAAAGATGAGAGGCCCCCTAGCAGTGTGGTGGGCGGTGGAGAGGGGAGGCTGAGGATGGCGATCCTACCCAGCCCCCGGGCTGCCTTTGTCCCTTTCAGCATGAAAGTAATTTATTTCCAGACACTAAAGAGTGAGTTTTCAACACTCAAGAAGTAATTGCATCATGAAACATCGCTGTGTTCCTAAGCGCTTCTTTTTCCTTTCTTTCCCAGAACAGACTCTGTGAGACGTTGGTTGTTCTGGATGTCGTTGTACTCACTCCTGCCCTGGGTAATGTTTCCTATTTCGGAAGCACAATGGCAGAACGGCCCCTTCTGCGCCCAGGACCTGTTGCTGGGGCTCTGCAGGGGACGGGAAAGCCAGGAAGATGTTCGCAAGCGCCTCCCGTGCTTTGCAGAGGAGATAGCTACCTACTGCCAATCGCCTGCATCTGGGCATTTCTGGACTCATCCGAGGACCGAATGTCCTTCTCCTTCCCCTCGCACTCCCTCTGCTGAAGCATCGCACACATGTCGACGAGTGTCAGGCAGATCACCAAGCTCATCGGCGACCCTGTGCTGATGGCTCCCAAGCTCAAGTTCTTTTCGCTGAAGATCCTAATTCATTGCTGTGAGACTATGTAACTGCAGCGCCCTGGACATGAAACACGTAGCAGTTGTCCACTTGGATTCATGGCAATGGTCATCCTTTTAATTTGATGGCCGAGCTCTATGTGTGGAAGGGGGGTAATGGCCTCGGGAACCGTCTTATGCTAGTGTTATCCATGCTGGAAGGAAGACAGTGTCCCGTCTCTGGCAGGTGTTGGAGGCATGAACCAAGAATGGATTTTTATCACTGCCTATATCATTTAATAAATATGTATCAAGTGCCAGGTTTATTATTCCTAGGTTCTGGGGAGTATTAAGATAAAAAAAAACCAGAGCCTTGCCCTCAAGAAACACTCAGTGTCACTAGGAAGACAGACATGGAAACAAATAGTGAACATGTCATGTGTTAGAGTTTCTTTAAAAAATGCAGACAGAAGCTAGGAATTCTGCTCGAGATAGGGGTTCATCGTCGTCTCTCTGCACGTGGTGTTTGAACTGAGTCTTGCACGATGGGTGGCGGGAAGAGCATGTGCACAGGAATGATTAGAAAGACCAAGAGGTGTGTAGGGAACCCCAAGAATGAGCTCAGGCCAGGCACCAAGAATGTTGGAGAGAGAGTGAGAGGGGGATGTTGCGTGTGGGTCAGCGTCGCAGGACTGAGACAGATGTGGGCGCTGGAAGGATATGCCTGGGTGAGTGGCTACAGGAAGAGACCCTGAACCAAGCTGGGACATGCAAAAGGAGAAGCAGGGCTGGAGTTGGCCAAGGAGCAAGACAGGGAATTCGTAGGCTGGACCATGGTGGAAGATGGAACCCCTTCCCGAAGAGACGGTGGTCTTGGCTAGGCTAAGGGCTGCTTCCCAGACGCCTCTGTCCCACCAGCGCTGGTTCTAGTTCGTTCCATTCGGAAACTGCCTGCTTTTATTTCTGGCTTTACTGGCCTCCATCACAGATACTCCCTGAGTCCTAACTGTTTCTGATGCTTAACTCCACAAGGGAAGAAACACTTCTCTCTGCAGATGGACAGTCAATACGCCCCGTTAGAAGTCCCTATGCTGAGAAACCCGTGACATCACTTCTCAATCAGCCACCCTAGTGTTGTAGAGCAAAGGTGTCCATTTTTCCAGAATAGTAAATAAATGAACACACACACACACACACACACACACACAACTAGGCTTTGGAATCATCCATCCATCCATCCATTTCAACAAATATTTATTGAGTACCTATAAGAGCTGTTTCTGTAGATACTTGCAAAACATTTTTATAACATAATTGTGGGGGAGACGATGAAAAAGTAAACACACGAAGAAGAAATACTGTACTTTCAGAGAGCTTTAAGAATACGTCAGGGTAGTAGGACAGAGAAATGAGGGGTATGTTTCAGAGAGGTGACAACAAGAAGTAGCCCCCACGCAGACTTAGGAAAAGAGCGAGCATGTGGGCCCAGGAGGCTGGTGTGTCCAGGGAACAGCTGAAGGTCAGCAGACCTGGAACATGGAAAGCACGAGAGAGAGAGAGAACTGGAGAAGGGCAAGATCCTGGGGACCTGGGTAGGTCAAGAGAAGGAGCGTGAATTTTACGCTGAGAGTGAAGTAGAATCATTGATTGATTCAAGCAAGAGAGAAGCTTGATCTGATGTAGGCCTTGGAAGACCCTTCTAGTTATTGGTCAGAGAATGGGCCTGAGGTGACAAAGGTGGCATTAGGGAGACCAGGTGGGGGACAACTGGAAAGATGAGATAGCTCTTGTTGAACAGTGTTTCTATTTAGAGAAATACAAAGGGAAGCCGTCAGAAAAGGGGACCCTTGTGCACTGTTGGTGGGATTGCATATTGATGCAGCCACTATGGAAAACAGTATAGAGGGTCCTCAAACAATTAAAAATAGAACTACCATATGACTGAGCAATCCCACTTCTTATCCGAAGAAATCTACAACAATAGTTTGAAATATGCATCCCCTATGTTCATTGCAACATTATTTACAATAGCCAAGATATGGAAGCAATCTATAATGTACATCAATTGATGACTGGATAGAGAAGATGTGGTACATATATACAATGGAATATTACTTGGCCATTAAAAGAATGAAATCTTACTATTTGTGACACCATGAATGAACCTAGAGGGTGGTGTGCTAAATGAAATAAATCAGACAGAGAAAGACAAATACCATATGATGTCACTTCCAAGTAGAATCTAAAACACAAAATAAGTGAACAAACCACAGAAACAGACTCATAGACACAGAGAACCGACGGTTGTCAGAAGGTCAGTGTCCATGATTCTGATTCTGAATCGCTGGGTGACTTTCGCTCTACATATCTGGTTCTGTTTCCCATACACAAAGTAGACATTTAAAAAGTAAAGGCATCTCAAATTTTCTTACAAAATATTACAAGGCTTCAACAAACCCATGCTTGTTAAAATGTTTTGAGCTTGTGGTCAAGTACACAGCCTGATGACAGGGTAGGGTCTTGACCACCAGCAGGATTAACAGAGGGGTTTGCCGAGTAGGCACAGACCGGAGTCTGTTCCGCCAGCCCTGTGGGCAGCTGACATCTGGGGTCAGGGTGAGTCATGCCCTGTGTGCATAAACACCCCACATGCTGTGCCCTTGGGCTATAGTGGCTTACATCCCTGGAGACTTGAAAGAAATCCTAGAACAATGAACAGGTGACCTCTTTTCTATTACAGACAGAAACAAGACAAATTGGCCAGCCAACCTTCAGCCACAATGGTACCCCCTTTTCTATTAGCCCAGAGGTGTTCCTATTTATTGGGGGCTTTATGAGCCCGCCCAAGTGGCTATTGGCTCAGAGCATGCTAAATCCTACCCAAGAGACGGGACTTCCAAGAAAGGACACTTAGAAAAAGTGATTTTTGCGATGGCAAGCTTGTGTACATTGGGCATGTAAGCAGCATCCTTTGTCCAAATTTTATGCTTCCCCATTGGCATTGCTGAGTCATTGGGTTGTCTTGAAATCGGAGTTAAAAAGCCGGTGAGGCGTGGCCTGTAGGAGGGAAGCCGCTTTTGAGTAGAGCACGGGCGCCACCTGGAGGTGTATGTGAGTACTGCACACACCACTTGGCTGATTCGTAGTTCTGAGATGGGGTGAATGGGACTGCTTCCCTTTTGCAACAACAAGCAGAACAGTAAGGCCCGGGTTACTTCTGTGACACCCTGCGTTATTTTTAGCAAAAGGTCGTGTATCAGTCAGCGTTCTCCAGAGAAATGGAACCAACAGGATATATATGCACACCATGAAGAGATTTATTTTAAGGGATTTGGCTCATACGGTTGTGGGGTCTGACAAGTTCGAACTGTGTAGGCGGCACGTTCGGGCAGAAGTTGATGTTCTCATCTTGAGGCAACATTTCTCCATCTTCAGGAAACCTCGGTTTTTGCTCTTAAGGCCTTGACCTCATTGGATGAGACGCACCATCCAATCAGTGGGCTGTGTTCCCCTCAAATTCCTATGTTGAAGTTCAAACTCTGTATGTCACAATGTGACTGTATTTGGAGATAAGACCTTGAAAGAGGTCATTAAGTTAAAATGAGGTCATTAGGGTGGGTCCTCATTTAACATGACTGGTGTCCTTATAAAAAGAGATTAGGAGACAGACGTACACAGAGGACAGACCATGGGAAAACACATATAAGCCAAGGAAACAGGTCTCAGAATAAATTCCCCCCCCCACCCCCCATACCTTGATCTTGGATTTCTAACCTCCAGTACTGTGAGTAAATAAATTTCTGGTAAGCCTTCCAGCCAGTGGTACTTTGCTATGGCAGCCCAGTAAATCAATCAACCAGATATTTCTGTATTTCCTAAATATTAACTGCTCATCATTAACTTCCATTGTGTGCAGAACTGTTGTATAGTTGATGAGAATTTTAATGATTTGGTGTTTAAAATTCTCCTAGGTTTCCACGATGACATTTAATAGGTCTGAGTCTGCAAGTCTAGCAGACAAAGGCTCATTCTCATTAAAGCCGTGGCCGTCAAAGCTTTTCGCACTGCCAGTAGTAACAAATGTATTTAAATTGTTACTAATACTCACACTCCCCCAGAGATGTAAGGGAAACGAAAATTTCCTGAAACAATGCCTTTTGTGTTAAAGACAGGGCCGGGAGGCAGTGTGAAAGAATGTGCTTATGGTTACTGTGTCTGTGATTTGAGCTGATGCTACCGTGTAAACAGTGCATGGTTCAGGTCTGCGCGGTTGTGGGGCTTCCCCTTGGTGTCTGTTACTAAGATACTGCTGTCTGAGACCGTTCAGGTTGCTATAACAGAATACGACGGACCAAGCAGCTTATAAACAACAGAAATGTATTTCTCACGGTTCTGGAGGCTGGAAAATCCAAGAAAAGGTGTCAGCCCATCCGGCAAGGGCCCTCCTCCAAATTCATAGATGGTCACCTTCTTGTGGTGTGTCCTCACATGGCAGAAGGGGCCAGGGGTCTCTCTCGTAAGGGCACTAATCCCATTCCTCAGGGCTCCACCTTCACGACCTAATCACCCCTGGAAGACCCCGCCTACGAATACCATCACGGTAGGCATTAGGATTTAACAAATGAATTTAGGGGAACACACACATTCAATCTCTAGCAAGTACAGAATAGACCATTTGACTTTATTAAAATAGAAAGGATAAATATAACAAATGTCACCATTAACATTTACTTAAAATGTTTTAAAGGAAGAAGAAAACTTAAAGCAATGGTACATTTGATGGCTGCAGTACTAGTGTCACCCTGGAAGGCCTGAGCTGAGGACCCAGACAGACCACCAGAAACCCAGGTAGTGAGCATGTATGTCTTTCTCTCGTGTTGAAGCTGAGGATTCCACACACCTTCGCCCTCAGATCCCTTTACTAGCTCTAGTTCTGACTTCTCCCTATTTGTCAGACTTTGTTTAAAATGTTTTCTTGCCCTGGCCGGTTTGGCTCAGCGGTTAGAGCGTCGGCCTGCGGTCCAGAGAGACCCGGGTTTGGTTCCCGCTAAGGGCACGTACCTCGGTTGCAGTTTGTCCCCGGCCCTGGTTGGTCGTGCGGGTGGCGGCCACTAGATGTGTCCCTTTCACGTCGATGTTTCTCTCTCTCTCTCTCTCTTCCTCTCTCTCTCTCCCACTCTATCTGAACAAAAATGAAAAAATGTCCTCGGGTGAGGATAACAAAAATAAATAAATAAATAAAATAAAATGTTTTCTTGATATCCTCTCTCCTTTTATACTTAAGCAATAAATGTGCGCAGAAGTCATTCTAGTCGTCAAGCTTGTCACCGGCTGTATTAACCTTAAAGTGTAAGAACAATGAATAACCCACTTTAAAAAATGCCGTGCTTGTTAATGATTGTCTGTAAAAGTCTGAGATCGATATGCCCTGTAGAGGGCACTATTTCTCCTGGCCTCAAATGTTTTTTAATATTTCAAACACATCAATGAGGCATAGTAGCAACGCCCAAGGAGGGCAGAAATGAAGAAAACCTCTGGGCTCAGTACTGATCACAGAGGTCCACTGGAAAGAAGAAATCATCGATGAGACACTTGATCATTGCTAGAATTTGTTCCCTGAGCCTCCTTGGGCTGGAGCTGACAGTCGAACATTAAGAAAGAATGCAATGAATGAACAGAGGAGGAGGGAGAAAAAGACAGGGACGTGTAATAAGTAGGAGGATTTTTATACTGAGAGTTGGGGAGCGACTACCGCAGTCTCCACGCCCGGCCGAGAGCCTCATTCCCGGATGAGACTTGTCTTCTGTCCAGATGCCTGCCCCACCTCGGTGCCAGCGAAGGGGTAGATTTCGCGTTCGAAGGAGAAGACCTGGGTGGAAAGTAACACCGGTGGTCTGAGGGCCCAGGAACTGAGACAGCACCATCTGGAATCCTTGGAGGATCAACACTCTGGGGGGAATGAAGTCACAGACGTACTTCGGGAAATCCTGTCTCAGAGTGTCCCCTCAGCATTCTGAGGCTGGCTATTTTTTCAGGATTTTAAAGAGAAAAGCAAACAGTGCCTCCAAGCTCAGCAAACGACTGAGGTCTAACTCCCTGGAGGCTCTTCTCATCACCGTCACCATAGCCACAGGAAGAAAAGTGACGGCCAGGGTCTCCTCGGGCTCCCTTTAGAATACGTGTCATTGTCCAAGCCCCTGGAGACAGGTGGCGGCACCATCAGATTGGCAGGGACTTCTTTGGGAAAGTCCAGAAGTATCTTAAATACGCAATCTTACACGACTTACGGAATACAGATGGCAATACCTCTTCTTCATAGGCAGTCCAAGGTCACATCTTTGAATTTCATCTTGGTTTCCCCCCCTCCCCCACCCCTAACAGTGTATGACAAGTCTCCCCAGGGGTCACCGATGGCTTTCAGAGCAATTAATTGTAAGTGTTTACGAGACCCAGACCGAGGAGGGTAGGTTTTCAGGGCCTGGTGCTTAATCCCTTTCCCCCTGGAACTCAGACCATTATTATGGGCAAAGCTTAAGAAAGGGACCCAAATCCTGGCAGAGACATTCTCTGTGGGAGGAGAAGGTCAAGTGGAAGGGACATGTGTCCAGTCTATGACTTACTGCTCTTGAGAAGCAAAGCAAATCACAGTTCCTCACGGAGATCTGCTTAACCCTCAATGAGTTTCAGCCAAAGAAACCCATCTGTAAATTCCCAGACAGTAATTCGGGTACACATTTCTCCCTGCTCTTCCTCCCCAAACCAGGAAACACCATGCCCCGTAACAGGAACCCATGGAAAGCGTACAAAGAGGCTCCTTACAGATTTAGAATTTCTAGAGAGGTGTCAAAAAGGAAGGGGAAGGCGATGGATTTCTGTTTGGCTCTTTGTGAGTGCCAGGAACTCTTTAAGTCTGGGGGGGCTTTACACCCCAGTCCATGCATTCTCATTTTACAGAGAAGAGCTAGACATCGAATCGTTTTTGGAAGAGTGATATATAGAGCGAGAATTCTACGAGGTGCATGGAGACAGAATAGTCCGACACTCACCTTAGACGCCAGCTCCTCAGATTCACTGCCTGAGTGGTTTAGGGGAAAGATGATTTTGTTGTTGCTGTTGTCATGACTACAAGCTGCATTGTCATTTCCTGGAAGTCAAACCTTTATTTTGGGCAAAGCTTAATGAGATGGGTCCTCAGCAACTCAAGGACCTGCTGGTTCAGCCTCTCCTCTCTGTTCTCAGAGTTGTTTTCATGGTCTCCTAGCAACCGTGCATTGGTCCCTGTGTTGAGGCCCGTCTCTCTTGGTTCCGGGAAATCAACAATAACAAAACCCTCACATACCTGCTTGTCGATGGGCAGTTTCCTGCACTCTGTTCCTTAGGGCCCTGGTTCCTGGAGACCCAGTGAGACGGTCCCTCTACACGAGTTTTCCTTGGCCAGCGAAGTGTGAAAATGTTGATTGAAGCAAATTTGATTTGTTACCCAAAGTTCCTTTATTTCAATCAAATGTCTCAGATTCTTCCTAAGTTCCTATACCATGTGAATCTCCTAGAAGGCAGATCTAACACAGAGTATTTCACCCACTTTTTTGAGTAGAGAAGACACCTTTATTTATTTATTTTGCCAAGCATCTGGGGGGACTAGTGTCCCAAGAAACATTCTTGGGGAAATGCTGCATTCCTTCACCCTGCACCTGAAGAACAAGTTTTCTGGGTAGCTATCCATCCCAGAAAAAACAAAAACAAAACCCACTGCAAATGGAGGTTTTCGTATACAGTTTTGTGAAGCAGTTAATAGACCCAGTCCAAGGACCCACAGATCAGGAACATATCGAAGCCTCGGTATGACCATGTGTCCATATCCTGCTCCCTTTAAACCATCTTTGATGTGTCTCGTACAGAATAGCCACTTCCTACTGCTATGTTTTGGGAAAATGTATGTTGTTCTCAAAAGATCTCAGTTATAGCTGGAAGCACGTGTTTCATTTTAGACCCTGAGGCTGCGGCTCTCTGACAGATGCCACGTTTCAGCGCCAGCTCACCCAGCTCAGATTCGAACAGTGCTGGTGAATTTCGTCCTGGTGAGAGCGGCCGGTCCCAGGAGAGAATGCAGGATGTCTAAGCATCCCGCTCTCCTTCACTCTTTTATCAAAGGGGGGTACTGACAGGGGGGTGGGGGGAGGTAGGGGAGGGTAAAAGGGGCATACATGGTGATGCAAAGAGACTTGACTTGGGGTGGTGAACACACAGTACAATATACGGACGATGTTTTATAAAGTTGTACACATGACACCTATATAAGTTTATTAACAAATGTCACCCCAATAAATTCAATGAAAATAAAAATAAAAAAAGAGGGGCACTGGATAGAGGGAGTTCACGGGGCACCCAGGGTTCCAGAGCCGGAGTGAAGCTGCAGACACCACGTGGCCAGGACTGGAGCCCTTTCGGTGGGGTCTCAGGGCGCAGCGTCTCGGCCTGGCCTCCTTAAGGTTTTGGCCTTTCAGGAAGCTCAGGTACCTGGTGGGCAGGGGGGTGTCTCCTTCCTGGGTAACCCTGCCTGCTTTCTCCTCTATTCCCCCTGGGAAGGCTGGAATGGGTTGAGTTCATCTCAAACTTCTGAGCTCCAGGAAGAAGCTTTGTTATTTGGGGGACTCTTTAACCTGGCTTTGTTTTCCTTTGTCTCTTCTTCCCACCCAGATATTGGCTTAGATTAAGATGTGGGTCCAAGGAAGTCACTCAGTCTTCCGTCTCTGGGCTCAGAGCACTGGTCAGTGGGGTCCTGGTGGCTTCTATGCAGAAAGGGTTCCCCACAGAGATCTGAGTCCCAAGCCTGTGGTGATAAACAGCAGGGCTTGTCTAGATGGCTCCTCTGTGTGTGTCCTCGGTCATCTGCAGTCACAGTGAATAGATCCGGGGTTTCAGAGCCTGGTTCTCTCCCTTCCTCTCTCTCACTCTCTATCAGAGTCACAGAAGTAGTTCTGAGTGTGTTCAGACACCAACCGACAAACAAACCAAATGGCCTATCCATCCGATGACACTGGCAGCTCAGAACTTTCAGATAAGACCCTAATTCGAGTGCCCTTTTCCAGAGGGCGAGCCCACATCAGAGATTAATGAGTAACTGCTGTTTGGTAGGAACACGCGCTGCTCAACAAATAAACACTGAACTTTTGAAACTGCCCCATCGTCGAATTTGAATGCATGTCAAGCTGTCAGCTCCCAAGAGATGCAGATTAAATTCTGGGGAGAAAGAATTTCCTGTCCAGCTCCCCGGGGGGGCACGCACTTGTGCCCACTGAAAACAAACCAGGACTCTGCGTGCGGTTCCCACATTCGGCCGGGAGGTGGCGCCGTCTCCAGGCTCCTGCCCGCATCTCGGCGCACACAGCGGTTTCTATTTTTCACACCGAGGTCAAAAGTCCAAAGCAGAACCGGAAGGAGGCCAAAGATTGTAAAAGACCCTAATTCAAATCCTGGAGATGTATGCAATTCTTGGGTGTATTTCTTTGGGAGGGTTTGGGGGAAAAAAAACACAGGCCACAGAAATCTCATGTGAACGTCCTGGGAACTGTAGAGGCCGGCCCCGGGGTGTTTAAGAGCTGGGTGCATACACAAAGCACTGTTATGTTGTTGTAAATAACAAGCTGGGGTAAGGATGGGAGAAGGGCTTTTCATTCTTCTGGAAAGAAAGGCTTCGCAAGTCCAGTTCCTTGACCTTTCTTGCTGCCCTCCAGGAATAGAAATTTCCTGACTGGTACAATTGGAGCGTTTGACCATTCTTATTCGCATGGAATTTAAGAATTGGAAAGGATGTTTGGGAACATTTGGTCCAAGCTCTCCCTGGCGCAGGAGCTGATCTCATTAGTAGAAACGCCATCTCTTTTGCAAACCTCACCGGGGTCGACAGTACCTCCGCTGGGCTTTCAGGTCATTGTCAGACCTACAGGTGAGATGCTGGTTTCAGCTGGGCCCTGCCCTGGCTGCTGATCCTCGGGCTGCTGATTGAGCCCTGAACCCACTCGCAATTCACTCCTTAAGTGCATATTCAGTTACTGAATGGCTAGTTCCCATGGCTTCAATGAATGACACAGGTCACGCGCCTTCCCTTACTGAACCCTATCACCGATACCTGAGACAGGTACTGTCATTGCAGGTAAGGAAGGACTGAGGAACTTTTCCAAGGAAACACAGCGAATTGATGGTGGTCGTGGCAGGGGGCTTGCTCTGAACCAAGTCGGCCTGACTCCGAGTCCATACCCTGACCACCAATGTTCTCGTGTCTTCCCGACTGCAGGTGGTCGGCCCCTAGGGATCCTGTCTTCTCACCCCGGCCCCTGAGCACTCTCACTTGAACCCTGATGGACACCTCAGCCTTACAGGGCACCTGGCTCTGCCCCCTTCAGCTCCGCTGCCCCAGAGCTGCTCCTCCTTCCACGTGATAACCCTTCACTGAGCTGGATGCCACGAGAAAGTCCCAGCACTCACTCTATTTTTTTTTTTTTTTTTAGGTTAAAAAGATTGTTTTGTCTGGCCGGTGTGGCTCAGTGGTTGAGCGTCAACCCATGCACCAAGAGGTCACCCGTTCAATTCCTGGTCAGGGCACATGCCCAGGTTGTGGGCCCGATCCCCAGTGGGGGGCATGCAGGAGGCGGCTGATCGATGTTCTCTCTCATCGATGTTCTCTCTCATCGATGTCTCTGTCTCTCTCCCTGTCCCTTCTTCTCTCTCTCAAATCAATAAAGGAAAAAAAAAGTTAAAAAAAATAAAAGACCCAGTTTTCCACCTGCTCCCTAAAAGACATGGCTTGCGACCTCTCCGTCCTCAGCTCCTCACTGTCAACGTCCCTCTCTAACAATCACGCCCAGAATGAGAGGCCCGGCAGGGGAACAGCGGCTGTGGCCATGGACTGGCCTCGCTCAGCATGTGCTCAGCGAGAGGATATGGGCTCTGCTACATTTCTGCAACCCGCCCAGCTACCATTTGACCCTGTGCAAACCACTGAATCCCGTGGGGATTCTGTTTCCTTATTCATAGGCCTCTTTGTCCCAGTTGCAACCTTCTGAGAGTTGCTGTTCCTCCTCGGCTGGACAGCTGCCTCCCCCGTTTGCCTGTGCTCTGTGAGGCCAGAGGCCAGGGCTGCTCCCTTCACCCTGGAGCCCCGCGCAGTTCCTGGCACCGGGCAGCTGGTGAGCTGGCAAAAGAATGAATCTACTGCATGGGGACAACTGTGCCCTCTCTTCCTCCTTCCCAGGATCGCTGTGCGAAGCAAGTGAGAAAATACACGTAAAACTACTCCGTCGTGCTAAAAACAATGCCGTTGCCGTTGCCAGCAGACACCATTGCATATACTTAAAAAAAAAAAAAAAAAGTCTAACCGTTGCTTTGCGTGGAAGACAAAACTCCCAGGCCTTTTATTCATGCATTTATTGAGCTGTCCATTCATCCTTCGTTTGTGAAGAGTCTATTATGTGCTCAGTGCATGCTTTTGTTTGAAGTGCTATTGATAAGCTCAGAGAATTCTCCTCGTCGACTCGAGTGCATTGTTTTCCTTGTTTCACATCCTGGCCTTTTTTCTATTGTCCCGCCTCCTTCTGTCACTCACATGTGTACAGTGTAAACCTATTACTTTTAGTACCACGCGCAAGGAAGCCATTGGGTTTCTACCTGCGTTGGTGAGACACGTAAAAGGGACCTGTATTTGCTTCTCGCTTCCTGGAAAAATCGTGTGGGTAGAACAGACAGGCAGGCCTGTTCCAAGTACAGGAAGGTACTGACAGGCCTTAATCTCTTTCTACTGATGGATGAAGAAAAAGAAAGCAAGGTTTAGGTGGTGTAATTGCACCCGGGAAAACTCTTTTGTGATTGAAAGTCATCCGTCCTACTGTAGTTTGTCCGTTCCCGGCTGTAAGAGGTAAGGACCTTAGAAGAAATTGACAGCGGCGACCACGGGGTATTTTTCTTGACCACTGGAGGTCTTTAGAGTGGGTGAAATTCCTTTTTACTTTCTAATGTTTTGTAAAGATGTGTTCCATGGAACTTGATCTAATCAGATTCTTCACAAAAGACTCCCCGATTGTGTGCCCTTCTGGGAGATTCATCACGTACGGTGAAGAAGCCGATATAACTGTTTAACCCATTATTTTCCAATCTTGCCTTTAGAATCCTTTGTTCCCAGGACACCTGCTTATCACCTTGGGAAATACAGGTGTGGAATGATTTTGGACAGATCCGGCTCTAGGAGCCGAGGGGTCACTCTCAAACTGTCACGGACTCTTCTTTCTAGACATTCTTCTTTATTCTTAGACCTGTGCCATCTGCAAAACTCTCCAGCAAATATGGAAAGAAGCTAAAAACAAGAGTCTCCTCCCTTCCCGTAATTTGAGATGCAAATATCAGATGAGGGCTCAGGATTCTGTTACAACAGTATCATTAAGGTCAGTGTAAGCCCTGCCCATTTCCTGTAGCCCTCCCAGCTATGGAGGCTCTCTTCCGTAAGTTCGGCCAATATGGTCAAGGAGGTGCCTCTTCGGGAGAGCCAGCTGAGCGGAGGGGAGATTCCTGCCGTCCCAGAGACTCTGCGTTGGTTCCTCTGCAGAAGGCAAAGCTAGAGGCAGCGACCACCCGAGCCCCAAGCCCTGCGGGTCCCACTCTACCCAACACTCATGAACAAACGCACCTGGGTCATGCCAAAGGTGGAGTGGGGTTTCCACTAGAGTCCGCTGTGGAAAACTCTACTGTCCTACCTGCTTCTCCCTTGAGGGATCCCACCAGGTGGGGCCTCACAGTCCTTTCACCTGTTCTTTGGAAGGAGAGACCACCGGAGCGCCAGGCTGTTGAAGACCAAGTCTACTTTGGGGCACCTTTCAGTGTCCCTGGTCTTAATCCCTGACCGTTGTGGCATGTCCCAGGGCCACAGACTCACTACTCGGCCTTTCAAGGCTCAGAGCCCAGTTGTACCCATCTGCTGGTGGGAAAGGCTTTCTTCCTCTCGAGGATCCACACATTGCTCTCCCTGCTCCCGAGGCACGGCAGAGGAGAGGGCTCTCCGCCAGCACCGCCGCCAGGGTGAATATAGCCTCCTACTTAAGGCCTCACTCCACAGACAGGTGCTTACGGTTCCTCTTCTGTACTTAGTGCTCAGTACCAGCAGCCAGGTCCCCGAGTCTTCCCTAATCAACGCCAGTTATCTGACCGAGATATTGCCTGATCTTTTCCCTGGAGGACAGGGACACACAGTGCCATTGGACCCGTGGAGCAAGCTCAGGGTTTCATGAGATGGTAAATAAAAGGTCTGAGCCGGCGGGAGATCACATCCTCAACGTAAGGCCAGTGTGGAGAAAGGAGCATTATATTACACCGGTGGGCTGTTACACTGGCGGGCTCGGGGGGTACAGCTTCCCCAAATCCTCAGCCCCGAGATTCCTTTGTTCTTTGCTTATATAGGCACAAACTACAGAAAAAAAAACACTACATTAAAAAAAACCCACATTCTCTTGGCACCGCGTAATTGGTGTCTGGGTTGGTACGAGTTGTCTCAGAGGTAAGGAGTCTGCTCAGGCAGAGGTCAGGGCCATCATTAATCTCTTTCTTCTCATGGTTCCTCTGAGTCTCTCAAGGCCTTCATTAACCCCTTATCTTTGGGTGTCTCAAGGCCCTTATGTTTACAAAAAAGAATCTGCCAGGGTGTGTACGTGCAGTAACTGAGGGTCAGAATGGAGTTTAATTTTGTTAAAACATTATTAACCCTTTCAGTAAACATGGAGGTTTTTGCACAGATTCTGGGGTCGGACTGGTTCGGTTCTGGTCCCACCTCTGATGCTCAATACTTCGTGACCCCCTAGTAAGTTACCTGGACTTTTCAAGCCTTGATTTCCTCATTGTGAATAAAAAACTACAAACTTATACAATAGAATCGGGTAATTAAGAACATTAAATTAAATACCACACTTAAAGGGTTTAGCATAGTACGTAGCACAAAATAAGTCCTCAATAAATAATAATAAAAAGAAGGAGACATCTAAGAAAGAGCTCTTGGCACCTCAATCTCTAATGCCTGGGTCTGAGGTCATGACCGCCATTGTCGATAACATCGAATGCCATCCTTCTGTTAAGCCAGGGTTTCTCAACAGTGGTAATATTGATATTCTGAGCTAATTTTTTTTTTTTTTTTACTTTTTAAAATTATTTTATTTATTTTTTGTTAATCCTCACCTGAGGATTTTTTCCCCATTGATTTTTAGAGAGTGGAAGGAGGGAGTGTTGGGGGGGGGGGGAGAGAGAGAGAGAGAGATACATCCATGTGAGAGAGAGACATCAATTGGTTGCCTCCCGCATGCACCCTGACGGGGCCGGGTATCGAACCTGTGACCCTGTGGTGCGCGGGCCAACACTAACCACTGAGCCACACGGGCCAGGGCCTGAGCTAGATAATCCTTTGGTGTGAGATGGTGTTCTGTTTAGTGGTGTTACTGGCTTCTGATGTGACAATCAAAAAATATTTCCAGACATCGTCAAATGTTCCCCGGGGGATAGTCTGTCCTGGTTGGGAACCGCTTCAGAGACCAGAAACAGACTGCTGAGACACAGACGGCTTGAACACATGGCCATCTGCTTCTGGCGCGACACGGTGCTATTTCATCCGCTTTTTCCTTGTCCCCTTCGCCGCGCAGCACTGGGAACACTGCGCTGCGTATCGACACGAGAACCGGAGCTGCGGAGAAATCTGTTTTATATGTTGAGCATTTTCATGTACTTTCGGACCATGTGCAGATCTTGGTCAGAGGCATGTCTCCTTAAGTCTTTGCCTATTTTTCGACTTATTTATCTTTGCCTATATTTCAATGTATTTATCTTTTTATGTTGCGTGGCAAGAGTTTTAAAATACATATTTAGGATACTAGATCCTTGTCATGTTCGATTTGCAAAAATGGGCTTCTGTCCTGTGGGTTACCTTTCTATTTTCTTGATAGTGTCCTTCGACACACAAAAGTTTTTAATTTCGAAGTCCAACTGAACGCGTGTTGCCTTGTGATTTTGGTGTAATCGCTAAGAAACCATTGCTTAATCCCAGGTCACTAAGATTCATACCTATGTTCCTTTTCAAGAGTTTTATAGCTTTCACTCTTCCACGCAGGGTTTCGATTCACTGTGAGTTAGTTTTTGTATGTGGTGTGAGGAAGGCTCGGTTTCACTCCTCTGCGTGTGAATGTCCAAGCATGTACTCTTGCCTGGTACTGACGTGCTGGGAGAAGACCGAGTGGAGTCTTGGCACGTACGTGGATTCCAAATCAGGAAACTGACACTTGATTTTAGTCGCAAGAATGTGTGGCTGGGGCTGTGATTTGGACGCCAACTGTTAGGAGCCAGAATCTCCTTCTAACAAAGCCCACGGGACGCGTCAATGATCCCCGTGGTTTTTCTATATAGAATTCTGCAGCTTTCAGTCACGTGCCAGCGCAGGGCATTCTTGCCCAGGGTGGAGACATCTTTTCGGCAGACGGGGATTTGGGGTGCAATGGCATTTGGCTGGCAAGCATCTTGCGGCATTGAGTTCTGGGACTGAGGATGGATAATGTGATGACGAGGTCAGTTCGCGACCCAGTTTCAGGGAGGACGGCAGGCTTTCCTGTAAGGATCGTCTCTCTTCCTTCCTGTACACCATATGTCCTTAAGAGCCCGAGACATGCCAGACCCAGAAAAATGCTAAAAAGTCCACCCTTTCCACAAAGGGGGTTCAGAGATTAAAATGAGTGGCACCCAGACTTTGTATTCCTACTCAGCAATGCATAAGCTGGTTTTTAATTTTTTATCCCCCCTAATGAAAAGTCAGACTTCATAGAGCTTTAATGGGGGTCCCCTCACTTTTGTTTTTAATCCTCACCTGAGCATATTTTTAAATTTATGTTCAGATAGAGTGGGAGGGAGAGAGGGAGTGGGAGGGAGGGAGGGGGGCAGAGAGAGAGAGAGAGAGAAAGAGGGAGAGAGAGAGAGAGAAACATCCATGTGAGAGAGACACATCCACTGGCTGCCTCCCGCATGACCCCAACCAGGGCCGGGGACGAACCGCAACCGAGATACGTGCCCTTGACTGGAATTGAACACGAGACTCATTGGTCCACGGGCTGATGCTCTACCACTGAGCCAAACCGGCCAGGGCGGGGGTCCCCTCACTTTTTGAACCATCTCTCCACTCTTAGATTTGATTAAAAGTAAGTGTCCAAAGATTTCATTAGGATCAATATTTGTGACAAGCTCCTTCCATCTCTTCTGACCAAAACATTCCCACTGGCGAGCAGGCAAGCCGGGAGGCCCCCTTTACCTTGGGGTCCAGGCCCAAAGGTCTCACAGAGACTAATCCTTTGACCCGGTGAAGGAGTGAGCTGTTATTCCAAGTTGCTGTGTTCCGTATGAAGCAAGTATGACTTGCCCTGGCCCGTGTGGCGAGTGTGGGCTGGAATGTCGTGTTGCCCCACAGGGTGATCGGAGTTCCGTTTCCACGTAACGAAGACTGGCCATCTGTGATCGAATGCCAGTTCTAAGGATGTAACCTTCCTAGAGAAGGGACCGCTTGTTCCCTTGGCATACGTACAGCCCCCGCTGTGTTTGTGTGGCATCGTGTGCCAGTTTCCAGCAGCGCCGAGGGACCTTGAGCAGACACCATGGGACAGTATCCAGGACACCAGTGGCCAGGATTAGGGGACCATTCTGTGCACAATGGCTTCAAACACGGCTGGAAGGGAACAAAGCAAGGAGAAGCCAAGGATTTTTTCTTTTTTTTCTTTTTCACACAAAGCAAAGCAAGGCCCTGTCACCCTGAGGACTTGTCCCTTTGGCACGGAAACTTTATTCCACTTATTGATCCTCCACACTGTTTGTTCATTGCAAGTAGTTTAAGGACAATAAACATCCGAGTGGAATTTACTGTGATGACGGTTTTGAACTCCTGGTAGGGAACACAGGATATGGCTTATGAACCCCTGCTGGGGAATAAGTGTTCATTATCTTCACTCAAGGAACTGTAAGACACCAGGTTCTGGTGGGCGAATGTGAAGGCAGGGGGTCGCCCCTGCCATTGGATGTTTAAAGCAGCAGGAAAAACTGTTCTGTTCTTCTCCAACTGAGTAGAAACACAGTAGAAACCTGGGCTAACGTGTACATTTACAGCCCCCAACCCCCAGGAGTGAGGTTACTAAGGAAACATGCTCCGAGCATGGAGCACACTATTTTACCAATAGAATACTCGCAGAATACCATGTTGACACAGACCCAGACTGCCACAGAGCGAAGCAAATCTTACCTGTAGCTGTCTGCATCTTTGCCCACAGGGATACTTGCAAAGGGAAGCCCAAGATCTAATTTCTGCTGATCATATTGTATCTTTAATCCTGACTGTCATTAATTTTTAATACTCAAATCAGAGGTAGTTAGGTGATCTTCTTATGCAATGTTTTTTTTTCTGCTTTAGGATTTCATATTCTGTGCTAGAATTCGCTGCCCTAAAACCACACGAGGCTTGGTTTCATATTTATAATTTGTCCACCTTATTACATACAGCTGGGAATGCTTTCCTCCCTTTGGGGGGCTCTATTTTCTTCAATTTAACTCAGATAGATTTATTAAATTAAAGAATTAAAGCAAATTAAAAAGCACCTGACAATGAAAAAAATACATCAGAGGCAGTCAGCAAGTAGCGGTGTCTCTGATGGTATGTCAGTAATAATGCTAGTCCCATAGTCAAAGCTTTACATGCCCACAGGTTGCCATCACTTGTCCTTCAAATCTGAGGTCATAATAAGGATGCCTCTGCTAATATTTAGTGAGTGCTTACCAGGAGCCAGCCAGCCTGCCTTCCTTCCTTCCTTCCTTCCTTCCTTCCTTCCTTCCTTCCTTCCTTCCTTCCATCCTATGTCCCTCCCTCCCTCCCAGCCTCTATCCCTTCCTTCCTTCCCTTTATTTTCTTAAAAGGCATAGTGGAAAGATCCTAGACTTTGGATCCAGGCTGCCCTTTATTCATCTCAAGCTCAGACACTTAGGAGTTATTTCCTTTCCTTCTTTGAGCCTTAATTTTCTTATTTGCAAAAGGTGGAATTACTCAACCACCTCACTAAACCATCAAAGAATAGAACAAGACAGTGCCTGGTGCATCAATTGTGCTTTTCCTAAAAAAGTACTTTATTATGAGAAATCTACAGTTAATAGCAACACCATTCCTTTCAAACGAGACCATTTAGTTCAAGATTTACTGAGTGTCCATTGAGTGTCAGAGGCTGGAGTTTCAGAGATCCTGGTAGTTAACTGATGGGGACACAGAGACACAGAGCAGCCTGATGATCTCCCTAGTGTGTGCAGAGCATGGGAGCCTGGAGGACGAGGCTGAGTCCTGCCAGAGGGGTCAGGGTGCCTCCTTCCGTGTGAATCATGGAGAATGAGCTGGAGTTGGCAGGAGAAAGGGAAAGGATGAGGATAAGAGAGAAGAGGCAACCGGGTGAAGGAGTACACCATGAGCCAATACCCGGAGGTGTGAAGCAGCATGTTGTGTGCCTGGAACTGTGGTGGCTGGAGGTGAACATTATTGTCACACTCTCACATCCCCATGCAAAAGCTACCCCCATAGTAAATTACTGCTCAAAGATGGTCACACAATGCAGACAAACAAGTAGGCAGATCTCCAGCCAGAAGGGAGGGTATGAGGAAGGAAGACAAGCAGAGTATATATGAAGTCAAATCCTGGGCTTAGGACATATAAGTTTGCAGGCAACTAGAGCTGGCACCAGGCCAGAGAGCATCCCATTATGGCAGCTGCAGTGGTGCCCAGTGAATCAAGTGTCATCATCTCAAGTTGCATGTCTGGTCTTTAATGTCATGTTACAACACGGGGCTTTGCTCTTCTTGGAGTGAAAGGGTCAGCTGTAGAGGCCAGAAGTTGGCACAAGCAAACAGGTTAAAAGTGGACCCATAAAGATCCTAAACTCCTACCCCCAGACATCCAACGATGAAGCAGAACCAGCCCTACTACCTAAGCCCCTACTCCTAAAGCCAAGAATGAGAGAGGGTCACCATGAGAATCTTTAGTAATGATGAGGGGATGGGGGGGATGCCCTAATTGGATTTCTGCTTAGACCCTGCACTTGCTGACCTGTTCCTAGGGGATGAGACCTGGAGAGCTGGGAGGGTGGGGAGAGGTATGAGAGGGTAGTCCCACTCCCATCATTTTGTGTCTAAGATGCAGAGTTTCTGAGTCATGTGCTGGGCCACCCTGGAAGGTGGCTGGATTTGCACCATCTTGACTCCCAGAAGGGTTGCCCTTGGGGTGAGGGGGTCACTAGCAGCCTGAGGATGAAGGATGCAACGCTCAAGGCAGAAAGTGGGTTGGAAGTTGTATCTCCTCTGTTAGGGAACTAGGCAACGGGGAGGGTCCTGCATGGGACCCACATAGGTTCAGAAGAGGGCCAGCTGGGGAGGCCCTGCCTCTCAGACAGCAGTGAGGCCCATGTTGGCAAGAGATGCATCCACAGGGAACTGAGTGAGGCCCGCAGAGCAGCGGGTGAAGTAGGGATCCATTCGTATCCGTGTCCACCGCAGTCCTTGCTCCCGAACGAGTTAGACTCATAGGGAGGGGACAGGGCAGGCATTTTAGAACACACCTCACTTTGAGAAGTCAAAATCCTAGCTCAGTCCTGTGTTTGGTTGTAAGGGTTTTACAGCTTATGAAAGGAAAGGGTAAGTGGCTGGAGGAGTGTATAGTCAGAGATGGGAATAAGCTTGGCAAGGAAGACGGGTCAGACGAGGGTGCCACCTTTTGGTCATCGGGACACTCGTGGACTGAGTCAGGACAGATTTGTCCTAGTGTGCCGGGAACCTTCTCCTTTTTAAAACCTCAAGTCCTATGTCCCTGGGGACACCCTTAGTGTAGGTCACCCCATCCGTCAGCAATCCGAGAGTGACCCCCGCTAGAGATAGCTTCCCCACTCCAAGTCTGGCATCTTCTAGGGCTCACAATGGCCCAGAGACATCAGCTTATGTAACGATAGCACCTGGGCCCCTGGACTCCACAATGCACATAGATAATCGAGACGAGAGGATATGCTTTTTGGTTATTTATCTCTAAAGTCTAAAAATGTATCAACAGCTGCAGGAAATCAGCAACCAACACCAAACGTCACCCCTACCTAAAATGTCCAGGCTGGAAGAAGTGTCCAAAATACTCAGTTCTAAGCTCAGCATGGAGATAATGGTGACCAGATACAAAGACAGTGAACTCATTTGCAGCTGCCGGTCAGCTTCTTGAACTCGCCCTCGTATGATAAGTGAGGCATTTCGTTTGCTGTTTGTGATGAATATGTCTGAGACTCAAACGAGACCTTGCACAATACGAAATGTTCTATGAAACAAGAGAAAGTCAACAGCTTCCGACTTCTTTTTTCTGTCCTTTCTCTCTCATTTCAAAACAAACATGTTACTGTCCCTCCCAGATTCATTGCAGATGACTGAGCCATGTGTGAGCGGGGAAAACGGAAGAACCCAGGCAAAAGGGGCTCGGGGATCGTCATACCATGAGGGGCAAAGGGAGCGAGAGAACAAGTAACGGAGCCTGGCCTTGCAGGTGGTTTTATGATTTACAAACATTGTTTATATTTTTATCACACAGAGTTAGAAGGACAAAGGGCAGAAAAGTGGGTGAAGAAGAGTAAAAAGTGGGTGCAAGGAGAAACTGTCTCCATAAAACATCGAGTGCCTCGTCTCTCTGGAATTTAAATATGTTTAAATACACGGCAGTTGGGACAATCAGAATCCAAATAAGAATAAGAAGCAAGCAAAAAATGCTTTCCCCATACACCATGTTGTCTTAAATCATGGCAAGAGGTTCGTTTTGTATTGTTATTTTTATACGTATTGTAAACAGAAGGCTTTCTTTGTAGATAGGTTTCAAACATTATGGATTTCCCTCGTTTTGTGGTTTATAGACCACTGGACACATTTATTCCCATGATAAATCTGGAAGGGAAATCAGACGTTTAGCCAGGATCTTTGCCATCTTCTTTCCTCTTATAAACCAGAGTTGATAAAAAATAAATTTTTTTTTTTGGCAATATACATGTTATTTTTTCGCATACTGATTCCTGGGCCTGGGGCACATTCCGCAGTACAAGTTTGAACTAGTCATTCTATTTCATCTTTCTGCCTCCACAGAACAGTCACACCAAGAAAAAAACACCACGAATCAAAGCCATAGAGCAGCTATTTCATGTACCTAGGCCCATGCTGGTCAGACCATGCTTGCTGGGAATGCCATGTTTCTATATCCATACCACTATAGGCTAAAGTGATAAAATCAGGTAACATCACCCTCAGGTCCCCAGGGCTGGGACCTTGTCACGGGTTCTGTAGCAGGTGGCGTTAGCCACATTCTGCCTTCCTACACCAAGTATCCTATTGTCCTGTGCTGCAGTTATACGCTCAGACCAGATTCCGAGAGGAATTCAAAGTCAACCTTCAAGTTCTGTGCCAAAGGAAGATACATTTCATTCCGGGGCTATTTCTGGAAATAAAGCTTCCTTTTGGCAATCTTGATTTATCCCCGGGGTTTCTGACAGTGGCCACTGGAGTTTAAAGGACATCAACATAGTGTTACTAAAGTTAAGACTAAGTAATCAGATTAAACGTTTATTTCACAACTAAAATTTTTTTTTGAAAAGGAAGGCAAATGAGTAACTTCTACAACCACTTTTCCACAGTGAGAATATTAAAATATGGAGTGGTTTTAAAAAAATACAACGTTCCCCCCCTTGGAGCACACAACTGAAGCACATGCGTGACTGATTTATTTTTAAGAAGACAGCACATGTTCATGCCCCGGGCGTCTTTCTTCCTCACATGGAAATCTTCTCCTAAGTCCTAGAATGCAGTGTGGTGGCATTCTGGCTACAAAAGGGTACAGAGGACCCCGTAAAATTATGTTTAAAAACATACCAACAAGTCTGGCTGGTGTGGCCCAGTGGTTAGAGCGTTGGCCTGTGCACCAAAGGGTCAGGGGTTCCATTCCCAGCCAAGGGCACATACTTGGGTTTCAGGTTCAATTCCGGCCCTGGTTGGGGCACGTGAGGGAGGCAACCAATGGATGTGTCTCTCTCACATCAATGTTTCTCTTTCTCCCTCCCTCCCTTCCACTCCCTCTAAAAATAAATGGAAAAAATATCATCAGGTGAGGATCCACACACACACACACACACACACACACACACACACACACTCACACACACACCAAAAGAAAACAAAAAATGTACCATATAATGTAATAGTTCCCTGTCCCAAGACAGATTGACCAGAAGGCTGGAGCCTGGTCCTCCACCTGACAAATCATCTGATTCACAGATGAGAGCCTGATGCTCAAAGTCTGTAGTGCTTAGCTCAAAAATGAGGACTCCAACAAAAATCTTGGAAGTAAAAATGCTCCTTGGTGTGTTAAAAAAAAAAGATTCAAGTGAAAATGCAACAAAACCCAGAAACATGAATAATCCCATTCTATGCCACTCGTCTCTGGGTGGATTTGGGTCAGGGTCATGGAGCCAGTGGGCTGGCACTGGGTTGTTTGACTGGGAAGTTTCAGGGCTTTGCAAACCAGCTACGACTCAATGCACAGGGAATTATTGGAGGCCTTTAGAATCAGAGACTAACCACCAGCAAACGGGTCTATGCTTGCAAGAAAGTGGTCTGGCCGTCCAAACAGCATAGAACCACAGCCTTCTCCACCACCGTGGGCGTTCCCCTTAACACAGCGGGGGCACTGCCCCTGGAATGGCCCTGCTTCCTTTCCAAGGGCCATAATTCAAGCTTCTGTGGGTGAAGAACTGAATTCTGCATCGTTATTTTATTTAAATTGAGGACTTTTCTCGGATGTGCAGAGTGGACCCCAAGACAGCACAAACGCTAAACGTTGACAGAAGGGGAAGCACTTGGAACTTGGAAATAACAAAAGCCGTGGTTTCCCCTTTACATAACAGGGCTGTGTTTGTCAAAACCAGCGCTCTCTCCAGCTGCACACAGCCCAGATGTTCTCCCTGTGAGGTTTGGGCGCAGAAAGCCCGCCCTCCAGGCCCCGAGGAACGGCAGAACGCCCACCTACTCTCCACGTCCACGCTGTTTACAGGAACAACCCATTATTCTTCCCACCACGCCCCTTGCAAGTCTGCGTAATGCCTTAAGGGCAGGAAAAATAAACACGAGTGAGCTAGAAAGAAAATGACGGAAATAAGGTAAACTGCTGCTACATCCGAGAGCAGGAAAAGAAGACCTGGGAAGAAGCTGGGAAACAAGGTAGCGGGCGTGTGGATGCTTTGTGAAGATAATTGGCCAAAAAAGGTTGTTAAAACACAACAAACAAACAAAAATACCCCCCCCTCCAAAAAAAAAAAAACAAAACAAAACCAAAAAACACCCACCCCTCCAAACCCTAACTATTCATGTATTTTGTTTCCATTTGCAAACTATTAGGTTTAATGGGCTTCATTTTTCCATCAGAACAAGTTATTTTTATCTTGCAGACGCAGAATGAGAAACTAGGACAGATTCAGGTCTCGGGTTCTAAGTCTTTACTGTTAGGTTGAGCCACACGAAATTGCCAACATTCAAGTGCTTTTGCCCCACAAAAATGGCAATTCCGTGTGTCCCACCTAATGCACTTGGCTACAGAATGGAGACAGTAGTATGCACGTCACAAACGGGTCTTCACCAGTTTGGTTATTAAAACGATTAACTTCTGCCCTGGCCGGTTTGGCTCAGCGGTTAGAGCGTCGGCCTGCGGTCCGGAGAGACCCGGGTTCGGTTCCCGCTGAGGGCATGTACCTCGGTTGCAGTTTGTCCCCGGCCCTGGTTGGTCGTGCGGGTGGCAGCCACTCGATGTGTCCCTTTCACGTCGATGTTTCTCTCTCTCTCTCTCTTCCTCTCTCTCCCTCCCACTCTATCTGAACAAAAAATGAAAAAATGTGCTCGGGTGAGGATAAAAAAAAAAAAAGACTAACTTCTGTCTGGTAAATAGCATGATAAAGGTGGTGTCTTGGCCTGTGGGCCAAATCTGGCTTGTTTTTGTATGGTCTACGAGCTAAGAGTGGCTTTTATATTTTTATTCCACACCCGAGGATATTTTTCTATTTATCATTAGATAGAGTGGGAAGGAGGGGGAGGAGAGAGAGAGAGAAACATCAATGTGATGGTAAGAGTGGCTTTTATATTTTTAAAGGTTTGCAGGAAAAAAGAACATGCAGCCAAGACCCTGTGTGGCCTGCAAAGCCTAAGATATTACAGAGAAGTTAGTAATCAACGGAGTCCCAAGGAAACAACCAGCACCCTCACCGCTTCATCTTGTCTTGTTTAGTCTTATCTTGTCTTATTTTATTCTTTGCCTTATCATGATCATCACAACCTAGAATTTATTGAGAACTAACCATGTGTTAGGTATTCTACAAATGTATATGTCCATCTATTTAATTCTAAAAAAACATCAGAAGTAGGTACCATTGTCATCATCCCCATTTTACACAACTGGGAAGAGTTGGAATGGGGATTGGAACCCAGGGACCTGACTCTGCCAACGTAACATGTGACACAATTCCCTTCTGGTGTGATTTTAGACTTTTATCACCTATCATTCTGACAAACTACATACCGGTGGTTTGTCACGTGGGAGCTAGGGCAAGAGGGGAAATTAATTCTCTAAGCAAATAAAGCATTTTTATTCATTTGAATTCCAGTTGCTATGCCAAAGTATTTTACTGAACGTTTAGTTCAGAGGTTGAACAAATATTTATTAGGTGATTGTTTTGTCTTAGGTATTTGGGAGCTTACGGTTGTTCTCATCCTTATTGTATGAAAAGATTTTTAAAAATTAAAAACAAAAAATCAAGAGCCCAGCAAAGCCGTTATCTCAGGTAAACGCTGACTCCCAGAGTATGGTTGGGTGTCTTCTCATTAGGAATTCTGGTCAACAGTGGCCCACTGAATGTATTTAGGTAGCATTAACTTGTAGTTAGTCTACTTCTGTGCAGGGTTTCCAAAGAGGATAAAAGAATATTCACAAGACCCATCCAAAGAACTGCTGGAGGAGATCAGGATGAATTAAACATTGGTAATCAGGAGGCCTCTCCCATACCTTTCACTGGAGCCATAACCAACCTTGGACTTGGCCAGTGTGAGACATTTAGATGGAAGGAGCAGCTGAACTATGTTTGAAACATCAAAATGTTATATTTTCTTCTAATATTTTTATAATTTGTGTTTTTTGTGGGTTTGTTTTTTTTTTGGTGTGTGTGTGTGTGTGTGTGTGTGTGTGTGTGTGTGTTTTGGTGTGTGTGTATAGCTTTGCAATAATTTTGTAGTTTTCATTTCTGAGAAATGTGAGGTAGAGGTCTATATTTAGTTTTCCAACAATTTTTGAAATAGAACTCTTCCAGGAAATTTTTCCAGCACCCTTTATTAACCACTCTATCTCCCTCCTCCAAATGAAATATTTATGTTTGTGTAGGAATATGTGTGTAAGAGAATGTTCAGAATAGTTGCGATTGGGATAATAAGATACAGAACTACATTTAAAAGTCCATCACTACTTAGATGTGCTTTTATTGTATTTAGGCTGCTTTGACTGAGGGTCCCGAATCTGTAGCTTGGTATTTCCATCAGTTTGGGAGAATTCTCTGCTTGTCTTTCTTCAAACACTGCTTCTGCCCCATTTAGTCTCTCCTTCCCTCCTGGGATTTCCAATGGTAGGTATGTTAAATCATTTGACTACATTACAGGTATTTCTTGTGCTCTGTGTTACCTTTCCTTTCTTTTCCATTTTTTGTGCTTTAGTTTGGGTATTTGCCTGACAACTTATCTGAGTTTACTGTTTTCTGCTGTTTTTAATCTGCTGTTAAGACCATGTGATGAGTTGTTAATTTCAGATATTATATCTTTGCCTATAAAATATTTACTTGAGCCCAGCTGGTGTGGCTCACTGGTTGAGCACTGACCCATGCACCAAGAGGTTGCCAGTTTGATTCCCGGTCAGGGCACATGCCCAGGTTGTGGGCCTGATCCCCAGTGCGGGGCAAGGAGGAGGCAACCAGTTGATGTTCTCTCTCATCGATGTTTCTATCTCTCTCTCTCCCTCTCTAAAATCAATGAAGGAAAACAAAAAACAAAACAAAAAATAAAATATTTACTTGATTTTAACAATGCATCCCAATTCTCTGTTTTGCCTATCTATTCTTTAATTTCTTTAACAAGTCAGGAGGGATGTTAATGTCCTGGTTTGCTCAGTTCAGTATCCGAATCTCCTGAGGTCCCAGCTCTCTTGTTGGCTCTTTCTCTTAGTTATGGTCAACCGATTCTCTTTTTATCGTTGACGGAATGATCAAGCATAGGGATTCTGGAGGATGTTTTCCTTCAAAGAGGATTACATTTTCTTTTGGCAATAGACCGAGAACTAGCAGTTCACGCTGATCATGACTTAGCAAGGGCTTGTCTGCTTCAGTTTTGCCTTTCTGGTTTTCAACAGAAAATCCCAGGTGCTTACAGAGCCCTCCAACTTGGCAGACTTTGCAAGTACAGGGTAGCTGCTGGCCTGTCAGCAACATAGCCCCTTTCTGCTGCTTTCTACCACATTTCCTGCAGTTTCAGTCTACACATGGTGCTTTACATAGACACCAGCTCTCTCAGAGGCTCCCACTTCGTGGGTCTCTTCTCTCCAGGATTGATTTCCAGCCACTACTGAAGCCATGAACTCTGAGCTCTGTCTCCTAAATGCACTATGACCTCTGCTTTCTGCTGAGGCTCTAGTCTCAACATTGGAAAGTATCGGAAATCTCCCTTAGGGGAAAAGCTGCATATGGATGGAGCTTGTCTAGTGTGTGTCCCTTCTTTCAAGGGTCAGATCCTATCCAATCATTATCTTCACTGCTTATTCTCTACTGCCTTTGAGTATTTCCCCCAAGCTTTGTAACTGCTGTTACCAGGAAGGTTGCTCTAACATAAAGCTGCTTGTCATGGTGGGAACTGGATTTAGGTGGTCCTTTGCACTCAGAAGAGTAAGACGGGACTGTAAAATTTGACCTGGTACATTATTTAGTGACTCAAAGAAGGGAAGTTGCAACACTTGGAATGAGCTTCAGATTCCAGGGTTGATGCCATTTGGAACATGTATGAAAAACTGGAAAGCACGTGGTTTGTGGACTTTTGGTTCCTTTGGCAAGAAGAACACTATGAGGCATCATCCCGTCCCGAGTGTACAGGACTAAGTGTATTTGTGAAACACAATGTTGACACTGAAAAGCTGCCTTCGAGCTGGCACGCACTGCACTTTTGCAATCCTCGTTCTGTGGGAGAGCGTTTCCAGCCAGGGCCTGCCAAGAAGCTCGGGTCGGATTTTCAGGAGACTGAGACATTTGATGCCACCCAGGTGGCTGGAGGTAGGAAGTCAACATTTCCCTCTCTGTGCAGGGTCACTGAATAGTGAGCTTCTATCAGACCCAAAGATGGCACCCTTTGAAAATTAGCTTGGCAGACGAAAGAGAACAATACAGAGAGGTGTTTTTTATTTTTTTTTTTAATTTTTTTATGTCAATTGCAGAAATGTAATGCCTAGCTGGGAAAAGAACAGCATTTTATGAATGACCTTAAATGACATCTTAATGAGGGTGTGAGGGAGATTTGTTGTTAGGTTGTTTTCAGTCTTAAAAAATTGGCAGAGGAATTCCATGTACTTTCTGGGAAAGTTGGAGACGTTCTACAATGTTCTAAAGAGGGCTGCAAACAAAGGTTTTTTTGTGGTTGTTAATAACAGGATTGAGTCGGAGGCTCTTTCAAATTTTCTTCATTCTTTCTTTACTAGGTAAGAATAGCTACTAGCTAAAAAGGCAGGAAATAAAATTAGGCTGTAAGCCTCGAGCTTCCCTGAACCAACGTTACATGTTGGTATAACTGACTTTCTAATACCGAACAGCAAAGTTAGTTCTTCCCATCGTGAACCCAAAGTGCTCAGGATAAGAATTTAATTAAAACCCTGCTATGTTTAGAAGCTGTAACACATTGGAATATCTTTTGCTCTAACTCAGAGGGCATTCACATCCTGCATCCATATCTTAGGATAGGGGGCTCGAGATACATTGCAAATTTTAATATGCTGTTTCCAAATTTTGGGCACCCACCATTTAGCTGACAGTCTTCAGAACGCCTCCTGTGCGCTGGGAATCCTCTTGGTTTTGCTTAGAGTATTATCAGCGATGGGGAAAGAGAATCTCAGCTTCTCTATTATTTCTTCTCTAAATCACTGCAATCCCTTCACCTGTCCACCTGCGCTGGTTTGTTGCCCGGGATCAAAGGGTTATTGGCTCATGGCCGACACGATGCGTTGCTGAGACAGGTGGGGACAAGACCTTATGAAGACACCAAAATAGGAAGCCAGGCAGGTAGCCCAACTTGGTCATTGATCCTGAAGGACAAGGATGAGAAGGAAAAGCAGTTCTGGGATGAAAGACAGAGTTCAAAGTGAAGAGAAGGCGGAGCTTGGAGGAATTCTCTGGGCTGTAGGAACACTTTCTAGATTTTATAAGTGGCGGGGATCCTCACACACAGGCAGGAAGTAGTTCAGGGCTCTTGTCTGGCTCACGGTGGGAAGGTCGGAGTGTGATGACAAGGTCAGTCCGCATCCATTTTCACCTTCTCTGAGCTCATGCGCTCATCTCCAGCTACTGTCTTCTCCCAAGAGCTGCCTTTGGCCAAGTGGGAGCCACCTCATAACCCCTGGGACAGCCAGTGCTCATGACGAACTCACATGGGGTGCAAAAGACCGGCACGCTTGCGTCACATGTGGGGCGAGTCATTGTCCAGAGCTCCTCACGGAAGAGGCTGACTCTATTTTCCAGCCTGAGCTCTCCCGGACTATTGGATAAAAATGCTGGGCAGTGCCCTTCGGAGGAGAGGGTGTCTCCTCTTCCCTGACCACGGTGGCACTAGGATTCAAGTCCTCACCAGTACGACAGGGGTACCCTCACTGGGAAAGTCAGAGCTCCTCACACTGGCCAGTGCAGCCAAGGCATGCCCTCCCCTGTCGCCGCAGACCTTGCTGCTGTCACACCTCCTGCCCTGACCCTAGGAGATATGTAGCTCTTACCCCTGGCCTGTGCTGGCATAAGACCTAATGGCCTGATATAAACAGTCTGAGTACCAAGTGCTGGTGCCACCTAAGACCTCCGAGGAAGTTAGCGAGCTCCCCACTAAACGGAAAACACCCACAGGAGTGGCCTGGGCACTGCCCAGCACCCGGGTGCACCCACATGCCAAAGAGCTGCTTCTAGGCGCTCGGGGTCAAGGGTCAGCTCCAGTGACGCTGCTGCCATTGTGGTAATAGAGGGGGACCCCAATCCTAGTGAGGTAGGTTGGGACACCCTGGAGAGGGAAGTAGCCACTTAACTTCTGGCCAGTGGGGACACCCACCACAGATCTTTCTGGTAACAACTCATAAGCTCCAATCAGTGGGAGATAATAGAGAATTAGAAACTGAAACTCGGAACTTCACATGTCTGGAGATTCAACTTATTTTAAAAAGACTTTGAAGAGCAGGAGGGGGGTTAATCCTCGCTCTGAGCTACTACTCGCTGCTCCAGAAAAGAGGCAGCTACCTGGTGTTTCTAGGGGCTCCAAAATGCATAACCTTTTAACTGCCTCCACAGTCTGAGGGCCAGACCCTTCAAGGACACAGGTGATCCCCGACCCATGAGGGGCAGCCCCAGGACCATGCCACTAAGTCAAGCAAAGGCTGCTGCTCTGGATGTTTCCAAGGCTGTAATCGAGGTTTCCAATGATGAGGGACAGTCCAAACCCAAAGGCACGCATTTGTGCATGCGCACACACACACACACACACACACACACACACACCGCGGTGTATTAGTTTAATATCCAGGGCAAGGCCACCGGAGTCTTCTACACTTTCCACTCTTCAAGCCAGGAACCTTGTATCACATAAAAAAGGCCCCTTTTCCCCAAATCACTGGCCCTGGTCCATTCTTCAAGCTGTTTGTCCTCTAGGCTTCCAGCGCGTGACCTTTCTGCTCCTTCTATTGATTCTTTGGACTGAGATCCCATCTCTGTTTTCTCTAGTGACAAACCATAATGTAGAATTATAGATGTTCCTCAACTTATGATGAGTGTACATCCCGATACATCCATCATTAGTTGAAAATATGGTAAATTAAATATATCGTAAGTCGATAATGCATTTTATATACCCAATCTACAAAACATCGTAGTCTAGCCTAGGCCACCTTAAACGTGCCCAGAACGCTTATGGGAGCCTACAGTCGGGCAGAATCATCGCTGACACAATGACTACACTGTAGAGTCCGTTTTCACCCTCCTGACCGCGTGGCCGATGGACTGGTGACCATTGCCTCTGCCCCGCATCACGACAGAGGGCGGCATGTTGCTAGCCCGGGAAAAGGTCAAAATTCCGAATCAGAAGCACGGTTTCTACTAAATACATATTGTTTTCACATCATAAAGTAAAAATAAAATAAAATAAAAATTGGATACTTCAGCTAGTATAAAATTCCAGCTTCAGAGTTCTTTTTATTTATTCACAACGAAAATATCACTCCCATCTCATTTCATGTACACGATTCCCGTTGAAAAGATCCCGAACACTCTGGTGGTCTATCTGCTTTCCCTCTCTCAACGCATTGAAATTCCCTTTCTGTAGCGGATGCTCTGACATTTCATGACAACGTGCTTAAATGTGAATTCGCTTTTCATAGCCCCCTTGTTTAGCACGCTATGCACTTGACTCTTACGTCTTTGATTCTAGAAAATTTCAATTAGTAGTCTTCAAATATTTTCATTCCTCCATTTACTTCTTCCTTCTTAGGAGGACCCTATGATATTATTTTGACAAGTTTCCCCCTATAAATCTCTTGTTTAATTGTACTTGTTTTCGTAGGCTTATTCCTTGCTGGGGCTTTGTGGGAGGGTTCCTTGACCCGACTCAGTATTTTTCACCTGCCTCCCTTCTGGAGCTCTGAGGCTGGAAGTCTGAGGGTGGGGTACCAGCGTGACTGGGCTCTCGTGAAAGTATTCTTCCTGGCTTTCAGAAAGTCACCTTCTGTCTCTGCGCTTACATGGCTTTTCCTCCTTGGTGCCTACTTGTGACCTCATTGAACCTTAATTACCTCCTAAAAGCCCTATCTCCAAATACAGTCGCCTTGGGGGTTAGAGCCTCCACAAAGGAATTTGGCAGGGGACACGATTCGCCCACAGCACTATCTTTTTCTAACACGTGCCATCGTACATAATATAATCAGTAAATCTTTTTTAAAAATCACACTATGCTAATTCTATTAACCTTTCTTAAACAGTGGTATAGATCTGCCAAGTGTCATTATTTTTAAATATGACATATTTTGTATCGAGCTGTTGTTTTTTTCTTAAACTTCAGTTGTTCCCGAGGTTACCTCAGATTTGTAACAGTAACACAGTGTCATTGTCAGAGAGAATAATGCTTATCTTTGTATGTGCTAGGGCAGAGTTCATGCTTTACAAATCGTAACATCTGTTCAACATCTGTGAGTCCCAGGAGACATGGAGGGATTTGAAGTCACATACAAGTGTGGCTCTGTCAATTAGCTTTTGACCAGAGGACAAACTTCAGTAAAAACGTGTTGAGCTGCATCTCAGTTTACTCATCTTTAAAAGAGAAATAATTACTCTTGCTTATTGGGCGACGACGATAATCAAATTATGTATGGATGCTCTTAAGAAAAAATGAAATATTTTACACTTCAGTTGCTAGGGAATCATATTTCCTCTATCAAGAGAAACTAAAGGAAGTGTTCGAACTGTGTTTAATTTCTGCACTCTTTAGAAGATTTTTGGCCCTCTCCAAATTCAAACACGGAGACTACACTACCCCTTGTTAAAGTTTTAGTTTAATGAACTAGATTCTGGGAAGCCAGCCAAGAGCCCATTATAACCTATTGTATCATTTTAGCTTTCTCTGTACTCCCACAAAGTTTTAGAAGGGAAGAAAAATACCTTTTAGGTAGAAGATTTAAATCAAATGTTTGTATAAAACAAGATGGTTCTTCACTAACGTGTGTCTCCCAGAATCCCAGCTCTACGGTCGCTTCAGTAACGGGAGCATCACCCTGTGGGGACAGAGGTGGCGGAGGGCTGTCGTAGACGGAGCGCATACTGCTTGTTCCAGAGAGCAGTCCCGTACCATTAAGCCCATCCTACTGTTGCACACCCACCACCATCATCCAACCCCAGATGTCGTTTCTTCTTGCAAAGCTGAAACGCAGCATCCATTCAACACGAACTCCCCGCGCCCCTTCCTCCGTCTTAAAGTCAAGGGCATTTGCGACCCATGCAACTTGAGACTGGCGTCTTTCTAGCTTTGTGATTGTGAGTAAATCCCACACCTTGCCAAGCCCTGATTTCATCTTACATCCTACTCCCCCACGGGGCTGCAATGGGACTCGAATACAGAGGTGCAGTAGGGGCGCTTGTGAACGCTAATATTCTTTACACACGGCATCCGTAGAAGCAGGAATGTAATCACACAGAAACTTCATTTCTTTACTATAACCTTTTCTCCTGTCTTTCCTTTTGATTCGGACTGGCCTCGTCCAGCACCTTGACTCACCTGCCTCCTTCTCTCGTGCATGTCTCTCCCTTAACCATTAAGCCCGCAGGACAAGGAGGTCTTGATCAGCATGGAGCAATCTCCCAACAAAGCCCCGGGTCTGTTGACCACAGAGACAGAATTTCAGTCAAAGTACAGATAACATCTAGGCCTCCCCCAAGGATATATTATTGATTTTAGGGAGAGAGATAGAGAGAGAAAAACATTGATAGGAGAGAGGAATCATTGATCAGTTGCTGTTGTACTCACCCTGACCATAGATCGAACCCACAACCTAAGTATGTGTCCTAATCAGGAATTGAACCCACAAGCTTTTGGTGTACAGGATGATACTCCAGCCGACTAAGCCACCCAGCCTGGGACATTAAGCAATCTTAAAAAAAAAGAAAGAAAGAAATAACAGGCCCCAAATGGAGTCATTTGTTCCCAGACAGCAAACCAAGACTCGGTTGCAGTTTCCATCTGTCCTAGAAATGAGAGCATTAAACACTCAATCTGATATTTCCTGATAAGCACCAGTGAGGTCATCGGCATGATAAAACCCCTGCCCTTCCCTTCTCCCCTAAAAGAAGATGGCCAGGTCTGAAATAATCATTTATTTTCTTTGGCTAATGACTTCCTTGCCCCACCCTCCTTCTGCCCAAAAAACCCTTCTGCTTTGTACAGTTCCGTGGAGCACCTCTGTATTTGCTCAGTGGGATGCTGCCTCATTCGGGAACCACTCAATAAAGCCAATAAGGTCCGGCTGGTGTGGCTCAGTGGACTGAGCGTCCTCCCATGGACTGAGAGGTCCCAGTTCGATTCCCGGTCAGGGCACATGCCCGGGTTGTGGGCTCGATCCCCAGTGGGGGGCGTGCAGGAGGCAGCTGATGGATGTTTCTCTCTCATCGATGTTTCTATCTCTCTCTCCCTTCCTTTCCCTCTAAAAAAAATCAATGAAACATATTTAAAATAAACAAATAAAGCCAATAAGTCTCAAATTTACTTAGTTGAATTTTTGTTTTTTAACACTAGTACCAACAGTGTGCCACCAGTGAGAATTAAGGGAAGAAAAATATATTGTGTCAGCAGAGCTGACAAAGCTTTTCAATAGGTGGTTAGACATGTGAGCTTGACTGGGAAGAAAATGTACAACTAAGCTGGGGAAAATAAAAAGATAATCTAATGAAGGAGAAGCCAAAGAGCATACGAGCTGGTTGTAATTCTGCAGTAATATTAAGAAGTATTTTCTCTGAGTCGACAACAAGCTACAGCAGAAAACGTGATGTCATGCTCATGAGGTTTTAATCCAGGTAAAGAAAGAAAGAAAGAAAAGTCTTCAAGAAACAATTCAGGATCTCATTACGTTACTGAATATATTTCTTTTTAGTTTTTATTTCTTTTATTTTTTTATCCTCACCTGAGGACATTTTTCCATTTTTGTTCAGATAGGGTGGGAGGGAGAGAGAGGAAGAGAGAGAGAGAAACATCGACATGAAAGGGACACATTGAGTGGCTGCCACTCACACGACCCCAACCAGGGCCGGGGACGAACCTCAACCAAGGTATGTGCCCTTGACCGGAATTGAACCCGCGACTCATTGGTCCGCAGGCCAACGCTCTAACCGCTGAGGCAAACCAGCCAGGGCCTGAATATAGTTATTGGATGAATGAAAGCCATTTCCTAGCGCACCACTCTGAGAAAAGGGCAATTCTGGTCCTAGAACCACCTTTATTTATTTATTTATTTATTTATTTTTTATCCTCACCCGAGGACATTTTTGCATTTATCTTCAGATAGAGCGGGAAGGAGAGAGGGAAGAAGAGAGAGAGAGGAACATTGATGTGAGAGAGACACATCGACTGGTTGCCACCCACAGGACCCCAACCAGGGTTGGGGACAAACTGCAACCGAGGTACATGCCCTTAGCGGAAACCGAACCTGGGACTCTCTGGTCCGCAGGCCAACGCTCTAACTGCTGAGCCAAACCGGCCAGGGCTAGAACCACCTTTCAAAGCTAGCTAATATAATAACTTTGGCGACAATATGGACTCAAAGTCCTCTCCAAAATAGGCGCCACATTTCTGCTTCCCTACCACCATTCTTGGACCATAACCACTTGGGAAATACTTTATGAGTTTTAAGTAAAGTAGAGATTTCAAAATGTTTCTGATTTGCTAAACTCAGAAGCCCAAAGAAGCTTGTTCTGCATTAGAAAAGGGCAGTCAGAGCTTGGGTGTCACTGGGGGCAAGGACCTGAGATGTGAGAGGGAGCCGGACAGCGCCACGGCTGCGGTGATCGCACGTTGGAGTGAGAATCCATTCTGCAGAAGATCATTGTCAGTGCCCCTTTCAATCAAGTTTTTTTGCATTCCTACTTTTACCTGCATGTTTTCACTATTTCCATCCTATTTTTAAAAACTTCATCCCAGGATATGTTTATTGATTTTAGAGAGAGGAAGGGAGAGAGAGAAACATCCATCGGTTGCCTCCTATACGCGCCCTGAGGCGCCCTGATTGAACATGTGACATTTTGGCCTACAGGACAATACTCCAACCAGCTGAGCCACCTGGCCAGGGCCACACTGTTCATCCTTCAGAGAGTTATGACTGCACCGTCTGCTCAATCAGGTGTCATCTCCAACAGTATTTAATATTCATCAACATTGGCTTGAGACACAAAGACAAACAAGCCACGTCCTGGACTTCAGTTGGGTTACGTTTGGGTTGTACAAGTTAAAAGGAGTCAATGAATGAGGATTATACTGGAAAAAACTCCTGATGACCACACCTGGGAGAACACTGAACTGTCAAGGGTGGGTAGATCCTAGTAAGTTCAGAGGATGCTATACCAGAAATACTAGTCACAGACATTATAGAGCAAAGAACAGCAGCAAACGATAGATGTTTTCCCTAAGGGATGCCCTGCCGAGCCTTGGTCACATGACCCCAGGGTACCAATAGAGGCCTAATTGTATTACTTCCTTCAGCATCTTTTAATTTTATGTTCACACTCCCTAACTAAACAACACGATCGGCCATATTTTCTTTTTCTCACAGCAAAACTTTCTTCAAGATCATTTTGAAGCAAAATGGGACAATCATGGTGTTCAACTGTCCGTTTAATCACAATGACATAAATTTGGATTTGTAAACTTTCAACGAGCCAACCTGGCTGGAGACGTAGATTCACTTATCACGTCCCTGCAGCACTGAGAAGCAAAATATGAACAGGAGGGCCAGACCTCTGATGTGTCTGGAGTGTGAATTAGAGGTTTTTCAACAGCTGCAGGAAGTCAACAACTTAATAAGAAACATTACAAATACTTAATCCGTCCAGGGTGACCACAACACTAAATTCGCGCAACAGAGAGACGAGCACAATGTTCTCTGACCCCAGCAGCGTGAATCAAAGCAGATGCTAGCCTCTTGCTTTCAAAGCAGAAATTTAGGGCTCAGTGCTACCAAAGCTACTCTTGGTTATGTATCAACGTGGTCAGGTGTCAGGGGCTAAGCCGTTCATCTATTTCTTGCAAGATGGAGACAATATTTAACCATAAATACTTTCTGAAAACAACAGGACAGCCATGGAATCTTGTACCGTCCACATTTCCTCTCCCTTAATCATATTCCAGATCACCAATGTCACTGGATTCAAACTTTAACTGAATATAACTGTGGATCGAGTGGGTGGTAGGTATTTTCTGTGCAACAAAGTATCAGATGGTATTAGTATAGAGATATAAAAGAAAAAGAATAAGTGAATAAGAAAGATGAAGTTAATAAGAAAATTTTAAAACATTTTATCCTATGATAAATAATTGGAGTAACTATATTTTATGGGAGCTGGTAGGCAACTCATTAAGTGAGAACTGGCATTAAAACTTAAGAAAGATCACATCTGATTGTATAATTATTTTACTTATCTGCCCCAAATACTTTGGTGATTTGTATGAGTAAAAAATCAAAAACAAAAAAACAACTTTCAAATACACTTCTTTTAATTTAGGTTGAGAATTACAAAATTGTATTTAATAAGATACATGTAAGGATATCCATACTCTCCTTTGAGATTACGACCAGTTGGGGGAGAGAGATGGTGGAGGGTGGAGGGGAAAGGCTCTCAGAAAGAACTACTGGCCCCTTCTTTGCTCTCACAACACACTGGACACTAATTATAGCATCTAATTAGAGACTACAATATAGCATCTACTAATTGTAGACATCTCATTTGTTTCCATCTCTGCCATTCAGCTGAGTTTTTGAGGTTATGTCTTACTTATCTTTGCATCCCCAGAATTTAGCATATGTTAGTGACCCAATAAAAATTAATTGAATAAATGAAGTACATGGTTGAAACATTGAAGAAGTAGAAATAATGGTATGTGTACCTAGGAGCATAAATAGAAAGAGCCAAGAGTTTTTGGAATAAGAAATTTGCGAAAATTCCCTGAGATGTTGTAGGCTTTTATAAATCGTGTTGTGATTTTACAAAAATAGGCATAGTTGATATTTATGTATTGCGGAAAGATGCAGACTACTTTGTACGGTGTGGTTTCCCACTCCCAGACTTGCTAAGAACCTCTTGAAATTGAAGGCTTTGTGTGGACCTCAGGTTTACTCCAGTGCCCGGCACAGAGCCTCAGTGATCATGAATCCTCTGTCTTTCTGGACCTCCATTTTCTACTGGCTACTGTAATAGAATCAGTCAGTATATAATTGGACAGTTAAAAATGATAAATATTTTCAAATGACTCTAATTATTTGGTAAAGTTATTAAAAATTAAGAGGATATTTTAAAAAGCTAGGCACTGCCCTGGCTGGTTTGGCTCAGCAATTAGAGTGTTGGCCCGCGGACCAAAGAGTCTCAGGTTCGATTCTGGTCAAGGGCACGTACTTCGATTGCGGTTCAATCCCTGGCCTTGGTCGGGGTTGTGCGGGAGGCAACCAATCGATGTGTGTCTCTCTCACATCAATGTTTCTCTTTCTCTCCCTCCCACTCTATCTGAAAATTAATGGAAAGATATCCTTGGGTAAGGATTTAAATGAATAAATAAATGGCTAGGCACTAATTTCTTTAAAGAAGTTCATCTTCTTCAGATGATATTTGCACTTATCTGCATTTATATACTACTTAATGTCCCAGCCAGTGTGGCTCAGTGGTTGAGTGTCGACCCATGCACCAAGAGGTTGCTGGTTTGATTCTCGGTCAGGGCACATGCCCAGGTTGTGGGCTTGATTCCTAGCGGGGGGGGGGGGGGTGGTGTTGCAGGAGGCGGCCAATCGATGTTCTCTCTCATCGATGTTTCTATCTCTCCCTCTCCCTTCCTCTCTCTCCAAAAATCAATAAAGAAAAAAATGTAAATACTACTTAATGTTGAACTCACTAATAAAGGCCATATAAATCTCTGCCAGATAAATTTTGATATTTAAGGTAATTTTTAAAAATAAAGGGCCTCGCCCTGGCCGGTTTGGCTCAGCGGTTAGAGCGTCGGCTTGCGGTCCAGAGAGACCCGGGTTTAGTTCCCGCTGAGGGCATGTACCTCGGTTGCAGTTTGTCCCCGGCCCTGGTTGGTCGTGCGGGTGGCAGCCACTCGATGTGTCCCTTTCACATCGATGTTTCTCTCTCTCTCTCCCTCCCACTCTATCTGAACAAAAAATGAAAAAATGTCCTCGGGTGAGGATAAAAAAAAAAATAATAATAATAAATAAATAAATAAAGGGCCTCAACAATAAATGTTGCTGAGCACAAAACAATGTGTGGATTTCTTAATTGGTTGAAATTTATTTTTTTTAATACCATATAATTGTAAACAATAGATTCCTTTCATAAAAAATATCCAAAGGAAGAAAATAGTCAATCATTTTCACTTTGCTTTATAGTTATTCAAGAATTGCAAGAAAGGTTCCTGCGTTCATCACAAATGATGAAAGAAAAATATCTGATTTTTGATTTGCCCATTTTTATTTCACAAACAACAGAACTGACACAGGGCTGAGGGTGTGTGTGTGTGTGTGTGTGTGTGTGCGTGTGTGTGTGATTTTTCTCTCCTCTATACTGGCCCCCTGGCTGGGGTTCATTCTTGTTGAAACATCAGGCTGTTTCTGTTTCATGGCCTATATCTGAATTTTTCATGATTTACTTAGATCCAGTCAGAGAAAAATAAGTGCAAATAAACATAATTGTGGGGACCTTTATTCCACAGGTCCAGGGTATAGCCTACAAGTTACATCATGCCATCTCTAGAGATCTTTCTCATGATAATATTAAAAACCGAAAATACCTGTTATTCTAATTGCCCAGGCAATGTGTACAACTGGAACACATATAGTCTTAGTTAATTATTCATCATGTTTCAAGTACTTTTCATTTTGGGGGACATTTGCTTCATTTAATTGGTCTTTGTTAGTGGCGCCTTTTCATGTTCTTTGGAAGGGAGTGTTGTTAAGGGAGGGAATAAACTAGTTGATAGAACATGAAATTCCTTTTTAACTTTTCTTTTTCTTTTCTCTGTTCACATTTTGTTCTCACTGCATGAATTAGTGTAGATTATATGTGTACTTATACAAATTTATATATATACACATTTGTGTGTATATATGTGTATACATATGTCTATATATAGATATACATGCAGGTAATATATACATGTAACTCTTGTAAACCAAGTGTCAACCTTTACTCAATACTCTGCTTTTTAAGGATCATATTCTTCTCTATCATTTTAGAAAGGATTGATTAGAAGAGAGACTTTTTGCTATAGTCCACTCCTTGGCTACCCTTCTCACATAGTCCCTCCTCTCTTTTAAAAAAATGTGTTGATTTTTAGAAAGAGAAGAAGGGAGAGGAGGGTGGGAAAGAGAGAGAGAGAGAAAGAGAGAGAGAGAGAGAGAGAGAGAGAGAGAGAGAGAGAGAGAGAGAAACATCGATGTGAGAGTGAAACATTGATAGGCTGCCTCCTACATGCTCCCTACCGGGGATGAAGCCTGAAACCTGGGCATGTGCCCTGACCAGGAATTGAACCATCAACCCTTCAGTGCACAGGATGATGACCAACCCACTGAGCCACACCGGCCAGGGCTGAATGTCACTTTTAAACTCTTCTCACCTAATATAATGTAGCATCTCAGGTACAGCTGAAGGTGTGGTGAGTAGCCCTTGACCTCTGATCTCTATCTCTCTTGAACTGCATTTCTCTCTGAATCTGGAACATATCTGTGGGCAGCTCCAAGCTTTTACCTCCTTAGTTTAACCATCAGAAGTTAAATAGAATCCTAAATCTCAGTTCTCAGCACAGAATGATGGATCTAAGTGTCCTCTCTTGGATCACAGGCTCACCACTGCTTTGGACTGACTGCTAAAAACTTTTGATGTATTTCAAATACTGAACTAAATAATAGCACTTGATATTTTAATGCATAATTTATATTTCACCAAAGATCAAGTTCCTCTATAACACAGCCTAAGGAAAAATCATTAAAACCCGAACAATTTGTCTAATGCTTGATTATGCTAATGTGGTCATTACTATTCCAGAACCCAAATTATTTAAAAATCAATGAAGGACCCAAATTCTTGATGAAGCTAACACAATGGTTAGATCCTGCCTGCATGGACACAGAACATATGTTTAATTTTAAAAAATAGAGTCAACAATAAAAAAAACAACAACTCACAATTTACCTCTCGCCGCCTTGATCTCAGAAATTAATTCCCCTTTGATCAATATCCGTGGTCACGTCCTCAGGAAAACCTGTTAAAATTATTAGGAAAAGCTATTAAAATTATTCTTTGTCTAATTACATGGTGGTATAAATTACGTTTATTACAAACCCCAGACTGCTTTCATTGTAATCTATTAATATTTCTTCAATATCATAACTGAATACAACCCAAATGACTGTATTTGATCAAAATACTAGGTGTGATATAGAGGATTTTTTTTTTTTTGGTACAAACAGCTTTCAAATCATATTCATTGCCAGAGTTGATAGGAAACACCACAATACTGGGTCTTCCTAGCTCATTTCTCTCCTATCTGCATAGCTCAACAGATATTATGTTGAAATCTGTACCCTTGCATTACTTGAGTTTTGAGGCATGAAGAATTCCAGCACTGGGAATTCCAGTGATTTGCACTTTGTGGGTACAGAGATCCTGGCAGGCAAAGACTGGTAACATGCCAGGTTGACATGCCCAGGTCAGGAAGTGCTGAGTCAGGAGCTGCTTTTCAGAGAAATCAAGGCTGGGGCCTCCCTGATGATCCCAACAATCCTTGATAAATCAGACCCGACTTAGTAAAAGGAAAGAGACTCGGGCTGGCGAGAGAAGAGTTAATGGCAAAGCTTAATGACTTCAGTGGGGGAAGAATTTATACTGATGTAGCATAAACAACCCGCTATTATGGAGAACAGATGTGGCTTCATTTAATTAAATACCCAATGAGGTGAAAAGCTTGCAGGGAGGTGTATTCAGGACTAGTCTATTAGAAATGCAGTTTGAGTCCTAATACGTCCCTCCACCTCAGTCCTGTTTAATCACCCATTGCCCTTTTTTCGCGAATATTCCCCAGCCATGTAGCACGAACACTGGTGGCCCAAGTGGAGGGTGCTGTACAGAGTCAACCTTTCCAAACACCACCTCCTAGTGTCCGCCCTGCCCCCTGGGGCTCTGCTTCTCTCCCTTTTATCTCAGTCCTCCTCTATCCGCAGGGGGCTGTTTCCTCCTTCTAATGTGCTCTTGGCAGCTTTCATTTCTTCAGGAATTCTTCACAGTCCCTGGGCCACCAATTCTCTCTTTTTTTTCATACTCATTATGCATTTGTTTTCTCCTCTTTTTCAAATCTCCGAGGATTTGGAGTGGGAGGGAAGAATGTTTTACCTTGAGAGAAACACCTTGAGAGAGAAACCTTCCATTTAAGATCAAGATGGCAAATAACAAGGAAACCAAGCACTTAGTCTCCTCCCATTCTCCCCTCCCCACGCGCCAAGACACACCACCTTCCAGAATATTTGAGGAAGAATGACATGTGGCTCTACACAGTGACTTGACTGAACAGTCAGAATAACCAAGGACGCAGCATGGGGCTCCACTGTCCTCCTGTTTAAGCAAAACCTTGAGGGAGTGTGGAAAGAGTTCCTCAGGTCCTCACAGGACAGGGAGGTGAAAACTGGATTCACTTTGAGCCAAAGTCTCAAGAACAAGCAAAATAATAGAATGCACTTTATTTTTTCTTAAAAGATAATGTACGGAAGAGCCCAGGTGGTGTGTTTTTCTTCCAGCATTCATCAAAGGCATAAAGGTTCAGATCTGAGTCTATTTTTCTGACGGGCAGAAGGCACAGATGAAGTTATACTCACTTCTTAATGACAGGCCTACTGAGCTTCCCAGTTAACAAGTTTAAAGCAAACAGTATTGGAAAGCCGGTCTTTTATTAGTCTCTACTGATTAATCCCAAATTGGTGACATTTCGGATTCCCCTCTTGACCTTGAATGGGTTCACTTGGCTAACTATCCAAATTGTAGAACATCCTTTGTTGAAGAAAGTGCGCGGTGTTTGGCTCAAAAGTAAACCTGAACTTGAGAGAATAAGAGGGAAGAGCCCAGAGGAAAGCTTACATACGAAGTTGGAATCCAACACAATTTTTGGTGAGTCTGAAGAGTGTTAACTGTGTTTTCACTGTGTCATTAATGAGTGGTTCAGGACTGGAACCAAGAGGTAATCACTCTTGTCAACACACAGGGGGTTTGCAAAGCAACCAGCAGAGTGGTTCACACCTACAGCAAGGTAGATGCTACCCACCCTTCACCGAGCCCTTTGGTCATCGCGCTGGGAACGATCAATTCACCTAAGAAATCAGCCACTGATATGATTCATTATTCTTCTCTCCATCATAAAATATATAGACATAGACATAAACGTAGATGTAGATACTGAACTAGAAAGTTTTCTGAGATTTAGAGCCTATGGTTAGTGATTTATTTTTCGGCCCAGGATATTTTATTTGAATGTGGAAGTAAATCTCATAGGAAGTCCAAATATTTAAACTATTTAAATTCAAATAGATAATTGATGAGTATCAAGAAAAGTATAGAGGTCTTGGAGTAGTGACAAAAAAAATAATTAAAAAACAAAACACGACAAAGAACAGAACAAGAAAATCCTGTGATAGGTCCGATATTTTCCGTGTCACTGAGTGATCTTTCCCCTCTCATGCGTCCACAGCTGCTGATCTTCCCAGTGTCCTCTCCTGTGACTGTTTGTCTTTTAAGGGATTCATTCCATGATAAGTCAGTGTTTTCCATCCCCTGAAGCCTTACTTGCTTAAAGCAAACCGTTTAAAAAAATCCTCATGCAACCTTTCTTAAATTTAGTACAACTCTTTCAAACACGAAATTGAGCAGTTGATGAGTCTAAGCCTTGGAGGAGGGTAGAATTTAGCTGCCCAGCATGGAGCCAAATGGACCCACTTTGCCTCTCAGCCCAGCCGGTAGGATCCTCCAGCTGGAGACTTCGAACCCAGGGGTAGTGAGGAGAAGGTGGAGGGATAGTAGAGACAGTCTTCATGGTGGCAGAGCCGGAAGTCCAGCAGCAGTGACAGCATCGAGAATGCAGGGGCTGGGACCACTGATGTTGGCATCACCGATCTTGCAGTAGTGGTGTTAGTGCTGTGACCCCGAACCAGATTGTCCTTGAGGTGTGACATTGGCGGTATGTTCCTACCGCCTCACCTCTTCAGGTGCCTGACCACTTTCTGAGACAAAGTCTTCAGTTCTTTCCAGTGTTTCTATGAGCTCCCCAATTTCTTTAGACTAAAGCTTTTCACAGCTGCCAGACTTGACGTCTATTATTTCACCCAAGACTGTTACATTATCCACAAAACAATTCTTTGAAGGTTTGGCTTGTGAGCGGTACCCTGCTTGAGTTTCTGGTGGTGGCACAAAGCTATCACTGTCCTTATCCATGGGTCATCAAAGAAATAAATTGGCTTATCTCTCCAGAAAGAGGACAGAGAGGTAAGAAGGTCAAATACGTCCGTGTAATTTGCTCTCTTGATCCAGGTCCTCTTCCTCTGAACGACACTATTTTGGTTCAGTCATTCAGGAAGGCAGAGGGGTTTGTGTCCACTGACTCTTGCTGCTGCCTGGCTCCCACCGGGAACTCTTGAGATTGAAACACTCCTGTGCCTTTTTCTCCCCAATGGGTACATTTTCCCATCACACACCATTACACATTCCTCTCTATAGGGTCGAAACCATGTCTTCCTTGTGCTGTGTATCTCTACTGACTATACTTTTTATGGTGCATGCCCATCACGACTCTACCCACAGCTCCTGGTGTGTAGGTAGCTCTAATTTATATAAATGATCCTGTTCCTTATCCCAGTGCCCCAAAGCCACCTGGACACCAGTGTCGTGCTGGAGCAGAGGGAGCAGTGGGTCACAGGACAAGGGAAAACAGATGTGTACACCCTTGCTGGCTTTGCAGGGCTCTACTTGAGTCTTTGCACTTCTGAGGTCGGACGGTGATTTGGGCAAAGATTATGCTCCAGACACTTGGAGCCCGTAAGGTCTCCTCCTTCGGCTGCCTGAGCTGTGTGTGAGTTAAGGAATGCATTCCAAGTCCTAGGCAGGCCCTCAGGTCTCCCTTAGCTTTCATGTTTTTGCCAGACTAGCGTGGCATTCGTAGGGTCGTAGACAGTCGTGCACACGTAGTGAGTTTATTTTCGCGATCTTTCTATGGCTTGCTCCTTTCCAGGATCTCTCCATTGAATGTCCACCTGCCTGAACTGAGGTCCCTGCTTGCAGCCGTAGAGGTGTGGGTCCTCACTGCCGCTCTGAACTGTTCACCGTTTCCTTCCCCAGGGCAGGCTGCAGGTCCTGCCACCTCCCCAGGTATGGAGGGGGTGGGACTCTTCCAGGCCAGAATGCCGCACACTCACCACTGTCTGCCCACACACGGTGGCACGCTTGCAAGAGGGAAATCGTCACGATGTCTTGCCTTCTTCTGGTCATTTTTAGTACCTTGAAATGGTTGTTTGTAACAGTTCCGTCGAGTTTTATACTTGTTTTCTAGGAAAGAGAATTATCTGCTTGCCCCATGCTGCTTTTGTTGGAAGTAGTTTTACCATTGCTCTGTGGTTTGTGAAAGACAAATTTAAATTTTTTTCCTTTTTTTCCACTTTGGGTCTTTTTTTAAAAAATATGTTTTTATTGATTTTAGAGAGAGAGAGGGAGAGGGATAGATAGAAACACCGATCGGCTGCCTCCTGCGCGCCCCCTACTGGTGACTGAGCCCGCAACCCAGGCATGTGCCCTGACCGGGAATCGAACTTGCGACCTCTTGGTGCATGGCACAATGCCCAACCAACTGAACCACACTGGCCAGGCAGACAAATAAACTTTCATGTCAGCTCGTCTCATATACCAGTGTTTATTTTTTTTTTAATAGGAAAAATAAAGTTTTTCTCAAGAGTATGTCATTGTTATGGAGTTATTTTCCTACCTACTTTCAAGTGCTATTTTTTATTTTCCCTCTGTTTTGTGGAATGTTCCAGACTGATATGTCTCTCTCCCAGAGGTCTTTTGCAGCTGCAGTATTTTCAAGTGTTCATTTGTTGTGAAATCTAGCTGGCCAGACTAGGTATATTCCTTTGAGATACAGCTGCAGTCATTTTTTAAAACAATTTGTTTATTTTTGTTGCAGATGTTTCTCCTTTTTCCCCCATTGACACCCTTCTTGCCTTCACCACACTGTTGTCTGTGTCCACTGGTCATGCATACGTGCATATACGCTCTTTGGTTTGTCTCTTCCCCCCACCCCCGCCCCCTTCCCTCTGAGGTTTGTCAGTCTGATCCCTACTTCCACACCCCTGGGTCTATTTTGTCCATCAGTTTATTTTGTTCATTATATTCCACAAATAAGTGAGATCATGGGATATTTGTTTTTTCTCTGATTGACTTATTTCATAGCTGCAGTCATTTATTAATGAATAAAAATTATTCAGTTTTCTTTTAAAACCATTTTCAGAAATGGAGTATCATTTTCTGCGTGCCTCATTTTTTATCCATCCCTTTTTCTCCTCTCACTGTGCCTTCTTGGTGGTGCTTAGTGTTTCTGTTTTTTTCCCCTTGTCCTAATAGTCTGGTGGTATTTTATTTTTATTGTTAAGTACCTCGACTCCATTAATCAGCATGAGATGGCATGAATAGTAAATAAGCACCAAGAAATCATATTCAGTAATTCAGCCATTAAAAACAAAGTCCTTGTACATTTACGCCAAAGACACTTTCCTTATGTGGGGCAGCTAACATCTATTGAATAACCCACGTTATCCTTTCTGCATCTGATACTTAACTGAGAGGGAATAAATAAATCTTCCAACCCATCTTTCTCAGTTTTTTAAAATCCAAGTTCCCTTTCAGTGAGCAAAATACTCTCAACGTGTTTTTGATATTAGGTGAAATGTAGAACAAACACATTATCATCACCTTGTTTAACTTGAGAATATCTCAATCTATCAGTTTAATATCTTTGAACCCCAACGGAGGAGGAAGGTAGAATGATAACATCCTCCATTAGAACACTCCCCAACTTTAGTTTAATTCACAAACGTAGTTAGGTGTTCGAGAAAGAAACGTAGCTAAGTTGACTGGGTAGCATCAAAGTCGGGAACACAACACGGATAGGTGGAGAAGGGTGGAGAACCCACCCACTCAAGTAAACCGTGATGTTGCTATTAACTCTATAGTTACCTTTTATTACAGCCAAGAGGTAGGAACCAACATCAGACGAAGCTCTTAGAAAACCCTTGCCCAGGAGTTTTTGGTGTTCACAATTAAGCAGCATGGCTTAATAAAAATAAAAACCAAATCAATGTTATTTTGGAAGTCCTGGTAAGCAGAAGTAATTTGCATGATGGTTTTGAATCGGGATATTTATCCCAATTGCTCTTTCTCACTAGTCTTAAAGGCTGCAGTAGCTTACCAGACCTTCCCTGATACTTTTTTTTTATTTTTTATCCTCACCCGAGGCCATTTTTCCATTTTTTGTTCAGATAGAGTGGGAGGGAGAGAGAGGAAGAGAGAGAGAGAGAGAAACATTGAGGTGAAAGGGACACATCGAGTGGCTGCCTCCCGCACAACCAACCAGGGCCGGGGACAAACTGCAACCGAGGTACGTGCCCTTAGCGGGAACTGAACCCAAGTCTCTCTGGACCGCAGGCCGACGCTCTAACCGCTAAGCCAAACCGGCCAGGGCGCCCTGATACTTTTTATTCAAACATCCATCCTTCTAGAGTTCTGGCAAATTTTCATGACCGCCCCAAAAGGCAACAGATCTGCTCCTTCCCTCTGCAGCTCAGGGTCCCTTGGCACCAACCCTCTCTTCCCAGACCTCACTTCCTCCTGCTCTGTGTTCTTTGCCAACCTCTTCTTTCTGCCCTGCTGGGAATTCTTAAGGAAGCCAGGCTCTTCAACTTTCTGAGCCACAGAATACAGTTTCTTCATAAGTTCCCCCCTTTTTTTGAGTCGATGTGCAGCGTAGAGTGTCAGAAATCTGTGTTCTCATAGAAATAGCGTCTCCCTGTATTTGTGCTGAAGCTATTCACAGTCCCTCTTCAGAGGAAACAAAGGACGTGGCTATTTGTAAAGGAGCCCACAGGGTTTATGACAAGCACAAACTGGGCATGTCATTGCTTAGACAGCTGCAACTAAATGCCCAGCAGCTGTGGTTTGCATTTTGCAACAAGTCCATTAAAATACAATAAAGGCCACAAATCATGGCCATGTCCATTACATAAAAAATGGTCAAAGGGCACAGGTCTGAAAAAAGGGGATCTGGGAATGTTTTTGGTCTTCCCTTCCAGTAGCCCTTCCTTCAACTTTTCAGGCAGTTCAAATAATTATCTTATAGTTTATTGATCTTGGTATTCTCCACCTTGGAATAGGAACGGGATAAGCCAGTTCATGATTCCCTAACATGTCAACAGCTGTTCTTTCTTTCCCTTGATGGTTTGCCGCATTCCTACTCATCCTTTAGAATCTAAGTTTATGGAAACCGATCCTGGAAATTTTCTTTCCTTCAAACTTTACAATTCCTCCCAGGAAGAGCCAAGAGTCGAAATGTTATCATTTTGGTTTTATGTACTTGTTCTACTTTCATTCTAGATACACTGAAATGATCACAGAGTTTTGGAACCAGACAGACTTGCGTTCAAATTCAAGCTCTGCCGATTGTGTAGGTGAGTTACTCAAACTGAAATTCGGTTTCCTTACCTGTCAAGTGGTAATAATCATCCCTTTAAGACAGTAATCTGAATGCCTGGTACATAGAAGATACTTAATTAATATGAGTCCTCTTCCCTCCCCTTCTTAATGGCATTTTATTTATTGTGATATTCCTGTAACTGTATCGGTGTTCTGCACAGAAGGGGTTCAGAAGGATACAGTTATTGAGGAAATGCATAAGACCGCTCTCTGAGGTAGATTACACCTCATGCACTTTTTTCTTGAAATAAAGCAAACCACCCATCTTAAGTTTGTTCTATTTTCCTAATGGTTGATTTTGTCTTTTCCATTTGTAGTTTAATTTTCTAGATTTCTTTGGATTGTAGATGCTCCCAGATTGTAACTAGAAGAATTAGTTACTATTGCTCAAATGCTGATGGCCTTTTGTCAAAAAACACTCAGTAAGAACAATTTGTCTCAAATAATCCCTAACACCCAACATCTTTTGTTTTTAGTTGGGGATGATTTTTAAAGTAATGGCTTGGGCCACTGGGAGAAGTTCCTCCCTTGTATACATGTTACCAAACTTCTGTTTGTGTTTCTCCTATTAATCTTTTTATTATGGGCTGGGGGGTGGGTCTTAGCCAAGAACCTAGAAGGGTAAAGTAAAATTATTTTTCCTCCCCTATACTTCAAAAAGTGATTATCTAATGGAGAAAAAACTTTAGTGACAGATGATTATATTTCACAGTAATAAGTGCTAGAACAGAGAGAAGCAGGCTTTATATTTAGGTAGCTGATTAATTTAGTAACTATTTAGTGTTGTCTATTATGGGACAAATATTGTTCCAGTCTATGGGAAAACAATGCGACAGATAAGATCCCAGCACTCATAAAGATTATCTTTAGCTGGGGGTTGGGGGAGGGAGAAAGTTCATTCACAAATAAACAAATGCACTAGATAATTTGAGAAGAATAAAGCAAAGCAAATAGTGAAAGTGACTGGGAGTGACTTTAGATTTGGTAGTCAAAGTGACATTTTTGAAGAGGAGACAACTGAGCTGCGTGAGACATGAAAAAGGTAATCAGGAGCCAAGCATGTGGATATCCGGGAGAAGAAGGTTTTCGGCAGAAGGAAAAGCAGATGCAAGTTCCTGTGGGGAGAACAATCTTGGTGTTTTTAAGGAACAGATAAAAGGCCATGTGGCTGGAGTCTCAGAGAGGTGGAGAAAAGCCACATCATGGAAGGATCTGTAAACTTGAATAGGGAGTTTATTTTAGTGCAGTGGTGGATTTTAAAAGGGATGTACTGATGTAATCACAGAACCAGCTCAAAATAGTCACATCCTGTTTAATAAGATACTGAGTTGCTTTTAGAGACAACAGACCACGATGGCATGTTATGCAGCCAAAGCATGCTCAGAGTAGAGAACTTTGATCTCCAGCAGCACCTGGAACCAAAGTCCCATACCACCCCTGCCACACACACACACACACACACACACACACACACAGAAAGAATCAAAGGACCAAGACATAACTGGAGTTTGAACACTGACACCCTTTCAGAAGTGAAGGCTATTGTCCAGGAAGACCCAGTGCTGATGCCTTTAACCATAAAAGGCCAAGTTCCAAGATCCTCCAATGAAAACTTGTCCCACCAGCACAATTGCCTCTAACTCCTCAGAACCCCCTAACCTAGCCCAGCAAGCAAGATGGCTTTGACGCACCATTAGGTCTCCCACCTTCTCTCAGTTGGCACCTTCTTGATCAATAAACCTTTCCTTACTTCAAACTCTGATGTTTCGAATTTTGGCCTTTCAAAATGTTGGGCACACAAAGTTTGGTTCAGTAACAGTGACATGATATGATTTGAGGCTGCTGCATAGAAAATAAAGTACAGCGTGAAAGATTGGATGCAGTAACAATAGTATGGAGGCCAAAGCAGAAGTCTGGATGAGAATGTGCCAACCATGGTGGTAACAGTAGATGGAAAGAGATGGATGGATAAACTGCTGGATTTAATAAATGAATTTGGCAAAGTAGCAGGATACAAAATTAACATTTAGAAATCGATAGCATTTTTATATACCAATAATGAACACTCAGAAAGGGAAACTAAAAAAACAATCCCATATACCATTGCAACAACAACCACAAAAAATATACCCGGGAATAAACTTAACCAAGGAGGTAAACGAACTGTACTTGGAAAGCTATAGGACGTTGAAAAAGAAAATAGAGGAAGATACAAACAAGTGGAAGCATATACCATGTTCACAGATTGAAATAATTAACATCATTAAAATGTCTATACTACCCAAAGCAATCTACAGATTCAGTGCAATCCCCATTAAAATACCAATGGCATATTTCACAGATCTAGAACAAGTATTCCAAAAATATATATGGAATTGAAAAAGACCCCAAACAGCCTCAGCAAGCTTGAGAAAGAACAAAGTTTGAGGAATCACAGTACCAGATATCAAGTTATACTACAAAGCCATTATAATCAAAACAGCCTGGTACTGGCACAAGAACAGGCATATAGACCAATGGAACAGAACAGAGACCCCAGAAATTGACTCAAGCCAATATAGTCAATTAATATTTGACAAAGGAGGAAAAAGCATAAAATGGAGTAAAGTTAGTACTTTCAATAAATGGTGCTGGGAAAATTGGACAGGTATATGCAAAAAAAAAAAAAAGAAAGAAATTAGATGACCAACTTACACCATACACAAGAATAAACTCAAAATGGATAAAAAACTTAAATATAAGTCACAAAACCATAAAAATCCTAGAAGAAAACATAGGCAGTAAAATCTCAGACTTCTCATGTCACAGTATTTTCACCAATACATTTCCTAGGACAAGAGAAACAAAGGAAAACAAAACAAAACAAATGGGACTACATCAAACAAAAAAGCTTCTGCACAGTAAAAGAAATCACCAACAAAACGAAAAGGGAACACACTCTATAGGAAAACATATTCAGCAACAATACATTTGATAAGGGGTTAATTTCCAAAATATACAAAGAACTCATACAACTCAACACCAGGAAGACAAACAATCCAGTTTACAAAATGGGCAAAGGATCTGAATAGATGCTTCTCCAAAGAGGATCTAAAGCTGGCCAATAGACACATGAAAAAATGTTCAACATCACTAATCATCAGAGAGATGCAAATTAAAACTACAATGAGGTATCACCTCACACCTGCCAGAATGGCTACCATCAATAAATCAACAAACAACAAGTGCTGGCAAGGATGTAGAGAAAAGGGAACTCTCGTGCCCTGTTGGTGGGACTGCAGACTGTTGCAACCACTGTGGAAAACAGTATGGCGTTTCTTCAAAAAATTAAAAATGGAATTGACTTTTGACCCAGTGATCCCACTTCTGGGAATATATCCTAAGAATCCCAAAACACCAATCAGAAAGAATATATGCATCCCTATGTTCATAGCAGTGTTATTTACAATAGCTAAGATCTGGAAAAAGCCCAAGTGGATAAAAAAGCTGTGGTATATTTGCACAATGGAATACTATGCAGCTGCAAAAAAGAAGGAGCTCTTAATCTTTGTGACAGCATGGATAGACCTGAAGATTGTTATGCTAAGCATAATAAGCCAGTTAGAGAAAGATAAATATCACATGATCTCACTTATATGTGGAATCTAATGAATAAAATAAACAATGAACAAAATATGTGCAGAGGCATGGATGCATGGAACAGAATGACAGATCTCAGAGGGGAGGAGGAGGAGGGGATGGGAAGAGATTAACCAAAGAACATATATGCATATATACATAATCAATGGACACAGACAATAATGTGGGGAAGGCCTGGGGTGCTACAGGCCTGGGATGGGGTGGGGGCTGGGTGGTAGGGGGCAAAGAGAGGAAATGGCAGTATCTGTGATACTGTCAACAATAAATTTAAAAAAGAAGAAGAGCCCTGGCCAGTTTGGTTCAGTGGTTAGAGTATTGGCCTGAGGACCAAAGAGTCAAGGGTTCGATTCTCTGTCAAGGGCATGTACCTGGGTTTCAGGTTTGATCCCCAGTCCCGGTCGGGGTCATGCAGGAGGCAACCAATCGATGTGTCTCTCTCACATCGATGTCTCTCTCTCTCTCTTCCACTCTATCTAAAAAAAAATCAATGGAAAAATATCCTCAGGTGAAGATTAACAAACAAAAAAAAAAAAAAAGAGAGAGAGAGAGAGAAAGAGAGAACGAGGAAATGGATTTGGGATACAGTTTGGAGGTAGGGTCAACGATACCATTTGATGAGCTGAGGGGAAGGAGGGAAGAGAGAAATCAAGGATGGCTTCTAGGTTGGCAACTGAGTGTTACTATTTACTGAGAAGGAAAAGGCTAAGGGAAATATATTAGGACTTCTGTTTGGACACATTTTGTTTGAGATGTGAACTAGACATTCAACTGGAGAAATTAAGCAAGTGGTTGGATATATGAGCGGGGCTCAAGGGCAAGGCCAGGGTTGGAGATATTTGAAAGTTTTGTTGCATTTGAAAGATCAGATTCCAACGTTTATTCCATCCTCCTTCCACGAACTCTCCAGTAAGTATTGTAGAAGCTAGAAATTTAAAATGGTGCAGTCTCCTCTCCTTCATTTCAGGACCACCCTAACCAGTTTATGGAGTCAGACTTCAAATAATCAACATGATAGGAATCACTAGCATGTTTTATACTTTGTTCTCGTGAGTTCTCTAATGTTAGCAGAGCCGCTTGAGCCTACCCAGAATGTGATTACAGGCGACCTCTCAGTCCCCAAACCAAGACTTATATCATTCAGACTCCCACCAGTTAAGATCCCAACATCAGAATCTCTATTTAGTTTGAGTCTCATGTATTTTTTCCTTGGATGTGAAGAGAAGGGTGAAAACACACATTTTAAATGATCAGAAAAACGGTAAGGACATTCTGGAACTTATAAAAAGAATATTAACCCTCCCCCCTTCCAAATGTTGCTATTTCCCCTGTGTTATGTGATGATAATGATTTCGTCTCTCCCCTCAATCCTTTCACAGATGTGAATGGTCTCCTTGTCTGAAGTAGACAAAGGCTGTCTCTCGAGACATTCAACTCCCACCATCGTAAAGATATTTTCATATCTTCCCTGTTCCCCTCAGGCATCTCTCATTCAATGTAATATATTACTTGGCCTCACTGGGATCTTGGAAGACTGAGTTGTTGTTTCTTTTAATTGTGGGAAAAATTCTCCCCCATGGTTTTAATTCAACAAAGTCTTGGAAAAGATTTTGAAAGTGTCATAGACCTAGAAAGAAGAAAGGGATACAAACATGTGAGCAGAAAAGGAATCACAAGCTTTGAAACTAGAATAAGAGGGAGCCTGGGACAAGGAGCTATGCTTCCTTGTAGTTATATATCTGGGTGAAAAATAAAGATGTTGGTCATTAACCAGGAGTATTGTTTCTACCATGCCAACCAACTTACTTTAATTGAACGTTTCCCTTGAATACATCTTGTATGGTCTCTACAAACCAGAGAGAAGGCAAAACAAAGGAGGTTAAAAGAATATTATGGAATATAAGTGAGATGATGATTAGAAAAAGGATGGACAGAGTAAGATTGAGCATACAGAGCAGAAAGAATGATCTTTTGTACAGCAATGTGTTTCCTGTCTTCTTCTATGGTCTAAATATATAAGTGGCTGGGACATGTTGAAGGTAAACTCTGCAGTTAATCTGTGCTTTTCGTTCTCACTGGCCTCAGAAATGTCAACAACTGCCATCTGGTCATCAAACATTTCAAAGTTCACCATCCTCTGTGTAGTACCAGATTCCTGATAATGGATTTCCTTTGTAGATGAAGGGAACCGAAAGTTTTTTTGGGGGGAACACTGATTTTGAGTTGTTTCTTAAGAAACAAAAGACTCAGAGAGAAACTTGGACCCTCCTCCTTTACTGCCCAAGAGATTCAAATAGAAAAACCTACTTCAGGAGGGAAGTCTTAGGATGTTCACCTTAGCCTAATTTGAATTCAGTATGGTAAATGGGGAGGCTTCAGTGTCCCATTGTCTGTGAGTCACCTAGCAAGAATTTACCTGTGATGTGTGTTCTGCTCCTCGACTACCTATGAATCCCCGGTTCTCACTTCTGAAATCTAATAGCCCGTTCTCCCCCTTTTCTCCTTCGTCCAAAATGACATATATACCCAATGTTGCCTCGCATCTTGGGAATTTTCGTGCAGATATGAATTCTCCATGTGCATGTATTAAAATTTGATTTTCTCCTGTGACTCTGTCTCTGCTAATTTGAGTATTAGCCCAGCTAGAAGAACTTAGAAGGTGGAAGAAAAAGTATGAATTATTTTTTAGCCCCCACACAGATATATCACTGGAAGCCAACACCAGACTTTGGTTCCACATGAAACCGCATGAAGAACTGGGCAGGCTTCTCCTCGCCAAGAGCAGTGAACACTTAAGCCCAGGTTTGACACAACTGTCCGTTTCATGTTTCCAAAGACCTGGTTGTCTGCGATATCAAGGCTGGTTCAATCCATAGGCTGAATAGAAAGCTCCTGGATTGTAAAAACTCGGCTTGTCTCAGGATCTCTCTCCCACTGACTAGTTGGTATTGTTTCTTTGGGTTGCAATGTGAAATCCTCCATTAAAATAAATCTATTCAGTGTACTATTTACACACACCTCCTCTGGCCCTTGGGGAATGAAGTGAAAACACATCCGCCCTGATGTGTCCTTGAGAAGTGAAGGAATTGGAACAAGGGAGCCGTCCCGGGCACAGCAGAGCTCCTTGGAGTCCCTGGGCACTGGTAACAGTGTTGTTGCCCTTGTCATTTTTGGTTGTCATAGTAACCCTCAGCCATGGGGACTGTGATCTCCATTTTACAGAGGAGGAAACAAGATCTGCACAGAGAGTAGGCGGTAGATCCAAGACTGAATTTAGACCACGCTCTGAATCACGGGGCCGCAGCAGCACTCACTGGCGGGAGGAACTGAGTTTCATTCATCTTTTTCTTCCTAGCACAAGGTGAATAAACAGAGCTCACCTGAGAGCCTGGGAAGGCAGCCCAGGGAGGGGTTGCTCTCCAGAGCAGAATTTTCTGGGATGCTAAGAATTTTCTGAAAGGGAAGAAAGGATTTACAAAGCACTGGCAGGAAAGCTCGGAGAATAATCTCCACAACTCGGAAATCCTTCCACGTATGCACTTATCACACCTGGTAGTTTTAGAAGATTTTCCTAGGGAACGTCGCTGCTTGCCACCACTTTTTACTTCCTTAATCATGGTGTGGTGTGGTCTTTGTTTAGAGTTTGGTAGCACGTTGATTAAAGCAGCAGACCTGCTCTTATATGAGAAATTATTTTCAATTGGATTGCCAGGAACTTGTAAATTGGAGGCCGATGAGTCGAGAAGAAGACACACGAAACAGAGACATTTCAAAACTGCGTATATGAGATTTATTTTATATTTTCCACCAACTGGGTCATTTGACCTGTTACATTTATCAACTGCTGAGATGAAGTGGACGCAGATTTAAAAATACAATGAAAATAGGACTCTGTTGGTTCATAGAAATAGAAAAAAATATAATAAATTCCTAAAAACAAGTTTTTAGTTTTCCAGACTATGTCTCTATGATTGATAGTGTTGCCACTAGATATATTATCAAATATATTAATATCAGGTATTATGACCAATGAATGATGTCTTAATGTTTCTAGCCATAAAAAATATGTTAAAATCTTTTTCAATAAGTATGATACTTTTTGACACGGTCACTTAAATTATTACTAAAAAAAATCAGCTTTACAAAGTATCAAACTTGCTGAAGAGTAAACAGATGGATTTCTCAGTTTAGGTTAGAAAAAAGGGTTTTAAGTTTTCAATAAAAAAATTAAACAGTTTGCATGTAATATTCAGAAACTGAAACAATCCTATAAAAGTAAATTTATTTATTCAGCATTAGACAGAAATATGGGATCAGGGTGACCTGCAGAGACACAGAGGCTGTGATTGAGAGGTGGGCTCAGTCGGGTGCTTCTGTCCCTATTTTTTTTTTTTTTTTGTAATCGTCAACCCAGAATATTTTTTTCCATTTATCTTCAGATAGAGGAGGAGGAAGGGAGGGAGAGAGATAGAGAGAAACATTGATGTGAGAGAGACACATCGAGTGGCTGCCTCCTGCACGACCCCAACCAGGGCTGGGGACGAACTGCAACTGAGGTACGTGCCCTTGACCGGAATCAAACCTGCGACTCATTGGTCCACGGTCTGAGGCTCTAACCACTGAGCCAAACCGGCCAGGGCACTCTGTCCCTATTTTTAATGCGTTTGCCTAGCACTCACTCTCTCCACCACACCAAAAACCATGTCAGTGTTTCCAATATAGGTTCTAAATATAAACATTGGTGCTCTACAAGGAAACGTCTTAAAACACAACCGCAGGCTTGAGTGGAAACACGGGTAGTAGGGGCGTCAAGGGTCTTCCTGTGGGAGGAGCTTCCACTTCACGGAGGGTTCAAATTCATCATCAAAGTTCTTTAGCTCCTGCTCCTTGGAGAGCTCCAGGAAAACCTAAAAGGGGATAAGAAACAGAGAAAGGGACATCACACCGTCTCCCGTAGCTCCAAGTGAGTGAAAAGTGCATGTACTTATTGTGCATTTATATTCCATGGATGACACCAAAGCTCTGAAAGGACCCACCTGCTCCAGGGTGGACTGGGAGAGGCTGTACTCCTCCAGGTCGAAGCTCTGTTTAACTGCAGAAGGATGAACATTGGGGGGTGCATGTTTTTATATCCAGATGGTCTCAGAAGTCAGCATAGAATACAAACAATCATTTTTTTAAATCGTAAATTCCAAGGTTAAGGCAATAACCGTTGATGGTTTAAGTACAGCATTCAGCTAAAAGAGCACGGCTGCATTCACACAGGTTGGGGGGTGCCGGAGCTATGCTCGGCTGCAGCACTGTTTCTGAGATCTCCGCTGAAGGGAGGAAAGGGCCCAGGCTTCCTTCCCTGCAGGGGGCCAGGGTTCTGACAGGCAGCACAGGAAGAGCTGGGATCGGACACGTTTTAAAAAGGGTCACATCAGAAGATTGCAGAGGAAGATGTCTGTCGTGTGCTAGGGAGCAGGTAATCCTCACGGGTCTCTTTCCGTCCATGCGGCTGGACCCAAATCAAGTGGAAAACCCTTCTCCTTGACCAAAATGGATTGCGCAGGGTGGAGAAAGCCCTGGCAAGAGCCCAGCAGACTGGACATACGCCGCCAACAGCACCAGATGGGAAATACGCCACCCAAGGTACCGGGCCAGTGCTGCTGCGGTGCCAGCCTGGGGGCGCTCAGAAGGCTGGGCTGCTCCGTTCAGGGGAGGGAAAGAAGAGGCGTCACCGTGGCCACGGACGTTACCCACAGGACTAAGACGAGTCTTCCAGAACCAGGAGACTCAAACCTCTTCCTCAGGGAAGGTGTGAAGCAAGCGAAGACATCCCTGGGCAGTGAGAATGAAAGAAGAGAGGGAGGGAGTTCCAGCCGGCACAGAGGAGAGCAGCCAGGTTAAAGGGCTCAGGTGGCAAGGACGCCAGGAGCCTGGCGACCACAGATGTACTGTGGTCAGTTTTAAAGTGCGACAGACACAAGAAGATCAATGACCAGACAAGTCCACATACAGTTTAATTTTAACTATGTGCATGCCACTGTTCCAAAAGACAGCATTCTTCTTAAATGCATGTGTAACCGAACTTTGACTTAGCTTGTACCAATCTATATACAGAAAGACACAGAGAAGACCCAGAAAGCAAGAGGAAAAGTCACGCCCGTTACCACACTTTGTTTTTGTTATGGAGACGGATTATTTTGTGATTTGAGATGATCTGCTTTCAGGCTCTTATTTCAAAGCGCATCACTCTTACCCCTCTCCAATTTGAAGAACGCCTGGGCCAAGGGTCGCACATCCTCCATCGGCAACTTATAGACCATCAGAGATGAGTACCTGGCAGAGGGGAGGGAGAGAGGCTGTGATACCACCCGTGACCAATGTAAATGGATCCAGACATCTCTCTGGTCTTTATTGCTCCAAGTGTGGTTGGGTGTAGGTAAAATGCGTAGGGTGAATCCATCATACTAATAAAAAAAAAGGAAGTTCACAAGGAAAACTGGGGCTGGGGTCAGACTCAGGTCGTGCCCTTGGCCCCTGGGATGGAGAGGGACAGGGACAGGGACAGGCCAAGTGAAGTCTTCAGATCTGCCCAAGTCACCTTCCACCTCCCTGTCTAAGCTCAACACTCACACCTTGGCCTCATCCTCCAACCAGGCCCTGACACCAGGGAGTTTCTTCAAGTTTCCCAACTCGGGCGGAAATCTGAGTCTATTCTCCAGAGAATGTATAGCTCTCCCACTTCCCCGTCTCCTACTCAGACTGCTTTCCTAATACAGGATGATACAACCGAGTCTCTGATGAGGAGACTAGAAATCTCTAGAATGCAAACACCAAATAATGTCCAGCAACAATTTTTTAAAAATAATTTGTTTCTCAGAGAAGTTTGTCTTTCCATCCTTTGAAAATCAGGAAGATTTAGATGTCAAGTCCTCAGATACTATGCCCTATATTTATGGAGCAATCGTTCTCATCCACTTTGCTCATTCCCTCTCCCTCTGTGACATATTTCTACTGAGTCCTGGGCTGCACCATGAGTTACAACTTGGCTTTTCTACTTAGACTCCGCTGTAGAAATATATTTTCTGACCTTGTCATTATGACGTATTTCCCTTGACTATTTCCCTCCCTAACTCCTAAACTATCTGTCTTCTGCAGTAAATTGTAGTTGTTAAAAGTGACCCTAAAGTTAATCTTTGTTTTTCTTTAGTGTAATACTTTTATGAAGATTGTTCCATTGCCAGACTCTAGATAAAATTGGAAATATTAATAGATTTGAAATAAAATAATCAATTTTATAGCCCAGTTCTGCCACTTATTTAGCTGTCATGTGACCTAACCTACCTACCAGTTTCCATTTGTTAAGGTCCTTGCTTTAATTTAATTTGTGAGGGCCAGACTCTCACAAAGGCCTTTTTGAAATCATCTCATTTTTCACTGGGATACCAGAGTCTACTTTAGGAAGTCTCAGTGAGGATTAAATAAGATAACCCAGATACTTCTCCAAACAGGACACACAAATGGCCAAGAGACAATATGAAAAAATGCTCAATGTCACTGATCATCAGAGATGCAAATTAAAACAACTATGAGGTATCACCTCACACCTGCCAGAATGGCTGCCATCAACAAATCATCAAACAACAAGTGCTGGCGAGGGTGTGGAGAAAAGGGGACTCTAGTACACTGCGGGTGGGAATGCAGACTGGTGCAGCCATGATGGAAAACAATATGGTGTTTCCTCAAAATATTAAAAATGAAACTACCATTTGACCCAGTGATCCCACTTCTAGGAATATGTCCTAAGAAGCCTGAAATACCAATCAGAAAGAATATATGCACCCCTATGTTCATAGCAACACTATTTACAATAGCTAAGATCTGGAAACAGCCCAAGTGTCCATCAATAGATGAGTGGATAAAAAGCTGTGGTACATATACACAATGGAGTACTATGCAGCTGTAAGAAAGAAAGATCTCTTATCCTTTGAGACGACATGGAGGGACCCCGAGAGTATTATGCTGAGTGAAATAAGCCAATCAGAGAAAGACAAGTACCACATGATCTCACTTATTTGTGGAATATAATGAGCAATATAAGCTGATGAACGAAATAAACCCAGAGACATGGAAGAGGGGAACAGACTGACAAACCTCAGAGTGGGGTGGGGGAGGAAGAGATAAACCAAGGAACTTATATGCACATACGCACAACCAATGGACACAGACAACAGTACAGTGAAGGCGGGGGGAGGGAGAGGAGAGGAGGGTGTCAAAGGGGGAAAAAGGAGAAACATCTGTAATAAAAACACAATTGATAAAGTATTTTAAAAAGGATAACCCAAGACCAGGACAGCAGCCGGCACACAGTAGGACCACAACACGCAACGCCAGCTCTCACGTAGGCTCTTCTCTAGCTCACTTTCCGCATATCCACCAAACCATTTCTTCCTTTCAGGTTTCCTTTTGGACTACATGTGGACTTGAATGAGTACACATCAACGAACCTGGTTGGGAAAAGCTGACATCTGATACCAGATCAAAGCCGGCCACCGTAGTTACCTTTCCTGCCGAGCAGCCTGGGGGAAAAGCCTCAGAATTTCACTGTGGAGGGGCTCCACCTGGGCGAGGGTCTTCACCTTCATCTCCAGCAGGTAATCTTTGCCGAATTTGCTCTTCAGGTGCTGGATGGAACCGATACATCTGGAGGGAGGAGAAGGGGGGGGGAGAGGAGGAGGGGGAAGGGAGGTCATAAGAGAAAAAGATGTAGAATACAACGTATGAGACTTGTGATTTCCTACTGAGCCTTTCTGAAGCCTCAGACATGAGGTTCCTGTAAAGCCAGCTCTGTGGTGGGGCAATTAAGTCAGATCCCAGGCTGGGGTCCACCATGATCCCTAGCTTCTCCTCACTAAGTCATGGGGCTCTAGTGAAAAGGAGCTAGTTTTTCTCTTACAAGAAGGGAGAAAGGGATGAAGAACAGAAGAGGGGAAGAGACAGAGCAGGGCATGACTTGTGATTCGCTGCTAGGCTGTCTGGGGCTTCACTGTTAGACGCTGGTCAGGTGGTTCCAGTTCTTCCCAGCGACCTCTCTGCCCACAGACAAACTCTTGCAGCTGTGCACCTGGGAGTCAAGTGTGGGCTTGGGCAGACACCCACCTCAGCCTTCCGGACACCATGATGGCCACGCGGTCACACACGGCCTCGGCCTCCGCCATGTAATGGGTGGTCAGGAGGGCGCCCCTCTCCGTGTTTTTAAAGGTGGCCCGGATCGCCCGCCTAAATTGTCAAGAGAGTATCTGTAATTAAGGAAGTCTTCGAATTCATCAGAAAGGGATAGAGAAGAGAATTTTCAGCTGGCAGTGGTGTGAATGATTAGCAGAATGAGATCGAGCAGGGGCAGGTGAGATGAGAAGGTGAGAGCTGTTCCCCTGGAGGCAGGCTTTAGGAGAGGGGGTTCACCGAGCACAGATGTATTGTGAGGTTGTCCTAAAGGAGAAATGCTGAGACAGAGACTGTTTGTGACAAGGCTATGCATAGGGGGACAGAGTGGTTACAGCCTGGCAGAAAGAAAATAAATGCCCAAGAAACATTCGTGACAATATTCAGGCCTCCCCTTTTCCCCCACCTTCGCATCCTGATGAAAATGACCGTTCTCACGAGAAATATGGGCCACTGGGTGCTTGTGTCATAGTATGTCACAGAGATGCACCATAGCTACTAACAGATCAATCAAGCAATCACAATACTCAGAGTGAGTATCCCTAACAATGATTATTTTTCCTTTAATGAGAAATGCTTAAAAGTATCAGGGAAAGATTTTTTTTTTTTTTTGCAAAGTATTGGCTATACTAATGATATTGAGAGTTTGATTTTTTTTTTTTTCCCTATATTAAGAGACAGTTCAAGGGAGTGTGGCCGCCCTGCTTTCTGTAGAGGCGTGGAGTTGGTGGCTGGGCCTCCGGGCTGGGACGCGCTGCGCGCCCGGCGGTGGCAGGGGTCAGGCCGGAGCCACGGCCTGCAGGGGGTCGAGTGGGGCTGACCATTCCTGCCACAGGCTGTGCAGGCTGTTCTGTTTTATAAGCTGTTATAGAGGTGGGTTTGAACCCCAAATAACAACACGGGAAGCAGCATTAACATAGGTATCAGCCCTACTGCCAGGAAAGGAGAAATAAGAGATGCTCATCGAGGAATTATGCTTTTAAATACCCCCGACAAGGGAGGGTCTCCTTATGTAGCAGCCAAAATCAATGACGCTGGATTCACTAGAAGGTCAAGCTGAAAAATGAAGGAAATGTATGATGAATTTTTTTTTTAATCCTCATCTGAGGATATTTTTCTATTTATCTTCAGACAGAATGGGAGGGAGAAAAAGGGAGAGAGAGAAACATCGATGGGAGAGGGACACACTGACTGGTTGCCTCCCGCACAACCCCGACCAGGGCCGGGGACAAACCACAACCCAGGTACGTGCCCTTGGCCGGAATCGAACCCAAGACTCATTGGTCCTCGGGCTAATGCTCTACCGCTGAGCCAAACTGGCCAGGGCCGTATTATGAATTTTAAAGTTCTTATCAGCCATGTGTACAAGTACCAGCTTTTTGTAATAAAATGTCCTGAAGCTGCAAATTTAAAAAATGATTTCGCACAAAGTAAGCCAAAGCCTTGGTACAAGTTTCCTGTTTAAATTTGAGGATTTTAAATCAGATCGCAGACTATTTGGAGAGTCATGCTTAATAATTATGGAAAAACACATACCATTTGAATGGAAATATTACTCATTACTCATTTAGCAAACACTTTGGTGCTTATTTCAAGGCAAAATGAGCATGAAAGTTCCTGCTCTCAGGGAACCCCAGTCTAAGGGGAGACTGATGCACTGGTAAATGAAATATGACATCAGAAATACCATGATGGGGTTCGTCCAGGTTGTTAGAGTGGACTCATCTCACTGGGTGCAGAGGCCTGGCTGAGCAGCTTGCTGCTGTGAATTTATTTTATTTTATCCTCACCCAAGGACATTTTTGCATTTATCTTCAGATAGAGCGGGAGGGAGAGAGGGAGGAAGAGAGAGAGAGAAACATCCATGTGTCTCTCTCACATAGACTGGCTGCCACCCACACGACCCCAACCCGGGCCGGGGACAAACTGCAACCGAGGTACGTGCCCTTAGCGGGAACCGAACCCGGGACTCTCAGGTCCGCAGGCAGAAGCTCTAACCACTGAGCCACACCAGCCAGGGCACCACTGTGATTTAAAAGTGAATTTAACCACAACTTTGACCTAAGAAATTGATGTATGTATACATATATCACTGGCAGAATTCAGATTTCATCCATTAAAAACTTGGTGAAAAAGAAAAAAGAAACAGTTCAAGGGACAGAGTTGACAGGAGTAAAGAGTCACAGATTCCCTGCCAGGCGTCCACGCCGGCCCCGACTGCACAGGCTCCTCACCACATCTGCAGCTGCCCCTCGGGGTCCATGCCCGTGGACGGCTCGTCCAGCAGCACCACCGAAGGGTTGCCCAGGATGCTCAGCGCGAAGCACAGCTGCAACGAGAGGAACCGCGTCTGGAACCGCGTCTGGCACCGACCTGCGGGCTGCGCGGAGGAACCCCGAGCCCCGCCCTACCTTTCTCTTCATCCCCTCGGATAAGGCCTTCACGGGCCGCTTCTGCTGGTCCCGCAGCTGGAGCGCCTCCACCAGCCTGCGGGGAACACGATGGGGCCTTGCAGGCTTCTCGACAAGGACCCACGCAGGACAAGGGGGCAGGGGACAGAGCTCAGACGTGTGGCTCTGCAAATAGGCGCTGGGCCCTGTTACAATGGTTTTTCCTTTGAAAAGATTTTAACTACATTTCGTGATATCCAAATAGCTGTCCTATGATAGCTTACACTTACATTTTAGTATTTTTGATACATTTACCAATGAATTCCTTTTTCTTTCCATATTTAAGATAAGGCAATAGAGTAAAACTTTGAAATTGGGGAAACCAGTTTCTAATTGCAAAGCTGCCCAGACTATTTGGAGAGTCATGCTTAGTAATTATGGAAAAACACATACCATTTGAATGGAAATATTATTCATTACTCAGTTAGCAAACAGTTGGCGTCGACAGTCTCTTGCCAAGTCCTGAGTTGCCCGGGAAGGTTGTCACTCCCAAATGTCTCCCGGGACCCCTCAGGTAGAGGACGGCGTGTCCCCCCCCCCCCCCCCACGTACCTCCCGATGGCGACCGCGGCGTCCGCTTTCCTCAGCCCCTTCACCGTCGCGAACACCTCCAGGTGCTGCCTCACCGTCAGGTCGGGCCACAGCGCGTCCTCCTGGGGACAGTACCCCAGGAACTTGGGGGCGTCCCCTTCGCTGCTGCCCTTTAGTAGCACCTGCAGAGAAAAGTTTGCTTTCAGATGCTGTGACCTGCATCGCTCCTCTGGGTTTCCAGGACATCTTTCTCCTTTCAAACCTAGAAAAACTTGGAGATCTTCTTGGATCTCATTGACTCGGATCACCTGCAACCATTTTGCGCTGGAGGGAGGTTGTCAGAGTGTAAATACATGGAAACAAAGAAACATTCGGGGGAGCTCTGGCCGGTTTGGCTCCGTGGTTAGAGCGTTGGACCCCAGACCAAAGAGTCGCAGGTTGGATTCCCGTTAAGGGCACGCACCTCAGTTGTGGTTCAGTCCCTGACCCTGGTGGGAGTCATGCAGGAGGCAACCAATCGATGTCTCTCTCTCACATCAATGTTTCTCTCTCTCTCTCTCTCCCACTCTGTCTGAAAATAAATGGAAAAATATCCTTGAGTGAGGATTAAAAAAAAAAAAATTCAGGGGCAGTGCCTTTAGGTAGGGTGATCCGAGAAAGCCTGTCTGCTGAGGGATAATTTTAGCAGAAGGGTGACAGGGCACTTGCTGTGGAAAAGGCTAGGAATTTGGGGCAGAACAAAGCCTTGTGGAGGGATGATGCTCAGTGTGTTCTCAGACCCTGGGCAAAGGGAGGGGACCCGGGGCAGAGTGGTCCAGGGCAGAAGAGAGAGATGTGACCCTAGGGACATGGAAATCAGCTCCTGACCAGCAAGGGAAGCTTTCCTTCCAGCCACAGTGTGGTGAGAGGTCACGGACAGTATTTAAGCAGAACAGTGACATTGTTTATAAAGATCACACCAGCTGATCTGATTAAAGCTGATTTCATGACATCCAAATAGTTGTTGGTTTTATTTTATTTTATTTTTTTATTCCTCACCCGAGGGTATTTTTCTACTTATATTATCAGATAGAGTGGGAGGGAGGGAGGGAGAGAGAGTGACAGAGAGAAACATCGATGTGATAGAGCCACATCGACTGGTTGCCTCCCACACGACCCGACCAGGGCCGGGGACGAACCGCAACTGAAGTACGTGCCCTTGACCGGAATGGAACCCGCGATTCACTGGTTCCGTGGGCCACGTTGGCCAGGCAGTTGTTGGTTTTATAATTAAGATCTCACTTAACCTTTAAAAAATTTTCATTCCACTCTATCAGTGAATGGTTACCTCTTCTTTGCCCATGCTGAAGAAGAAATAAAATATTGCCATAGGGTGCAGGTGGTGACTGAATTGGAGGATGGTCTCAACCGAACTTAGGGTTGGCTGAGCCACAGAAATCTCTGAGAAGCACCCTTAATGAACACCCGCTTTCCCGTGGGCTTGACTACCACCCGTTTCCCATGGTGTAGTCCCACAGACCTCCACCTTGAGATTCTGTTCTCCACGCCCCTTGGACATACCTTCCAAATGAGTTCTTAAGGTTATCTATCTTCTGCCATAGAATTTGGGGGGAAAAGTTTTCTCCGTAACTCATGTTGTGTCTCTAATAAACTGAGCTCTTTTTCTGTTTGCCTGGCCTCCTGTGCAGTTGCACTGCATGGACGGTTCTGTTGACTTCATATCTCTATTGCTCAACTTCGAGCCTTTCCTTGAAAACACTCCCCCAAGATAGTGTATCTGTACCAAAATACGTGTTCCAGTAACTGAGCACCTTTTTTGTTTGTTTGTTAATCCTCACCCAAGGATATTTTTCCATTGACTTTTAGATAGAGTAGAAGGGAGGAAGGGAGGGAGGGAGGGAGGAAAGGTGAGAGAGAGAGAAACATCAATGTGAGAGAGACACATGGATTAGTTGCCTCCCGCATGACCCCGACCAGGGTGGGGGATGAACCTGCAATCCAGGTACATGCCCTTGACTGGGAATTAAACCCGGGACCCTTCGGTCCTTAGGCCGATGCTCTACCCTAACTGCTGAGCTGAACCAGCCAGGGCTAACTAAGCACTTTTAAAGGACAATGACTATAATTGCTTAATAAAGTTTTCTACTTTTGAGAATGTATCCAAAGAAACTTGAAACACTAAGTCAAAAGAATATATGCACCCCTATGTTCACTGCAGCTTTATTTACTACAGTCAAGAGTTGGAAGCAGCCCAAGTGCCCATCAGTAGATGAGAAGATAAAAAAGCTGTGGTACATGTACACAATGGAACACTACTCTTCTGTAAACAGAGAAGAAAATTTTACCCTTTGTGACAGATTGGAGGGACCTGGAGAGCATTGTGCTAAGAGAAATAAGCCAGTACCACATGGTTTCACACATACGTGGAATTTAATGAACAAACTCAACTACCAAGCAACATAGAGACAGACTCACAGACAGAGAGCAGGCAGACAGCTCTGGTGGGGTGGTGTGTGCAGGGGTTGTTGGTGGTAGGGAGGAATTGAGCAAAAAAGGAACAAAAAAAAGAGAGAACTCATGGACATGGACAATAGGGTAGTGTTTGGGGGGGAGGGGTGGAAGAGGGCCCAGAGGGGATAAATGGAGATAAAAAATTTAATTAATTAAGAAAACATTTTTATTCATATTGGGAGGGCAGCGCTCATTGAAAGTGCAAATCCACATGTTTCATGTACTATGAATAGATCTGTATGAATTCTGATAATGATTTCTGATCTGAGAGGTCCCACGAAATGCCTTTGAAGGCATGAATGATTACCCACTTCCAGCGATTAATTCTGGTGTATATTAATGTGATGAATGGTGATGTATTATTCTGCCACATTAATCACTTCATTCATCTAATGAGTAAATGAGATTTTGCTGTGTATAATATTTTGACATCTTATAAACTTTATTTTCAGCGCCACTAGAAAACATTTTCCACAGAGTTCACGTACCTGTCCAGCAGTTAGTTTTGTGTCTCCAATAATCACTTTAATGGATGTGCTTTTACCAGCTCCATTGTGTCCAAGTAATCCTAAAACCTCGCCTGAAAAAAAAAAGGTTACACCTCATGCAAATTGATTTTAATAGTAACATGAAGAACAAAACATAGTCTGAAGTCTCACTATGTGACAAGTGGTCTGTGTGCTTCATATGTAGTATCTCATTTAATTGGCACAACTCCCCTGAGAGGTTGTTATCAAAGCCCTTTCTTATATACTTGGGGACAAAAGCTCTTAGGGATGAGGTTAGTTGCCCAAAGTCACACTGATGGGAAGTGACAAAGTCACTCGTGGAAGCTAGGTGTTTCAGATGCCATCTCCTGTGATCCTAAGAACTGTGCAATAATGTCACAAAACGAGGTCCTCTAATGTCTGCTGGCACATCCTGTTAGTTTTCTTGTGAAAAATAATGAGCGTTAGGAAATGAATCGTGCTCCTTAAATAGAAATGTCTGGTTTCAATGGTTCATTTCAACAGAGAGCTCATGGTCTCCGTGTAGATGGGACTAAGCCCCTATCCACGGGCATGCGTTCATTAATTTCTTTAGAAATGAGCCATGTAAAAGGAGCTGTCAGGTCACCCCACTGATGGCTCTGAATTAGAGCTGGTGCACAGAACGGTCCTCATCAAGAACCATACATCTCTAAGGACGGCCCTGAGTCAACAGCAGAAGAGCCCCCATCTCCAACCTTTTCTAACACAGAAAGAGACATTTCTTGTGGCGATTTTCTTCTTCTTCTTGGAACAACAGTGTTTCCCCTTCCTTATGTACTCCTTGCGCAGAGAGCTGGCAATAATGACTGGTCTCTGTAAATGACAAGTATATTATATCAGACCTTACTGCTCTCCATTGACCTTGAAAAAGCTCTATCCTCCCACTGGGCTGGCCCCTCACTGCACAAGCCATACATCAAAGAAGACTTTCTACGAGGTGACACGTTTATTGGCCATTCTTCACCCTTAGCACTTATTTTTGAAGCGAAGGGACTGTCATTTTCCTCTCCTACAAAGGCACTCACTCAGGAACACATTATTTTATACGGCCAGCCCACCTCTCAGAACAGAAGCACAGAGACTTGGAGAAGGACCCAGCCCGCCTCTCAGAACAAAAGCACAGAGACTTGGAGAAGGACCCAGCCCACCTCTCAGAACAGAAGCACAGAGACTTGGAGAAGGACTCAGCCCACCTCTCAGAACAGAAGCACAGAGACTTGGAGAAGGACCCAATCACCTTCAAAGGACAAAACAATACGCTGTGGACTGGACTTTGCCCTGAATTTTGGACAGTCTACTTTCTCCTAGAAGCAGTGATTTGTGTCACTTTGCTCGGTTTCTAAAATTTACAAGCTCTTTCTTGGCTTCTGTAATTTCAATTTCACTCCACTTTTTGTTTTTTATTCTAAGAAAGACAAAGCGAGTTAACATGACTTTCATTCTGTTCCTTTGGATGTAAAAATGAGGACTTACTGCTAAAATAAAGTTCTGACCCTCATTTGTGTGCATTAGAGAAACGCAAAATTCATTGGAGAATTAGACTTGTAGACAGGCCATTTTTTGTTTTTACTCATTTGTGTTATTTGATGAAATAACTACTTTGTATGTTTGTTTGTTTTTTGTTGTTTTTTTTTTTACCTCGTCAAAGTCTGTGGAATTCAAGGCGTTTGCTGTTCTCGCTCTTTCCATCTGAACATCTTCATCCTCCCCTTCCGGCTCTTCTGGGTTTTGGCATACATTGATGCTTCTTGGAGAAATCCTGTAGGCAAAACCATCCATTAATAGTTGATCTTGGGTTTTTATCCTTATATCAAAAATACTGCAGTCTCTAAATCTTATACTTGAGTAGACTGGGTAATTAATAATCCATCATAATCTCCCTTCAATACAGGGAACCCTCCCCCCTTCACAACATCCTTCGTCTGTCCATGGTACTACTATATTTAAAGACCACTGCTTCTTACATATCTTTCATTCTTCTTCTCTATAGAAACATTTAAAAAAATATCAATAGGTTACTTAGTGCCTATTATCTGACAAAAAATTTTAATATCATAGCTTAATGAAATAATATTTCTGGGCACCTAGCTTTGACACCAAAATGTTAGCATTGTATTTTCATAGGGAGATTAGGTCAGAATATTTGAAGTCAGGATGTGCTCCACTCCCCCTCTCCAGCCCCCCCCCATCAAAAACAAATAAAAGTAAGATGCTTGATCTCCTATTAAGCTTGGCCATTTCTTTGGAATATGGTCAGGTTCATTCTTTTCCCTCCATTCTAGCTCTGTCCCTCTTACTGAGAATATAATCTCATTCTCTTCTCTCTTTCTTCAACCTAATTGCCCATACTGATCTTAGATTTCTTAAACATCTTTTATCTTGGAAGTCTCCCACCCAGCTATCGGTCAGAGTTAACGATGGAACTGATGTTGTGTGGGAGACACAGAAGGAATAGGATGCGACGGTTGCATTCTTGAATGGTGCAAAACACGTCTCAGCTTTCAAGTTCCATGAATGATGGAAGCAGTGTACGGTCTACCAGTTGGACTTCTCACAGCCACAGGAAAAGAGCACAGTTATTGTGCTATTCTTCCTTTCTGGACAGAGAGCATTCTTTCACTGCCGATCTGTTCAGATGAGCTGCTGTTTAAACTGAACTGGCTGCATGAAACTTTCCCCAGTGTTCCACTGCACGGCGTTGGATAGAATCCTTAACAGTCAATGTTCCAGGTCTGTGTGCTCCACTACTTATAATCTTTGATTTAGGAGCCTAGATCTCTATGATTTGTATTGACCATGGTTCCTACCCTAGCCTATTCTAGCACTGGGCACTTCTTTGTTAATGGATTAATTTATGCATGAAAATATATTTTAAAACATTCATCACTGAAATAAAAGAATCCAATTTGATTTCTCCCAACCAGAAGAAGGGGTCCTTTCTCATCGATTTCTTTCCACACTTCCATTCCAGACACCGAAGAATAAAAAGCAAGACGATAAAATGGAAAAAAGGCTAGGAATAAAGAGATGCACAATTAGAAACACTAAAAGAAAATGATTTCACATTAAAAGTGAATTAGGAATAATTGGACTTCTACAAAATGCATTTGGCAAAATCATTACCAATTTCCAAAAATCTATTCATCTAATTGTGAAACTATCAAATTCACTCTCAATCTTGTTTACAGAAACATAGGAAACAAATATAATTATGTGATGCCATTACTTTAAATCATTTCCTCTGATAGTTGTACAGTGTTCTTAAAAATTGGGAAGCCTATTATCTGGTTTGTTGATCTTTATTAAAATGTTCCATTTTTACAAATATTTTATCTTTATGGGCTGCAAATACCTATACATCCACCTTCATAAAAAGTTCCACTGTGTTTACAATTAAAATGGTTTAGTTTAGTAAAACACATGATGCATTTTAAAGAAGAATGTGCTCTTACAGTTAGGAATAGCAGAACGGGCTCTGAAGTTGTTTCTTCATCATTAAACAGAGAACGCACAAAATGCTGCAAAAAGAAAGACAACAGGAAAAGTTTTATTTTGTGAATTTTAGCCATTTAAATGTGAATCAGCCCATTGACAGCCTACTGGCTTGTCCCTGGATTTCCCCGAGAGTATCAGCTAAGTGTCCATTCCAAAATGTGTAGCAAGGGGCTGTCTTCTTTGCTCCCAAGGTTTATGAGCCATTGTGCTTTTATTTGGAGCAATAGGATTTAGCAATCATTCATCACCTGGTGAGAGAATTTTGGGGGTCTGTGCTAGCCTCCCCAAACATTGAGAGAGAGGCAAGATTCATCCTTATCACACAGACCTTCCCAACACCTTCTGGTGCCCATTATTCCTTTCATGAGGCCCCTTTCTTTTCTTTCCTTTTCCCATGGATACCTCTTCATTCACATACTGTACCTTCTTTCCATTTGCAGAAGTGTATGTATCAGTCAGCTAGAAGAAAAGGATTGAGAGCTTCTCTAGAATCCTGAAATCCCTGAGATTAGAGACATTTCATTTGCCCCCTTCTAGAGCTGAGCATGGCCAGCAGAGTACAAAGCCCAGACTGAGTGTAAAGGCTGCTCTATTTCTTAACACCCGTGTGTCTTCCTCCCCACCCATCACTTAGGGCCAACTCTTCTACGACAGTTCAGCTGGAGTACACTGTCCTATTTGAGAGCGGTTCAGTTGAAATCCATGAAGCAGAAATCTTCAAATGTCATGCATATCAACATGTTGCAGAGTCCCAGCCCTGAGCAAAGCTTTCACCACTGGTCGTGAGTTCCAAGGCCACCCTGGTGGCATTACTTACGTGGAAAGATAAGAGCATGAAGCCAATTAATGTGGTGTGTGGTATTAAAAACATGAAGTACAGTAAATAATATCCAGGCAACTCTATCATAAACATGACCACGCAGAAGATGGTGAACTAAAGAAAATAAAAACAGGCATATTAATCACTCTGAACGTCAACAGATGCTCTGAATTAAGATGGCTCATCTTGGAGATATTCCTAATTTCCACTCCAACCTCAAGAACCCAGCTGAGATCAGCATATCTTCACTGACATTTTCACTCGGTGACTTAGCCACATTCCCTTGGCCCAGAGTATCTTCAATGCATGACTGAATACATCTAGGATCTAATATTGAGAGCACTTTCATTATAGAAAAGGGGAAAAGGCGGTGTAAAGTTCAGAACAGTATATAAGCAATAATCATAGGTGAAAATTGAAATTGGTGTCTAATAGGAATAAAGCGACATGAAGGGAGACTGTTAGACACACCGATGGAGAAATACAAGCATTTAATAGCCTGGAGTGGCTCAGTAGAGGTATTGAAATACAAACTCCGGGGATAAGAGAAAGTTATAAGTACACCTGATGCTCTCAGACTTTTTCTTCTAAACTATTGTAATGCTTCCCTAAAAGTTTTGGTACTTTTAATTTCTCTCTGTTATAAACCATCACTTTTATGGCTGCGAGAACATTCTTCCTAAAAGCGTGTCTCTGATTATAGTTCTTTTCTCAACTATAAGCTTCCATTTGAGAGAGAGAGGGAGAGAGAGAGAGAGAGAGAGAGAGAGAGAGAGAGAGAGAGAGAGAGAGATTGCTTTGGTTTTCCACTTATTTATGCATTCATTGGTTGATTCTTGTATGTGCCCTGACCGGGTATCAAACCCACAACCTTGGCCTATTGGGCAATGCTCTAACCAACTGAGCCACCTGGCCAGGGCTGTAGAATAAATCCTTGAGCACCTCATTCAAGGCCAGTCATGCTTCCAACCACTGTGTTCACATGACTAAGACTATGCTCAGGCTGCAGACTGTTTTCTATCCACATTCATGTCAGATTATTAGCAGCAGTGAGGACTTTCTCCTGGCCTGAGCATTCTCCCCTTTGGGTTTCTGCTTGTTCATTATTTTCTGTTTACATCAGCATTCTTCTCCAGCTATTGAAATCTTACTCTTCTTCAGGTTTCACTTCCCACAGGAAATCTCTGCTCTCATTTTTATGAATGACTCTCTCCCTTTTCTGGTTTACATAGACCTTTTGATTACTCGGTTGTTTTAGACTTTTAAAGATGGATGGTATCTCGATAACCTTCACCTTATCACTGTGTTTTGGTATGTCGCCGTTGACTCAGCCGTTTCCCCTCTGAGCGCCCTTTCAGTGTTAGAGCTGTTGATGGCAGGAAATTAGAATAGAGGCTCATGGATTACATGTCTACTTCCTCCTCATTTAGATCAATGAAGTGTTGCTTTACGGCATGAGTTCTTAGTAGAGAGTCGGAGACGTTGTTTCTAGTTTCAACTGTGCTAGTTACAGTACTCCCATAACTTCATGGAGATCTTTGGGTTATTTCTTTTTCAGTAAAAAGTAAGTTCAGGTGGTTTCCAGGTTTCTGTCTATTAAATATTTTATGGTTAGAAAAAATGTGGCCACTTTTAAAGAAAGCAGTGTAGAAATAGAGAGAGAAAAAGATGCACATTTTGAGCCCTGGCCGGTTTGGCTCAGGCTGGAGCGTCGGCCAGTGGACCAATGAGCCGCGGGTTCGATTCTGATCAAGGGCACGGACCTCGGTTGCAGTCCCTGGTCGGGTCCTGCGGGAGGCAGCCGGTTGATGTGGCTGTATTACATCGATGTTTCTCTCTGTCTCTCTCTCTCCTTCCCTCCCTCTCTGTCTGATGGTAAATGGAAAAATATCCTCAGGTGGGGAATAAAAAAAAAAAAGATGCACATTTTGAAAAGGATCCCTGGGTCAGGCAAACTTTAAATAATTTAGACTGTAATATTAATTAATTCGACCAAGGGCAAATTTTAAAGCGTTAGCTCAGAATCATATATTACATATTTACAATAATTTCAAAGGAAACATACTTACAATAAAGAAGCAAAAAGACCAAAGGCCACAATTTTTTCTCCCCTTGCGAAAAATGAATGAAATTACATACATAAGGAAGATAAGAGATGCAGCATACCCAATGAAATATGGGATCTGAAAGGAACAGGGATGTTGAGTTAAAGACAATTGCAATGTCGAAAAGCACTTAGGAATCAAAACATTGTCACAGCACTGGGTTTGATAGTTATTCATAATTCATGTCAACGTGACTATCAACAAAAGCAGCTCGCACCTTCAAAGTTTTCATTAAATCGTACCATGACATTTGTTCTAGGAATATCGTGAATTGGAACTTACCTGAGTAACCTGATTTGCCATGCCAAATATAAAGTCTTGGAAGATTAAAGTTAATTCCAGTAAATACACGGAGAGGAACATCAGGCAGTACAGAGGGACATCCACCAAGGCCTGCCCAAACCAGTATGCAGAAGGGAAGAGCCCCGAAATCCGAAGCTGGGACCAAGCTTTGTTCTGAGCGGAGACAGCAAAAACACAAATGGTATTTTAATTTCAGGTTTAATAAAATGTGGATTACGTAAGAAAATATTCAAAACAAAACATTCATTTGTAATAATTCTGCATCAGGGCTGCACATGTTATCTGGACCAAGGGACAGGAATTGTTTCAAACAGATTAATTACCCATCCAAGTATTTGTGTATGTGTACATAAATATAAATGCCTTCACAAATATAAATGTATTTTGTATCCCTTATCATTGTCTGAATAAACTACTAAATTACATATTTTAAAACGACTCATCCAGTGATGTGGTTTGGGGTACAATTATACTTGAAGCCTTTCTCATAATTTTGAACATGATGTTTTCTATGAAAAATATTTACATTCACTTGCTGATGGTCACTGATTAGCTATATGATGCTCCTGTCTGAGACATACTTTGACTTACGGATCCACATCAGAATCTCCCAACACAGATCAGGTAGTGCAACTGACAAGGATTTGGTGATCTACTCGACATGTGGGTGAAGCTATAAGAGCAGCGAAGGCTGGTTTAGGTTACTGACGAGATAACCCATGCAGAGTGCTGACATTGACGGAGATAGAAAATATATAAGACAGAGGACAGAGAAACCCCAGAGGGGACAGAAAGACAGTGGCCAAAATGTTGGGAGAAGCGTGGTGCAATCATAGCATCATACAGCCCGCAGAAAGGAAGCGTTCATGTTTCCTATGGGTGACGCTTTAAGTTTGGACTATGTTAATACTGAAATGAATGCTAGGTACATCAGGCGAGTAGATGGCCTTTCCCTAGAGTCCTGTGGATTCTACACAAGAAAGGGAACATCACATGTGTAACACTTTCCTCGGGCAGCAGAATTCCTTCGGAGGGGAACTGAGGAACAAGATGGTAGTGAGTAAACAGAGATGCTTATGTAAGGTTTCATGCACTTTGCATAATAAAGTTATCAGAATGGAGCTATTCGAGGATATTCCATTGGAATTTGTGAGTAAAGCTAGTGGAAGTTGGCCTGCATGGATCAGTCATAAATTCACCACCCTATGGTTAGTACTCAAAATGTGTCTCCACTCGGGACTACTGAATCTGAACCTTCCTCTTAACGAGATGCTCTAATCGTCGGTGGGCACACGAAAGACTCGTTTGGATTAATGAAAGAGTGTCTGTAAATGAAAATTTATAAATAGATGGTCAGTTAAACATTGGGATTTTCTTTTTATTTCTCTAAGTTCTTGAAATTTTCGAAACATAATTTCCTTTTATTTCAGCTATCTAACTTACTTGAAATGTAATTTTCAAACACTAAAAAGTACCCATATTAAGTATACAGTTACATGAGGTTCGATGAATGCATATATTACTGTATCACAATCATAATGAAAGTATCGAACATTTCTACCCCCCCCCCAAATTTCCCATGCTCCTTTGCAGTCAATAGCCTTCATTGCTGGTTACAAGGAGCCATAGGTCTGCTTTCGGCCATTATGGATTAGTTTTACCTTTCTGAGAACTTCACATAAATGAAACCATTCAGTATTTACTCTTTTGTGTCTCATTCATATTGGTGAATGTATTAGTTGTCCTTTCTTTGGTATTGCTGAGTCATAGTGCATTGTATCAGTATGCCAGAAGCGATCAGTTCACAGCTCACTGGGCATTTGGGTGGTTTAGGTTGTTGGCTATCATGAATAAAGCTGCTGACAATATTAATGTACAAGTCTGTTTGTGGAAGATGTTTTCTTTTTTCTTGGGTAAATACTTAGGAGAGGGATTGCTGAGTCATACAATAAGTGTATTTTTGATTTATAAGAAAGAGCCGAAGTGTTTTGCAAAGTGATTGTACCATTTACATTCCCACCAGAAATGCATCAGAATTCCAGTTTCTCCACATCTTCACAATGTCTTGATATTGTCAGTCATTTTAGCATTTATTCATTTTATTTGGTGTGTAAAGGGATCTCATTAGCCATTTTTTATGGAAGTATTTTCCATCTCTATGTCTTCTTTGGTGACGTATCTGTTCAAATAGTTCTCTTCCAGCCCACAGCTTTTTATTTGCTTATTGATGTTTTACAAAGAATAAAAGGTTTTCACTTTGATGAAGTTCAAGGTATCACTTTCTTGTGTGGGATACGCTTCCTCTGTCCCAGCTAGGAAATATTTGCCTACCATAGACCTATGATTCATTTCAAAATAACTTTGTGTAGGGTGGGAGTTGAGTGTTGAGAACATTTGTTTCATAACAGTATCGAAGTTGTTTCCACACAGTTTGCTGAAAAGACTAGACTTACCCCATTTGAATTCCCTGGCAGTTTCATTGAAAATCAATTGATGATATATGTATGGGTTTATATCTGAAATGTCTATTCCACTGTATACATTTACATGACCATCCTTAACAAATACAGCACATTCATAGTTACTATGACTGTGGTAAGCTTTGAACTCAGAAGCACAAGTCTTCCAATTTCATTTTTCTTCTTCAAAGTTATTTTGTTTTCAGTTCTTTGCATACTCATATACATTTTAGAATCATTCTGTATAATCTATTATTTATCTACACATCTATATTTCTACTTATAAAATTTCCTTTTATTTTGATGACTTAGGATTTATGTCTGACTTGGCTGTTCAAGTAAACATATATAAACAGCCTCTTGACATGTTATATTACCTTCCACATGTAATCATGCAGAGTAAGGACAGTTTCAGTTACTCATGGTTACCTTATAATCATCAATGCTGTTCATCGCGATGTAAGGAGCACAACAGGATGACAAAAGCCACCAGACCATGGAAGGCATCGCTAATTCAAATGGACCATATGGCATCTTTTGAAAATGCAAAGAATATAATGAGCCGAATGAACAAATTCAAAATTCACTTTCTGGAATACATTTTAAAAAATATTAAACAGATTATATATAACCCTGCCTTCCGTCCCTTCGGTTACCAACCTCTTTACTATCCATCCAGTTCTGAAGCTTGACTTTTGGCCTGATACCCACATTTACGGATAAGGAAAGAGATTCCAAGACGGTCTGAATGGCTAATACAACAGAGGTGGAAAGTAATACGAGTCACGTCTTTCATTTTCTGACTGTATGATTCTAAAATGGATGCTGATGCTACATAATGACAATTCACAGCTGAAACATTCCATTTCCTCACTGATCTTTATCATTGTTTCAAATGTAACAGCTTGACTCAAGTCATATGGGGTATTGTATGGGCACAGTGATTGTCCATTCCCTTCTGAGGTACGCCACAAGACCAGGTAGGTATTGGCTGAGGGTTCAAAAGTGGCGACAGGGTACTGGAAGGGAAGTCAAATCACCGAGGAAAACCTTTGCCCTGTGTACACATAGTGCTGTCCTGTTTATGACCCCCTTTAAGGGCAGAAGATGCACAGACCCTCTTGAAAACAGCCCCCGCTGTTTCATGATTCACACAGTTGTGCTTTGATCAGGCACACTCCTGAAAACAAGTCATAAAGCAGAGCCTGACTGTCTTCAGCCTGGCCATCAGGGACACTCTTCCTACCCACAAAAAGGTCAGATTCAAGTTTACTGTCAAGATCTTTCCAAAACACCTGCATGCCGAGTGGGGTCAGTACTCTGTGGCAAATCCAATGACTCTGGGCAGGAGAGAAACAAGGGCTGGACTGACAGAAGGCTCTTCCTTGCCAGTGAGTAGGTACATTTGAATAGAGTGTTAAATGAGTTGCTGGAGATGGTTAAAGCTAAGATGCTGGGCATATAAATATAAGGTCAACCAGCTGGTTGGCATCATCGGACTCACCCGACCTAAACAAGATGTTTTCATAGATAGACACCCAAGGCAGCGTCTCAATGCTGGTACCCTCCCTCAGAAACCAGGAACTTGGAAAAGCCTTCACAGGCATATAGGAGGTTAATTAAATAAACCATTGTATATATTTTAAAAGTAATGACTATTTGGTGGGTGACTAAAACTTTTTGCTTTCATGATTAAGTTCCTTACTGAAAGGAATGTTTATTTCCTGAGGACGTAGTGAGGTATGTTGGAAGAAGGTAACTCAAGATCTTTCTAGAACATTTGAAAATAATGATGGATACATGGTCCATTTTATATATCCACGGGTAGATAGTTATTAGCCAAATATATGATCATAAAAACCTCATAGTTGAGTGGGATATGGGTAACTTCCTTACCTCTGATATTGATTTATGTATTTAACAAATAAATAATTCAGTGTTTCAGCCCCTGTCCTAGGTGCAGTGTATTACATAGTGTTAAAAATACACGCCAAAAGAACGTTCTAGGAGGAAGAAATATATTTAGGGAATAATAAAAAAGGAATAATTACAGACTCTGATGGGTATTCTGGTTTCCAAACTTAAAGGGCCATGTACATTCCAATCACCTGGGCCTTTGTTCAGAAATAGGATTTTTTTGCCTTCATGAAAAAGCTGGTTTGGTCTAGAGCAGGCCCTAAGAATTAGTATTTTTGACAAGGAACTGGAGTACTTCTAATGTAACCAGTCTGTAATTCTAGCCTGAATTTGTCCTGAAATTTTTTTCTTTTGTAGCATTTATAAAAGTAATAATAAGGCTTCTATTTTTTCTCTTTCTTTTTTTCTTTCTCCCTTCCCTCCCTCTCTCCCTCCCTTCTTCCCTCTTTCCCTCCTTCCTTCCTTCCTTCCTTCCTTCCTTCCTTCCTTCCTTCCTTCCTTCCTTCCTTCCTTCCTTCCTTCCTTCCCTCCCTCCCTCCCTCCCTCCCTCCCTCCCTCCCTCCTTCCTTCCTTCCTTCCTTCCTTCCTTCCTTCCTTCCTTCCTTCCTTCCTTCCTTTTTGTGCTAATCACAGTGCTGCATGATTTCACTTTCATTTCCTCACATTCTCTTTGCAAATATATTTTATTAGTTCTATTTTGCATTAAAAAAACCTGAAGCTCTGAAAATCATGTTGATTTCCCAAAGCCACAGAGCTCGGATGAAACCAAATGCTAATTTATCATGCAGTGGTTTACTCAATAAGAATAAAATCCCAGCCCTGAACAGAGTGGCCAGGGAGATTCCTGATGGAGGAGAGTCATACAAGTACATACTTACTGGCATGAACGTACTTCTGTCCGTTTGGATCTGTGCTGACGGTGTAACCATTTTAAGTAACCCATTACTAACAATATCCATAAGAACTGGGAAACAATTCAGTCTTTTGGTATTGCATGTTAATGAAAATCTATAATTCTAAAATATAAAAAGCAAGGTTATAAATTCAGAGATCTTCATTTTTTTTCTAAAGAGATCAAAATTCAATATCTTAATTTTAAAAATCATGTTTTTAGAATGGTGTTGAATAATCAGAACAGAAACAAACTCTGTGTAAATAAACCAAAACATGTATATAGGCTGGATCTGATTTTATAGGTGTCTGGCTTATGACTAGAACCAAATATTATTATTGTTTAAGAATAAAACAGAAGTTTCAGAGTAGATGCATTAGAAAATCCTTGAGAGGAAATATTTATTTTTTGGACTTAAACGTGTTCTTGACAGTGAGTATTGTATAATATTTATTTTGCTAATGAACATAGTTTTTATTGGTATTCAGCAATTAATAGATGAATTATTTATGATACTAATGACTGCAATTAACTAAGTAATGAAAGCAGCATTTGCTTTTCATTTTTGTTTCCTAAATTGAAGGCCTGAGTATATTGATGGTTTATGAGCTTTGTACACATTCAGGAAAAGTTACTAAATAGAGACCAGCATACCTTTTCATGACTAGATACTATGATGGCCCCATTGTAGGATGGATCATCCAGGCCGTTTCTGCTTCCAGACGCATCCACTTCCAAAGCTAAGTTTTGACGCTCCACGGAACGTATAAAGTCATCAATACTTGCCCCTAAATTGTAGTTAAATATATCAGGTATCTCAAAACTAAGAAAATGGCCCGGCCAGTGTGGCTCAGTGGTTGAGCGTCACCCATGCACCAAGAGGTTGCCAGTTCGATTCCCGGTCAGGGCACATGCCCAGGTTGTGGGTCTGATCCCCAGCGGGGGGCATGCAGGAGGTGGCCAATCGATGTTCTCTCTCATCAATGTCTCTATCTCTCTCCCTCTGCCTTCTGCTCTCTCTCAAATCAATAAAGAAAAAAGAAAAAGAAAAAAAAAAAACGAGGAAAATCAATGTGAAGTTGTTCAGTGAAGTTAAAATTAATGACCTTATGGAATACTTGCTGTAATAAGTACTGTGAGAATATTTTCTCACATGATAACATGCCTGCTACTGTGAATTAAAAAATCTACTCAGTCCGGCCAGTGTGGCTCAGTGGTTGAGCGTCACCCATGCACCAAGAGGTTGCCAGTTTGATTCCCAGTCAGGGCACATGCCCAGGTTGTGGGCCCAATCCCCAGGGGGGGCATGCAGGAGGTGCCCAATCGATGTTCTCTCTAATCGATGTTTCTATCTCTCTCTCCCTCTCCCTTCCTCTCTCCCTAAAATCAATAAAGACAAAAAAAATTTTTTTAATAGATAAATAAAAATCTCACTTCTCATGCAGTTTACTTTATAATATATTTATTCACTTATGATTACTGCCATATGGTACATTTGGAATAGATTTTCTTCCAGAAGATTTCAATGAGTAGCCATACCAATACAGTTTTAATGACACAGATCATCTCTACTAATTAAACACCAAATTTTCTAAAGCTCACTTCACTACCACTAGATTATTAATTGATTTTTCAAAATGATTCTTGATATAAGAAGACAACTTGTTGAATGGCTATGTAAAGAACTCCATCGCCCTCCCCAGAAAAACAACCATAACTTGTAAAAATTACTAAAAAACTAACAAATTAAAATCTTTTGATTGTCTTAAAGGCATATAGAAAATGAAAAAAAACACATTTATTTAAGAAAATCTACTAAATCTGTGTAAGAACACTGAGAAACTGTGGCAAAAACCTATACCTTCACAACCCTTCCTTGATTAGCATAGCGGAAGCTCTACTCTGAATGGTGCAGGGAAGAACTCAGGGGCTCTTCCTCCTTAAGCCCAGTTTAGGGATACAGCATCTTCCAGAGAGGAACTGGGGTGAGGATAAGAACCACTTGCCCGTATATTAGAGCTTCTACCTTATGGGGAAGAAGAGAACTCTAGATCTCTCAGCCACTCATTTCTGGTGTCAGCTTCTGCAACATGAAGCTGAAGGCAATGAGAAAGGTTGGTGGCCTGCCTCTCCCAGGAAGATAACTGGATATCTATTGAAGATGCATCCCTCCCTCACACCACACACAAAAATTTACTCAAAATGTACCACAATCCTAAATGTAAGAACTAAAAGTATAAAAGCCTTAGAAGAAAATATAGCAGTACATCTTTGTGATCTTGCATTAGGCAAAGCCTACTTAAATATATCATCAAAAGCACAGGCAAGGAAAAAAAAAAGTTGAACATAAAAATTAAAACATTATGCTTCAAAGGCCACCAATAACAAAGTGAAAAGACTATCTAGAGGATGAAATAAAATATTTGCAAAACATTTACAGTTGATTCTTATTATTTCCAGTAGTTATGTATGCACTTCTAGAAAGTGACTGTAAAGTGACCACAAATACTGAATTAGTGAATACTGAATCATGGCTCCTAGGGGAAACGAAGGGTTAGGTTTCTGTATGCCTCTGGTCCTTAGCCAATCAATGCATTGCTTTATTTTATGTATGTTTCTGTATATTCATTGTTGATTCATTAACATTGATCTCACAGCCAACAGCACTATAGTGCATGCCTAAACAAAGCTAATCTAACATGTATTTTCTCTGTATATTTTCTTTACTTATGAACATTAGAATGCACTACACTTGGGGGCCATTTTATTTTACTTTTTTATAATGTGTGTGTGTGTGTGTGTGTGTGTGTGTGTGTTGGTAGTTCAGAAAAAAGTCTTTTGGTTTCATAATATATAATTATAATTTCTACCTGGCCTCTAGATGCCAGCTACAACTGTTATGAAAATTTTTAAGACTGTTGTCAAATTTGGGGAAACTTCTCTTGAATTTCTTTCATATATAAGCTGTAAGATTTCAAATCACTTCAATTTTTCTTGTGCAATTAGTAAAATTAACTGTTCTTTGAAGTGACTATACTCAGTTTGTCATCATTGTTTTCTTTTTCATTTAAATTTTATTTTTTAGTTACAGTTTACATTCAATATTACTTTTTTAAATTTTCTTTATTGATTTTAGAGAGAGAGGAAGGGAGAGGGAGAGAAAGATAGAAACATCGATGAGAAAGAACATCGATTGGCTGCCTCCTGCATGCCCCCCACTGGGGATTGGGTCCACAGCCTGGGCATGTGCCGTGACCAGGAATTGAACCGGTGACCTCTTGGTGCATGGGTCGATGCTCAACCACTGAGCCACACCAGCCAGGCTCAATATTATTTTATATTAGTTTCAGGTATACAGCATAGTGGTGAGGGCCATTTTAAACAACAGCAACAAAAAAATACCAAGAAAAAGCACAAAAATGTAAAAAATGTGGCACTAAATAGATTACAGAAAGGGCATTTGTTTACAGTATGAAATATTGTTAATGGTATTAGAGTTGAAACAAGAAGGCAGATTAACACCTTGTTCTGCCTCAGCTGGAAATGTGTGTATCAGGTGACACAACATTTTTCCATCTCTGAGCATATCTGTGAATGACCAAAAAGTGTCATGAGTATTGGATTTGGGGACTACAAATACATTTTAGTGAGTAGACAAGTTTATAAGTACAAAATCTATGAATAATGAGGATCTGTTGTATCTAATAAGAGACTTGTGTCTAGAATATATAAAGAACACTTAGAACTCAATAAAAAATTAAATAAGCCGATTTTAAAAATGGGAATAAAAGACATTTCTCCAAAAAAGATTTGCCACCAGTCAGGAAGCACATGAAAATGTGCTCAAGATCTTTAGCCATTAGAAAAATGTCAATCAAACCACGAGATACTGCTTGACACACATTAGGATGGGTCTCATAAAAAGACAGACAATAACAAGTGTTGGCAAAGATGTGTAGACATTGGAATCATCACAAAAGGCTAGTAGAAATGTAAACTGGTGCAGGCACTTAAAAAATAGTTTGGCAGTTCCTCAAAAGATTAAACATCATCACCATATAACACAATTCTACTCCTAGGTTTATATCCCAAAGAAATGAAAAAAAACAAACAAACACATTCACATAAAAACTAGTACATGGGTGTTTGTAGCAGCATTATTCATAATGGCCAATTATTGAAAAAATAATAAAATAGTCACCCTCTGATGAATAATAAAATGTGGTAAAAAATGAAGTAGAGCGCTGGCCTGTTTGGCTCAGCGGTTAGAGCGTCGGCCTGTGGGCCAGAGAGACCCGGGTTCGGTTCCCGCTAAGGGCATGTACCTCGGTTGCAGTTTGTCCCTGGCCCTGGTGGGGTTGTGTGGGTGGCAGCCACTCGATGTGTCTCTCTCACATCGATGTTTCTCTCTCTCTCTTCCTCTCTCTCTCCCTCTCGCTCTATGCAGAAATGTCCTCGAGTGAGGATTAAAAAAAAAAAAAAAGACGTACTGACATGCTACAACATAGATGAACCTTGAAGACACCATGCTAAGTGAAAGAAGCCAGTCACAAAAGATCATGCATTATATGAATCTACTCATAGTCAATGTCCAGAGCAGCAAATCCATAGAAACAGGAAATACAGTTGTGATTGATCAGAGCTGGGGACAGAATGAACGGGAATGATTACTAATGAGTATGGGATTTCTTCTTGAGATGACAATATTCTAAAATGAATTACACTGAAGATCACACAGCTCTGGGAATACACTAGTAACCATTGAATTGCATATTTTAAATGAATAAATATGGCATTTGAATTATATCTGAAGCTGTTAAAAATGTGTGTGTGTGTGTGTGTGTGTGTGTGTGTACAAACCCTTTTCTTTTGCAAAATGCCATCAGATCATTGATTTCTCCTTGGCAAACGCTTTCTTAATTCCTGCTCTATTTTGGGCTTGTACATTCCTCATCCCCAAGCCTCATAAATTGTTTTGAACACATGCATAAGAAGGAAAAAACTCATTTTTTTCTCTCACGTTTTCTAACGAGTGCTCTGAACAGTGCATGCATTGGACATGAAGTGTTCACCACACTATTACCTGTTTTATTGATGACTAACAGCTGAGTGAGAGGGTCACGTGGTGGTTGTCCGGGAGCCAGGAAGTATGAATGAGGAGAAAGTTCCCACGTGTAACTGTCGAAAGGTATTTTCTGGCTGATGAACTGCCACAGAATAGGTACAAGTCCAATTCCTAGAATCAACAGCCTGCGCAGAGGAAAACGGCCGCTGTGAGTGCCCGTTCATTCCCTTTTCCATCTGTCCAGGCAGATTATAATTTAATGGGATCAAGAAATTATGACAATTAAACATATAGCGCTCTGACTCATTTACTGAGTGTTTGGTCCTTTTTCTACCTCTAAATTAGAGATGATACAATGTAGATTTTTTTTGTTCATGTCTCTTGTTCCTCTCTGGCCATGAACTACCCTGCACAATTTCATGGGAAACGTGTCCTTTAATTCTGTGTCCAGGTTCTGCCTGTTCCTGGAATTCCAGTGCGGTGTTAATTCACCGATTTTCTCCATGGTCAGTTCTCTTCACCCAAGTCCCCATTCCTCTTAGTGATGACTACACGGTTTCTTGGATCTCCAGGCTCAAATTTTCAAGTTTTGTTTTTACTCTTTATTTTCCTGAGTTCTCCATTTCATAGACGCTGAACATTTTTATTACATTTTCATTGTATCCTATTTCGGAACCTTTCTCCATTCCTAACTTCTAATTTCACAATACAGCTCGTCGCAGTCCTTCCTAAAGGACTGGCATCTCTCGAAACACTGTCCTACGGTGCTGCCAGATTACGTTGAAAGATTTTTTTTTTCAACGAAGCTAATCTCCTAGTCAAAGATTCTTGTGAATTCTCACTACTTATCCATTTAGCAAGTACTTACTGAGATTCTATTATGTGCCAACCCTCCTATTTGTTTGATGCTTAATTGCCGGTTTCATAGACAAGGACTGATTGATAGCCAAAACCCGGTGGACACCAGGGTGCTAATGAGAGGTGATGCGATCCCTAGGAGCAGCGACAGTGCCCATTAGGCCCTCAGTAGGTATGGAGAGTGAGCTACCATTACTTAAGAGGGAAGTTATGACCTCCAGGTCAGAGCAAGTGGGATATAATGGGAGCGTCAGGCCTTCCAGGGAAGTCAGCAGCATGACTACGTGACAGCTCAAATGAGACATTGGCATAGGAATGCTGGGAAAGAAGACCTACATCCCCATGTTTCTGTCAAGGAAAACCTAAAGGAGAGCAAACATCACAAGAAAACGTGCATCACTTTAACTTTCCCCTTAAAATGGGCTCTGAAACGTTACACACTCCACCTGCTAATCGGCTAGCAGATAAAAACTAGGACCACGAACTAGACTGTTATACTTTTTCCAGTTTTGTAGATGCAGAAATTCATTTTTTGTTCGTTTTCTCTTGTTTTTAGACCTTGATTCTTTAAAACGCATTGACTGAGCAAAGACTATGGCACATTGATACTCACAGTGGAAAAATGGATTTTCTCTCATGCTTTAGCTTCAGTAAGCGGACCCTGGCGATGGCACGGAGTTGCTGTCCCCACAGAGCCAGGCCACTGACTGTGTCACTCATCTCGCCAAGTAAAGACAGAACTTGTTCCATATCAACAAGCCTGTCTGTGTCTCCGGCTCCTTCTCCTTGTACTTCTGCAGACGTGGCAACACCTGCAAAACGCAAAATGAGTCATGCATAGAACCCACTTCAGATGTGCTTTGTGGAGCGAACTACAGGCATTTGTTATACCAAGGACGTCCCAGATGATGTCTTCCTATCATTAGAATTTAATGAGATCACGAAATTATGTTTTCCTGTAATATTTGCTCTCCTTTAGATTTTCTTTGACAGAAACATGGGGCTGTAGGTCTTATTTCCCAGCATTCCTATGGCATTGTGTGCCATCATTGGTGGATGCCATGAACTAGAAAAACTGAGGGACGATTCATTTCTTGAACAAAAGGGCCAGAAGAGGAAGATTGTAGATAATTTGGGCACAGACAATACATTAACGAGGTGAAGATAAGTATGCAAGATCATCATAGCACCTTGGTGTGACCTGGAAATATGGTAAAGGAAACAGTTATCTTAGGTGTTCACCTAGAGAAACAAGCAGCAAACGGGGGGGCTAACTGTAAATTAAACATAACTATAGCAATGAGCGCATTAACAATAAATGGACTAAACATACCGCTATAAGAAACATTGTAAAATTTTAAAAAGCAAAATTCAAGTATATGCTGTTTATAAGAAATGCATTTTATTATTTATTATTTATTTATTTTAATCCTCACCCGAGGATATTTTTCTATTTATCTTCAGATAGAGTGGGAGGGAGAGAGAGGGAGAGAAAGGGAGAGAGAGAGAAACATCATTATGAGAGGGATACATCAACTGATTGCCTCCTGCATGACCCCGACCAGGGCTGAGGATGAACCGAAACCAAGGTACGTGCCCTGGGCCGGAATCGAACCAGCGACTCTTTGGTCCGCAGGCCGACGCTCTACCTCTAAGCCAAACCAGCTAGGGCTATAAGAAATGCATTTTAAATGAAAAGCACAAGCAAATTGAAAAAAAAATTTAAAGTTGCAAACATAAATTATATTAAATTAAATAAATTGTATAAATAGTAGACAAATTGGGCTTCAAGATAACTGTCATTACCAGAGTAAAGGGACCTTTCATAATGATAATGAATGTAATTAATCAAGAAGACATGCTAATCCTAAATGTGTATGTGCTTAATAACAGATTTAAAGGACATGGAGTGAAAACGTACCTAACTGAAGGGAGAAAAAGACAAAAGTAGATACATCTAGAATTACAGTTGGAGACTTGACTATCCCTCATTTGTAAATGATTGATAGAAAATGTAGGCAAAAAAATGTATGCCCCAGTCAGAGCATAGAATATTTGTAAAACACTATCATCCAACTAGACCAAACTGATATTCATACAACTCTCCACACAACTGAAATTCTATAAATATATAGGGTGTCCCCCCAAAATGTATACACAACTTTGAATAATTAAATCCAGTGTTCATTAAAATATATTTCATTTTCAAAACGTAATACAATCTACAGACACCCTATATGCATTTGGGGGGGGGGACACCCTGTATATATTCTACATGTATACATTAGTATAAACACACACACATATATGCACTCATATGTATGTATGTATAAATGTTTTTAAATGGACAAGAAATAGTCACAAAAATAGATGAAATGCTGATTCAACAAGTCTCAATAAATTTAAAAGATTTGAAGCCATAGGTTATGTTTTATGACTACACCAAAAGTTTTAATGTCAATAACCATAATGTTTAGGAAATTCATAAGTCATTTTTACATTGTACAACGCATTTGTAAATTATCAAGTATGACAATAATGTCTCATCAAATAGGGCATATCATCAAAGATGTAATAATTATTGAAAATAACCAAATAGAAATTTTGTATTTGAAAAGTATAATAACTGGAAAAAAAAATTGTTGGAAAGTAAAATGTCAACACATTTCATCTGGTGGAAGGGATGGTTAGTAAACATGACAAAAGATAAATTGAGATGATTAAGTCTAAGGAGCAAAAAGAAAACAGAATGAAGAAAGAACAAGGAAGTTTCAGAGGAATGTGAGACACTATGAAGCATACTAACAGATACCACCACATACAATAACGGGGGTTCCAGAAGGACAGAATAGAGAGAAAGAAACAGAAAGCATAGTTGAAGAAACAGTGGCTAAAATCTTCCCAAATGTGAGGAAAAACTCTAATCTATACATAGAGGAAGCTCAACAACCACCACGTAGGATAAACGGAAGGAGGTCCATCATAGATGAATTGTCCAAGCCAAAGACAGAGTCTTGAAAGCAGCCGGAGTAAAACAACTCATCACATGAAAAATCCTCACTAAGATCTAGAGCTGACCTCTCATCAGAAACCATGGAGACCAGCAGGCTTCGTGATGACACATTCAGTGTGCTTGGAGAGAGATTTAGAATAAGTGTTTTGTGAAATTGCTTTTGGAAAATGGGATATACTGAGGGCTATGAGCCTTGGGTAGAAGAAAACGGGCCATCTTTAATATGAAGGCAATACTGGCAGTGGAGGTAACAAATGTGAGAACGATGCATGTCACCTCAATATATTCTTGTCCGAGATCAGCCTTACTCACGGAACCCCACGTGTGGTAATTATGTTGTTGGAATGGCGTCTTCTTTTTTTTTAATGTTTTTATTTGTTGATTTTAAAGAGAGAGCAATGGAGAGAGAGAGAGAGACATCTGTTTGTTGTTCCACTTATTTATGCATTCATTCATTGGTTGACTTTTGTATGTGCCCTGACCAGGATCGAACCCACAATCTTGGTGAAGCAGGATGATGTTCTGACCAACTGAGTTCCTCAGCCAGGGACTGGAGTGGTGTCTTCCTGAAGCATATACTGCACTAGGTGTTAGGAATACATTTGCAAGATAATTGTCATGTATTTTATTTACCTGATTCATCAATAGTTGATTTTCCTTCTAGTTTCAGGAACACTTCATTCAAGGTTGTCAGAGAAACACCATAATTCTCAATTCCCAGTTCCGGACAGAGATCAAGATTCTCATAAAGTTCTAAAAAACACATACACAGCAGCAAATCAAAACAACAAAAATCACAAGTGAACTGAGGACGACTTTTCAAACTAACAAGCACAAATATTTAAAACTATACTTGTATGTCAGACATCTAAAAAACTAACATTTTATGATAAGTAATATTCTTTAAATCTATATATGACTTTTTTATTTCATATTGTGTTACACTCATACATTAACTTCTTTTGATCAAATGTTAATTTATATTTCTATTAAAATTTCATTTTCGTTTTTTTCTAACTTGCTTTTAAACTGTAATTAATAGTGGAACTTCAGATTTTTTTCAACTCCAAGCCTAATTAATTAAAGAATCTTCTGCAGAGAACAGATATCAATCGGAGCCATCAAAAGGAATAGAACTAATTTTGTGAGAATTAGTTGGATTGTGTAGAAAATATCTGTCAGAGGAAGTGCACAGGATATAAATAATTTTTTAAAAATTTCTTCTTTTGACTATGTAAGAAAAATTCACAAGATCTCATAGACAGAGAACAAGGAATTGACTCAGAATTTTCTTGGAATACTGGGAAATTATGATAGTATGCTCTCTAGCAATTCTGCACCTGTTCATTCTTTAGTTCATTCACCAGTAATACTTCTGCATCCATTCATTCTTTAGTTCATTCACCAATTATACTTCTGCATCAATCATTGTTCTTAAAACAAGGAGCAATGTCCCTGAATTTGAATTATAAAGTTTTCATTAAATGAAGTTTAAATAAAAGCCTAATTTTAAATCCTAGTATGATTACAGAACGCCTACAGCTTCAACCTGGAGCTTATCCCTAGGCAAAAGGATACGTTAAAAGCTTTTTGTTTTATTTATTTATTTATTTATTTATTTATTTATTTATTTATTTATTTATTTTTATTGTTGAGAGTATTATAAATGTCCCTCATTTCTTCCCCTGTGCCCCCCTTCACCTGGCTCCTGTCCCACCCTAGACCTTCTGTCTTTTTTAAAAATTAAATTTATTGCCCTGGCCGGTTTGGTTCAGCAGTTAGAGCTTCAGCCTGTGGACCAGAGTCAAGGGTTCGATTCCGGTCAAGGGCACGTACCTGGGTTGCAGTTTGTTCCCCGGCCCTGGTCGGGGTTGTGCAGGAGGTAACCTATCGATGTGTTCCTCTCACATTGATGTTTCTCTCTCTCTCTCCCTGTCTCTCTCCATCCCACTCTGTTTGAGGATAAACGGAGAAGTATCCTCAGGTGAGGATTTTTTAAAAAATTTAAATTTATTGGGGTGACATTGGTTAATAAAATCACATAGATCTCAAGTATACAATTCCATGATACACCATCTGTATATTGCATTGTGTGCCCACCACCTGAAGTCAAGTCTATATCAAAGCTTTCTGTGTTGATTAGAGTTTAGTATACAGAAACAGAGGGAAGTGAGATTTAAACTGCAAATGAGTATCATGTGTCATTCTTCTGTTTCCCTAAAATTATACAAATCTCTAAATTATAACGATGATGAAAACACATGAATTAGGGTTTAACACTTTGCCTGATGTTTCTAAGTGATACTTGTGTCATCACCATGCAGTGTATATTAGAATGACTTTGTGAGGGAGGTTTATGTGTCTTTGATGCCCACACATAATGTAAGTTGAATTATTTCAGCCACTCAGTGCAGGCCCTCACTGGGCCCCATGCCTAGGGAGCACATTCTCTGAGCGATAAACATAACTGGTCTTTTTTTTTTCTTTTTAAATTAAACTCTTTATTTTGAGATGATTTTAGATTCACATGCAGTTGTAAAAAAACAACACAGAGAGATCTGTATACTCTATTCAGGTTCCCCTAATGATAATGTCTTAAAAAGCGGCAGTACAATATCACAATCAGAGTATTAATATTAATACAATCAAGATCGAGAGCAAGTTACTGTGCATCATGTTTGAACTACCTGAACACACTGTAAGCTCTCGATAGATGATAGTTACAATAATTATCACTGATATTATGAATAATATTTATGTATTTCATTTCATTATAGTCATGCTCGTTACCTGGAAATTTATTTGTTCTTTCCAAGGGTAGTGTATAGACAAGTTTTCCTTCACTTTCTGCTGATAATTTGGCATCAGGGATGTGCTGTCTAACAATGGATGTTATTTTTTCTTGAGCACACATTTCATTCAACTGCAAACTGGTGTTTAAAAAAAAAAGATGTATATTATTTGACATCCTCTCCAATTGCATGAAAAAAATTACTATTCTCTAGGGGACAAAGAAAAATCAAATAAACTCTAATGCAAGAAATAGGTCATCCAAACATAAATAAGAGGATAAAAAAATCAGATTATATACATGTGCTATGCAGAAATCAAGGAATGAGCTAATCAGAATTATTGGGTAGGTTATTCAGGGATGATGGCCAGAGAAGATCAATGTTAAATTAGGTTCTTAAGGGGAGAATAGTTACAGAGTAGAGATACCAGGAACACAACACAGCAAAGTCAGGACTATACAAGATGAAAATGTTTACGATGTTTCAAAGGCAGTTGTATTGGGCAAGAACAAGGGATTTTGATTGGCTTAGGCACAATACAGGTTCAGTTATTCAATTCAGTCATCCAGTGCAAATTGGTAAAGTTCCTAGTATGTGACAAAAATTGTCCCAAATGCTGAGGGTACAATGGTGAATAAAACAGCATTGTCCTGCTCCCATGGAGTTTAATTTCTAATAGGAGAGACAGAAAGAAAAGAAGTAAAATAATTACCAATAGTGGTAAGTGCTATGCAGGAAACGGGGTTAAAGATAGAAACTAATTGTGGATAAATGTGGCTTTGAGTTGGTGGGATCAATAATTTTTTGTTTCTTTATCGTGCTAACTTTAGGGCTTTGATGAAGAACAAAGTGTCACTGAGAAAATCAGCCTATCCACTTAAAAACACCAATGTAGAAAAACAAAAAAATGTCTTAATCAAGGTTACAAAGTATATAGTAGATAAAATACAGGCAGTGACTTGACTTGGTTTTGCCATTTGAAATGTGTTATTTAACCTATCTGAACAGTTTCCTCATTAATAAAATGGAATAATGATTGCAAACGTCTAGGATTGTTCTAAGAAGTGAATATTCGTGATGCTTGCACTTAGCAAGCCCTTAAAAATGGTAGTTATTTTGTTTGATCAAATGCTCGAGTCAAAATTATTCTATTTACTCAAAAGCTATTATGAACATATAAGAATGAAGGCCATTTTTAGAAGGAGTGGAATCCATTGAGGGAATGAAACAAAAAATATCATAATTGTTCTCCATGGTGACGCTATCAATTCATGAACTATTTCCCGGCCACTTACAAGAACCTGTGCTGGGCACTAGAGAGGACTGCATGAGCCATAGGAGCTTATAGCTTGGAAGAAGGAGTCAGCAATCTTTTTCTGTAACTAGTTAGATAGTAAATATTTCAGGCTTTGCAACTATTCGACACTGCCATTGCAGCACGGAAGCGCTCATGGCCACTATGTCAACCAGTAGGAGTGGCTGTGTTCCAAACTTTATCTACGAAAACAGGAAGTGGGCTGGATTTGGCTCACGGTCCATAGTTTGCTGATCCTGATTTAGGAGAAGAAATTAGGCAATTGCAGGACGTATTGTCCAGGAGAGTCATGAATTGGTCCGGGGTCCTGACCCGAATTTGTTACTTTGAGAACATGTTGGTTGGCCATGCAATGTGCTGGTCACCCTCTCATTTATTTTTCTATAACCGTCACTTGCAACTAAGAATTATTGCTCCCACTTTGTAAGTGAGAAAATTGAGTTTCAGAGAGTTTCATTTCCCAGAAGCGATGAAAACAAAGGGACTAAGAAATCAAAATGTGGGGACAATACACAGCGATGCAAGATTGATAAGGGCTGCCTGAGGTGGCAGTCAAATCACTGTTTAGGACTCGAATAGGTCAAACCAGGCTCAAGAAAATGTCAGATTCAGGAAATCATTTCGAACAATGAGAAATATAGGCCATGCCATGGCATGTGCAAGGGAGCAATGGATATTTCCTTTTAACTGGAGCATATGGACTTGAGTAAGGGCAAATGATACCGGAGTCAGGATAATGAGCCACACTGACATTACTTGGCTGTGTAGTTTGGACTCTGGCAGATAAAATGGAACCCCTGGAGTTTTCCTGTTTGCTTTGTCCTGTCACATGTTTTTTGTTTGTTTTGTGTGTGTTTTCTTTAGTTTTTAAAGTGTGGATAGTATACATCAGAGCTGTGTTTTAGACAAACTGACCAATTCATGTATAGATTAAAAAGTAATTTTAAATACGGATTTGGATACTAAACTTTGAAATGTAAACTATCCAGGTTCGGTTACTGACGCGACCACTTAACCTAGCGAGCCTACAGTTTCACCTGCAGAATAAAAGTAACAGCAGTTCCCACCCCATCAAGTAAAAGATTTAAATACAGCAATGTTAATTATCTTATCTCTGAATCAATCAATAAATAGCAGCTAGAATATGTTACTGTTTTAAAAGAATGATAAAAATAAAATGAAGAGGATGGACAGGAGGGAAAGAACGAGAAAGAAGAAGAGGAGCTAGGGGAAAGAGAAGAAACAAGGCGTCTACCTAAGAGATTAGGTTAAAACCCTGGGTGAGCGATGATGAGAGTGTGAAATACAATGTCAGTTGAGAAAGTTCCCTTAATACATACCTTCCTTACCAAATAATGTGTTGTGGATATATTTTCTATTACATTTATCTAAACCTTTTTCTTATCTTATATTCTCAATCTCCAAAATCTACCAGTCAATAGCTTGTATATACTCATACTAACTCCATATATCTATATCTACATCTATCTACATCTGGATATACATCTCCATATTTGTATTTGTGTACATGTATATATAAACATCTGTGTAAAATAATGAAAGGTTTCCTTGTGTGTTGTAATATGTTGCTTCAAGCATCATGCCCTGCTCTAGCCCATTTCTCATTCTCCAGCCTCCTCAAGTGGCTCTACCTTAAGCGATATCCAATCCCCCATTTCTTCTTTAGAAACAGAGATGAGCCTGCACACTTCAACTTCCCTTTGGAGAGAAACACTTTCCTATCTGGAAGAGAAGAAGCAAAGAAGAAAAATTGTTAAGAAGTTGCCTATTCTTTCCCAAGAAAAGATAGGTCATTGTCTACACGATCCAACTCTGATTGAGGAGTGTCTGCATTTTCAAATGCAGGGCTTCATAAAGACTCATTGAAATAGACACACTTTAGCCCAGCCGGTGTGGCTCAGTGGTTGAGCGTCGACCCATGCACCAAGAGGTTGCCAGTTCCATTCCTGGTCAGGGCACATGCCCAGGTTGTGGGCCAAATTCCCAGTGTGGGGCATGCAGGAGACGGTCAATCTATGTTCTCTCTCATCGATGTTTCTCTCCCTCTCCCTTCCTTTCTCTCTAAAATCAATAAAGAAAAAAAAAAGAAATAGACACATTTTAATCTTATTTATATACTTTAGGCTGTTGTTTCCCCTTCCAACCAGTCAGAAAGGTTATGCAGATATATCTTCGAATATAAAGAATCATCACGTTATACATTTCCATGGACCAAACATCAAAACTGTTCGAATAGTTCAAGTTGATTTACTTCAAGTTTGAGTAAAAGAATTAATGCCTTTGAATACAGACTCTAACTTACTTGGAAATAAGTGAGTTTCCTGGCAGATCATGCCCTGTGCAATCAAATGATACACAGTTCTAGGAGCTACATGGAAGTGGTTGGGAGTAAGACTCTTGGGCCAGTTCATATCCTTACCAGCTGTTCAAATGGCTGGATACAGAGAGATGATCAGGTTACAAAATACGGATGCTCGGCATATCACCCATATTTCTCAACTCTTATCTAGTCTTCATCATGATACTTAAAGGAAGCCAGCACTTACCAGCCAGGATGTCAGCCTCATCCATAAACTGGGTACTAAAGAGGATCACACGGTCTATTTTCCGCTCCTTCAGCAAGTTCCACACTTGATGCCTTGAAAAGGGATCCAACCCAGCAGTTGGTTCATCCAATAGGAAAATCTACAGTAGAGAGGTGTATGTAAAAAGGTCTTCCAACAAAGTATCTAGTTCTTCCAGAAAGCATGTTAAAACCGTCTTATTTCTATTTCAAAGGGCATTGTGGTTAGGATTTTGTTCTTACATTTAATGTCCCATCGTAAATATTTTATCACAGTTGTCTAATGCAAATAAAAAGGTTTGAACTACGACCAAGAGTTTTATTTTGTAAAAACTTGAATCCATCTCTAAATTTCGTCTGACTTACCTGAGGATCTCCTAAAATGGCAATCCCGAAGGTGAGTTTTCTTTTCTGTCCACCACTTAAATTTTGAGCAAGGACGTTCTGAATATTTTTCATTTCCAGTTCCAGCAAAACTCTTTGTATCTAACCAAATGACAACATTTGTTTCACAAACCAAGATTCTTTTCTTTTTACATGTATAAATACAAGGCTGTAAAGTGCAATGGTTAAAAGCATGGACACTGAGCCAGACTGACCGGATTCGAGTACTGCTCCACATTAACTAGCTGCCTAGTCTTGGTCAAGTTACTTGCTCTCTTGAACCTCAGTTTCCACAAATGTCAAATGGAAACAATAATAGGACCTACCTCATAGAGTTGTTACAAGAAATAAATGAATTATTATATTTAAAGTTAAGGATACTGCTTGGCAGATTGTAAATTATACATAAATGTTAGATATTAGCTAAATTACATTTTTCGTCCATCTTCTATACCATGATTTTGCTCAAAGATAATTTAATGAAAGCATAACAACTCAGTGCAGATAGACTTAATGATCTCATTTTGACCGATGCATTAGTTCTAATATTTTTATGTACCTCTTGTTCCACTTCCTGTGGCTGAATCCCTTTTATTTTAGCAAAAAGCCTGAGATTTTCTCTCACAGTGAGGTAGTCAAATTGCACATTGAATTGCGGGCAAACTCCAATGAGCTTGCTGATATTTTCTAGGTCAGCCATTTCTGAAAGTTTATTATTATACACGGTGACTGAACCTATAACAAAGATTAGAAGTTAATATCAGATTATGCGTAAGTTAAGATTCTTCTAAATGAAAAGTCACTACATAGCTATTGATTACATTCTAGATACATAGTTTTATCTTCAAGGTTTACACAATTCAGGCATCATGAACTTCCATTTTAGTTGTGTGGTGTATGGTGGGGAGAAAGGTCCCTTCTGCAGCCTTTTCCATTAAGTAGTAGTCTATCTATTCACCCCTCACAGTTAGGTGTGGCTCTATAATAAACGGAATTTGAGCAACTGTGAGATCAGCAGAGGCTGTGAAGTGCCTCCCCCTTGGCATTGCCCTCTCTTTGCTTCTGGGATCATGAATATCACTGGGTGAAGGATCCCTAACTAGCTTCTCAGAGGCTGAAAGGCCACGTAGGAAGAGGGATGCCTTGGTCCTAACGAGAGCCCCATATCTGTGAGTGAGGCTACACTAAAGCATCCAGCCCCAGGCACTTGAGTCCAGACAGAAAAACTGCCAGGCAACCCACAGAATCATGAGAATTAAGCAAACATTTTTATTTTAAGCCATTAGTTTTGGGGATACTTGTCGTGCAGCAAAAGCTAACAGATACAAGTTGGAATGCCAAATGGTAACTAATGACCATGAAAATAATGATCCTGAAATACTCAAATCCCATATATACCAATTAAATACTGCCTACCTCTGTAGAATAATACTACAAATTAACTTCCATTTTTCCTGGTAATCTGTGTTTGTAATTAATGATCAGAAGAACTTACTATTAGCAGCTGATTTATTTGTCAACCTGACTTTTAGAAAAAAAATGTCTTACCTTTGGTGGGAACAGACACCCCACTAAGAATGTTTAATAATGTTGATTTTCCAGCTCCACTGTGTCCCAGTATTGCAGTGATTTGGCCTTCATATATGTCAAATGCCAGATCTACGAAGGGAAAAAGCAAAGGGAAGAAGAATGGGAGAGAGGAAAGGAGGAAAAAAGGTAGGGAGGGAGAAAATAAAACCTACAAATTTATTGTGGAGCTAAAATGTGTCTTTTTATTTCCTCAACTGGCCATGTTTTCTAAATATCAATATACTATGTTGTTAAACTCAAAATTTTAAAAGTGCCCTTTTATAAATTTATATGTTGATCCTGTTTTGAAAATTTGAAATTGCTTGTTTTAAAGCCAGGCAACATCTTCTACTCCTAGGTTCATTGACATTGTCTGGCATATGGTAGGTGAATGCTAATATGTGTTGACTTGAAGGATAGATTAATAGTTCAGTAAATTATTATATGGATAAAAATCCTTTGATATAGATAACATTTTTGCACAAAATAAAAATAGCAATATCTACAATAGCTTTGGAATTTGAGTTTGTAGAAAACAACCCAGAATAGCCTTAGGCTACTTCAATATTACACAGTACATCTTTCAAATACATATATAATTCTAAAACATACTCAGTTTTTTCTAACTTTTATATAGTAGCAGTTATGTATTGGAAAGGGAGTTTTATCATACGACTAAATAACTAATCTCAGATCTGAAATACCCAGTAACTGTTCACCAAGAGCAAAAACAAAAACAAAAAAAACAGAATGATAATCGGAAAATTAATATCAATATGATAACTAAATGTTATTTATTTATTTATTTATTTATTTTACCTTTCAAAGCTTCTATTTTATCAGGGTTTCCTTCATATTCTTTTGTAACATTTCTGATTCTGGAAAAAAGAAAAGAGACTTCAAATTATGACAGTTTTCTTCAGTTGGTAATTCTAGGTTTGGTTGACATGATGGATGTATCTGCCCTTCAGAGTATAGGAAGAGCTGGAATTTTACCCTCAGGCAGTCAAGCTTGTGTGAGAGCATCAGCTAGACCATTTCTTCCCAGCCTTGGTTGCACATTAGCTTCACCTGTGAAGTTTTCAAATCTACGTATGCTTGGAACATCACCAGATCGTATGATTCCAACAATTGAGGTGAAGCCTGACATTGGTATTGAGAACTAGGATCATCTCGAAACCGCAAAGCCCAGGAACCTAGACCAAGAGGTAACATAGGCATCCATTACTTACTAAAGGGCTCGTTGTGAACTACTTAATCAGGTTGGAGATGTCTTTGGTTATCTCGAGTCAAGGCCAGGGTGGAGTAAGGGAGAGAGGCAAAAATCCTAATAGTAAGAACATGGGTTTTACTACCCAACTGAGCTCATCCCAGCTATAACATTTAGTAGCTCTGTTACTTTATTCCAGGTAAATTTCAGCTTTTGCAACCTAAAAATTTGGAGTGCTTTAGGGTTGTGTTGAAGGATGAGTAAAATACTTTATCACGCATGCATAGTGTTTGGTTCTTCGTAAGTATTCAATAACCATAAGATGATATTGGTTAGATGATGATGATGATAGTAATAGAAAGAATGGAAATAGCATGCTGGGTGCTATTATAGATCTGGAATTCTAGGCAGTTTACCTATTTTATTTTATCAGGTAAATATATAATCTATAAACTGAATCAAATTTATGTTTCTTTGTCATCAAACGATTCAGGTTCCATTCATATTGAACAGTTTAGATTTTTTCATTTCTGTTTTAATTCATTTTACCATCATTCTATAGTACTTATAGTTGGGTGAGGTGCTAAAGAGATAGAAAAATAAAAATAAACACATCAAACAAAGCCATTGCTTTGCTCTGAGCTAATCCGTTGAAGGTTAAACCTAGCTTAGGTGACAGGAAAAATATAAGTATGGAAGATAAATGTGGAACAGTGTAAAATAAAAAGTGAAGTGCTTCTAGAAGCTTTAGTAGCCTGGAATGATCTGAGACAATTTACAGAGGCCTGACATAATGCTGGACACAGATGGATGAACAAAATTTGTATAGTCAGGGATGTTGAGAATTTCTTCTTCTTTTTTTTTAAATTTGGAAATAAAAGTAACCAGCACTAAGCAAAGCCACTCTAAAAATCACATCTCGCCCAGACGATGTGGCTCAGTGTATTGAGTGTCTTCCCATGGACTGAGAGGTCCCGGTTTGATTCCCAGTCAGAGCACATGCCTGGGTTGCAATCTCGATCCCCAGTAGGGGGCGTGCAGGAGAGAGCTGATGGATGTTTCTCTCACATTGATGTTTCTCTCTCTCTCTCTCAAAAAAATCAATAAAATAAAACATATAAAAACATATAAAAAATCAAAAGGCACATCTTCCTCAATTCCCTTTGTGACTATCTCTAGGTCTTCTCTTCCTTCCTCTTCCCTGCTCTTTCATCCTCTTTGAAAAGGCAATAAATAGAACAGGGAAGAGAAGATAAAAATATTGAGAGAAACAATAGGGAGTATAATAAATGAGGTGGGAGCAGAGTATGATTAAAAGAGTCCAGGCAAAACAAAGGGCGAGGTTGAGGCTAACATCGGAGAAGACAAACAACAGGTAAAAGATTGAGACTCTAGGTAAGGGTTTTGTTGAATTATCTTTGTGGGTGAAATATCAGTTTGTATTTAATATGTCAATAATATAAGACCACAAAGGGTGCAGGGATTTTTCTTTAAACTTGAAGTTGGAAGTGATGGACACAGCATGGATGAGGTTAGGTGGGAGCCATCTCCAGGGCACTAAAGAGAACTTGGCTTGTTTTAGGTGTGAACTACCAGCTCCTCATTCTTTGGTCTGTTCTTCACTTGCATCCTTGTTACCTGATGGCTTCTTTCCCATGGAATTCTGGAGAAACTGGTTCAAAACAGTCATTAGATGAAGGACCAAGATCTATTTCATCTTCAAGGACCATGTGATCAGCATTATGTTGTCGTGACCAAAAGGAGGACTTCAGGAAAAACAAGGGTGGATATCGATGTCCATATTTATCTACGTGGCCAGGAGACAAATACTGGGTCAATCACCACGATAAGGGAGAAAGTCACCCCAAGGTGGCACAGCAATGTAAACATTTTGCCAATAAACTTGAACACATGGTCGACACACACAAAAAAGTACACATTTTGATATGTGTAGCTTCATAAGGAGAAAAAAAATCACTAAGATGTCTCTCTATTATAATGATTGTTCCTACAGGAAGAACTGAAGCTGTGACTTTAAAAAATTCTGGAGGAACCTAAATAAATATTAAGACTCTTCTTAACCCCAAGAAAGCCAGGTACCGCAAGACACATCAAGCATGCTGAATTCTATCTGGGAGTCCAGGTGTTATTACATGGCAAAGGAGGAAGAAACTGAGGAGTGACTATTGGATAAAAAAAAGCAAATATCCCAAGAGGAGATAAATTAGGATTTTACAAAAATAAGTGACACCTTGTAAGAAAGGGAGATAATGAGGCAAAAGAGTTTATTGAAATTGAACACAGAGCGGAATGCTAACAAGCTAATTTGTATTTATGCCTTATCTCATCTCCAAATTATAAATGTCCTCTGAAGCAAATTTATGATCTGCTTTAAGAACATATTATCCATGAGTCTCTTTCAGTATATTTGCTCTTCTGTTTTCCTGTATGTGAAGGGACATTATGAAATGGAAGAAGTTTATTTCTCTAAGATTCTGCAACTGACTTTCACTGTAAGACTGATGGGTTTTCAAACTTCTGTGTACTTTTCACATGTTCAGTCATTCATTCATCCAATAAATATACACTGAGCACTCTCTCTATACCTCGCATATGTTATTTTATTAGTTGATACCCATCTTTCCCCTTTGGTTAGGAAGCCTAGCAAGTAAAAGCACGTAGCTTAATTGGATACATTCTGCCATGAGATTTATTAATACATGATTCTATCATTTCATCTAATTAGTTTTCCTTTCTGTCACTCATACTTCTTATCTTTAAAAGAATTTTTAACAAAGTCACCTTGTTCAAATTCAGGCTTAAATTTAGGCTTAATGGATGGATGATGCAGATAATTCCAACTGTATAATAAATGTATGAGCAAAAAATTGTAGGTTCTGACATCTATTATTCTGGATTCTCCTCAAAGGCAGAGGCAGTTACTGTTCTTAAGGGATTATCTAAAACAACATGATCAAGTCACTGCGTCAAGACCTTACTCTGCACCTTTACTCTTCATTCTTCCCTTTCTACAAGTGTTTAGTCGTTGTTGACCTTTTTACCTACTTAATGTGTTTATTTCATTAGTGATTTTCCTATTTTTTCCAGCTTTACTGAAATATGATTGACAAATAAAAATTGTCTATATGTTTAAGGTGTACAATGTGATGTTTTGTGAAATCATTACCCCCATCGAGCTAATTAACATATCCATCACCGCACATAGTTCCCGTTTTTCTGGGTGTGTTTGCATGGTAAGAACACTTGAGACCTATCGTAGCAAATTTTAAACATATCATACATTATTACTAATTATAGTGATCATGTTATACATTAGATCTCCAGAACTTCATCTTATAAATAAAAATTTATAACATCTCCCATTTCTTCACCCACCCCTACCCTCAACCCCTGGTAACCACCATTCAACTCTCTGTTACTGTGAGTTTGACTATTTAGATTCCATGTATACATGAGATGCAGTATTTGTCTTTCTGTGTCTGGCTTATTTCACCTAGCATAGCGTCCTCTGCATTCATCCACGTTGTTGTGAATGGCAGAATTTCTTTCTTTTTTAAGGCTGAATAATATTCTATCGTAGATAGATAGATGATAGATAGATAGATAGATAGATGATAGATAGATAGATAGATAGATAGATAGATAGATAGATAGATAGATAGATAGATGATAGATAGATGATGATAGATAGATGATAGATAGATAGATAGATAGATAGATAGATAGATAGATAGATAGATAGATAGATAACACATTTTCTTTATCTATTCACCCACTGATGAACACTTAGGTTGTTCCCATGTCTTGGCTACTGTGAAAACACTCCATGAACATGGGAGTACAGATACCTCTTTGAGACAGTGATTGTATTTCCCTTGGATATATACCCAGGAGTGGGATTGCTGGATTAAATGTATAACAGAGGCCCTTGGTGTTCTGTTTGAATAGGAAATGCTGAGGTAAAAGACACAGAACCTGCCTTTTGATCATAGAAGGAGGAAGAAAAAAAATAATGCACCAGCATTTCAGCCACAAGTATTTACTGAGTCCCGAGTGTGCACCAGGCACTGAGGTGGGTGCTTGGGCTTTATCTGTGCACAAAACAGATCCTTGCTTTTGTGGAACTCATATTCTTTTATGTTGCAAGGTGATAAAAATGAAAACTGGCTCTGGCTGGTTTGGCTCAGCGGTTAGAGCGTCAGCCTGCGGACCAGAGAGTCCCGGGTTCGGTTCCCGCTAAGGGCACGTGCCTCGGTTGCAGTTTGTCCCCAGCTCCGGTTGGGGTCGTATGGGTGGCGGCCAGTCAATGTGTCTCTCTCACATTGATGTTTCTCTCTCTCTCTTCCTCCCTCTCTCCCTCCCGCTCTGTCCGAAGATAAATGCAAAAATGTCCTCGGGTGAGGATAAAAAAAAAAAAATGAAAACTGGTCGCCTATTGACTTTCCTGTTGTGAAACTGTGTGGAGATTTTAAAAAATACAGACACCTTGGTCCCATCACTGACTAACTGAATCACAGTCTCTTGGAGTTGAGCTGGGCTTGGAAGTTTTTCAAGTTCCCCAGGTGGTTCCGATGTGCAGCATGGAGCTAAAGACTTGGACAAAGCAGCTATAAATTCCTGTGACTAAATACCCACCGAGACCCACTTAGGAACTAGCTTTCTAAGCATCTGTTAAAAAAGAAGCAAGCTATGCAACTGGAGTAGAGTGCAGTTCAAACAAAGGTTAGGCATTCTAGAAGCAAAATTCAGGCTTTAGCTCTGACCAGTCAAATAGCAAGAGAGAACTAAAGAACTGATTTGGTCAGTGGCGACAACCTTGTTCATTTCAATGACCCTGATGCACAAAAGTAGTTCTTAAACTATAAACAACACGTGTTAGGAGATTCGTTTCAGGAAGTAAAACGATTAAAATGATGTTCGATTTTAATCGTATCACTACTCACTTGGCAAAATTTTGTCAAAATAAATCGTCAATGCCAGATAGAGGAAAGTATCAAAAGCCAACATAAAATGTACTGCTATTATTTGATTTAAGTAGTTCGATGAATCAGGATATGCGTTGGAATTCACATCATAGTCCACCCGTAAAAGCTGAAAATTAAAAAGCAATGAATGAAAGGAAGTTAGGTTTCTGATCCATTTTAAACAGGTTTAGCATAAAAATAAAACAGCTACTCTTTGCCCCCTACCGGGAATACAGAGTTGAATAAGACTGCCTACTTTACGATTCTCATATCGACTGGAAAGCATGCACATGGGATCAACTACAATGCAATTGAATAACTGCAATGCTATAAAACATGTTCCCAATGAAATGGGAATGTCAGGAGGAGGGAGGGAAGGATGGGAAAGGATGACATTGGAGCTTAGCCTTCAATACATCTTCACCAAATTGGACACAGGAAGAAGGTGTGGTGCTCCTTGAAAATGAGAGAGAATGTATGCTCTTGGAAAAGCCACTGGTGTGTTTGAGAACGAGTGACAGAAGTGGGCTGGTCGACAATGTGCCAGCTAATGAGTACTTTATAATGGGACGATGCTCAATCCACTGAGCCACACCAGCCAGGCCATTGTGTCCGTATTTAATGAGCAGCCAAAGAAAACACTTCAAAGAATTATATATTGGCCTTACATATTTTACTGGGCTAAGTGCTTCTAAAGCTTTTCAAACCTCGCAACAGTCTTGATTAGGATTTTATACCTTACAGCACAGCATAGAAATGACTACAGACGATTAGATTCCAGAGAGGAGACAAACATAGGGTTAATACATAGCAAAACAAGACTTTATTTCTTACTTAAATATAATTTATTTTATTTTATAATCTCACGTTCTGAGATTGGAGTTACTCCTATTCCTCAGTGCATAGAGCAAATTATAATTGTTGTGTTGAAGGTAATTATTATACCTAATTTCACCAGGAGGTTGTCTCTAGACACTTATCGATGATTGCATAGCAAATGTAACCAAAGTTTAACATGCTGGTATTTTATTTTAATAAAGTAAATAATGTAATAAAAAATATTCCAGAGAGGAAAGATGGTTCAGAACTGTCATTAATAAGCAATGAGATAGCTTCTCACCTGGGCCATTCCAAGCACAAAGGCAAAGGGGCTGAGAAGACCCAACATCCACTCCAAGGATGCAGGGAGATGCCTGTTCAGTACCATGAATCCTAGGCTCCCCCAAAAGACAATGAGGAGGAACACGACCAGGCTAGTGAGGAAAGGTTTCTTTATCAAGACGCTCATGAGAAAAGCCAAGGCTATCTAAAACGAGAGAAGATGCAGTTGGTTCATGTTTCTCTACAAATTATTCCTGACATGAAAAAATAAGAAATCAAATACACAAAGTTAGAGTTATATTATTAGTCTATGCATAAAATACAAAATGATGATCTGAAATTTGCACTACAAATTGGCATTACAAAACACTACAGATCAAATACCAGTCCACAGACCTTCGCATGCAAATAGGCAGAGAAGAAAAGGGATATGTAGAACAACAGCCTATTTAAAAACTAACGCTCAATCCCGTTAGATGGAAAAAAATTTAATTCACCAACTCACCAAAGACAGTCCATAGAGGAGGAAGAGGGTGAAGACCACCATGAAGCCAGTCCAAATGATAAGTGGGGCAGATTTTATAATAAGCACCAAGAAAAGGGTAGCGATGAAGATGGGAACACAATAGAGCAAACCCCAGGAGAGCCTAATGGGGAAACAAGATGTTATTTTAGTATTTCATGTTCAACTGGAAAGGACCTACTGTGGATTCTAACATCACTGATTCATTCGTTCCAATCACACATTCATTCATTCAGCAAGATATTTTATTGAGTGCTTGGGATATATAAATACTAGGTAAATATTTTGGAAAGAATTCCCAAGAAATTAAGAATACCCTTTTTCCTAAAATTACTTCTGGAAACACACACATTTGCTCACACCACTCATACACACACATTATTATGAGAAACAGAAAACAAGCTTCTAGTCTGATAGATTTCAGTTCTACATTTTCTCTGTTGTGCTCTTCTTCTGTGACCTCGAACACACTCTGCAAACCTTCTAAATCCTCTGAGTGCTCTGGACATTTGGAATAATACCACAGTGAGACTCAAAGAGGTCCCATCTATATAGGACCCTGTCCTCGTATGGGTAACTCCTCAGTGAATCACAGGCCCTGTTCTCGTCTCTGGAGGTGAGGAGATTCGTGAATTTCTTTGGAGATAAAAAAAAAAAAATTTATTCTTCAGGTGTAATTCTGTTCTTCTCTCTTTTTCCAAAAGCTGTTTTGTCTTTCTCCAGGTGTGTACACCAAAGAGTCTACATGGTTGCCTATAAGATTATCCATTTTCTGTTAAGCTAGGATAGTTCGCTTTCCTTTATTCAATTCCTTTATCTTGTTTATTAATATTCTTTGAAGGGTATAATGAAATGACATTAAAAACAAAAACGAAACAGCAGGTGAACCAACAAAATAATAACCGACACACACAGCAAGTACTCTGTGCCGGATAATATTTTAAGAACTTCGCAAATATGAAATCGTTTTATTCTCACAGGAGTTCAATGCGGAAATACCATTATTTTCCTCATGTTATAGACAAAGAACCTACTCAACAAGGATGTTAAGGAACTATTTTTCAAGTCCACGTATTTTGGCTCTAGAGTCTTTAGATTCCACTGTTTTGCCAAACTTCCCTTTATTGACTGTTAATTTGATAAAGGGGTCAATATTGATTTGTAGGATTTCCTTCCAGACTCCTAATTTGTTTCCATATGCATATTGCACCTGGCTCCCTAGCCTCCCTGGTATTCCCACTTCCTCCTTACTATTTATAAACATCACCTCTGTGCCCTATCAGCCCATTATTCACAAGTTCTCACGCAGGACTTTGTCCATGCCTGGAACTGCTCAATGTGTGACGTTTTATTTATTTATTTATTTATTTATTTATTTATTTATTCATCCTCACCTGAGGACATTTGTGCATTTATCTTCAGATAGAGTAGGAGGGAGAGAGGGAAGAAGAGAGAGAGAGAAACATTGATGTGAGAGAGACACATTGAGTGGTTGCCACCCACTGGACTCGAACCGGGGCTGGGACAATCTGCAACCGAGGTACGTGCCCTTAGCAGGAACCGAACCCGGGACTCTCTGGTCCGCGGGCCGATGCTCTAACCGCTGAGCCAAACCGCCAGGGCTCAATGTGTGATATTTTAAATTCAAATTACCCAGCCCCTATTTTCCATCCTGTTCTGACAGTTTATCCATCATACCTGATCTCCAAAAGAGCTTCTAATGCTTGACTTCTTTTTTTTCCCTTTCAGGCTCATCCTGGCTTGAATTCCACTTCCGGCGTAGACACCAAGGTCTATCACTTCTACCACACTCTTTCCTGCAGACTCAGTGGCCATGCCCTACAACTTCTGTTTTGCAGTCACCCAGAAGACCCAGCCCTGATGTTCTCTCTTTGGTCAGAGATGCGTAATAACCCCCAGCCTCAGCCCGGCAAGCATTACACTAAGCACAATTTATTTCATCCACAAGAAAAAGGTAGAAAGTCATTAGGTTTGAGTAATGATGCTTTGAAGAAGCCCACTCTCCCTAAATTCCTACACTCATTGTCTTGTGCTCCATACACTTTACTCACCAGAAGGCTGAATTTCGAAGACCCATCATGGTCATCAAGCCCTTCATCCGTTTCCTCTCTCTTGTGACATTAATAGAGGCATAGTAAGTGAATGGGGTGAAGAAAATAATGTAGAAGAAAATGAGGATATTCGTGCTGAACCAATCTTGATAAACAAAGGGATGTATCTTCATAGTTTTTCCAGTCACTGACATCAATTCCTCCAACACTGAGTGATTTGTTGTGACCTGAAGAAAGACATTGATGCACATATTGGTATTTTCATGGACGACAGGCTCGGTTTTCTTTCAATCATCTCTTTTCCTATGAACACATAACAGGCGTGATGCTAGCCCAACTTCTCACTTCTGTGGTCCGCCCCTGGCCCATTTGGAGTCTCCACTCCAGGTCTCCTGAGCTACACACAGTTCCCCGGATTTGCTATGTTTTATCACCTCCCTGCCTAACATTGCCTGATGATGTTCCTGAAATGTCTTTCTGACATTATCTCTTCAGCAAAGCCCTCACCTCAAGTTTCAGTTTTAAATGTCATTTCAATGAGGAATTCTCCCATGGCATTCTAGGCTGAGAAGTGTTTCCCTGTTTCCCTGTAAGGACGTTATTAACACCTCTATGATGGCCTGACCCTCCTCTTCTAATAATTTTATTATATGCCCAGCTTCCTGAGAAGGCTGTCTTCTCCAAGGAGAAAATGTCTCTTCTGTTTATGTGTATTCCCCAGGGCACAACATTAAGTAAATGTTGTTGTGAAGAAACCAGTAAGTAAATGAAAGAACAAGGCGATTGATTTATTTTTTCTTTGATGAAACTTTTAAAGTTGATTTTAGAGAGAGAAACATTGATGTGAAAGAGAAGCATCAATCAGTTGCCTCCCGTATGCACCTCCAACGAGGATCGAACCCAGAACCTAGATATGTGCCCTGACTGGAATCGAACCTGCAACCTTTCAGTGCATGGGACGACACTCCAACCAACTGAGCCACACCAGCCAGTACTGATACCGCTGCTCTGCACTGAACATGATTAGTTTGCACTGGGCATTTTTGTACTCACGTCTATAATGGCAGCATTAATGGCAGCTTGGAGGGCCACAAAACCTTCATCCCAGAATTCTGTAACTGCACATCTAACATCTTCTATATACCCCGTCCAACAATGAGCTTTAAGGGGGGAAAAGCATAACTGTCATTATGGATTAGTTCGGTCTTGGTGATAGGAAACAGTGAACTTTACCATGGTCCTAAATTCCAGCTGTTCTTATTTTGACTCAGAGCGTGTGAAAACACAGATTATAGTAATGATGCTCAGACGGGGGTGGTGGGCAGAGCATGGCTAGAAAACGAGATGCATCGATGATAATGCACACACGAAGCTCTCTCACGCTCTCTCTGTGCTTCCTCGCCGGCGGAGAGTGCCGGTGCGCTCTTTTCTTTTCCGATTTTGTATGGTGAAAACAGTATCATTTGATTTTTCAAAAGTCAGCAGGGCCTTCTATGAACTGAGAAACACTACCCTAAGTTGAGCCTAACATTGGCTATCACGCAGGCACAATGAGCACATGTAAGTTTGGATGAGATAATTTACTATGTTTAAATCATGTCAATCAAAACATCTTTTGAAGAGAAAAATATATACTTGTTAAAAAAGGTCTACCACCAGGCCAGTGTGGCTCAGTGGTTGAGCGTCGACCCATGCACCAAGAGGTCGCCGGTTTGACTCCCAGTCAGGGCACATGCCCAGGTTGTGGGCCCGATCCCCAGTGGGGGGGTATGCTGGAGGCAGCCAATCGATGTTCTCTCTCATCGGTATTTCCATCTCTCTCTCCCTCTCCCTTCCTGTCTCTCTCTAACATCAATAAAGAAAAAAAAATTTTTTTTTAAGTCTACCAGTCCATTGAGAATTAAACAACATTAAAGAGAGATCATTTAATATGACAAATTAAAATTGAGTATAGAAATTAAATGCATTTTTTATTATACTTTTAAAATCATTTAAAATTATTTAGATATTCAAATGATATAAGGCAATAAAATAAACACATATGTACCTGTGATCAAATTATAAAAATAAACAACTTTATTTTCTTTTAATAATATATTACATATATGTATACATGTATTTTATCTATACATATATGTATATATGTAAATATAAGTATATATATATATAAAACCACCATATAATACAGTATGTTAATATACTCCAAAATCAATGTATATTTAAAAAAAACATTTTTTTCTTTATTGATTTTTAGAGAGAGAGGGAGAGGGAGAGAGAGATAGAAACATCGATGAGAGAGAACATCGATTGGCCACCTCTTGCATGCCCCCCACTGGGGATTGGGCCCACAACCTGGGCATGTGCCCTGACTGGGAATCGAACCGGCGACCTCTTGGTGCATGGGTCGACGCTCAACCACTGAGCCACACCGGCCGGACAATGTACGTTTGTGAAATGTGTTGATTGTCCTGTTGATATCACCATCATAGATAAAGATTTTAAAATTCACTGTACTGCCTTGGCCAGTTTGGTTCAGCGGTTAGAGCATCGGCCTGCAGACCAGAGAGTCCCGGGTTCAGTTCCTACTAAAGGCATGTACCTCAGTTGCAATTTGTCCCCAGGCCCAGTTGGGGTTGTGTGGGTGGCAGCCAGTCGATGTGTCTCTACCACATTGAGTTTCTCTCTCTTTCTTCCTCCCTCTCTCCCTCTCACTCTATCTGAAGATGAATGCAAAAATGTCCTAGGGTGAGGATAAATAAATAAATAAATAAAAATAAGTTTTAAAAAAATTCACTGTACTAACATCTATTTCCACATATGGCTTGTGTAATAATTGAAATAGAAAATAGTGGAATTGTATAGTTAGAAATTTACCTGAGTGGTCCTTGTGTTCCTTTATCATTGGAATTCTTTTTCCCGGGTAGAATTTCAACTTATATAAGAATGTATTAGTAAAGATGACTCCTATCGTTTCCCCTGGAAAATATGCTACTAATTCTTTCATACTTTCTTCACTAGACAGTCCCAAGATTTCTTTACCTGCCATTACAAGAAGGGGATATTAGAGTTAGTAAATTATTAGGAGATTAACTTCAGGTTTCATGTTCAATTGTTTTCCCTAAAGTCTTTATGGAAATCAAATATTGATTTGGAGTAAGTCAGGCACAGTAAAGGTTGGGGAGAAACATTTCCCAGATTGTGTACAGTCAGAAGGCATACATGAAAATCAGTTCTTTCCATGTGTTGGAATTATTGAACCAATTTCAACTACACATAATATACTATACCAATTAAACTATTCACAGAAGAATTAGCATTACAATAAATCTAAAATGGCATACATATATATGTAAATATATATTTAAATCATAATTAGGTACTGGTTTATATAAGATAAAAATAACTATATAACTTTATTTTCCTTCAACAACTCTCACAGTATGGTTAATATGCTGAAGAAAGAAGAGTGAAAACGTAAAAAATATGTTGAGTGATTATGTTGATATCACTAAAATAATTCCTCTTTTTTGCTAATATTGTGCTCAGTTGCAAATAGATGCTTTATTAAGACTGAAAAAAATGATGCCCTGGCCAGTTTGGCTCAGCGGTTAGAGCGTCGGCCCGCAGACCAGAGAGTCCCAGGTTCGGTTCCCGCTAAGGGCACGTACCTCGGTTGCAGTTTGTCCCTGGCCCTGGTTGGGGTTGTGTGGGTGGCAACCACTCGATGTGTCTCTCTCACATCGATATTTCTCTCTCTCTCTCTTCCTCCCTCTCTCCCTCCTGCTCTGTCTGAAGATAAATGCAAAAATGTCCTCAGGTGAGAATAAAAAAATAAAAAAAAGACTGAAAAAAATGAGAAGGAATACAAGGAAAGTTCTGGATTGGTGTGGGAATGCCAAAGATAAAAGTAGAGGGAGTAGGCAGCATGTATTCTGATAAAATTAACTCTTTTCCCCCTAGAATCTATTCCTTAAATAAGTTATGATCATGAGCAAATCACTTAACCTTTGTTACTCAATTTTCATATTTGTAAAATAAACTTAACAATACCAATGATTAGTAGTACAGAATATTAATACATAGTACAGATAACTATAATACTGAATACTACTATTAATATTACAGAATAATATTCTATTACTATAGAATAACGTCCAAAAATCTAGCACATAGTAGCATTTGTTGAATACTTATTATCATAATTGCAATGACTTTCCTTGTAAAATAAAGATAATAACACATTCATTGTGAAGACAAACTCTATGTAAAGATCTTGCAGACAGTGGTCATGTAATGAATATTTATTATCACAATGGCATGTGACTTTTAACAAAGGTATTGTTGAGACGCACAAGTTCATGACATGGGGACTCTCAGGAGGACCTTGTGAAACAGGGTGAGAGCAAATACATCTCAGGATAGACAGAAAGACTACACCTCAGGTGCACAGTCAGGTCAGGTTAAGATCTTGAATCAAAAGTGGATTCAATATTTGCAGGCAAGATGCACAGTGTAGACATGAACTAACGGTGTGATGTTTGGTGAGGTACCATGGAAACCTTGGGATGTCTACACCCATCCACCTGGCCTGCGTGCGATGAAGCAAGGACAGGAAGTTAAAGTCCACATAATCTGGGAACTGTGGTCACAGAAACTCCAAATGATAAGGGCCTGGACACAGACTACAGAGTGGGTGGACTTCCGGAGACTGAATTCAGATAAGGGGCCAGAATCCAAACACAACATTAATGGTTACCTAGGATAGGGTGGAATCATGGACAGAGGTTGATGAAAAGAAGAGACATTTTATAACTTCCAGAGTCTGGAAGGATTAAGAGTCACAGGTTTTCTTACAATAACTACTCTTGGTAGGGAATTATGGTGCCTAAAATTAATACTGAGTACCTTCTAAGTCATGTTTTTATATTCTTTTTAAAATTGAGATTTAATTCCGTAAAAGCCATCCTTTGAAAGTGCAGTTTCACAGTTTTCAGTATATTCACAAAGCTGTGCAAGCAGGAAGCCACTGTTAAATTGCAACTCAACTCGCATTTATGGGACAAGCACCACGGATTCCCCTTTGACATGTATATTTGTAAAGAAAACAAAACTGTTGTTTTTAATTGCCTGACATCCAGTCCTCCTAGTAAACACCCTAAAATTTATCTAGGACACTGCCCCTCTTCCATTCACACACCATGTGATTTGGATGTGGTTCACAGAGTGACCTGGGAACCCAACTGGTGGTCAATGGCAATACTTTATCTCCCTATCCAATGAGATTGGTTCTTGATGGACCAAGATCAAGATTCATCTAAAGCAGACCACTTGTTTCAATGGGTATAATCTCTGAAATTATTTTGAGCTGTTGGGAAAGATCTTTATTCCTTCCCCTGGAGTTGTTTATGTGGTTGGGCTTAGAACTGGAGATCCTGAAGACCAACTCTGCATCTGTTTGGGGAGAGCCAACCTGTGAATGAAGGCAGCTCACGTAGCTCTAGACCTGAGACGCAGAGACATATTTCCTCCTCTACTGTTGACACTCCTCTATCCAGCTGTGAGCTGATACTCTTTTTCCTTAAGCTGGACAAAAGATGTCCCTTTTCCTTAAGACAAGATGAATCGGAATGCTCTCGCTCTCAACTGAAATATTCACGAAAAGTACAGTATTGCTAACCTTATTTTGAATATGGTGGTAATGAGACTCAGAGAGGTTGACGACTTGTAAAACGTACTAGAGTCACAATGCAGAACTACTTTAGTCAAACGTTGCCTGACACTATGTCCAGTTCTCCTGCCTCAGCACTAGGCTTCTCCTGGAATTTCAGGAAATTGTTACAGACAGGAGCTTGACAGTAAGAATGCTTGCCTTATTTTTCATTGATAAGTACCTCAACACTGACGGGTAAAAACTTAAAACATAGAATGCTTTTCAACAGCACCTTCAAATATAGTAAGACAACCTTTTGGGTAGTAAACGGTGAGAGTACAAGTCCTATAATCAAATGCAAGAAGAGAAAACATTGGGTTTCTGTTTTGTTGTTTTTGTACATAATAATAAGCAAACACTAGAGCAGCAGTCTCCTTCTAGTAACAAAACTTCCCCAGCTACACGTTCAACAACTTGCTCAACACTCCTACTTTTCAGCATCTACCCATTTGTGTATTCCATGCTTCCCCAACCAAGATCAGCAGATTTTTTTTTTTTTTTTTTTTGAAAGACTGTGCACTCCAAGAGGTAATCCCTTGCTGGGCAAGAAATACATTCACAGTTTGGACTTCAATATTGAGAGATGGCCTCTTACTTCCAACAAAAGGGAAAATACATTCACATTTCACATAATCTAGAAATTGTAACAACGGACACAGTGCAAATGAAATGCATGAACCAAATATGGACATTAGAAATTCCTCTCAGGTTGCTAGGAAACTCACCATGCATAAAGGAGACCGAGGACACTTTACTCATTATCTGTTGGGTAGTATTGGTGACAGGTGTGTAGGCCATAGTAAATTTAGATAGGTTCAATGAATCTACCCGTCCCAGGTCTATGGCACTCTGTGAAGAAAAATCGATGACTTCATGACGACTAGGATACAGGTACAAAATAAGTAGGAGGAACAATGAGCCCAGGCACTCCTACACAACGCAAGAGAAAAAATACAGAAAACGACGATTTCAAATTAGTTGTCCACAATCATTTGGTCACGCAGTTTGTCTCGTGCGCTTTTCTAACTTCGATATATCCCACCTTATGACCCATTTAAAATATAGGCAGTACACATTTCAGCAACCTGTGTAGTATCAATGAGCTATTACTAGAAATTAAAATTTTTTGGATCCACAGCACCAGTCTAAAGCAGGCACTGGTCACGACAAGATGACAGGTGACAGTTTCAGGGCACTGCTTCATCAGTGGTGACACACTGCTTACACGCCAAGATTCTCGTGTTGGAAACTCAACAGCGTGTTGGCAACCCGAGAAACACTGTCTTGGTTAGTTATCAATACTGGTCACTTAAAAACTTCCAATACAAAATCACTCTAAATGCATGAGTGTAGAAAAAATTCACGATAGATATACAGTAAAATTCCTACTTAGTTAACCACGTCACTTGGCTGTACCTATCTGATTTTTTAAAAAGATACCAAAGTGTAACCAGGATTTTTGTTACGTGGTAAGATTCCAAGTTCTAATACTAATTTTCTTCTTGGCACTAATCACATTTCCAAATTATCCACTAATTTTAAAGAGAACAATTTACTTTAAAAGAGAGGGAGAGAGAGAGATTCAAAAGAGAAAATGTTAGTTACTGCTTCTGCGGGTTGATTTGTTTACTGTATCTTTGGAGTACCCGTATCTTAACCCAAGTATCTGTGCATGGGAACGCCAGTAAAAAGTGTGATTACTGCCCTGGCCGGTTTGGCTCAGTGGTTAGAGCATCGGCCTGCGGTCCAGAGAGACCCAGGTTCGGTTCCCGCTAAGGGCATGTACCTCAGTTGCGGTTTGTCCCCAGCCCCTGGTTGGTCGTGCGGGAAGCAGCCACTCGATGTGTCCCTTTCATGTCGATGTTTCTCTCTCTCCCTCCCACTCTATCTGAACAAAAAATGGAGAAATGTCCTCGGGTGAGGATAAAAAAAAAAAAAAGAAAAAAGTGTGATTATTGACTTTTTAAACATTTGTTGGGTTCTCAGCAGACCACCTTCGGTACTTTTAGAATCGAAATGACGAGTCTGTTATCAAAATATCTTGAGAAAGATTTGTGATTCAAGCAATCACCTTCTCCTGTTGTACAAAGGTGTTTTATTTTTTTGGAGGGGAAATAAACCAAGCAGAGATACCTCCAAGGAACCTACATTTTTCGAGCATACATACAAGAAATAGATATCGGATCCTACCATCAAGGTCTCCCTTTTCAGTCTCCATTTTTTAAGCAAGTTCTTGCATAGTAAGGCCCAAGTCTGTCGACACACACTTATCTCTCTCTTATTCATGTTGCCTGTTTAATAATAAAAAAGAGGGAGAGGTGAAGTCAATGCGCAGGTCTCTGTGCGAAGAAATACCCTGCAAACACAGCGAGGGGGAACCAGACCGCTCCGGGTTCTGGGTGAGAGCCTGGCCTCTGAGTGCTCCGAGGTCAGCGCTCTAGCTCCGGGACCCGCTCCCCCCCCACCCTTTACCCCATCGTTCTGTTGTTGTTGTTGTTTGTTACACCCTGTGCCAGTTGTCCATTAATCGCCTCTCAGCTCCAAACACTCTGCTCACAGCCCTGCTCTATGAGAACGGACCTGGGCTCTTTACATGTTATTCTTTGCAGGAAGAAGAGCTTTCCTTCCTGGTATCAGAGGGGTTCATCTGCCTAGTTCCTAGGGAATGTACGTCCCCACCACACACACACACTTCCAGACTAAATGATCCCCTCCAATGCAAAGTGCCTGGGCGGTGCAGGCTGCACTGTGTGTTTTCTCTCACTCCTGAGTCGAGGAGCCCTACAGTGACCTGTAGCCCCGGCACGCTAGAGCCTTCTCCCCAGAGCTCTGTTTCCATCTGCTCCCCTGTTGCAAAGACAGTGCACCCCAGTCTCTGTGTCTGTAGCTCGCCAATCAGGCTTCTCTGCCATTCGGCGGGCTGAAACCACACCTTATGCAAGCACACCTTATCCAATACCTTATCTCCCCACTTAGTATTCATAAAAATGATGAGGGCGAGACAAGGAACTTGGGAGACCCCCTCAGTGTCCCTCAGGCTACAAACCTGCCTCTTCTCAGAATATTTACTCCTAAGAGGCAGAGCGATAAGCCCCTGAGGGAGGAACAGGGGTCCCGGTCAGCCCCACACAAAGACCTGTTGTAGCATCTTGGGTTGACGCAGTAGACAGCAGCTACTGGGCTTGGGGGGAAATCTGTGAACAGTCCCACCCCTACCTCTACCTCGGTCCTCAGAACATTCGTAGTGCTGCTAAGGAACAGGCGAGCTGCTTCCCTGGAACAGAGGAAAGAAAGCTCCTTCCCTATGACATGACTCCGTGCTGCACAGAAGGCAACAGCCATGTCTCGTAGAGGGTGGGATGGACACCTTCCTGTCCCCATTCCTAAGCAAAGAGAAGTGGCCAGTGAGGTTTGCTGTGGGACGGAGAGGATGCTCTCACGTGCCCAAGACCTCCCAACATCTACAACATAAATCAGAACATAGGCCACGGATCAAGGCTGAGAAAATGTAAGAAGACTGAAATTATACGAAGCATCTTTTCTGACCATAGTGGTATGAAACTAGACATCAACAGCAAGAGGAAAGCTGGAAAATTTACAAATACGTGGGAACGAAACAACACGCTTCTGAACAACCAATGGGTCAAAGAAGACCTCAAAAGTGAGGTCAAAAGATGTCTTGAAACAAATGAAAAGGCAAGCACAACACACCACAACCTAGGGGATGTGGCAAAAGCACGTCTACAAGGGAAGTTTACAGTGATAAATGTATATATTATAAGAAAAATCCTCGCCCAGCCGGTGTGGCTCAGTGGTTGAGCATCGACCCATGCACCAAGAGGTCACTACATGCACAGGTTGTGGGCCAGATCCCCAGTGGGGGCATGCAGGAGGCGGCCAATCGATGTTCTCTCTCATCGATGTTTCTATCTCTCTCCCTCTCCCTTCCTTTCTCTCTAAAATCAATAAAGAAAAAAACATTTTTTAATGTTAAAAAAAAAGAAAAATCCTCAAATAAGTAACCCAACTTTATACCTTAAGAAACTGGAAAAGAACAAGATAAGCCCAAAGTTAGCAGAAGAAAGGAAATAACAAAGATCAGAGCTGAAATAAGTGAAATGGAGACCAGAAAAACAATAGAAAATATGGAGAAAACTAAGAGCTATTTTTTTAAAAGATAAACAAAATTGACAAACTTTTAACTAGACGAAGAAAAAAAAGAGAAAAGACACAAATACATAAAGTCAGAAATGAAAGAGGAGACACCACAACTGATATCAGAAAGATATAAGATCATAAGAAACTTCTATGAACAACCATATGCCAACAAATTGAATAACCTGGAAAAAATAGATACAACCTACTAAGACTAAATTATGAAAAAATAGAAAATAGAAACAGAGCAATAAAGAGTAAGGTGACTGAATCAATAATCAAAAACCTCCCAGCAAAGAGAACCCCAGGACAAGGTGGGCTCACTGGTGAATTCTACCAAACGCTTAAAAAAGAATGAATGCCAATCCTTCTCAAACTCTTCCAAAAAATTCAAGGGGAGGAAACACTCTCAAACTTATTCTACGTGGCCAGCATTACCTTATGCCAAAGCCAGACAATGACACTTTCATGAAAAGAGAAAACCACAGACCAATATCCCTGATGGCTATGGGTGCAAAAATTCTCAACAAAATACTAGCAAACTGAATTCAATTTATCTCTGAGAGGCGAGGATGGTTCAACATACGCAGATCAATAAATGTCATATATATATATATATTTAACCCTCACCTGAGGATATTTTTCTATTTATCTTCAGATAGAGTGGGCCAGGGATCGATCCACAACCGAGGTACATGCCCTTGACTAGAATCGAACCCGCGACTCTTTGGTCCACGGGCCGATGCTCCAACCACTGAGCCAAACTGGCCAGGGCTAGATACTATATTTTTAAGAGGTAAATTTAATCATGTATAAATTCTTGCTTGAAAGAATTGTTCATTGTATTTTATTCTCATGTTAAATCTGCTTTTTCTTTGCTTCTAGTTTTGTCCACATTCTTACCTTCGGTTGGACTTTATCAAGTTTTCTTTCCCCCTCTGTTTTCTTTCTTATCCCAAAGATTTAAAAAGTACTTATATTCCTATAAAAATTACTTTCAAATTTTGGACTTTCCTAAGGAATGGTCTTTTTAAAAATTTTATCCTTATTGTTGAAAGTATTACCAATGTCCCGCCCCATTCCTCCCATTCACCCCCTCTTCCTTGCTCCACCCACCCCCCATCACTGCACTATTGTCTGTATCCACTAGTTGTGCATATGTGCATATACGTTCTTTGCTTTATCTCTTCCCGCCACCCCTCCACCCCTCCTCTCTGAAGTCCCCCCCTTCACAGAAACCAAGACTTTCTAGATACCTTACCTCTGCTGAATTCTAACCTGAGCATTCTAGTTCTTATGAAATTTGGCCCAATCTCTCATTTGAAGTACACATAAATTCGATCTGTTTTTACCATGTATATAGTTAACTAGATTTGCCAATAGACTATACAGGTTCCAGGGGGGAGGATGTCATGCGATTGAGCTTGGGCTTGAGATGGAGGGTAGAAGTTCCACCCGACTGGGCTTCGATAGGCTTTAGCTGGATGGAAAACTCAGGGCCCTTTGGCTGGTGTGTAGGCTAGTTCGTTGGGAAAACACTCCACAGAATCTACCTAATAATGCAGAGAGCAGCGTTATTCCTCCGCGGATGTTGCACCAGGACTACAGCAGGGGACCACACCCTCCCCGTGGTGAAAGCAGCAGGTCACAGTTTTAGCATCTGCAGCCATGAGCAAAGAGTGCAGGGCATCCTAACAGGTGCTACAGGGCGTCTGCGGGTTCTACTGCGTTGAAAATGAAATGTATTTTAATAAACACTTTCTTGATAATTATTCAAAGTTGTATAAACATTTTTTGGGGACTGTATATATGTATATGAGTGTGTGTGTGTGTGTGTGTGTGTGTGTTGGAGTTGTGGTGGTGAGGATTAGATAGGGGAATTTCTACATACATTTTTTTTTTTTTTTTACAGCAGGGACCCAGAATCCTCCCAGAAGGAGCTGCCTCAGTGCACAGCAATAATACTGAACCTTTCCCTAGTCACCCAGTGTTACCCACTATGATCTGCTGGCCTGTCCTGAAACCCGTGGGTCTTGAATGCCCACAAAGGTCTTCCCTGCAGGAGGAAACTGCATCGAAGCTGACCTATAGAAAGCAGAGAGATTGGGGAATGCGCGTTCTGGGAAGCATGCGGGTGACTTGGAAGAAGGGCTCAGCACTTGAGCACAGAGCAGCGTCTCTACCCTGAATCGGGCTCTGAAGTCCTGAGTCGGAACTAAGCGGTCTCCGCCCTCTGTGTGTACACAGACCACAGGGCTGTCATAAGCTCCTCCGTCGTGAGAATGAGTGGGTGTGCCCTGCCCACTCATGGGACAAGATGTCACACAGGGCTGTGCTATTTCCTAGAGATAAAGCTCAAGGAAGGGGTCCAGAAGCCAGTTCCAATGGGAAGCATAGTAGCCAAGACAGCCTCAGAGAGCACTGCTGGGGAACCTACCCTGGCCGCTTCATGCGGCCGAGAGGCAAGTCCAGGGAGAAGCAGACCGAGTGAAGAGCGTAGAAAGCCCACGGAGAGACAGCTGGAGGGAGGCAGAGTGGCCAGGAAGAAAGCATTAGGTCAGGATGTCCAGTGAGAGGGGGCTGAGGATCCCCATAGATGGTTTCTAGTACAGAGAATTCAGAGTAGTCACTTGTCAAGGAACTGTGCAGGGCTGTGCAGGTGGGTCAGCTGGCCAAGAGGGCGATCTCCTCACTGTGGAATCAGCCACAGCCCCGTGCAGCATGGAAACGTCCGCCTGGCTCCAACCCCTGGACTCCCCATTGTAAATCAGCATTGCCTACTGTATTTCCCCTGAATGCACACCTGTTCTACAGCTCCTCCACAGACTGGCAACACGGATTCCTTTTTATACACATAGTAGGTAGTTCAAATTGCAATGGCTGGGATTAGTGCCCTGTCACGTGGTTATTAAATTCAGAACAAAATGTTTACACTGTGGGATCATGAAAAGTTCTGTTTACTGCAGAAGAAGGAGCATCTGAAATAATCTTGTGATGAGGAAAAGCTACACATTTCACAATCAAACTCAATACATGGCGTGCAGAGAGCAAAAAGTCCAGTTCGAAAATTCTGAGAGCCTGAGAGCGAGAGGCAGGACAAACAAATGCACAGGGTGGGCAGAGGCAGGCTCACAGTTGTTCGGATGGAATACGATACAATCACTGATAAATGATAAGACAAGAATAAATGCTGTGTTTTGTGTACTCACAACCGTAAACTTACTTTTGCCCACCCCTGTATTTCTGTAAATGTTTTTCGTAAACAGTCTCAAAGTCAGAAAAACAGTTCGTGCAGAATGCCCCCAAGTAATTGTGCAATGAAAGCAAAGACCTTCGAAACAATCTGGGTTTATAAATGAATTCTCAATATTCTTAGTTCTTCACAATCTGTGAGCAAATTTCAGACTATTCCTATACTCAGTTTCTAGCTAAAAACTATATAGTTCTTTTTTTAACTTATGTTTTAGCTCAATGCTTTCCTCTGTACAATTTTAAATACCAGATGTCCAAACACATCTAAATAGTCCATTAATTTTCAAAATAGTTTCTCCACAGATGGTGGGCATTCAATTCCAAAAGACTTATTTATAATTTTGTGGTAGAAAAAAAAAGAAAGAAAGGGAGCCCCTCCCCAAACAAAACAGGAAAAGACAATGAACTTACCTTGGAGAAATTTGCAGCAGGTAATCTAGAAACACATTCTATCCCCTGGGCTTCTTACGCAGAAGGCAACGAGGCACCGTTTCTCCTGGTCGCTAGTGCATCTCCAGCATTTGCTTTAACTGTTTGGCTTCTGTGGAAAGTTCCTGCGAGGACTATTTTCAGAAGAGGTTACGATCGCAATCCTGCCGGCCCTGCCAAAAACCCCACTCACGTGATTGCTCTCGGATTAGGTGTCTCTCTCTCTTTTTAAGTGGACTACTTATATTTATTTATGAATCTAGGAGTCAAAACCCTTCATCTTCATTCTCATTGTTTCAGTTGAGCTCATATAAGCATGAGAGTTTCAGAATGAACTTATATTTTTACCAAGTAGCAGACCAAAGAGAAAGGTAAAAAGTTTTAAAAGTCTATTTTCCCCACAGAGTATCCTACTTAGAAATTGATACTATCTCACAGGTAATATTCCTTTCACATGCTCAAAAAGCAACAATTTTCTGTAACTATGTTAACCTGCCTCAGTCTTGGAGGGCAATCTCTAAACCATTCTAATTACACAATAACACCTTTGTCCCCTTCTCAGTCAGCGACCGGCACAGGGCAGAGCCAGAAAGCGTGTCTCTCTTTGAGCTCTGCTTACCACACCAAGATCTCGGGAAGGATTCCCAACAAAACCCAAAACACAGCCAATTACTTAGTTCAATCTGCAATCACTTTGAGATAGAAAGGGCATCATGGAAACAGTTAACTAAAAACCAAACTATTTCAGACTTGCACAGAGATTGAAGGGAGTAATTTATTCTACAATTAGGACTTTGTTTGTTCCCAGCCTGAGTGCCTCAGTTGGCTGCGTGTTGCTCTGTGCACCGAAAGGTTGCTGGTTCAGGTCAATTCCCGGTCAGGGCCCAGCCCTTGGTTGTGAGTTTGCTCCCCAGTCAGGGCACATATGGAAGGCAACCGATCAATGTTTCTCTCTCTCTCTCTCTCCCTCCCTCCTGTCCTCTCTCTCTAAAATCAATAAACATATCCTCAAGTGAGGATTAAAAAAAAAAAAGACAGTTGGATCTTATAGTTGGTCAGAGGACTGAAAGCCAACAGTCTCTTTTTTCCCCCTTTTCAGTGTATCACCCTGAACTGTAATCCCCAGCTGATTGGCTAACTCCAAAGCATTTCTTTGTGTTTTAAAGGGCGCTCACTTAGGGGTATTGTACAGCCGCTACCCAACTTGCAGGGCAAAAGACTAGCACTTGGGGAAAGTTCAGTGGAAAGTTTAGCCGTTGCCTAACTTGCCAATTAGAAAACACAATGAACTCAGTAAAGATGAGCTTAATCTCTTGAGTGTATTCACACGTACAGTGGGTAAAATGTGTTTCTAGGTTATCTGCTTCAAATTTCTCCAAGGTAAGTTCATTGTCTTTTTCTGGTTTGTTTGGGGAGGGGCTTTCTTCTCCTTCCTTCCTTCCTTCCTTCCTTCCTTCCTTCCTTCCTTCCTTCCTTCCTTCCTTCCTTCCTTCCTCCCTTCCTTTCTTTCTCCCTTCCTTCCTTCCTTCCTTCCTTCCTTCCTTCCTTCCTTCCTTCCTTCCTTCCTTCCTCCCTTCCTTTCTTCCTTTCTTTCTCCCTTCCTTCCTTCCTTCCCTCCTTCCTTCCTTCCCTCCCTCCCCCCTTACACTCTCTCTCTCTCTTTCTTTCTTTCTTTCTTTCTTTCTTTCTTTCTTTCTTTCTTTCTTTCTTTCTTTCTTTCTTTCTTTCTTTCTTTCTTTCCTTCTTCGACCACAAAATTATAAATAAGTCCTTTGGAATTGAATGCCAACCATCTGTTGGTATTTTGGGGAGAGTGTGGGTGATGCAGCCCTTTCGTTTAGTTTCAGAGGACTTCTTTGAGTCTGATCGGAGCTGTGGAAATGGTACTGTCTCCACCCATCCTAAATTACCTGTCTATCCATAACTTCCAGCCTCTCACATTGTAAACAAGAGTCGTTTGGTCACTGACCTCCAGGGTAAGATTTATCTAGAAATAACTGTCAAGACAAGCTTGTTGAGTAACCAGAGATAAAAGGTGTGTTTGTCTTCTCATTGACAGGCAGTTCATGGCAGGTACACCTGGTATCATATTGTAAAGAGCAACCTTATAGAGGAAATCCAATATTCATAAGCTTTTTTCTATGATGTCCAAGATGATTGTGGCTCATGCCAAAAATTTTAAGCACTGTCTTTAAACCATAAGAAAGGAAAGCATGTCCTGGCTGGTTTGGCTCAGCGGTTAGAGTGTTGGCCCTCAGACCAGAGAGTCCCGGGTTCGGTTCCCGCTAAGGGCACGTACCTCGGTTGCAGTTTGTCCCCGGCCCTGGTTGGGTGAGGATAAAAAAAAAAAAAAGAAAGGAAAGCGTTTCGTCTGAGGAAAGCTCCTGTCTGCAGAGCTCTCTGATGCCTGATTGATAGCATCACTTGGGAAATCAGGATTTTCATTCCTGTTTCTCATTTTCATTCAGTTCCAAATATTTTCTAATCTCCCTCGAGACTTACTCTTTGACTCATGAATTATTTCGAAATATGTTGTTTCATTTCTAAGTCTCCGGAGATTTTCCTGTTATCTTTTGGTTATTGATTTCTAGTTCAAGTCTATTACGGTCAGAAAATTTATTTCGTATGTCAGATTGGTTAGGACTTGTCTTATAGCCCAAGATAGAATCTGTCTTGGTGAATATTCCAAGTGAAAAGAGATACAGTCTGCTTTTGAGCGAGTGGAATGTTATATATTTTTAGATCTAGCTGGTTGATGTTCAGTCCTTCTGTTTTTGTTTTTCTGTCTACTAGTTCTGCTGATTACTGAGAGAGGAGTAGTGAAGATTTTGTTTTGTTTTGTTTTTGTTTTTTTTTTGTTGTTGTTCAGATAGAGAGGGAGGGAGAGAGGTGAAGAGAGAGAGAGAGAGAGAAACATCGACGTGAAAGAGACACATCGAGTGGCTGCCACCCGCACGACCAACCAGGGCCGGGGACAAACTGCAACCGAGGTACATGCCCCCAGCGGGAACCGAACCCGGGTCTCTCTGGACCGCAGTCCGACGCTCCAACCGCTGAGCCAAACCGGCCAGGGCTGAAGATTTTAACAAAAACTAGAGACTTTCCTTTCAGATCTAATGGATTTTGCCTCATGTAGTTGGAAGCCGTAGTCTTGGGTGCATACATGTTTAGGATTGCTGTGTCTTCTTGGTGAATTGGCCTTTTTATCATTATGTAAGGTGCATCTCCACCCCTGGTAACTTTCTGTGCTCTGGAGTCTACTTTGTCTGGTGTTACTATATCATTTCCTCTATCTTTGACCAGCTGACCAGATGACTTCTCTAGCATTTCAATATTCAATGCATAATTAAATTTTCGTGGAGCACATTAATCAGAACATGCTTTGATTCTTTGTTTTCTCACGCATAAATGATTTACAGATGATAGAGCCCCTTAGTTCTTTGTACTGTGCCCTTTTGCAAATATTCCCAGACCCATAAACCTCAAATAGAAGCTTGCTGGGTACTTCTGATTTGGGCTGGATGTAGCAGATCAATGTTTCTACCACAGCAACTACAAAAAAGCCAGGTAAGTTTCTCATTAGAAACCAGGCAGCCAATAGCCAACGGAGTCACATCATTATAGTACAGAAAGAAATTAGTCCACTTAGATTTCTAGTAAAGTAACTATCCACCAAAAATGAAGACAAAATAAGCACTTTTCAGAAAAACAAAAATAGCTGAGAGATTTTGGCACACTGCAAAAAAAAAAAAAAAGTCAAGAATACATAATGTCAATCCTAGAGTAGCCAGTAATAAATAAATAAATAAATCTAATAAGCCAATAGTATAAAGTGGAATACTAAACGTATAAAATGGTACCTCTAATCCAACCATTTCTTTTTTATTTTTTTTTCTTTATTGATTTTTAGAGAGAGAGGAAGGGAGAGAGAGAGAGAAACATTGATGACAGAGAACATCGATTGGCCGCCTCCTGCATGCCGCCCACTGGGGATCAGGCCCACAACCTGGGCATGTGCCCTGACCGGGAATTGAACCAGTGACCTCTTGGTGCATGGGTCGATGCTCAACCACAGAGCAACACCAGCTGGGCTAATCCAACCATTTCAATAATTACATGAAATACAAATAATCAACACACTCCAACGATAAGAGAAATTCTCAGACTTAATTTACAAAGTGTGACATAAATATATGCTGTCAACAGAAAAGGAAAGCCTAGACCTGGCCAGGGCTTAGTTCATTAGAGCATCATCCCAATATGCCAAGGTTATGGGTTCAATGTCCGATCAGGGCACATACAAGAATCAACCAATGAATGCATAAATAAGTGGAACAACAAATCTCTTTTTCTCTCTCTCTCTCTCTCTCCCTCTCTCAAATCAATCAATCAATAAAAATTAAGAAAAAAGGAAGCCTACTTTAAATGTAAAGACCCAAAGATGAAAATTACAATGATGGGAAAGGATATACCATAGAAATAGGAAAGCTGGAGTGTCTATATTAATATGATACACACTAGGACAAGAATTGTTGCCAGAGATAAAGAGAAATATTCCCTAATAATATAGCAGTTAATTCATCAAAAGACACAAAAAACCTAAATGTATCCAGAACTAATAGAAGATTCGTTCTTGAAAATTTTCATTCTTGAAAATTCATGAATGAAAAACAGAACTGAAAAGGCCAATTACTGAGTCCACAGTTATAGTTGGAGATTTCAACATTTATATCTCAATGATTGATAAAATCACTAGATAAAAAGTCAGTAGCTGGACAGATTTGAACAACACAATCAAGCTACTTGAACTAATGGGACACTCCAGTCCAAAAAACCCCCAGAAAAACAAACAAACAAAAACAACACCACCATACAAAAAAACAGTTTTGTTTTTTTTACAAATACACATGGACAACTGATTGAACCTCCAGCCCTCCTCTCCTGGTGATGAGGGGCTGGGACTGAGAGTCCCAACCCTTTAATCACATGGTAGATTCTCTTGGCAACCAGCTCCCATCAGGAGGTTTTCGTCCTAAAGTCACCTCATTAACATAACAAAAGACACCTTTACAGATTTTATCGCTTAAGGATTTCAAGAATTTAAGAGCTCTGTGCCAGAAGCAAGGATAAAGACCAAATATAAATTTCTCATTATTCAATTACAATATCACAAACAACAACACAAAATATCTCCCAGAAGGAGAAGCTTCAGCACATAGTCGAATATCACATCTTTCCACAGCCTCAATCAACAAATCCCATACAAATATGATTTTCTGGAGCCCTCCTGCAAACTGGAAACATAAGTGTTCAGAAAAGATCTTAATTGCATAAGAAGATAGATTTTCCCATCTGAATTACCAAAAGTAGTTATTTTAGAAGGAGTATACGTTTTCTGGAAAGCATGCCAGGGACATGGCTTGCATAAATAGGTCAGGGCTTTTAAGCACAAAACCAGAAGCTCCATTCTGGCCTTGTAACCCAAACCCAGGTTCAGCTGCCTTCCACCTTAAAAGCCAAACTCCTGAGACAGGTGTCGGTGAAAAAGGAAAGAGGTTTATTCAAGTGTTGGCCACCTGAGAAGATGGAGGGCTCTTGTCCAAAGCCCATCTTCACATCTCGGTCAGGCAGAGGTTTTCATAAGGAGGGAGAGGGAAATCAGAACAAAGAGATCAAGTGGAGGGGGTTGAAAAGTTCTCTATGTGCAGGTGTGGTGTGTGTGTCATCCTGGTTCTACAACTGAAGGTCAGCAATTCTCCTAGAGCTGGGATGACTGAAGGTCAGTGTCTGCATCTTCTGAAGTCAGTTCCGAGGATTCTTGTACAAACATGCTGTTTATCTATAAGTTACATAATAGCCAGATTAAGCATTTACAGAAACAATGTCAAAAGAATGGTGGGGTGGGTTACAATTTCCCGCTGTTACAGTTGGCCCTTCCATCTGACATTTGAGAGAAATAACCTCCTCCCTTTATACCATGTTGACCGTGTTGACCAGGAACAGTCCATGCAGTTGTCACAGAATATTGCATAGAGATAAGGAGCATGGTATACCCTGTCTGAAGGCTTCATCTTATTCATGGAGTGGGATGACGCTCAGGTTTGTGCTATTTCCTAGAGATAAAGCCCAGGTAAGACATGCAGGGGCCAGTTCCAATGGGAAGCATAGTAGCCAAGACAGCCTCAGAGAGCATTGCCGGAGGAAGAACCTACATGTGGCCGCTTCAGGAGGCTGAGAGGCAAGTCTAGGGAGAAGCAGACTGAAGAGGTTAGAAAGCCCATGGAGAGACCATTGGAGGGAGGAAGAGTTTCCAGGAAAAAAGCATTCGGTCAGGGTGCAGGATCCCCATGGATCGCTCCTAGTCATGCGGACACTTGTAAAAGGATTATGAGTGTGTGTGTGTGGGGGTGGTTTGCAGTGAGCTGGCCAAGAGAGTCATCTTCTATCTGTGAAATCCACCATAGCACAATGTAGCATGGAGGACTGAGTCTGACTCCAACCCTCTTAGATTTTCCAGCATGAATCAGTTTCGCAATATAAATGACTTCAGTAACCTACCCCTCATGCTTACTTCCTTTTTTCATTCCCTGATTTTTGTAGCTCATATCCAAATAAAAAGTCCCAACAACATAGACTTGTCATTATAAACTTCGTAGATTGCTCCTAACTGTAAAGGTTCTGATTTTTCTCCTGTCACGTTAATGTTAATGTCAGAAGAAAACTCTTCCTCATGAGTGGGAGCCACTAATTATACTGAACAGCAAAGGATGTGGATCTGAAACAATACCACTGTGATGAAAAGTAGATACGACTCATTCTGATTGAACACATTCTACCCAAAGAATAAAAGAAAGCACCCTACATTTACAAGAAATCATCATGCATTTAAAAAGATAAGTCTGAGAGTGAGCAGAGACAATGAAAACATTTTTGATGTTATTGGTAAAAGTGTATCCAAGTTAGAGAAAGTGCATCCAAAATGCCTGCAAATTGTTATGCAGTAAAAGCATATATATGCTCATTTATGCTTATCTGTCTCTCTGTACATTTGTAACTTGGACTTGCAAATGCATTCACTTGATTCATTTACTTTCCTCATGATCACTCCATTAGTTAAGTTTCTAGCTTATTCACACACTCATATTTTTTTGTCTCAACATGATAAAATAATTGCAAAACCTTTTAAAGTTATTAACCCAGCCTTTCCCCCCACCCCCCCACCCCCGCTGTGGAATATAAATCAGCAGCTATTTCTAAACATGAAATTAATTACTATAAAAAGAATTTCTCAGGAATTGTTTGGCATTTAGTATATGGGAATCTTATCTGTAATTACGTAATACAAACATAACAGGGAACGAACAGGACGAACTTACTTTTGGAAAAGTAATCTAGAAGCTCAGTTTATCCCTAAGTTTCATTGTTTCCCGTAAAGCAGTTCACATTTCTTCCTGGTCTTTACAATGTGCATACGTGTAGCTGTGAACCAAACCAACTCCATCTCTGTGTCTCAGATTTCATGTTGTTTTTATTCTGGGACCTTTGAACAATGTCACTGTCCTTAGCAAGCATATCAAAGCTTTCTAATTGATGATTATCTGTGTTCCTTAAAATGTAGCCATAAATATTTTCGTTAGCAACATCAAGAAAGGCATGACCACTGATATATATCAAACTGGTAATTGATGATAAGCAACCATCTGTCACAAGACCACCAGCACGTATGGCCCCTGGCTCTACTGACTTTTTTGTCCTTTTGTCTTGTCAATCATTAGTATTATAAAAAAAGTATTGTAACAGTCCTGGCCTGTGTGGCTCAGTTGGTTGAGTGTCATCCCATGCACCGAGAGGTTGCTGTTCGATTCCCAGTCAGGGCACATGCCTAGGTTGCAGGCTTGATCCCCAGTAGGGGGCATGTAGGAGGCAGCCAACTGATGTCTCTCTCTCTCTCTCTCTCTCTCTCTCAAATAAATAAAAACATATTTTTAAAATGTATTGTAATGGGTCTTGTAGAGGAGAATAATTTGCGGAAAACTGCTTTGCTATCTGTTCGCTCTGGTTCAATTTCCCTTAAGTAAATTACTCTATAATATATCCTGTTATACTCAATGGAGTTGCCCACTTCATCTTTCAGCCCGAAGTCACCTTCTCATTATGGTGGCTGTTACACCTTCGCACACATCTGCATTTTGGTTGAACTGTTTCCCTGCTTTGAAAATTCTCATTAAGACTACTTTCTGGAGGGAGATTGTGATTGCCGTTCTCTTGGCTGGAGAACACTGAATCCAAGATTAGCATCTTAAAAGGTTCAAACCCTGACTAGATTACCTGAGTCAACATGTCAATCAAAAGGTCCAGAATACCTAAGCTCTTTACTTTCTTACCATCTACAGCAGCGGTTCTCAACCTTCCTGATGCCGCGACCCTTTAACACAGATCCTCATGGTGTGGCGACCCCCGACCACAACATTATCTTCGTTGCTACTTCCTAACTGTAATTTTGCTACTGTTATGTCTTAGGCGACCCCTGTGAAAGGGTCATTCGACCCCCAAAGGGGTCGCAACCCACAGGTTGAGAACCGCTGATCTAAAGAGAGTGTTTCCCCCTTTCTTCTTCTTCTTCTTCTTTTTTTTTTTTTTGTAAAGATAGTGTTTGATATTTTGAAACCAACCTCTTTCTTCTGCGGCATAGAAGAGAACATTTACAACGATCAGATTCCCACTGTAAGACACCTCTTTATGATACGATATAGCCAGCCGACCAAGTACAGCTGAAGGTCAGTAAAAAAGCAGTTTGTCCAAGAATGATCAACATTGACATGCTGACTCAGGTAATCTAATCAGGGTTTTTAAAAGAATGGATAAGAAAACCTATGGTACTTTTACACAATGGAACACCATGCAGCTGTAAAGAAGGAAGGAGACAGCGTGGATGGGCCTGGAGATTATTATGTTAAGTGAAATAAGCCAATCAGAGAAAGGCAAATATCACATGGTCTCACTTATTTGTGGAATCTAATGAACAAAATGAATTGACCAACAAAATAAGTCCCGAGGCATGGAGGCATGGAACAGACTGACATATCTCAGGGTGTGGGGGGAGGGGGGATGAGAAGAGATAAACCAAAGAAGTTATATACTTATATGCATAGCCCATGGACGTAGACACTAGTGTGGTGAAGGCTAGGGGGTGGGTAGAGGCTGGGTAGAGGGAGGAAATGGGAGACATCTGTAATGCTGTCAATTATACACACACACACACACACACACACACACATATATATATATATATATTTTTAAATAAAGTCAGGTACCATCTTGTTAGAACTTAAAAAAAAAAAAGAAGTAGATTCTGGATTCTTCTCTGCTTCTCATATCACATCTTCCTTCCTTATTTTTATTTTTAAGTCTCAGGGAATAGTACTACCTTCCACTTGCTCAAGATAAAATATAGGAAATCTCCTTGACGAGCCTCCCCTCCCTCCCCAACACCCCCCTGACACACGATTCTAATGCAATGGGGGTGATTTGGACATTTCAGAGACATTTTGGTTGTCACGCTCAGGTGCAGATTGTAACTGACACCTGGTGGGTGGAGGGCAGGAATGCCACTGGAAATTACACAAAACACAGGCCAGCTTCTCCTTCCTCCTCCCACCCCAAGGAAATATCCAGCACAAAAAGTCAATAGTACCACTGTTGAGACACTCACATCTAGTGTAAGAATAAACACATTGTCATTAAAATTACTTATTCATCATCACTGTAATGCTTTCATCCACCTGATACCATTGTAATTAGCCTAGTTATTAACAACAGGAAAGGAGCAAAGGGAAGGTCACATGATACAGGCGTGTCACTTACACAGCGTCACCGGGAAGCTGAAGCCTTACACTCTCAGGGAGCCCCCGGTCCATTCCCTGCAGGTCGCCGGGGAAAAGGACTGGACAGGGAGGAGAATGGACGCATGCCCAGTAAAACTGGGGTGATGTCGGGAAGGTGCTTGCCTGTCAGTCACACCTGGAACAGGTCATTGGCCAAAATGGGCATGGCCATTGCAAGGGTGTGGTATTTGGGATATTATATCCCCTAAACAAAGGCGTTTGCTCCCTTGTGCTCTTGGCGTGTTATGCTTGGCTCCTGGCTTGTGGGGCTCACTCACCCCTGCTTCCTGGCATTCGCCCACAGGGCCCACAGCCGTGCAGACCCCCACACGCAATGGACTCACGGACTGCAGCTAGCCTGGTGCTGAACTGGACCCTGCTGCAACATGGAACAGAAACTCCGGACACTGGCTTAGCATCTAGTTCTACTGAAACCCGCTACACTTCTAGGATTAGAATGGGACTTTGGAAACACAGAGATGTAATTCTACACAAACAAAAATCACTCATCCTCCCACACAAGTCTCAGAAAATTATTTTTCTCGAGATAGCACAAGGACCTCACCCCCTCAGTGGGGAAGAGGATTTCTCTGATAACACATCTAGCCCTTTGAATAAATTATTCTTACCTTCTATTTCAAATATTGCAAGCATTCACTCAATTTTGTAATCCAGATTAGGCTGTCCTTTCCTGCTTTTTACAATATGAGGAAGGGTCGACTCATCCCACAGCATCTGGGGTGTCTCAGCTTGGATCGTGCCCAAAGAGGGATGGTGAAGAGACATTAAAACATTTCCAAAACTCACAACAAAAATTCCATTTCAAGACAGCAGTTTTAAAACAGAAACAGACTCATAGACACAGAGAACAGACTGATGGCTGCCGGAGGGGAGGAGGGTTGGGGGAAAAAGGCGAAGGGATTGAGAAGTACAGATTGGCAGTTACAAAATAGCCACGGGAGTGTAAAGTACAGCACAGGAAATACAGTCAATAATATTGTAATAACTGTGTATGCTGCCAGGTGGGCCCTGGAAATATCAGGAACACTTTGTAAAGTATATGACTGCCTAACCACTCTACTGTACACCTCCCTGAAACTAATACAAAACAATATTGCATGTTAATGGTAATTGAAAACAATAACATTAAAGGTATAGCAGTGTAAACCCAAGATTGTAATTCTCTTGCTTTGAAGTTGCCATGGATATAAGTCAACGAGTATCAAAACAAGGAAAACATGTATATCAGCAGTAGCAACAGGGAGGTTACAGCTGTCTGGCTAAATAGCTGGAGGGCAGTGTGGTGGAGAGGAACTGAGATGGAAGGAAATACCAGCTTGTCACAGAGTCAACGCAGATAAGTGGGTGGGCAGGATCCCCCTGCAGCGTCCCGATCCAGGGCAGGAGGGGGACAGCAGCTCGGGATAGTTCAAAGGTCTTTGGCAATTACATCAGTGCTCTGTTCCAGTTTGTGTCCCACACCTGTCTTGGCACGATCTACTGCGTTAGTCCGTGTACTGTTAGCTACCTGTTGTAACAACCCCACGACCTCGGTAATCCCAGCGGCTCCACAAGTGCTCTGCAGGGGCTCAGCTTCGGGCTTTGGGGTGGGTGTGGGTGTGTGATCTCACGTCTCAGCCCCACGCAGGCCAGCGGGCTCTTCCAGCAGCCCTCTCCAAACGGCGCTCGGGCACTCGAGCATGCTCCTGTGGGCTCTGCCACCCCAGGGTCCCTCATTTCCTGACCCATAACTGGGAAAGAGAAATCACACAAACGACCTAGCTGAGGTTTACGTAACGGCCCGAGAGTGGCATAGGTCATTTCCGCCGGTATTCTCCAGGCCAGAGCTAGTCACGCGGTCCCACAATAAGTATGAGGGAGGCTGGGAAATGAACCTTCAAATCCTGGCATCGTGCTAGCTGATAGCATGACAAGCAGAAGTTGATTATACAGCGTCTGTTCTGTTCTTCAGCTTCTCTTCCCAAAAGGTAACAAAAACTTCACGTTGAAGGAAATCCTTCACTGCAACCTCAATCCTGTGTTTAATAACTGCTTGGTGATATCTTAAAGCAGGTGGCCTCACACAGACTCCCGGGTTGGAATTCCGGGTCTGTGTGACCTATTACTTTGGGAAGGTCAACTTCTCTAAATATCACTTTATTTATACACCTGTATTAGTCTTTTATTGCTGTATAACAAATGAGCATAAACTTAGCGACTTAAGCAACAATGAAAGTAGTGACAACAATAGAAACTCTTCTAAGTACGAGTGTACAAGCGTATTGTGTTGATTTTTTAAGGTGTTTAGAGAGTCACCAGCTGAATAAATCACAACATGTACAGACAGGGGAAATTAAGATCTATGAAGTTCTAGTGCTTTGCATAACGGTAGACATTTGCATGATAAGAAAATATATAAAGTCAGAAATATGTTTCAAAATTGTATGTTACATATATATTTTCCATCAACTTGATTATTCAATGTCTTTATGCAGTTATTTATCATAACACGGTTCAAATTTCCTTTATAGTCACAATCGGCAAAACAAGGACTCTACAATCTAAAATCTGAAAAATGACAGAAAAGGAAAATCAATGAATTAAGAAAAAGTAAAGAAAAAAAAGTGAATTACAAAAAGCAAAGACTGCGCTGCTGGGTAATCGACTGACTTCTCTCCGCCTAAAATCAGCGTTGTCTTACTTGATAGTTTGATCAAACAGATAAGGAAGCATCCAATATTTTAAAGCTCAGAGGAAGAAAATAAAGCCAACTCTGTGTCACCCTCAGAAACATAACCAATTCTGCACTAACGGCACCCTTTCAGTTTGCTGCTGTAGGAAATGCGCGATTTGGTTGGTATAGAGCTTACACGGTCTGGCTTCCTTCGTCCCACGGTAAGTGATATTATTCAGAAAAATTATGATGTGCATTTCAAAGTATCTTTTACACGTCTGAGATAAGCTATCTTAATGCTATCAAACTTTATCTTAAAAGAGTCACAGTCTTGCTTGGCTGGTGTGGCTCAGTGGTTGAGCATCGACTCATGCACCAAGAGGTCGCCGGTTTTTAGATTCCCAGTCAGGGCACATGCCCAGGTTGTGGGCCCGATCCCCAGTGGGGGACATGCAGGAGGCGGCCAATCGATGTTCTCTCTCATCCATGTTTCTATCTCTCTCTCCCTCTCCCTTCTTCTCTCTAAAATCAATAAAGAAAAAAAAAAAAAAAAAAAAGAGCCACAGGCTTAAAGAGCAACAGCAGGTATTTGGGGCTTCAAGGCTCTTCCTGGGGGAGGAGCTTCCACTTCACAGATAGATCGATCTCTTCATCAAAATCCTCCAGCTCCTGCTCCTTGGAGAGCTCCAGGAAGACCTGCCGTGCAGGAAGAAGAAGACAAAGAGAGAGGGTGTCACACTGCTCCCTGGAGCTCCGAGTGAGTGCCAAGGGTATGCATATATTGTACATTTATATTCCACGGGTGATACAAAACCTCTAAAACGGACCCACCTGCTCCAGGGTGGACTGGGAGAGGCTGTACTCCTCCAGGTCGAAGCTCTGTTTAACTGCAGAAGGAGGAATTAGGGAGTCATATATTTTTGATCCAGAGAGTTGTACCAACTCATGTATACAAAGCACATACAACTAGACCTTCAATATGAAAGATAAGGGGATAAACATTCTTGGATTAAGCATAAGCATGTAAATTCACTATCTGTTCTGGTAACAGGATGGAAATACTCTTCCTTCCTCTTAGAATGTGGGCAGAGGCACCGCCAGACTGGGAAACAATGTAAGAGGTTCCAGACCACCCAAGTAGGGTTGGCTGAGGGACACTCCACATACCCGCCTGTGCTGGAACATCACCTACGCCCCTCTCCATGCACCCCACTCTTCTCCACCCTGCTCCAGAGGCTGACTTACGAGGCTCCTTCTGTGGGTTCCACCAGTGGCGGGCCAGCAGGAGGGACAGAGGAGAGGGGAGAGAGGTCAAGGCCTTTATTCCTTCATTCTCTCTCTGACACCAACTGTGTCCCTTGATTGAAAGCCACTGCTTCTCTCAAGGTGGCAAATTCTACATGACTCTACACCCAGGTTCCAGTCCCTGCTTCCTCTCAGTCCCTTTGGACCTAAGAACGGTACCACGCCTGCTGGTTTACCTTCGGGTTCTTGCCCCTTTGCAAATAGTCCCTTTATAAACACAACTTCCTTGAATTGTCCTATTTTGAGTTTACAGCCTGTTAGCAATCTGCACTAGGACTGAGATCCCCAAGGTGCCAGTGCCTAGGAGGAAGGAGTTAGGAGTGGAAAGTAAGACTGCAAAGAAAGTTATCAGATTGCTGTGGGGGGATCGGCCGGCAATTTGGAACCAGGGGGATGGGTGCTGGACTCGTGTCTGGAAATACGTCAGGAAGCAATGCTGAGGATGGCGAGGGCCCTGCACTCTCACAGTCGGAGAAGCAAAGCGTCTGCGTGTTTCTCATGGAATGCACAGTGGGGAGTACCCCTGGAGGATCCCCTGGAAAGGGTAGAGAGGTTCAGAGAAGGGGCCCAGGGACAGCAAGGTGTTCCCAAGAGGCCATGAGGAGGAGGCATCGCCCACAACCCCAGGAAGCTGTGGTCAGAAGCCAAAAATGGGAGGGGAGAGGGTCTCTTCAAGGAAGCCACCACAGCACCCCACGAGAGAACGGGAGCTGGGCCCTGTTGCCACAGCACAGCTCTAATGATCGAATCATGCTTCCGCCTCCCCTGCCCCCTCCCCCGCCCTCTACCCTACAGAGGCCTAAAACATCAGCTTATGCATAGAGGCCAGAGCAGGGTGAGAAGAGCGAAAACCGACCGTCCCACCTTCCTAGCGTCACGTCCTCAAATCTGAAGCAAGAAGGGGGCCTGTGAGGCTCCAGCTCTGCCAGACGCAGATTACCCAAAAGTGGTCTGATTGTGTGCACGGATGAGTCCACGCACCCAGATGAAGGGATAATCCTGGGCACGCATTTTGCTCCCATGCCCCTTGGCCTAGCTCACAATGTCAGCGCAGACTGGAGCTGAGACGGGAACTACGGCTAACCTAACATTAGGAAGAAGGAAAACGCTGGCTTGCACATCGATATTTTGTACTTTGTGTATCTTCACCTAATGGGATAGGAAACTGATGGAAAGTTATTTTTCCGCCCTAAATCAGAACTTCAGTTTCAGCAGACGAAGCACATCGGAAGGAATTTGGGGAGGGAGGGGACATTTGTGAAGGCGGAAGCCTCGGAACGCTCTTAAGAAAAGGCTCTGTTGTATTCGAGGTAGGCAGCTTTCCTGGAACATCTTTCTCCCTGTTTCTCATTCCTCATAAACCCTTCCTGTTGATCAAAGCCCATTACGGGGTCCTTCCCACTGGGATACTGCAAAATTGGTCAAAAGACCAAAATGGTCAGTGCGGGGAATGGCCCCATAGACCACAGAGTGAAGGTGACTGGCCGAACCAGAGGCAAAAACAAAGTCTGTCTGGGGGATCCTAAGCTTAACTCAAGGGGAAGGATCTCTTTAAGAACTAGGATGCCTGGCCCTGGCCGGGGTGTCTCAGTGGTTAGAGCGTTGGCCCCCACACCTCAAGGGTCTCAGGTTTGATTCCTGGTCAAGGGCACATACTTGGGTTGCAGGTTTGATCCCCAGCCCTGGTTGGGGCTTGTGTGGAAGGCAGCCAATATATGTATCTCTCTCACATTGATGATTCACTCTCTACTTCCCTCCCTCCTTTTCACTCTCTCTAAAAATCAATGGAAAAAAATTATCCTAGCCTTGGCCGGTTTGGCTCAGTGGTTAGAGTGTCGGCCTGTGGACCAATGAGTCCGGGTTCGATTCCGGTCAAGGACACGTACCTTGGTTGCAGTTCATCCCCGGTCCTGGTCCCGTCATGCGGGAGGCAACCAGTCGATGTGTCTCTCTCACATCGATGTTTCTCTCTCTCTCTCTCCCCCTTCCTCCCACTCCATCTGATGATAAATAGAAAAATATCCTCAGGTGAGGATAAAAATATATATATATATCCTAAGTGAGGATTAACAACAACAAAAAACTAGGATGCCTGGGGCTTCTAATGACCAATGATAGGAAAAAAGCACAAGTCAGGAGGGGAGGGTGTTCAGCTTTTTATCAGATTTCACACACTGCGTGACAGGTGACATCTTGGTGCAGGGCAGATCAGTGCAGGCTGCAAAGGTTCAAACCTTAGATCAGAACTGAAGAGCCTAGAAAAGAGTATGCCTTAGCCCAGCTCCACAGAGAGGAACCTTCTTACCAGCACCGGATGCCATGGGAGAGTACACAGCAACAGAACCAACGCTTACCTTCCCGCGTGCGTGAGTTTGTGGGCACTCTGGTCCCAAATGCCAACGGTCTCTTCCCTCAGGGGTGGGGAACCTTTTCTCTGCCCAAGGCCATTTGGATATTTATAACATCATTCGGGGGCCATACAAAATGATCAACTTAAAAATGAGCCTGCTCTATTTGGTCAGGCTAACTTGGTGAGGCGTGTGATGTCAGCTGGGATTGATTTCACGGGCTTTATATGGCCCACGGGTCCGATGTTCCCCACCCCTGCCGGGAAACCTCACTCAATTAGGGAAGGGTTTTTCAACCTTGGCACTAATGATATTTTGGTCCAATCATTCTTTGTTGTGGAAGGGGGTTGATCCATACCTTGTGGGATATTTAGCATCATCCTGGCCTTGACCTAATTAGATACCAACCCCACTCCCAGGCGTGGCAACCGAAAACATCCCCAGCTATTGCCAATCACCCCTGGTTGAGAGCCCCTGGATTAAAAGTGTTAATAATTTATTTATGGAGTAATAGCACAATTTTATGTTCATGTATGTATTAGTCTGGCTTTGTGCAAGACCTGAATTTACCTGTTTCGCAGAGTCTTATCTCTAAACAGTCACACTCACCTATCTCTAACTTGAAGAAAGCCTGTGATAAAGGCCGCACGTCCTCAACAGGCAGTTTATAGACCATCAGGGAGGAGTACCTGCGAGGAAAAGAGGGAGGCTGACCTCCGGCTCTCAGGAGCACAAGCCCTGACAGGTGACCATCTAAAAAGGAGCAACAGTCTGGCGGGTGTGAGGTGGCATCTCACTGTGGTTTTCATTTGCATGTCTCTAAAGAACCAAATAAACAAACAAACAAAAATGAAACAGACTCATAGATACAGAGGACATTTTGACAGTTGCCAGATTTGGGGGGTTGAGGGGCTGAGTGAAGAAGGTGCAGGGATTGAGAAGTACAGACTGGCAGTTACAGAATAGTCCCGGGGATGTAAAGTACAGCACAGGGAATATAGTCAATAATATTGTTATAATTGTGTACGGTGCCCAGTGGGTACTGGAAATATCAGAGGCGACACTTTGTAAAGTATGTGACTATCTAACCACCATGCTGTACCCCTGAAACTAATACAAAATATTATTGAATGTCAGTTGTAATTGAAGAATAAAATTAAAAAATAGTAAAATAAAATCATGACTTTGGAAAAAATAAATGAAAAGGATCAACAATGTCGCCAATAACTGGTTTGCATGTAGACATCTGTAAAGTGTCCCGGGCACACTGTGAATGCTCCTTGATCAACAAGAAGTCAGTTTACTAAGCAGAACCACCATAAGCTCTTAAGAAAATGTTCCTTTCACTCCAGGCAGGGATCGGGGACGAAGGGCAGGAAGCCGACTCGTGGACGCCTCTAGAAGGGAAGAAGCAGATTACTTACCATCCTCCTCTCTCGGTGAGAAGAGAAGAGTATTGAACTGGAAAGGACTAGGTCACCTCCTGGCTCCACCACTAGTTATTGGCATTGTCTAACCTACCTGAGCCTCAAGTGCCATTCGATACTGATAGTAACAAAAATGCTAAGAGACGCCATTCAGTGGGGTTTGACATCTGCCTGGTACTGGGCATTATACAGGTGATCTCATGTAATGGGGGTGGTTTTACCCTGTAGAAAGGACACCTGAAATGAACTAGGTATGTGCTCATGTCAGTACCTGGCACATTCCCTTACAAGAATCAGCTTCCGGCCCAGCCAGTGTGGCTCAGTGGTTGAGCATCGACCTATGCACCAAGATGTCACAGGTTCAATTCCCAGTCGGGGCACGTGCCCAGGTTGTGGGCCTGATCCCCAGTGGGGGGCATGCAGGAGGTGGCCAGTCGATGTTCTCTCTCATCGATGTTTCTATCTCTCTCTCCCTTCCTCTCTCTCTCTCTAACATCAATAAAGAAAAAAACATTCTTTTTTAAAAAAAGAAAGAAAAGAATCAGCTTCCAAATGAGCACTTTGTTCTTTTATTTCCCTCCCGTGATATTCCTTAGATTTGAGCCTGTCTCTAGTGATTAAATATTCATAATTACGATAAAGTTTTTTAATAAAAAGAACGAGAAGATGAGAGTTTATTTTTCACCATCATAACAGAAAGCGAAACGGAGAGCAAGCTGAAACAGAACACCTGCCTACCTCTCCTGGCGAGCGGCCTGGGGGAAAAGCCTCAGAATTTCACTGTGGAGGGGCTCCACCTGGGCGAGGGTCTTCACCTTCATCTCCAGCAGGTAATCTTTGCCGAATTTGCTCTTCAGGTGCTGGATGGAACCGATACATCTGGAGGGAGGAGGATGCAGTCAGTCAAGAAAAGGGAGAGAGAATCTGCTGCTAGTGGTTTTCCAGAGGCTGGGGTGGGGCCAGTGATAACGTGTGCAGGGAAATGTCCTTTGTTCAGGGCACACCGGGGCCAGGGTGGGCACCCACCTCAGCCTTCCGGACACCATGATGGCCACGCGGTCACACACGGCCTCGGCCTCCGCCATGTAATGGGTGGTCAGGAGGGCGCCCCTCTCCGTGTTTCTAAAGGTGGCCCGGATCGCCTGCCTAAAGTTAGATCAAGGGAAATGTTGGCTAGTGGGGACGCCAAGGTAATATGGAAAAAAAAAAAAAGATTAACGTGAAATAGTGAATTCAGGTCAGACAAAGAAGGCTTTTTCGCAGGGATTACAGGCATGGGAATAACCGAACGGCTGGTTAGAGGGTATATTTCAGAGCATGGCTTGGGCTGACTGCAGAGAATGATATTGGGTAAAAGGTTTAGAAAAATGCTAGCTTTCAAGAATATTTATGAAAAGGTAGTAGGAAAAAGGACAGAAAAGGAGAACTTATTTAAAAGCGTGACAATAATGACATATACCCTAAAGCACAAAATGACAGATTTCAGAATATTCCTAAAGTAAAGAACATATTTTGGAGATGGAACTACTTTGCTCCACTAGAATTATGTATCAGGTGATGTCACGGAAAGATTTAAAACTCAATACAGATGGATCTGATTGAGTACGAAGATGGGCTATGCATGCCCAGACGCTCTGAGACGACAATGACATTCTGAGAGTACTCATTTGCTAGAATATCTTTTTCTCCTTCATAAAAATTGGCTGCGATGGGCTATCAGATTTGTTTCCATAATACTGCTTTTCCTGATAATGTTGATGTCTTTCATTTCCGAAGTAAAACAATGTCGCTTTGGGCTGCTCGCGACGCCTCCTCACCACATCTGCAGCTGCCCCTCGGGGTCCATGCCCGTGGACGGCTCGTCCAGCAGCACCACCGAAGGGTTTCCCAGGACGCTCAGCGCGAAGCACAGCTGCAATGAGAGGAACCGCGTCTGGCACCGACCTGCGGGCTGCGCGGAGGAACCCCGAGCCCCGCCCTACCTTTCTCTTCATCCCCTCGGATAAGGCCTTCACGGGCCGCTTCTGCTGGTCCCGCAGCTGGAGCGCCTCCACCAGCCTGCAGGGAACAGGGAGTCAGTCCACCTGGCCCCTGACAGTGGGGTGCGGTGTGGAGAACGGGCGAATCAGAAGACGGCAGGGCAGAATTTCTAAAACACTCTTCAGGGTGATCACAAAAATGGAAACTATACATGATTGTCTAAGCACTATGCTGTACGCCTGAAACTCATATAAAATAATATGAATATGAAAAAAATAATATTTTTTTAGAAAATTGAAATTATGTAGGATATTTGATGAACCTTTCATGATTTTTATTTTTTAAGTTGATTTTAGAAGGGGAGAGAGAGAGGGAGAGAGAGAAACATAAACATTGATGGGAGAGAGGAACACAGATCAGTTGCCTCCCACACGTGCCCTGACCGGGGATCGAACCCACAGCCTGGATATGTGCCCTGACTGTGACCCTTCAGTGCACGGGATGTCTCTCCAGCCATCTGAGCCACACCAGCCAGGGCCCTTTCATAGTTTTTAAACTCACATTTTCAATGATTAATTTTCATATTAAGAATAGTCAATACACTTCCTCTCCAGGCGTAGAATGAGAGAACACAGCACTGAACTGAGACCCAGAGGCCAAGTCTTCTCCCACAAGCATGGAATCATCAGTTAGAATCTCCCTGCCTTAATTTTGTGTGACACTACCACATCGCCCTAGTAGAGGACAGGTGTGTGTCCCCCACGTACCGTGCGATGGCGACCTCGGCGTCCGCTTTCCTCAGCCCCTTCACCGCCGCGAACACCTCCAGGTGCTGCCTCGCCGTCAGGTTGGGCCACAGCGCGTTCTCCTGGGGACAGTACCCCAGGAACTTGGGGGCGTCCCCTCCGCTGCTCCCTTTCAAAATCACCTACACAAAAAGTTCATTCTCATATTCTGTCCAAACGTGTGTGTGTGTGTGTGTGCGTGTGTGTGAGTGTGTGTGTGTATGTGAGTGTATATTCCAACGACATCCTCTTACACACATGGCTGCCAAGAGTGTAAAAGTCCATGAGCAAGCACTTCACTCTGGGAAAAAGACGGTAGGAACTCAGCACACCCAAAGGCATACTCTACATCGCTCTGTCCCTCCATTGCAGTTTGGGCTTTATGACCAGGTCCAGCACCATGGCTGAATTCAAGTTTGCTTATTTGGTTGTCCCTTGTTTGACTTCATTCATTGATCTAAGCGTTCAAAGGGACAGTTACTTGAAGGCTCTGTTTCCCAGTATTAAAATAGCTATAACTGTAGAATCTGTTTTACAAATTCATTGGGAGGATTGCACAAGGTTGTTTTTCTCAGGCAGGGGCAATGCCCCTCCCGGGGGACATCGGGCAATGTCTGGAGACATTTTTGGTTGTCACAGCTGGGCGGCTAACTGGGATCTAGTGAGTTGAGGCCAGGGTTGCTGCTACATATCCTACCATGAATGGGACAGTCCCTCCCAACAAAAAAGGATCTGATCCAAAATGTCAGTCCCGAGCTTGAGAAATCCTGAACTAAGGCAATAAGCAAAAAGCACTTAGCAGGAGTCTGGCACATAGGAACTAAAAAATACACGGTAGCACTTATTTTTTTTTTTGGATCCAGATGCTGTCTAGATAATAATAAGAACAAGTAATGTGTACCAGTGTTCACCATGCCCCAGAATCTAAGCATTTTGTGTTTTGAATTACCTTGTCCTTAGGAAAACCCAACACGACTGAGATGTTCGTTGGTTTGATCAACCCTGTCTTCCACATGAGAAACCTAACATGTGCGTAGATGTAAAAACCCGCACGTCGCACAGTGTAAACCTGGGAGCTGAAACTGGGGTCCACCTTTGGAATCCAAGCCCCTGACCTCAGTGTTCTCTTGTCTCTCCCTAATACAAAAGAGAAGAGACCTAGTTCACCTGCCTTGGAGCTTTCAATCTAGAGAAACAGAAAACAAACCAGTAACACACACATGAAGGAATTATAGCCCTCCCTTCACACTTTTGAGGAAATAAACGTGCTAAAGAATTCCAGGGAGGACAGAGTTTAGGCCTAGTCTAGTCAAAGATAGGGCTTTTGGGGAGGCAAATTTCAAGGCGATGAGAAGCAGAAGATCAAGCTGAAGGAAAGCCCCTCGGGCCACAGGAAAAGCGAACCCAGAGATCCTGAGTGGGAAGACCACCCAAGGCCAATGTGAGCAGGAGGTGTGGTGGGAAAGATGTTCACAGGAGCCCAGATTGCGCAGGGCCATTTGCGACCGTGGTAAAGATTTTGGACCAATTCCAAGTACAGGGTTATGAGCAAGAGACTCACATGACCTCGTTTGCATTTTTTAGGGACTGCTCTGTCTGCCCTGTGAGGTAAGGGTAGAGATGGGAGGACAATTCAGGACGACTCTGCAGCAACCAACACCACTGTGCACCCTCTCCTCATGAACACTCCTCTGACCTCCGCCTTCTGTCAGATGGCAACAGCACCTGCCCTTCACAGTGGTGCTCCTTTGACCTCCGTCCCCACTTAACCCGGATGTACGTACAGTCAAGTGTTATTCGTATGCTATTCTAGTTTTTGCATTGGAATTTCTTTTTTTCTTTTTTATCCTCACCTGAGGACATTTTTGCATTTATCTTCAGATAGAGCGGGAGGGAGAGAGGAAGGGAGAGAGAGAGAGAGAAACATCGATGTGAGAGAGACACATTGAGTGGTTGCCACCCACACGACCCCAACCAGGGCGGGGGACAAACTGCAACCAAGGTACGTGCCCCTAGCGGGAACCGAACCCGGGACTCTCTGGTCCGCAGGCCGACGCTCTAACCACTGAGCCAAACCGGCCAGGGCTTGCATTGGAATTTAGATAGTTACTCATTTTTTCCTCTAACTTATGATCTCTGTTTTCTGAATAAATCCTGGATCTTGGCAATTCAATTCAGCAACTTCTCCCAATACGTAAGTCCACAAAACAAAGATCTCTGACCGCCAGTAAAGCAAATATGTAGCTTTCCTTTCCAAAATATTTCCTTTTAATGTCTCTATTTCTCATTCAATAAAAGGCATAGCATAGATAACATGCGGCCCTTTTCAGCACCTAACTATGTTTGGAATTAAGGAGAGAATTTTTGATTAATCCTCTTCATTCACTGCATAAATTGCACTGATTAATAGGAAAAGATCGCCCGTGTTTTTAAAGATGGTCATCCATAAGTATCGGCAAACGTTTGTACTGGGCAGCGTTAATGAGCACATTTCGGTGTGTGTCACTGACCTGCCCTGCGGTTGGTTTTGAGTCTCCAGTTAGCATCCTAATGGTTGTGCTTTTACCAGCTCCATTGTGTCCTAACAGACCTATAACTTCACCTGAGAAAGAAAAGGCATGCTCAGAATTACAGCCGCACATAATTATAAACATAAAACCAAATACTGCTTGAGGGCTCCCTGTGTGACCAGCTTGACATCAAACGGGCCATGTGCATTACTTCACTTAGTCCTCACCCACACACAGACCCGAGTGTTCTTGCTACCTTCACTTCACGGGCGAGGAAACTACGGCGCAAAGAGGACAAGTAACCCGCCCAAAGATCGTGCAGCCAATGAGAGGCTGAGCTGGCACTGGGACACATTTTGATGCCAATGCCTGTTGCATTCCACTGACACGTTCACAAAATGTGCCGTTTGTTAAGCATGAAGAATGAGCTACCACCTCCCAGTGAGTTCCCTTCTGGGTAACATTCCCTGCTCTGAACTTCATTTTACTAACTTAGAAGGCTCTGCCATCTTTCTTAACAGAAACGCTGCCTCCTTCTTGCTTGTTCTTTCTCGTATGTTTTAACAGCACAGACATTGCTGTCTTCTATGCAAAGCACGAATGGTTGTAACCGCTGTGAGCAGGGTGGGTCGGGTTATACAGCAGATGAGTTGGCTGCCTGTCATGTTTATCCATGGATGGCCCCAGATTTGGACAGCATCATGCTCTTCAAAAGACCTCATCTTCAGAGGTCAAGATCACCCTGTTAACAGAACTACTGTTTCCAACCTTTTTTAACACAGAAAGAGACGTTTCTTATGCCCACTTTCTTCCTCCTTTTGGCAAAGCAGTTCTTCTTTTTCCCTACGTATTCCTTCCGGAGACAACTGGCAATGATCACCGGTTTCTGGAAAGGCAAGTGAATAACAACAGAGTTTTATTCTCACCTTGAAATGGTGAGTGCCCCATACTCCTTCCTGCCAAATCTCTCCCTGCACGACATCATGAATCCCACCCATTCTCGAAACTGCCATTTTAAAGCAAACTCTCCCAGTCTGTATCCCTGCAGCAAAAGGACATTTGCACTGTATCATCTGATCTGTGCTTGCTCTTCCTCAGAAAACAGGAACAGAGACATCCACCAAACCAATGGGTCTGTTGAAACGCACACTCACAGGCACACACGAGCACCTGCACCCACACAGACACCTCAGGGGAACTCTCTCCTCTGAATTGCTTTGCTCACAAAATCCTTTCTAGGCTTGGTAATAGTTAGCCTTACCCACCAAAACTATGACTGCAAAGGAACGCGTGTGTGTTCTTTGATCTCTGTCGGCATTGCACATTTACTGAAATCAAGTAATGAGCTATGTGAGCAAGGATGAAAGAACCTCAAAGTGATATGTGGTTTTTTTTAAAAAAATTCAGATTAGAGAGGTGCCCACTGTATCTGACCCACAGCATAATGTGATGAAGAGCATTTTCAGTAGGGCACCTCGTCCGAGTCCGGGACGGTCCCAGCGTTTGCTGTTCTCATTCTTTCCATCTGAACGTCTTCATCCTCCCCTTCGGGTTCTTCCGGGTTTGGAAGGACTTTACTGCTTCTTGGTGAAATTCTAAAATCAAACCAGGTTTCCAGTTGAACAACGTGTAGCAGAAACAATGAACTTCCTGTAAACTGCTATCAATTCTCTGTGTGGATTGAGCACAAGATCTTCTGTTCCTGCTCTACACCCTCCACTGTGCAGCAGCCTGCTTCCATCGGTGGTTCCCGTGATACTGCTGCTACATCCTCCGTGCCTTTGGTCTCAGGCTCACCCTCCTGTCGGCTGTGACTTCTTTATCAAATAATAAAATGGTACTCACACTCTGACAGGGTTGATAAAGGAATCTAGGAACTGTACGTTGGACACAGATCTTTGGGAATTCTGAAGGCTTTGTGAGAAGAATGGATCAAAACATTTGGAATCAGAGATGTGTCCCAGAACATCAAAGATATTTAATCACCAGTTTCTGAGCACTGTCATGTCTTGGGAACACGTATCAGAATCATTCTTTCTTGACTGCTACCAATCTAGCTCTTTCCTGCACCATCCCCACCACGGATGACTGCCGGCCCCAACTCTCTCCCTCATGCCATCCCAAATTACTCCTGTCAGATGATTTCCTAAAACGTGGTTGTCATCTTGCCACTCTCCTGCTCTGCCACCTTCATGAGACTTGAGTTTGATTCCCATTTGTAAGTCAGGCAAGGTTTTCAAAACACACCTGTCTGCTTCCCATGGCAGAGTTTGTAAAGCTTTCCTATGGCCCCTTATTCCAAGACCCTCCAATATCTGGCTTCATTTCAATTTTTCATTCACCACCAACACAAGGCTGCAAGTTCGTTCCAGCTGCCTTCCTAACCCTATAGGATGGTGGCATGTATTCCCAGGTTTGTCCTTTTGTTCAGACTACTCTTCCTTCCTGGATTGTCCAACTGCTTGTCTATACGTAGCCATTGTTTTAAGTATTACCTCTTGCATATAACTTCCTTCTAGTATGCTGGTGAAATCATGGTCCGCCTTAATTTTTCAGTGTCTTATGTGTGCGAATGTGGTTTCTCCCACTAGATTGTAAGCTTCTTAAAGTACCAAGAGTTATAACTTTGTATACTACACAGTCCCTTAGAAACAACGCTGGACAGTACTCTTTACTCAATCAATTTAAGCCTAGTAAAATGTCTTTAACAATGAATAGTAAAATAAAACATGAATCCTCTCAACCTGAATACAGGGTCCTTTCTCATCGAACTCTTCCTAAAGTTCATTTCCAGGCATCGTAGGATGAAAAGGAAAATTAAAAATTGAAGGTAAGGCTACGGGGAAAAAAAAAATCAGAATTAGCATCACCATGAAAACAACTCTTCCAATACTGGAACTGACTTAAGGAGTGTGATCATATAGAAAGATTTGATAACATTTCTGCAAGACGGAAAAATTGTATTTAATATTCTGTGCAACTCTGCGAGTTGGCTTCGCTGCCCTTCAGAGAAACCGTCACAGACATAGTAGTAGGGAGCTGATGCGCGCTCTGTTCACGCCATTGAGAGTTCGGGCTTCATTCTCAGTGTCAAATGATCGTCACAAAATCAGTAGTCCAGAATTTAAAGCTTCTGTTGTGTGTGTGTGTGTATGTGTGTGTGTGTGTGTGTTCAGATGCCTAAGCTGCCAAATTTTTAAGTACCAAAATTAAAGTTTTAATTGAATGCAAAGCATACAAATGTGTCCCCCTCAAGCAAGAACATTTAAATGGAAAGGTCTTCTTACTATTAGCAATGCCAGATATACAATACGATGCTCTGAAGTTCCTAAATATTCCTCAGAGATAGGAGAAACCTGCAAAATGAGAAAAAAAAAAGTGTGTTTAGATGAACCTTCATCTGCTCGTGAACTTCTCATTTAAGACAAATTACTGGCCCTGGCTGGTTTGGCTCATGGGTTAGAGCGTCGGCCTATGGACTGAAGGGTTGCAGATTCGATTCCTGGTCAGGGGCACGTAAATGGGTTGCAGGTTCAATCCCCGGCCCCAGTGGGGTCGTGCAAGAGACAACCAGTCAATGTGTCTCTCTCACATTGATGTTTCTCTCTCTCTCAATCTCTCTCTCTCTCTCTCTTCCCCTCCCTCCCTTCCACTCTGTCCAAAAATCAATGGAAAAATATCCTTGGGTGAGGATTAACAAAACAAAAGAGAAAGATAAATTACTGCCCATCACATGACCTCACCAGCCTTCTACACAATTCTCGCTTGTGCTTCAGGTAAGTTCGTTTCTGGCTTTGCAGTGCGTTCTCCTTGCTCCTGATGTCACTCAGTGACCTGTGAACCTGTGCTTGGCTCTAGGCTCAGATGCTTTTATACTTAACACCATGAGTTAGCACAATTCGCCCCGCTAGCAGAACCACAGTGATGCTGACACGCATCCTTCCACAGAGAGTTTCTGAGAAGAGATTCTGGCACCCACAGTCCCCCGTTTTTTGTTCCAACCTCACAGGCTCCTTCTCAAGCTTATCTCCTGATTCCTCCTCTTCAAGGCCAAGTCCATAGGCCATTATTTCATTCTAACTATACTTACTCTGTAGGTTATATTGTCTAGTTCCATGGCTTTAAATATCACTTACATGCTGAAAAATCTCAAGTGTTTAGCTTGAAGGCCCCCAAATCCACAAAACCCTACATACTGAATTTCAGACTCATATATCGAACTGGCTACTTGATGTTGCATGTCTGTGAGGAGCCTTAAACCTACCATGTCCCAAATAACAGAAAAAGGACATCTCGTTGGCCTCTCAGTGGGGTTACTTGTTCCCAGGAGTGAGGGTTGTGGTAAGAACGGTAACATTCTACTACTGTGGCGTTGCCTCTGACCTTCATCAATCAAAGCAGGCTTTCCCACTGAATGAGAACACGGTTCTTGCCCGTGGTAAGTGCACTGGCTCTGAGGCCTCCAACTTTGTACAGCAAAGGACTCGACTTACATGCTTACGGTATTCAAGGCTGCCACACGTCTCCTGACCTTAGGACAAGAGTGAAATTCTTACCTCTGAAAAAATGAATAGCGAGCCAATCAGCGTGAATGGTGGTATCAATATGGTGCAGATTAGCAGCCTTACAAAGTCATAATCATTTATATCACTAGTAATCATCCAGAAGACGCTGACCTAAAATAAAAACACAGTATAGTTTTAAGAAAGTGCAACAATCTGAACTCTGGGATGTTTTTCAAAAGAGTGAAAGTTTATTTAATAAATGTTCTTACTTTCAATTTCCACCTCCCTCCCCAAACCACTACCACCATCTTTTTCTTTTTCTCTGCAACACAGGATTGCTTCACAATTCTGCACTGGACTGAGTATGAAGTTTTTCAGACACAACAGGGCTTCTCACATTCAATGTGCATACAAACCAGCGGGAGTTCTTGCTAAATTCGGGTTCTGGCAAAGGGTCTGTTGATTACACATTCCTCCACATTTCAGATGTGCCTTTAGAAATAGTGTTTCAATTTCTCTGCTCCTATAAATGCTGGTTTACATATGTTTTTGTATATTAACACTTTTAGCCTTTAAGGAGAGATTCTGAGAAGTGCAGTTACAGGTTAAAATGTATGTGCACTTAAATTTTCAGTAATTACTAACAGATTATTTTTCTAAAAGATGGTGACAGTCTATTCTCCTACAGACCATGAGTTAGAATACACCTCATGCCATCTCACTGAGACAAGATGTTATCATTAATTGTTGTAGGTGTCTTTGTGTCACTGCTGATATTAGGTGAATAATTATAATTTTACCATGTAAGATGATATTGGGTTTTGGTATTTTGTCTTTCTTGTATTTATATTTTCTTTTTAAAAGGAATTGTATGGGCCCGGCCGGTGTGGCTCAGTGGTTGAGCATGGATTTTAGATGTGATCATTAAGGTGTTTTTTAAAATATTCAAGTGAAATTTTAAGTGAACTGTTGAAAGTAGAAGTCTCTAGCTCTGGGGACAGGTCAGACCTGGAGACGTGTTTGAGGTCACAGTTTATAAATGGTGTACATCCTTACATACAGTATATTTTATATATGTTTACAATAATCTTAGAGTAATTAGAATTTTCTAGAGAGCAATACTAATTTACCAATCTGGTTAGTATAAACATTAAAATACACATTGTTAAAATTGTATAAAGTGGTTTAAAAACAAAATAACATGCACCGTATGCATACTTACAATTAAGAAGAAAAATGACCAAAGGCCACTATTTTTCCTCCCATTGCGAAAAATGAATGAAATTACGTATGTCAAGAAAATAAGAGATGTGACATATCCGATACTACATGGAATCTGCAAAGAGAATATGAAGGTTGAATAAGGTAAATGCTATCTAGGAAAGTATTCAGACCTCAACTTTCCAAACTATGCTATAGCAAAAGTACTGTGGAGTTCTCTGGTTTAAGATGAATAATGTTACCACAGTCATTAAAATCATCTAATAAAACCATTTCATAACTTTTGCCACTTACCTGAACTAACAGGCTTTGGACTATAAATACAAGTTCATCTGGGTTAAAAATGTAATCCATTATTTGCATCGCCAGGAAAATCAAGAAGTACAGAGGGACATCCACCATCGCCTGTCCAAACCAGTACGCAGAAGGGTAGAGGCCTGAAATCCGTAGCTGGGAGTGAGCTTTTTTCTGATAAAATAAATAAATAAATAAATAAATAAATAAATAAATAAATAAGTCATCAAAAGGTCCTGAATAGGGGAGGCTGAGAAGTGACAGGTATTATTTCACCACAGAGTGATTAAGCAAATTTCAGATGTTCATAGAGCTTGACAACGGAAGAGTTGTCAAGATTTGAACCAGACTGGTTGACTCCAGGAAAAGAAAAAAAAAAAAGAGTAACAGAAGCAGTAGAAAGAAAATGGCGACTGTATGGTCTCATAGAAATGAAGGAAGAAAAGCACTTTGTGTTTCTCCTGGGAGAAATGCAGGAAAGGGCCGTGCAGTCGCTCAGACATAGCATGGAGAGGCAGAAGTACTCAGTTACGGGCTCCTGGAATTTTTATGAAACCATCACAAAAATGAAGCTTCAAAGGGACCATGTTTTTCAACAACAAGTCAAAGTGCTGTGGTGAGCTGGCTGCGTCTGTTTAACCAGGTGACCTTCCCACCATCCAGGAAGTAGAAACCATCATTGAGAGAGGATGTGTGAGTGGGGAAGTGTCTAGAAATAAAACTCTAAATGATATACCAGATGAAACTCCCATTTCCTGTTGGATGATGAGCTCTCCTAAGCTGCCCTTCTGAGGTCTCATATTTGCCAACCTTTTATTAAAATGCTTGATTGTTCATTGTCTCAGGCATATAAGTTAGGTGTACCCCCTACATATAATTTATGGTGATAAGATGGGGAAAGGTTCTCTGGGTATTAAGAAGATGTAAAGACTTCGTTAACTCTTCTTACTTTATAGTCACCGATGCTGCTCATGGCAATGTAAGGAGCAAAACAGGCCACCACAGGTATCCAGAAGTTGGCATTATTCGCGTACCCATACTCCTCGTAAAAGGGCTCCTGAAATCATGCAGAACATGTGAGTTGATGGCAATTGGGTATATGGTTCACTTACACTTTCTTAACTAAGTCACTCAAATAAACAAATCAACGTGGGTCTTCCCCACGTTCATTTTCAATCACGAGTTGCAATAACTTGGAGACTTTGACCGTGCATCCTGATTTACTTATGAAGAAGCAAATTCCACCAGGTGGCATGAACTGGCTAAGGTCCCACAGTTAATAACATGTGAGGTAAACAGAAAACTTCTGCTCTCTGACTTTATGATGATAACATTTAGGCTGATGTTTTCATGGACAATGGAGTCTGTGGACTGTCAATGCTACTCTCAGACATTGGTACCAAATCTGTTCAGTTCAACACTTACAAAAAAAAAAATCATTCCTCTGGCTCAACATCATGCATAAGAGGCAAATTCAAATGCTTTCAGGGACCTGGTAGATATAAATGAATAACTAAGAAGATGTTAGGAAATGAAAGTGATGGGGCTTGGAGAAAAATGATCAGCACAAATTCCACATAAGGGCATTGAATTTCAAAAATTTCAAAATCCTGGATAGGTTAAAGAGGGCCTTGGGTTTTGCTAGAAGCTTTGATTTGATTTATGATCAGTTGCCTTAGTATACAGCAAGTCATCTATATCATGAGTTCTGGTATCAAGAGTTTTGAGATCTCCTTACCTCTGTCTTTTCTTAGCCCCTCCTAAAACTTAGTGCCCCTCTGTGCTCTTACAGCATATAAGCTGCCTGAATACAGCTGCCTAGATAGAGATGAGGCCTTGGAAGGGGAACAAAGGGCACCAAGGACCACATTACCCATTTGATATCTTCATCTATGATCAACTTTATTGATTTTCCTGATTTGCAAGAAGTCTGGGGATGAAACATGCACAATTAGTCCCAACAGCCAGCCCCCTTACTCACACTTGGTTCATAAAGAACGTATTATGTCCATGTTAGATTATACCCACCCACAGTCAGAGTTCTGTGGTGCTCAGCCTGGAGGGATTCACAGAGACACCCTTGATATCATGGGTAGTTTGGTCAAGTGATGACATGCATGAGTGGCTGGTTGGGAACACTTCGGGACATTCTGATAGATAATTAAAGTCATTGAGTGGGGTCAGAAGCTACAGCAAACTTTGTGCTTTAGAATCAAGGAGAATGTGCTTGCAGAATTGTAGGAGGATGCCAGCATCTGGGTGTGGACATCGATGGGTAATTCAAAGAGAATTTATCTACACATGAACCAAGGTCAGCTGGGCTGGTGGGTAGCAAATATTTTGTAGATAATTCATCTTTTTTGAAAGGAGAGGACTCATGTCAGGTCATTTGCTCATTCTAGGAAGCTCTCTATTCTTGGTGATTCAGATAATTGACTAGTCTCTTCAAGTATAATAGCTAATGAAACATACCAGCACCTCTATGTGCTGCAGGTTTCCTCAGCTTCAGTAGGATAACACATGTAAATCACACAGTAGATGTTCCAAATATTAAGGTTAACTTGGGGCCTCCCATAAGTAGGAGACAGTTGTTTCTGCCCTAGAGACTTCAGAAAGAAGGAGGACTGCTAACTGTGGCTTGAGGGGACAGTGGTAGAAGGTGTTGAGGAAGAAGATGGGGCAAACCCCATTGCTAGCTTTAAAATAGTGTGCAAGAGGGTCTCAGCAGTTCTTACTGCTCTTTCTGAAGAAGCAGAGAGGTGAAAGATGGGGCAAACCCCATTGCTAGCTTTCAAATAGTGTGCAAGAGGGTCTCAGCAGTTCTTACTGCTCTTTCTGAAGAAGCAGAGAGGTGAAAGATGGGGCAAAGGTTGTTCAGCTCCCTGGATGAAGGCCACATCAAATCATGAGAACTGGAGAAAGCTTGATGGTGTGGACTTCTCTGCAGAAATTCTGCTCTGCAACATGGAGTGTCTTCATCTACAGAAGGGGCTGGGACCAAAGCTAAACACTAGCCTAAAACAATCACACAGGTCACCGAGGCTGTGGTGACCACCTGAGTAGAAGGTCCTAGTAGCAGATCAAGCTAGAGAAAGCAGGGGTGTCTCCACTGCACCATTTCCTTCCATCTTGATTTCTCTATCTTTCCTTTCTGCTCCCGGCCCCAGTAGCATTTTACTCAGAAGGGAGAAGAAAGGGGAGTATACCAAAGTCACACTCTCTTTTCCACTCCAAGCTGTTAAACTATAAAGAAGAAAGGAAAAATAAATCACACCACCACCACCCACCCTAGTCCATGTCCCTTCAGCCACAAATTGACCTTGCAGTGTTTGGACTAAGTAGAAAAGTGAAACTTTGGACAGCACTGGAATGATGCTTTGTGACCAGGAAGCTATAGGATAGGCCCAAGGTGTCATTAAAGAAGGCAAAGGGAGCCTGGCCAGTGTGGCTCACTGGTTGAGCATTGACCCATGCACCAAGAGGTCACTGGTTCAATTCCCGGTCAGGGCACATGCCCAGGTTGTGGGCCCAGTCCTCAGTGGGGGACATGCAGGAGGTGGCCAATCAATGTTCTCTCTCATCGATGTTTCTATTTCTCTCTCCCTCTCCCTTCCTCTCTCTCTAAAATCAATAAAGAAAAAAATTTAAAAGAAAGCAAAGGGAGATTCAACATAGTGAGATGAAAAAGATGACTTGAAGACATAGATGGGCACCCTCCTCCCCACTGTGGAGATTCTGACTCCGAGGATCTGAGCAGGCCAGGTGAATTATGTTTTAAACAAGGATGGCCTCTAACTCTAACTCAGCCAATTCTCTGATCTACTCAGAGCTGAACGTTCTTTAATGGACAGTTAATGCATTCTCAAGAAAAGTAATATTAATGATAATAATATGATAATAAATGCATTTTATTGAGCACCTACGGTTTCCTACATTTATGTAGTTTATTGTTCATATCTACAATAACTTGGCCAACTGAACCAGGTGCTCACATCACCTCATTTGCTTCTTAAGAAACCCCTGTGATGATTTGTTGTCTGTATGTTTTTATGGATTGCTGAACCAAGGCCTACAGAAGTCAAGATGTTAAGGAGGCCCCATTGTCTGGCCTTGATGACTCTGGCTGTTTCAACCGGGTCCCACTATTTAGGGCCACAGATGGTAACTGATCTCTAAGACCAAAAGTCATTTTCCCAATGAATTGTATTTTCTGCTGTTTCCTTGACCTTAAGTCATCCAATTAAGTGTATAATGCTATATAATTATTGTTAAATATTATGTGTGTGTATGTATGAATGTAAGTAATGTATATGTATGTAAAACATGAACTTATTCAAGAATAAGCTCATAAAAATTAACATGATGCTATTACAGCATTTCAAATATGTTTTTGAAAACTTCTTATGGTTCAGGATAAAGGAGATAATATTATACTTACTTCAAGATAGGTGCTTCTGTCTGTCTGAATATGTTCTGAAGAATTAAGAGTTCCCAGCAGCCCATTGCTGATGATGTCCATGAGGACAGGGAAGCAGTTCAGCCTCTTGGTATTACATGCTATTGAAAATCTCCGATCCTGAAACACAACAAACATGCATTCTAAGTCCTCAGACAGCCAATATAAAATGTAATGCAAGAATATGAGAGAAAATCATTCAGATTACTGACAACACAATAAGGCTAACCACTGAATACAATTAATACCACATCACTAATATTTGATTAAGTCCCAATATTCTGCGAGAAATCCAGTATTGTGGCTATAGCCACGGCGTAAGCCATATGGCTATTTAGGCCTAAACTCTCACAAAAGAAAATACCTCAGCCCTGACCAGTTTGGCTCAGTGGTTAGAGAGTCGGCCTGTAGACTGAAGGGTCGAGGGTTTGATTCCTGGTCAAGGGCATGTACCTGGATTGCAGGTTTGATCCCTGGCCCAGTCGGGGTCCTGCAGGAGGCAGTCAATCGATGTGTCTCTCTCACATTGATGTTTCTCTCTCTCTCTCTCTCCCTCCTTTCCACTCAATCTAAAAAAATCAATGGAAAAATATCCTCGGGTGAGGACTAACAAAAACAAACAAACAAAACAACTGAAGTTAGAAAAAAAGAGAAAATACCTCACAAGATTTTCAGCAGCATCACTACAAAACTCCATAATGCAGCCTCACTTTAACATGGCAGTAGGCTTGTTTCCAAATGTGATGCGTTTGTTTTATAACTAAAGAATGTCCCCATACTTGGAAGCAGGAGGTAGGTAGCTGTTGTAAAGAAAGTATAAGTTGCCCTGGCCGGTGTGGCTCAGTGGTGCACCAAAGGGTCTCAGGTTCAAGTTCCAGTCCAGGGCACATACCTGGGTAGCAGGTTCGATGCCCAGCTCCGGTCGGGGCACGTACAAGAGGCAACCAATCAACGCGTCTGTCTCACACCAATGTTTCTCTCTCTCCACCCCCCTCCCTCCCTCCCACTCTCTCTAAAAAAGCAATGGAAAAAATATCCTCGGGTGAGGATTAACAACAAAAAGAAGAAAGCACAGGTTTCACAAATACTGAGCTTGCAATCTCAATGTTGCATGGAAAATCTCTTATAAAATGACATTTTAAAATCATTTCACAAAAATATATGTATGTCAAGTTACTATGCTGTACATTTTAACTTACACAGTGCTGTCAATTATACATCTCTCAAAACTCGGGAAAAACACACTAAATAGTGACATTATATAAATATATATATGTAAGTTATATAAATATGTATGTAAACTATATGTATTAAACATACATTTTAAAAACATGATTATTACCCAAAAAGAAATAACAACTAAAAACATGATTATTTTTATCCCAAATAAAAAAGAATATAAGTAAATTATTATCTATATTGGTCAAAGTGTGGACAAGCTTTGAGCATGCATTTTTGTTTTTGTTTTTGTTTTCTTTATTGATATTAGAGAGAGAGAGAGAGAGAGAGAGACATCAATGAGAGAGAACATCGACCGGCGCCTCCTGCATGCACCCCACTGGGGATCTGGCCCACAGCCTGGGCATGTGCCCTGACCGGGAATCGAACCAGCGACCTCTTGGTGCATGGGTTGACGCTCAACCACTGAGCCACACCGGCCGGACAAGGGTGCCATTTTAAAAGCTATTTTTCTGCATATACTGGAAACTAACCTGATTAAGACATATCAAAGACTACTTGGATCAAAGGTAATTTCTGATTTTATTTTTGGCATGGAAATTACTTCTAAAATGAACTAAAACATTTCAAATGGTCAAACTTGGCAACACTGAACTGCTGATTTGTACATTTAACACCACCTTCTCATCTTTTTCCACTTGTCTACCATATGGCCCTCTATCCAAGCTCCTCCTGGTCCAGGCCGGTGGTGTAAGTGTGAAGCAGCACAGAGACGCCGCAAACTGAAAACTAAAGTCTGACTGTAAGTTGGGCAGCTGCTTCTCTGTCCCCACCGCAGACTGCCGGAATTGTCATATGAAAGAACTTTTCAAGGGAAAGCCAGAAATTTACATTTTTATGTGAAACATGTCAATCTTAAATATTGCCAAATAAGGCAGTTCTCCAACTTGAATGAGCACACTGACCCTCTGCAGATCTTTTTAAAGTGCAGATTCTAACGCAGTAGATCTGAAGTGGGGCCTGGGATTCCGCATTTCTAACGAACTCCCAGGCGATCCAGTGATACTGATTCATGAACCACACTTCAAAATGCAGGGAACTAAAGCATTTTTTGTTAACATCACAGAACTGAGCATAAATATTTATCTAAAAATGGGACCTCTTTGCGTAAAGTGTAGCAGGTAGGACTTGAGCTTCTTTTCCCATAAAAACCACACAAAATTCTACTGTAAAAAAAAAAAAAAAAAAAGAGCTAATATTTCTTTTGGGGTTCCAGAGCTGAAGTTCACAGTAGGTATTCATCAGATTTATGATTGGAGGGTTCATCAAAATGTCATTTGAGCTGATATCCATTGGAGAATAAGATTTATATTAATGATTGAAATGGAATACGACTGCTAATAAGATTTAAATTCATTATTAATTATAGCAGGGCACACAATGTAATAAGGAAGGAAATCAAACAGTATTGTATTGTGTGCTGTTATACGGAGACTGTGGGCTGTACCCAGCTTCTCCTCTAAACCTGAGAACTATCCCATCGCTGTGTCGAACCGGCCTTTTGCATGGTCAACGTGCATTACTCGGAGTGCAAGTTCACACTCCCTCTTTGGGGAGATGCAGCACGCAGAGCCCCACACACCTTGTCAGTGCCCGACACCGTGATGGCACCATTGTAGGACGGCTCATTGGGGCCGTGTCGCGTTCCAAAGGCATCCACTTCCAAAGCTATGTTCTGCTGCCTCAGCGAATGGATAAAGTTTTCAATGCTGGACCCTACCAGGAAGGTAAAGATCAAAAGAAGGGAAAATGTAGTAAAACAACAGTCAAAATACATTTTTTACATATTTTTTATTGATTTCTTAGAGAGAGAGGAAGGGAGGGAGAGAGAGGAACATAGATGTGAGAGAGAAACATGGACTGGCTGCCTCCTGCACGCCCCCTACTGGGGATCGAGCCCCCAACCTGGGCATGTGCCCTGACTGGGAATTGAACTGGGACTGCTCAGTCCATGGGATGATGCTCAATCCACTGAGCCACACCAGGCGGGCCACATAATATATATACTTTCAAAAACCTAAATAATGTCACTCAAAGCATACCATCATAAGGACTGTCTAAGGATTTTCTTAAAAAGGCAGAATTGATGGTGTGGTTCTAAAACCCAGGCTGATACCAGGGATATGACGAGGTTGCTTTACCTAGAGGTTAGGTGTTTTACTTATAATGCTGTTAGTGTAAAAATATGCATAACCCATAGACACAGACAACAGTGAGATGATGGCCTGAGGGTGGGGCTTTGGGGACTCGGTGGGGGTGGGCAAAAGAGGGGAAAATGGTGACATTTGTAATAGTGTCAACAATAAAAGTAAAGTTAAAAAATACCATTTAAAATTAACATTATAATCCTTGAAGATACTCATCTTCTATTTTCTTGCAAATTTAGAACATATTTCTTTCCAGAGCCTAAGAATGCATAGTACTTTAAAAATGTTACGGAAAGATCTCAATGGTCCATTAACGGTTAAGTAAACTTGCAAAATGTGTTTCTAAAACAAACTCTCCGACCCTCTGTTTGTCATTTTAAAATTAATTATCTGCTTGGCATCAGCTATGCCTTCTAAAACATGCAGATTTTATGTTTCCTTCATGGTATGTGTTGGCTGGGGCATCTCACAACAAGAACGACATTGAAAAGTTGCATTCCATCTCCGTGTTCACCTGTTTCATTGATGACCAGTAGACGCGTGAGAGGAGCTTGAGGTGGCTGTCCCGGTGAGAGAAAGTACATGCTAGGTGACAGTTCCCAAGAATAACTCTTTTGATACAGCTGATACAGGAGATATCCCAAAAGCTGAGGGAAAAAGCTGATGCCGCAAAGCAGCAGTCTGCATAAAGGAAAATGTCAGAGACAAAAATCCATGTACAGCAATGTTCGCAGGTGTTTACATCTGGCCAGATAATGGATGTTATGATAGAAATAAATTACAAACACTGACCAAATATATGAGTCATGCTTTTTCTCCCCTTTCTTTTCTTCCTTCGAAAATGAGATGGTTCCTATGAAGCTATCCTTGGTATATCTATCTCTCCAAATCCCTCCTTGTACCCACTTTCAATATTTCATTCAGGTTATGAAATCTATTGACTATGACTCTCACATTTCTCCAGTGTCCACCTCTTTCCTCTGGCTCAGGCTAGCATTTCTTCTTTTTGGGGACCACTGCAAGCTGGCATATCACCAGCACCCAGACTTCCTACACTCTGAAACTTTCCTTCTCCTATCCCCGGTTTCTCTAAGTTACAACATTTTCTCATTCACTCAGGCTCCGCAGCTCAGTTACTTGACACTCATTTCTCTCCCCTACATCCCTTTTCCAAAGGGTAGAAAACTTGTATCTATCATTTCATCATTATTACCTGCGTCCGCACCATCTTCTCTCTTCTACTTTTCAAGTTCAGACATTAATTATCTCTTTCTGACCTCTTTCAATATTGTCCTAAGTTGCTCTTTCCCTCGTATCCAGTGTCTTCTATTTCCAAACCATTTGTACTGTTGCCCTATTCAGTTTCTTGGCATTCTGAGCTAACAACTAAAAAATAAAACTTAGCCCGGCCGGTGTGGCTCAGTGGTTGAGCGTCAACCCATGCACCAAGAGGTTGCCGGTTCGATTCCCAGTCAGGACACATGCCCAGGTTGTGGGCCCGATCCCTAGAGGGAGGCATGCAGGAGGCGGCCAGTCGATGTTCTCTCTCATCAATGTTTCTATCCCTCTCTCCCTCTCCCTCTCTCTCTAAAATTTAATAAAGAAAAAAAATGAAAAAATTAAAATTAAAACTTCAATAGTTCCTTATCAGTCATAAAGGCCAACTTCTATAGCTCTCTGTAATATAGTAACACAATTATGTTTGCTTTTTGCACACTCCATGTTGCAATGGATTCAAATTAACAACAGTTCTTCAGATGCCTCAGGCATCTCCATGCTCAGAACTGCTCTCTCTGTCTGAAGTTCTACCCTGCTTTCTCTCCTTAGCTAGATGTTCTGTTCCTACACCAAACCCAAATTCTCCCTCATGTAAAATTATTTTCCCAATGTCCCTATTTGGACATAATATTTCTTGAGCTGAATGCTATTGTTGACAGTATTGCCTGATTGTGTACTAGGCTTTTTTAGTTTCTTCTGATCACCCCCAAGAGCCAGATCTTCTGTCTGATGTATTTGGAGAAGCGTCACGGACATTGGCCGCAGTGTTATGCAGAAGTGCTCATGCACTGTTGAATGAATGAATGTCCTGGGAGGAGAGCAGGGCTCGTGCAAGGAGGTATGACTCAGTGAAGCGTCAGAAGCTGCAGAGAACAGTAGAAGTTCCAGACAGTGACGAAAGCTTTGGCTAAGATACGGCCTGGCACAGAGGTAACTCTTCGGCATGGACCCTAATACTCACTTTCGTGCTTCTGACAAACTACTTCAACCCTTTGATAAGAGCAGATTCTGCGTGAAAATAAAAGAAAAACCCCATACTTCATCTGTTTTAATTACACACTCACCTAAGCAATTAAAGATCGGCTCCCTTGTTTAAAAAAGGCCATTGACAGTTGCTGAAATTATTTCATCTGTGGTTATGTTGTTGTTTTTCTCTCTTGAATTTATTTTGAATGTGCCAACCAAACATGCCTGAAACACTTGGGTACTCACATGGTCATCAGACTTTTTTTTTCATTCCTTAACTTCAGGAAGCGGACTTTCGCTATCGCCCAGGTCTGCAGCCTCCAGAGAGCCATGCCGCTGGCCGCTGTCTGCATCTCATTACAGGAAGACAAAACTCGGCCCAGCTCCACAAGGCTCCCTGCGTCTTTTGCCCTATTGCTTTGTAACTGTCCCCAAATTCCGATATCTAGAAAATGGAAAATCAGTCATTTATAAAGTGCCATTTTACATGTGCATTATTTCGATTTCGCTGCGATCATCTATTCACCACATGGTGTCAGAGTAGAATCTTGGATAAAGATACAAATAACCTAACTCACCCTGGCCGGTTTGGCTCAGCAGTTAGAGCATCAGCACACGGACCCGAGAGTCCCAGGTTCGGTTCCTGCTAAGGCACGTTCCTTGGTTGCAGTTCGTCCCCAGCCCCGGTTGGGGTCATGTGGGTGGCGACCAGTCAATGTGTCTCTCTCACATCAATGTTTCTCTCTCTTTCTCCCCCTCCTGCTCTATCTAAAGATGAATGCAAAAATGTCCTCAAGTGAGGATAAAAGAAAAATCTAACTCATGGTTTTACTTGAGTATCTACTGAAGAAATGGGAATAATGCAAAAAAAAAAAAAAAAAGATATAAGAAAAGAAAATCTTGTGTTTTCTGGGGGGGAAATTTCTGTGTCTACAGCTTTAAATGACTTAATTCATTCTAGGAAAATCAATGAAAAGAAACCTATATTTATCCAAGAAGGATAATCTATTCATTGCAAGAGGTAAACTGTCTTAGTATTTCTGACCCAGGTAGAAGAATTAATACAGACAGAACCCTCTCCTTTCCCCTCTGGGGTTATGAAATTGGTAGAGACAATATTTTTTAATGTAGCCATGGTTAAAAACAAGATAAAAGTCATGTCTTTTGGAAAAAGAGCCTAGAAAAATTGATCAACTCTAGACTTTCAAAAAGCTACAGGAACATTAAAAGGTAAGTGTAACCACTAAGAAAAGATATCAAATATATAACTTCAAAAGGATTTTTAAAAACCCACTTGATGAATCAGGAAAAAAAACAAACAGAAAATGAAAAAGTACAGTAAAGAGTAAACACATTAAGATGATAGTAACCTGGAAACAAGGATCTTAGAGTCATTAGAAAGAAAAGGCAGAACGCTCTCCAAGGTCTGACAATTAGACCGACAGAAAATCTTTCAACAGCAACAATGGAACCCTGAAGACATTGGAATGATATCATCAAAATACTACAACAAACGTAACTGTCGATATATGACTCTAGTATAATACATATTATATTGTGTATTTGCTGTCTGCTCCATGTGGATCTGGTCTCAGGCACTGCTGTTTTCCACATGCTTAGTAAAATGCATGGTACAAAATAGGAAATTCAAGATGGGAGACCAGCACTGAGAGAAGAGGGAAGGAAACAGAAATGCATTTCTATATGCTCTACGCTTTCCCAAGATCAGACTAAATCATTACACTTCAAAAGCATACAATTTCATCATTCACAGTATATTTTCAAGATGAAATATTGCACAGAAAGATAACATTTTAGTTTCTTTTTTTTACCTGAATCATCAGTAGCCGATTTTCCTTCTAATTTCAAGAACACCTCATTCAAAGTTGTCATGGAAACACCATAATTCTCAATGCCTTGGTTAGAACATCTGTCAAGATCCCTGTAAAGCTCTAAAAGTAGACACAAAAATGCATGAAAAGAATATCATTTGTAATGAGATTGACAATAACTATGTTTTTCAAATACAGAAAATACTTGTGATAGACCAAATGCATTCATCAGAAACAAAGTTATGATATAGACATTCCTTTATTTATAAAATAATATATACAGTATGTTAGTAACCATGTCTTCTTGAGTATAAAATATTAAACATTTTTTTTCATTCTTAGAAAACTATGTATATGAAGGATTTTGAAATAAGTTATAATATTTTATTTAATGTATTTTTAAATACTTAACTGTTAGATTATGGGGAGTGTTATGCATGGACTGACTGTGTCAATCCAAAATGTATATGTTGAAACCCCCATTATTTAAGAAATATTTTCTAGAACATAGATATTTATGCTCTCATGTTAGGGATAACTGTTAGGCAATACAATAACCAATGCAAAAGAACAAATGTTATTCTAACATCAATATAAATCATTCTGTGGTCTCTACATTCTGTTACCTGGAAATTTGTTTGTCCTTTCCAAAGGCAAAATATATACAAGCTTTCCTTCACTTTGTGCTGTTAATTTGGCATCGGGGATGTGCTGTTTAACAAGCGACGTTATATGGTCTGGATCGCACATTTCATTCAAATGCAAACTAACATTTAAAAAGAGTAAATTAAAGTTATTTTTCTCAAACACTATCTCCACAAACAACTGTAGTATGTGCTTGTCCTTTCATTAATGTTTATGAGACAAAACATGCATAATTTAATGGAAGAAGGGAGACATAAAAATACGAATATAGTCCAAACCGCATACTCTCTGCCACATGGCAGGGAAACTGAAGGGATGTTAACGATAGAGAAGGTGACTCTAGGATTGTTATTTGGAGGAAAAAGACATCTGGCTAGATCTTGGCTGGGGCAAGGTGGAGGGAAATGCCCAGTTCTGTTTCCACCAGTTCAATAACTCAACTTTGAATTCTCCCTTTGCAGTCAAGTATGAGTTCTGCAAAAACAAGCACTCGAACATGGGAAAAACAAAAACAGAGGTAATTTGGTATCGTCGTTAAGAACATGGTTTTATTGTTCCACTGATCCGTGTTCCAGAACGCAGGTTTAGTGTCTCTGAGCATCAGTTCTCTCATCTGTGAGACTGAACAATGCTAACTTCTCAAAGAATGGAAAAACACAAAATAAAATGTGTATGAGATAGCACAGGGCCTTCCACTAGGTAAACCCTCAATATATGTTAGTTGATGTCATCATTTTTTTTGGTCTAAAATGTATTCATGTCAAAGTTAGTCTGTCTTATACGAGAATATACAAAGTTCTTCATGAAATCATTGGATTTGAGCAACCTCATCATGAGTCACATGTGTTGAAATTTACTAAGGCTAAAGAATGATGAAGGTACCACAACTGACTTTGACGATACAAACCTAAAAAAATCCGTTTTAGAAAAAGCTGTCCTGTGTTTACAAGGCCCTGTGCTAAGCACTCTCTGGGATACCAAATAAGAAGAATACAGAACCTTCTCTAAAGGAGCTCGTAACAAAATATAGTATAAATACATATAGCATGATATAAATATACTCTAGAGCAGCATATTATAAAATAAGTGAAGGAGAAGGAAGTTGAGTTAAATCAATTAAGTACTTTTCACACTGTCCATTTACTCATTCGTTCAATATTTTCAGTCTTAAATTCAAAGCAGGTATTTATTATTACTGCTATTCTACAAATACAGTCACTGAAAACCAAGGAAGTTAATTTGCCTGAGGCAACAATTCAAAAGTATGCTTTCAGGGCTCTAGAAGAGTGGATGCTTTCCAAGGAGAAAACATTCAGAAGAGACCTTCAAGAATGGGTAAGATCTGAACAGGATGTGAATGGGTTGGAGGGGGACACGTTAAACAGATGTCCTACCACAAGCAGAGACAAGGCACGCCACTGTGGAACACACCCAGACAACAGTGGGTGGTTCCTTTGAGTGGGAAGGTACGGATTCAGTCAGGTAGTGCCAAGCAATCATGATGGAATGGTAGATTTGATCAGGTCAAACACCTGGAGTAAATAATGGGGGGATTCATTTAACCACTGGAGAGAAAGTGACTTGAATTATTTTTTTAAGAAATATTAATGTTTTGGTGGGAAGTCTAGGGAGCAATTCATATTATACCTGTAATCTTGGCCCAAAGATCACTTATAAATGATGAGAGTTGGGCAGATTATTAAAACTCTCTGACATGTCAAAGGAGAATAATAATACCATTTTAAAGTTATCTGGAGGATTAGCCCTGGCCGGTTTGGCTCAGCGGTTAGAGCGTCAGCCCAGAGACCAGAGTCGCAGGTTAAATTCTGGTCAAGGCCACGTACCTCGGTTGCGGTTTGTCCCTGGCCCTGGTCGGGTCATGTGGGAGGCAGCCAGTCGATGTGTCTCTCTCACATTGATGTTTCTCTCTCTCCCTCCCTCCCTCCTTTCCACTCTATCTGATGATAAATGTAAAAATATCCTTGGGTAAGGATTAAAAAAATAATAATTTTTTAAAAAGCTATCTGAAGGATTAGATATGATTATACAAGTATTCATTCCATATGTCTTTATCTTAGTAAGTACCCAAAACATAGCCAATACTTATTAAGTGATAGGAATTACTTAATAACGATAGTAACTAAGATCTGGAAGAGAAGGAGACAGAAAGGAATGAAGGAGAAAATGAATTCAGGGGGAACCAAGAGGAGGCCATAGAAATTGTCAAAAAGAAGTAAAGATAAGCATCCAAACTATGAGAGGAGAAGAGGTTGGAATAGCAATACATCTCTTTTAGCAAACAAGGTGTTGTGAAACATTTCCCAAAAATTGTGCTTAAAGGTAGCTTAATCATCCTTATAGTCTGAGTGTCTGCGACTCCACACATCCTTCATTCCAGCTGAAAAAACGAAAGCGCCGTGCAGCGCAGTCCTAACACAGATCTCTTGAAATGAACACACCCGTTGTGTAGCCCGTATTGTTTAGCATCAGTGCTTGAACACACTAACACTGATATCACCTGTCTCTGCAGTTCCACCATGTTCTAACCTGTCTCTGACAATCAATCAAGTTATACCTTAAATGGTAGCCAATGCCCCACTTCTTCTTCAGGAAGAGAGAAGAGCCTGCACACTTCAGCTTCCCGTTCGAAATAAACACCTTTCGATCTAAGTAGGAAAAACAAAAATATGAATAGGAGTGGGGTTTTTTTTTCATTATTTATAAAGGAACAAATTCATTAATAAATAACGTATTTTAGGAGCATGACTCACTAAAACAGAGGCATTCGAAGCCTGATCATACGTAAGCCACTTTCTTTGCCATCCAATAACTAAAATGATATGTGTTAGTTTATTCTCCAGTATGTTTGGGAAAATGATCATACATTGAAAGGGTCTGTTTCAAGCCAACTGGTATTTATATTGAATACAGCATAATATATCTTTGAGCATAGCTGTGTGTTCTACAACCGATGCACCAGGGTCAGAGCACAGCCCTGGCGCCATGTACCCGGGGACGCAGGTGCTCAAATGGGTGAACAGTTCTCCTGCTCTGGCTCACGGCAGCCACACACATGGCAACTGCGTTGGAACATATCTATACAGATGCCACACGTGTCCCCAGTTTCTCACTAAGATACATGAAAGAAAACCAAGTATCACCAGCCAGGATGTCAGCCTCGTCCATGAACTGGGTACTGAAGAGAATGACTCTGTCCGATTTCCTCTCTTTAAGAAGGTTCCATACACGGTGCCTGGAGAGAGGATCTGACCCAGCGGTTGGTTCGTCCAGGAGCAAAATCTGCATCATAGGAAAGTACATAAAATCATTTTCCCCTTCCAGGCAAAATTCTTTGAAAAACACACATACAATATAGTAGTACAGGTATTTGGAGAACTAGCCTAGTATTGAAGTTTTCATTGTGACTGCTCAAATATAATAGTTTCACAGTCCTCAGTCTGATTTCACCAGGAATTTTAGCTTGGTTTACCTGAGGATCTCCTAAGATGGCAATCCCAAAAGTTACTTTCCTTTTTTGTCCACCGCTTAAATTTTGAGCAAGGACACCTTCAACGTTTTCCATCTCCAAGTCCCGTAAAACTCGTTGTACCTAATCAGATAAAGGACATTCGGTCCAAACCCCAGAATTTTTATTTTAGAAACACTATCATTTTGCTGTTCATTCCAAGGGGCCTTTTTGCCCTTGAGACGGTGAACTGTGCAGAAATAACACACATGCATTTAGAATGTCCTGGGTAAACAGTTTCATCTTCATGGCTATGTGACATCTAACATGTCACCTACCTCTTGTTCCACTCCCTGTGGCTGAATCCCCTTTATTTTAGCAAAGAGCCTGAGATTTTCCCGCACGGTCAGGAAGCCAAACTGCACATTGGATTGCGGACAAACTCCAATGAGCTTGCTGATAGTCTCCATGTCAGCCATTTCCAACAGTGAGTGGTTATAGATGGTGACCGAACCTAAAAGTTAAAGGCAGGCAGCATCAGGCTTTATTTAAGATATTTTTTCAACGAAAACAGTGTCAATCACTAGAGTCCTTTAAAGATATTGTACCTGCCAAAAGGAATACACTACTGACTAATTAAAAATGCAACGTTCACCATACATCCGATCCTGTTGGGATGCCAATTAATAAGCATAAAGCTCCTTATCAAGAAATATTTAAACCACCAAGGCTTTCCTAAATAAAGGGAACATAAATCTATGAAAGAATAATTTGAAGAAAGTTCTGAAACTTTTAAAGACCACAGTGTGACTAGTAGTTAACGGAACGACTACTGAAATTAACTAATAAAAATAATTCATGCACAGGTCATTCATTTGCCCATGTTCTTGTCATTGGATCACTGTCTCCTCACCTGATGTTGGGACTGACAGTCCACTGAGTATGTTTAACAGAGTCGTTTTCCCAGCTCCACTGTGACCCAGGAGGGCAGTGATCTGGCCTTCATATATGTCCAATACCAGACCTGGGATTATTAAAAAAAATAATTACGCTATCAGAGCCTACAGAGTAACTTTACATTCTCTGGCATTTTTATAAGTTCTTATAACATGGGTATATTTGGCTAGGAATAGTGGAAATAAAATCCATCCTAAATTCTTTCCTTTAAAATGGTATCTGCGCCCTGGCCGGTTTGGCTCAGCGGTTAGAGCATCGGCCTGCAGTACAGAGAGACCTGGGTTCGGTTCCCGCTAAGGGCACGTGCCTTGGTTGCGGTTTGTACCCGGCCCTGGTTGGGGTCGTGTGGGTGGCGGCCACTCAATGTGTCCCTTTCACGTCGATGTTTCTCTCTCTCTCTCTCTTCCTCTCTCTCCCTCCCACTCTATCTGAACAAAAAATGGAAAAGTGTCCTCGGGTGAGGATTAAAAAAAAAAATGGTATCTGCTATGATACATATTTTACAGATGTAATGTCACCATAATATATTATTATATGATTAACAATTTGAGGGATCAAAGCAGTTTGTCATTAAAGATGGCTGACTGCAATAAAAATAGCTTTAGGATTAGGGAACGCGATGAGTTGAAAATAAACTATCATGATGCCATCATACATCTCTCAAACCCACAGGATACCAGGGGTGCATCCGACTTTCTAAAATTGCTATGTGATTTTTCATTTACTTGGAAGGAAGCATAATGTGTTCAAACGAAGGAGCATCTTGATAGCTGGAATACCTGTTCTTCATCCACCAAGACAGTGTCCCAGTGAGACACACTCTCAGAAACAACCAGGCATGTTACATAAGATGTTTATTACCTTTCAAAGCTTCTACTTTTTCATGCTTTCCTTTTGTGTATTCCTTTTTAAGATTTCTTATTCTGAAAAAAAAAAAAAAAGAAAAGACAAAAATGTTTTGAGGACATTGTGGAGGTGGACAGAGAGTTGATTCATGGAGTCCCTGAGGCTGTGAGGAAATCTGGGGACGCTCTTCCTCCACACAGGCCCAGGTGACCTGCAGAAGCACCGAGGCCTCTCATTAGACAGCATCCCTGATCCTGACAAACTGAACAGGCTACACCACAGAGGCTGCAACTAGCACATGGAAATAGAACGCTGTAAGGATCGTGACAAAGGACTGAATGAGAGGAAAGCAGGGGATGAAATCCATGGTGGACACTGTGGTAGCAGTACTGATGGAGAAAAAGAGAAGCAGCACACCCCAACAGGAAGATGGGGACTTTCGGGTGAGGCCGCCCTGGCCTGGGTCAAGTCCCTGTTGTGCCAATCATTAGCTCTCTTACAAATTCCATGAACCCAAAACTCATTGAGTTCAGTTCTTCAGCAGTAAAATGGGGATAGCATTAACCATCTCACAGGGTTGATTTGTAGAGTAATTAAGATGCTATGTGCAGTCTGGCTGGTGTGGTTCAGTGGTTGAGCATTGACCCATGCACCAAGAGGTCACTGGTTCGATTCCCGGTCAGGACACATGCCCAGGTTGTGGGCCCGATCCCCAGTGGGGGGCATGCAGGAGGCAGCCAATCGATGTTCTCTCTTGTCAACGTTTCTCTCTCTCTCCCTCTCCCTCCTCTCTCTCTAAAATCAATAAAGGAAAAAATATATATTTTTTAAGATACTACATGCAGAATGCAAACTGCTTGGTATATACAAAACCTCCAAAGAAGACAGAGAAGAGGACGACGACAAGGAAAACTGATCGCAGAGGAGAAAATTTTAAATACATGGAAGGAAGGTCTACTCTAGTCGGGTCCTGTACATTCTGACTGCATTACTCGTGTACGTAACACAGTAAACCAGCAGGTGAGGGCTCTCTCCCTGGCTTGCAGATGGCTGCCTTCTTGCTGTGGCAGAGAGTTCTGGTCTCTTCCTTTTCTTATAAGGACACTAATTCCATTGTGAGGTTCTCACTCTCATGACCTCATCTAACCCAAATTACCTCCCAAAGGCCCCATCTCCAAATATCATCACATTGAGGGTTAGGACTTCCACGTATTAATTGAGGAAGCACTGCTCGGTCCACAGCACAGGTGTGATCCAGTGAGATACAGGAATAACTATGGCGAGGACGAGCAGGGAGGCGCAACGGCCTTGGAGCTGGGCACACATGGGCTCAGATACTGCCTCTCGCCCTAACTGTGAGACACCAGGCAAGTTGCCTGGCTTTTCTTAGCCTCTGTTTTCCCATCTTTTCTTTTTCAGGCAGGAACGGCTATTTTCTTGTTTTATTCTTTCATGCCAAATACACAATCTGAATGATGGATTTTTTCCATGTGTTTTAACAAAATTTACCCTTAATGTTTACGTAGTACATTCTAGATGAGGCAGAAGCTACTCCGGTTGGCACAGGAATGCGTTTGAATTTCCGTCCTTGTGCCTCCTACGGTGAGGGGTGATCATGAGCCCAACTGGCGTGGCCTCTGGGACAGAACGGCCTGGAGCTTCACTGCCCTATGCACTGGTTTGCTGGCTGCAGTGCCGGCCACAGCGCTAAGGCAGGGTAGGCAGCCTGGGGTTGCCAATGCGTCCTGCCAGCATTCTAGACCATCCCAACAATCCGACATGAGAGAGTCTCTGCTCCCAATGCTTCCGTCCATTGCTGGAGATAGTTTTCTTATAGCACAGGGATAATCCTCTTACCTACCATTTACAAACCTTCAGTACCCTCCTTCCTGCCCACTGAGTAAGTTAAAATGCCTTCTCTCATCACGCAAGGCTTTCTATGCATCTCCAGCAGCACCCGATTCTGGCCTAGACCCGGGAGGGGACGTAGCACTTCGAGTTCCAGCTTGGAGGGCGATCACGATTCTTGATAACACAGCACTAACTCATGAAGAACAAGAGAAGACTGCTGTGGTGTCGGTTCACACTGAACCTATGTTTTTCAGAAGCTAACGATGTAGACTGTAAGTGTCACGAAGCTTCCGAGTTAAAATAGATTACTGGAAGAGGTGGATTGGGAAGGTTTGATTGAGGAGTGAGAGACAAAGGTAATATTGAATCATGGACAAATTTTGAGCAAAAGTGTAAAGAATTTAGGGATTTCTAGTGGTTTGGAAATAAAGCACTCAGCATTAACTAAAACACATAGACTCAGAAGGGAAATGCACGTACGAGTACCCCTAGCTTACGTTCCCTTCCCATCTCTCTGGAGAGTCTGTTTCCCTTTGCTACCTCACCTGCCTCTTCCTTCTCATCAGATTGACCAGGAAGCAAAGAGGTGAGGGACAGAGTGGGTCACAGAGAAAAGGGGATAAAAATAACCAGGGAGATGGGATAGAGAAAGAGAGAAAAGCAGGACCAATGGAAAAAAAGAGGTAATGAAGAAAATGGAAATATGAACACTATTTATTCATGGATGGTTGTTGTTGTGCCATGAGACATTCATAAATATAAATGCTGACACTGAGAAAACAAAACAGTATCAAGAAAGAGGGTAGGCCTTCCTGAGGGTAGCAGCCTGGACATGGTACAAACAGGCAGCGAAGAAAATCTTTGTCACAGGTGGGCTTTGCCTGACAGATTTCTGGTCTCTGGCCGGCATTTCATTTGCACCTCCATGCAAGTATCCATTACCTGATGGCTTCTTTCCCGTGGAACTCTGCAGACACTGGTTCAAACGCGTCATTCGATGGAGCATCTGAATCCATTTCGTTCTCAAGGGCCACCTGGTCAGCCCTTTGGTGTTGAAACCAAAAAGAGGATTTCAGGAAAAAACAGGGGGAATGGCGATGACCATATTCAGCTACATGAACAGGAGGCAGTTAAATGTTCGATCAGTCACCACTTTAAGGATCACAGTCACCATAGCAGTAGCTTTTGTCATCGAGTTCTGATATGAGCACTAACGATATAATTAGTCTTCATCGCTTGCAAGCATCTCTTTTTAAAAAGAAACAATCTGAAGTGTTATGGTAGAACAAGATCTTAGGAAGTTGTTCTGTAAACACAGTGCAGAATACCATTAGGCTTATTTTTCCAATTTTGGGGGAAAAAAAATGCTTGCTAATTTGTATGCAATGCAATATACATTATTTAACCCGATCCATCCCAAATATTATCATTTCAATTTGTAATCAATATAAACATTGTTAATGATATACTTTTTATTCTTGTACTAAGTGTAGACAGTTTCAAAAAGGCAATCAATGAAAGTGTGCTGAGTCACAATCATGAATCTACTTACTGGGCAAAATTTTGTCAAAATATAAGGTCAACGCCAAATAGAGAAAAGTATCAAAAGCCAACATGAAAAAGGTAGCTATTATTAGGTTTGGGTTGTTCGAAGAGTCCAAATGGGTGTTAGCATTCACATCATGGTCCAAATGTACAAGCTGAAAAAGAATACATGCATTGAATAGTAAAAGGGTAAATAGAGCATCAAGAATTATTATTGCCTTATTGGGACTGAAATGATAAATAAAACCTAATTCCTATCTTCACACAGCTCTAAGCTATTGGAAGATACAGCAATGAAACCATCTCGTTACACAGCCGTTTGGGAAGTGAACGGAAGTAGGAATAAAGGCTCAGAAACCCACCGGTGCACCAGGCAAGTCCTCTGGGCAGGTGACACTTGAGCTGGGCTGCCTGTAGGATTGCATCCGTCTTAGGATGGGGACAAAGAAGGGCATTCTGGACAGGGGACAGGATTTACAAGTAAAACCATGAAGGGGTGAAAGTCCTTCAGGTGTAGGAGAGAAGGCATCAGAATAACTACTTAGTATAGTAAGATACAATGAGTTTATGTGGAACATCCCCCTTCATTTAGCATTATAGTTATGATGTCATAACTAGAACTAGTTTTCTGAGAGGAGGTTCATTTTCATACAAATTGGCCAATCAGAAAGTAAAAATGTATTTCTGTGGAATTCCTGCTTTTCAAATACTTGTGATAATATTCAGGGTCATGGTTCCTGAGCATTAAATTAGATACATCTTCACTGGGACCGTCCTTTAAAAGGAAGCGCAGAACCACGTCAGCAATGGAGTATCAGCCTGCATTTAGGAACTTAAAAGAAAACTAAGAGACAAAAATAAAAACATGCATCTCCTATCTCTTTAGTATGTATCTTTACGAAAGTAGGTGGGAATTTTAACATTTAGCACATGTAGCATGAATTATCAGAGGGAAAGTATTTTGAGTATTTTGTAAAAAAAATGAAATAGTGCCCAGCCGGTGTGGCTCAGTGGTTGAGTGTGGACCCATGCACCAAGAGGTCGCCAGTTTGATTCCTGGTCAGGGCACATGCCCAGGTTGTGGGCTCGATCTCCAGTGGTGGGCATGCAGGAGGCGACCAATCGATGTTCTCTCTCATCGATGTTTCTCTCTCTCTTTCCTTTCCTCTCTCTCTAAAATCAATAAAAGAAAAAACATTTTTTTAAAAATGCAATAGTTACATCAAGTCTTACCTGGGCCATTCCAGCAGTAAGAGCAAAAGGGCTGAGAAGACATAAGGTCCACTCCAAGAAGGCGGGAAGATGTCTGTACAACGCCATGAAACCCAGACTCCCCCAAAAGACCGTGAGCAGAAAGACGGCCAGGCCAGAGAGGAATGGTTTCTTTACCAGGACGCTCATCATGAAAGCTAAAGGTATCTGAGAGAAGAGAAAAACTTCAAGTAGAACATAATTCTCTGAGAATCATCAGTAACATAATACAAAGAATTTCATAATATGAAATATATTTCGTCCATTCCCTCCCTACTCCTAGATACTGTCTCATGTAGTTACTCAAATACTGCAAACAGAAGACAACAGGTGTAATCAGAATCAGAGATAAATAATGGGTAAATTTCCCCCAGAAAGGAAAGGAGGGGAAGGAGGGAGAGGGAGAGGGGGAGAGAGAGATTAAATTCGTCAACTCACCAAAGACAGACCATAGAGGAGAAGGAGGATGAAGACCGTAGCAAAGCCAGTTAGGACGACAACATGGGTAGATTTTATGATAAGAGCCATCAAAACCGCCATAATCAAGATGAAGCCAGCATACATCAGCCCCCAGGAGAGCCTTGCAGAGAAACAAAGCGTCAGTTCAGAGTGCTGTTACTCCATCACCCGACTCATTCATGTACTCAACCAACGATTTGTGAAGCTCATCATATATCAAGAGCAAAGGGATGACAACAGCTAATAAATCAGAAAACTCTGCCCCTAAAGTTCCTATTCTACAGGGGAATGTAGACAATAAACAAGAAAACAGGTAAAATATGTAGCTAATTGCAAAATAAGAAAGGAACTGGGGAGTAAAATGAGAGTAATTGGGAGAGGTTTTGGGGGGAAATATTTCAGAGGATTTGTCAGTCCCATACTTCTTCTTTCAGTAGAGTGACTGTATAAATTCCATGGACCAAAAACAGATGTTGAAGCAGCAAACGTTTTCTCTGAAGAGCCAGATAGTAAATGTTTCAGACTTTCCAGACCACATGGGCTCTGTTGCAACTACTCAGTGCTGCCTTTGTAGCACAAGGCAGTCACAGAAAACGTGCAAATGATGAGTGTGGCTGGGTTCCAATAACAATTTATTTGCTGACACTGAAATTTGAATTTTATATGAGTTTTTGTGTGCCGTAATATATTATTGTTTGTTTTTTTCAAGCATTTAAAAATGTAAAAAGTATCCTAGTTTGCAGATTGTAAAAAAAAAAAAGAAAGGGGGTCATATTTTGCCAATCCCTGAGATAGACGATTAGATAAAGACTAGATATAGGTACAGATATACACATTGGCATAGGACATAGATAGAAACAGATATATAGATGGATATGAAGATGTGTTATTTCTTGCTACCAATGCCAAAGAAGCAGGAAGAAAGTTCTTTACAGGGGGAAGAGAACAAACATTCCAATCACGCAAGGCCAGGCTCACGTTTTCTCTGCTGCATTGTAACTATATGATCCTGAAAGGTAGCTACTTAATCTCTTTAAATTTCCTTATCCTCTACTGAAAAATAAGAGAATAAAACGAAATGTTGTATGTGATAGGTTTGTTGTTGTTGTTTTGTTAATCCTCATCCGAGGATATTTATCCGTTGATTTTTAGGTAGAGAGGGAGGGACAAGGGGAGAGAAAGAAACATCGATGTGAGAGAGATACATCGACTGGTTGTCTCCTGCATGACCCGAGACACTTTTGGTCCAAGGGCCGATAAACCAGCCAGGGATGTGAGGAGTTTAATATGGCAACTGGTCTACAATGGGTCCACAGTGAGCACTTGGTTTTCTTTTATTCAAAATAGAAAAGCCATCATGTTTTGGGAAGTCTTGCCTAACTGTGATGATTCCCTTTGCACAATATACTTCTGTTCATCTGCAAGTGTTCAACTCTCTGCCTTCTGTAAACCTCTCCTTAATTTCATTCACATGACATACAAACAGAATGTCATCGCCTTTTCCTATGTTCTTATAGGGAAGAAGTTCTTATTATTTTAACCCTTCACCATCAGATTTATTTGGTTTCTCTCTCTCTCTCTCTCTCTCTCTCTCTCTCTCTCTCTCTCTCTCTCTCTCTCTCATCATATTGGTTACTTTTCTCTGACACTCTATAGATCTCCATGATTAAAAAAAAAATACATAGTGACCAAAATTTCCTTCAGGAACAAGTTATACAATTTCAGTACCAAAAAAGACAGCAGAAAAACCTCCCATTCTAGACCAAACTGGCAATGCATTTTCTCCACTTTTTGCATTCAGTTTATTGAACATTTCTGGAGGAAAAATAAATTTAGTATAAATTGGCAGCATTAAAAATACGTGGTCTTCCCTTTCAACAGTATCTAATGTTCTTTTCAAGACTACGTGGCATATAACTACAACTATTCTATATATTCTTTAAATCTTGTTTAACACTGAGAATAATATCAGAGTATGTAAAAGGAACATTCAAATCCTGCTTTCTGACTCCACAACTTATGCTTTTACTACTCTATGTCTCAAAAATGTTGTTTGGCTAAACTCATTAAAATGTTTGTTGCTAATTGATTCCCTAACTTACATCCCTCAGGTCATACTACTTCCCAATACTGAGTGTTATTTAATACTGAGTGTTTAATTTTTCTTAATTCCACTTTAAATGCATTTCCTGTTTAATCCTCATGACCAATAAGAGATAGGTATTAGTACCACTGTTTAACAGAAGAGAAAACCAAGGTTTAAAGAGATTAGGTAACTTGTTCAAGGTGGTAATGCTTAGATGGAGAAGGCCCTTGGCTTCCTGCCTCCCAAGCCTGTGTTCTCACCACTGTGCTACCCCTCCATCAAAGGAAGCTCTCTGCTTAAAGAACATAACACATTTTTTCCCCTTCAGTGTCATAAAAGTGAGAATTCATTCAATATTGTGTTAAAATCAATCACTGTTTCTAATAAAATATATGAAACATGTTTCATCAAACATTAGAAACCTCACATATAGATATCTCCACTCCTATATGCTAACTAGTGACTGGTAGACATCATTTGTATTGGTTCGTGATCTGGGTTTCAGCAATCTATAGAATTAGACTTTCTCTAATTCTGTAAAGTATGAAAAGTATCATTTACCAAGCCTATAAGTTTATCTACTTCACTTATTTATAATACTATAATATACTACTTTATGTACGCCATCAAGTTTAACTATGATACTTTATAGGTCTAGGGAGTCCAACCAACTCGCTCTGCTTATGTATGCCTCATGACAGACTGTAGCCAAGTAATGTACCAGAATGCCGACTCTTGAAGTCCCATCATTGTCATCAATGGCTTAATGTATTGTCTTTCTTGAGCAACATTGACTGATGCATAGTATATGAATGTAGAAAAAGAAATAATGCAGAAGAAAATGAAAATATCAGTGGCAACTTCTGCTTGGGCAACAAAAGGTAGTATCTTCATATTTATACCAGTAACTGACATGAGCTCTTCCATCACTGAATGATTCGTTGTGATCTAAAGAAAGATATCAATGAACAAATTGTTATTATGAACCTAATTATAGCCTCATGCATTCTCTCTCACTTATAAGAAATTATGTGCATCCCACATTTAAATATCTATGCCCGTCATGATCTTTGCATGTGTAGTCTTGCCACACTCCAGTTTTTGTCTTGATTCCTTAGAACATCCCTACCTACCATCATCACTGGACAAAATTCCACTCAATCTTGAAGTCTCAGCTGAAACGCCACTTCAATTAGTAGGTGCTCTCTGATATTTCTAGATAGAGTATCTTTTGTTTCATTGTTTGCCCAGTACACCATTTATAATATCGTGATAGAATCTAAACTCTTATGACTTTATATCCATTTCTCTCCCTGCTCTCCCCCTCCCCCCCAATCAGTATCCCTGAAGAAAAGTACCTGTGTTCTACTTATTTCCTGATCCTCGGTAGTTAGTGCAATGATTTCAATACAGTCATGTACCACGCAACAACATTTTGGTCAATGACAAACAGCATATATGACAGTGGTCCCATCGCCTAGCGATGCAACCGTCCTAACACCATAGTACGCAGTAGCACATGACTGCACAGTCGTTATTCAGTACATTGTGCCCAATAAATTAAGCAAATAAATTAATTAAGTGATAAGATAGGACAATTTATAAGACGATGACCAGATAAAATGTAACATACCATGCAATTAGTTTCTTTAAACTTAATACTCACTTCTATGATAGCGGCATTGATGGCAGCTTGAAAAGCTACAAAGCCTTTCTCCCAGAATAGTGAAGCTTCACATGTGACCTTTTTATCTGTTGCTTGGCAATGAGCTTTAGAAAAAGGACACAACATGAACGGTTATGATGGGATGTGACAATCTGGGTTATAGGAAAAATGAAAACTTCAAAATGTTCCAAAATGCACTCGAAGTTCACCATAGTAGAGTGCAGGGGAGGGCTTTCCAGGTGGGGTTTGTAGAGTACCCCAAGGAGAATACACTAGAGCTGCTTTGTTCATGTGAAGATCAGTCCTCAACAAGTTTTCATTCAATCTTATAATTCTCCCCTTAGCCAAGAATACTTTCATTGCTCTTCCACTGTGTGTGCCCAAAAAAGCACTAATTTTTTTAAATGTTTGGAAATCATTGCGCCGAGCCTTTTCTTGAGGTTTTATTTAGGGCTAACACAGGAATACAGACATGTGCCACCTAACTATATTTGGGTCAACCATGGGCCACATATAACGAAGTTGAAAAATTCCTATATCCTAGGGCCTGACTATTTAGGTAGGGGCACTGGCCTCTTTTCCCTTCGATTGTCAAATTTAAAAAATGACAACAGCCCTGGCCGGTTTGGCTCAGCGGTTAGAGCGTTGGCCTGCGGTCCAGAGAGACTCAGGTTCGGTTCCCGCTAAGGGCATGTACCTCAATTGCAGTTTGTCCCCAGCCCTGGTTGGGTTGTGCAGGTGGCAACCAGTCAATGTGTCTCTCTCGCATCGATGTTTCTCTCTCCCTCTCTCTCTCTCTCTCTCTTCTCTCTCTCTCTCTCTCTCTCTCTCTCTCTCTCTCTCCCTCCCTCCCTCTCTCTCCCTCCCACTCTATCTGAACCAAAAATGGAAAAGTGTCCTCGGGTGAGGATAAAAAAAAAGTATAGCACATACAAAGTGTACAGTACATAATAGTCAATGGTGACATAAGTGACCATACTATCGGTTTGTGCATTTACTATACTATATGTTTTAACATTATTTTAGAGCGTACTCTTTCTAATTACACAAAAAAAAGTAGGCTGGAAAGCAGTATGCCAAGTTATGTCAACAGCCACCTCATACATCTCACGTGTACATCTCTTGAGGGCATCATTTTCTCTTGTGCTTGATTTAATCTCATGTTGTTTTGTACAGTAATGTGCTGTGCAGGCGTGAAGACTGGAAGCAGTAGGCTGGACCACACAGCCTCGGTGCGTGGTGAGCTGTACCATTTAGGTTTGTTATATATCTAGGTTTGTGTAAGCGCACTCTGTGATATTTGCACAATGACAAAATCATCTAATGATGCAATTCTCAGAACGTATCCATCATTAAGCAACACACGATTGTCATAGAAAATATAATTTCTTAATAAAACAATATACTTAACATAGGCTTTATTTCATAAGAATGAATCTCATTCTGTTCAGGAATTAAAAGTATGAATATGTTGTGCATACTTCTGTTGTCACACGTGCTTTCTTGTGACTAATGACTTAATAGCAAAAAAATAAAAAATTTTTTTTCTAATAGGAAAGTTACCTGAATGGTCTCTGTGTTCCTTTATCTGGGGGATTCTACTTCCCAAGTAAAACTTTAAATGATATGAGAAGTTATTGTTAAAGATGACTCTCACTGCATCCATGGAATAGTTTAAATACAATGCGTTCATGCTTTTTTCATCAGGCCACCCCGTGATTGTTCTTCCTGCCACGTGAAAGAAGGGAATAGTGACGTAAGATTTCTACGCGGTCCACAGACAGAATACCACATGCAACTCTGGCAACGCGATTTTACGTTCAAGGTGTCTCTTCACTAAAGGCATTGGTGGTCCTGAAAGAGAGATTCCCACTTGGTGCGTGTGGTGGTGGGGAGAGGATTCCCATGTAGGTAAAACCGGAAGAGCAGTGTGGCAATCACTTTCATCGCACACAGATTGTGCCTTGCCAAACAAAATATTCAACCAGTGATTTAAAGCACGATGGATGTGAAATAATAGCAATGCCAACGCACCATTTACACTTGTGTGCTCACAGACCTGTCTAAAGCTGAGATACATACAACAGTTATAAACGTATTCTATAATTATAATATACAAGGTGGCGCCCTGGCTGGTTTGGCTCAGCGGTTAGAGCATCAGCCTGCGGACCAATGAGTCATGGGTTCGATTCCGGTCAAGGGCATGTACCTCGGTTGCGGTTCATCCCCAGCCCTGGTTGGGGTCATGCGGGAGGCAGCCACTCCATGTGTCCCTTTCACATCGATGTTTCTCTCTTTCTCTCTGTTCCTCTCTCTCCCTCCCACTCCATCTGAGCAAAAATGGAAAAATGTCCTCAGGTGAGGATAAAAAATAAATAAATAATAATAATAATATACAAGGTGGGGAAAAGTAGGTGTACAGCTGTGAGTATGCAAAACAGAGTTTATTCTTGTATTATTCTTTACTAATTATTGTGTTGTTTTCCATAGAAACAACTGTAAACCTACTTTGCCCCATCCTGTATATTTCCTTTTGACAATGGTGTCATATGGCCAAACTCCAAAGACAGCATATAATTGTTAAATTTGGGGAGTGTTTTCTCAAGAGACTTGGTGTATTCTAAAATAGAGCATGTAAATGAGTGCCTCTTACTGACCAAGCCCGGGCCATTTAACCCCCAGCCTGGGTCCTGCTGAATGCATACACCTGATACCTTTCAACATGCTCCATTGTCCTCTGTACTTCCTCCCATCTGGCAGCTGGATCGGAGGTTTAATTAGACTCAGATCCAATCCTCTGGGCCAGACTACAGGTGATGGCACATTTTTTCATCAGTGTCGTAACTGCTGACTGGGTCACTTTTTGCGATATTAGCAGCCATTGACACTCGGTGCCTAGACCCATTAGTTCAATAGAAGTTCCAAAATGATGATGTTCTAGTTCCATCATTTGTTTTTCGTTTAGTAGTAGAAAATGTTTACAAAACAGTACTTTCCAGCATCTGTTTGATCATCCAATGGTACAGCTCACATAGGATAAATGCCGGCATTTCCTTTATTTATACATTTTCATAGCAACTGACTTCCTACCACCCTCCAAAGGCAAACATTTTTTCCTTTTAACATCATTATGAAAGCATGCATTTCAATATACATTGGATGAGTTTCAAATCACTGCACTTATTCTTGTTGAAGTTTAACACATGCCAACTTGGACCAGGGGGAGTCTCTTGAAGTTGACTGCTGAGTTTTTTTCACTCAGCCTATTTGCTCTCAGTGGTTTCCTAGCTATCTGGAAGGTTAAGATTCCTCACCCTGTAAATGTCCTGTCCCACATCTCTGTGTCTCCTTTCTTCCCATACTGAGGCTCCCATGTTTCAAGGGCACAGGGGTGACAGAATTAGACTATTCCATAATTATAATTTGGTATATCTCACTGTACACGTAGAACAGCCTGGGAATGACATTTATACTATACCACCGCTGGAATTATGGAAAATGGGTTCAACCGTTTTCAAATTGTCCCCATCTACCTTGCAGTGGCTACTGGTTCTCAAGGAGTTCTCATTCTCTTCTCAGGCCCATCAGATACTCTGTAGCAAGCCTTGTGGCTATTAGGGCTTCTTCCCCACTAACTTATATTTTGGGGCCCAAGGAAACACCTTAACACCTATTTTGTTGTAAACATTGCCCACAGTTTCTTGGTTTTGCTGTCTAATTTCTCTCTTAATTTTTATGTATTTCAAGAGATTAAAAAACCATGCTGTCGCCATTGGCCAATCTTTTCAGAATCTTCTCACAAGCATACATTTGAATAATCCTGAACTATCTCATTTTAATGTGGACTCTAAAAAGGAAATACCCTTTTAACCTAAAATTTCCTAAATAGGAGACTAGTAAACACAGTAAGAAGATCTCCTTGGTATTGGAAAGGAATATGCATTAATGTCATTCGTTAAATCAAGAAACTTAAACATTTAACACAGTGGATCAAAGAAATTCCAAAATGAATTTGTGCATTTCTGAAAACAAGGAAATTACTCTGACTTTTTGGAGAACATACCTTTCATAAACGGGGCTGAAGCGACTTTGCTCATTATCTGCTGGGTCATTTTGGATTCGGGAGCAAATGCAATAACGTAATTAGAATCATTAAAATGGTCCACACGCCCCAGATCCATTGCAGGCATCTGAGGAAAGTCCTCAGTTTGCTGTACAGCTAACGAAAACAGGTATGCAAATAACACCAGGAGAAGTGAGAAAAACCATTCCTACACAACGAGAGAAAATGGAGCATATCAGTAGCTGTTCAACCACAGGTTAATCATCCCAGACAAATGAAAACACTTAATGTTTGATGTAGCCTGGGTTCCATTTTTCCTCTCTCTCGGTTTTTTAATGTCCCCGCTTCCTTTTGTCCTCTAATCTACACGTGTTGAAATATGCACATCCTCTATCACGAGTGAGCTGTAGCATCAATTTCCTTTATAACTGAGAATCAAAGTGTAGCACACTCTGATGCAAGTTTTGAAAGCTGGATTGCTTTGGGAATGGCCCGATGGTTTACAGTCGTGTTGAAACCTGAGTGACAATGATGAAGAAATGTTAGGTGGCATGAAATAGATAACCAGCCACCAACAGGAGCAAGGTCATATTTTTACCTTCTGCCTCCTGTATGTGGAAGGAGATAGTCCCCAAATACTTCTCATAAAGATGAATGTTAAAAGTCTGGGTCATGGTGACAATATTCTGGAACTGGAAATGCACCAGGATGCATGGGAAGTCCCGTGATAAGAACACATTTCGTTATTTAGTTTTAATTCTGAACACATGGCCCTTAGAAAAGGTATAGATCTTATGCACCATATGGTCTTATTTTAGCTATATTGTTGGCCTATATCTATCCTGATCTACCTAGTTAAATAGATAAATTTACAGATACAATGCTTATATGAAGAAGAATTAAAATGATGACAGCAAAACATCTATCTAGAGTAGCATCTGACTTTGATACTTATATGTACATAATCCCTACTCCATATAGGGATTTTTATAGACTTTATTCTTGCCAATCCAAACATTCAGTACATATTGGTTGAAAGAACACACACACACACACACACACACACACACACACACACAGTCCATAAGATCGAATGTTAATATATCATCCCTTGATCTATGGGTATTTTATGAGTGATTTTTAAGTTATTTAATGTATTTTTCTGAATTTACTGAATTTTCTACACAAAGCACATCTAATCATTATTATGATCAGAAGAAAAATACTACCTTAACAGAAGCAAAAGTCAAAGATGCACTTTCTTTTCCTGTGTTGTATATTTGCCCATTATTTCTTTCAAACTGACATCATCCATATCCACAATACAACTGTGTGGAAGTCCTACACTTTGTCTTCTGAATGCTTGTTAAAACTTTGGCTTACTTTCTAGATTAATTCTGGATTAAATGCTGCCTCTTTCTGTGACTCTGACCCTGAACGTGTGTGCCTGTTCCTTCATGCATTCCAAATGAGTTCAGGTGCTAAGAATTGTTCTCTCTGCAGTAGAAAGATATGACTTTATTTTTCATGGAGTTTCTGAATATGAATTATTTTTCAATTCCTTAAGACATATAGTAATAATATAGTTAAAAGGGGTATCATTTGAAATACTAGCAAGGTCCAGAATTTTTAAAAATCCAGTCTGCTAGTTAGAAATAGAATATACATGAAACATTAAATAATGAAGATATAGTGTTTATGCTGCCTGAAAAACGACTTCTTCCTCTTCTATATATGAGAACACATAGACTGAACATACCAAGAAGGTTTCTCTCTTCATCCTCCATTTTTTAAGAAAATTCTTGCAGAGAAGAGCCCACGTCTGTTGACCCACACTTATGCGCCTCTTACTCATTCTGGCCTGTTTATTTAAAAATAAAAATAAGAAAGCAAAGGAAGTAAAGGTAAAGACGTGAAATAGGAAACTTCATGCCATCAGACTGAAAAGGAATATCGTAACAGCTGTTACCGGTGCTGGGGTAGCGAAGAGGGGAGCGGAAAAGCTAAAAAACATATAAAGGGATGTTCAAGCTCAGCGTTGAAAGAAATTTAAAAGATTTTAAAGTATTAGGTATAATTTGCATTTACTCCTCATTGGACTGACAAAAATTAGAGAGTTTAATAGAGTCACGTGTTGTCCCCACAACTTGGCACTATTGAGTTTTCTAACGGGGGCAAAGGAACTCCATGTACTGCTGGCGTGAGTGCAGACCCACACAGCCATTTTAGCAATGCATTACCAATGCATTACTACCGCCATCAGTCAATCCAGCTGCTGGGTACGTATTCCCAGGAGTCCTCCAGGGGACCGTTACGAAGATGCTCTTTCGTAACGTGGATCATTGTGGCGTGGAGTTGTAAAACAAATGTTAGTTAGTCCAATCCATGGAGTGTTACGTAGGATCCAGAAGCAACGATTGGTACCCACCCATTAACACGAAGAGATCTTAAAAAAAGGGTCGGGGAGGAGGGTGTCAATGGGGAAAAAAGGAGAAACTTCTGTAACAAAAATAAATTTAAAAATTTTAAAAATAAATAAATAAATTAATTAATCAATCAATTAATTAATTAATTAATTAATTAATTAATTTAAAAAGAAACTTTGCAGGCCAGAAGGGAGTGGCAAGAAATATTCAGAGTGATGAAAAGCAAGAACCTACAACCAAGAGTACTCTATCCTGCAAAGCTGTCATTTAGAATTGATGGCCATAGAGAGAGTTTCCCAGACAAGGAAAAGCTAAAGGAGTTCATCACCACCAAACCATTATTATATGAAATGTTGGAGGGTCTTCTTGAAGAAAAAGAAAAAAAATATAAACAAACAAAATGGCAATAAATACATATCTATCGACAATTGAATCTACAAACAAAATGAACAAGCAGAACAGAAACATTCTCATAGATACAGAGAACTTTTGTTGGGTACCAGATGGGTGGGAGCTGGGGGGATGGGTGAAAAAGGTGAAGGGATTAAGAAGTACAAATTGGTTGTTAGACTGACAAACCTCAAAGGGAAGGGGGGTAGGGGTGTGGGAAGAAATAAACCAAAGAACTTATATGTATATATGCATAACCAATGGACACAGACAACAGGGTGGGGAAAGGCAGGAGGGGGCAGGAATGGGGAGGAGGGGGTCAATGGGGGAAAAATGAGGAACATCTGTAATATATTCAACAATAAAGATAAGTTAAAAAAAGTATATAGTGCCAATGTTTTAAAGAGTAAGGAAATGTGGAGCATTACGTCACAATGTCATTTATACGAACTGACACCACATGCAATGCACATTTTCCAGGAATATCCAGGAACTGAAGGACCGTGATCAAGTACAACGAAAAGGTTGCCTGTGGCAGCGGGAAACGGGAATGGAGGTTGAGTATAAAATGGGAGTTGTAAATGTAAGGAAATAAATAACCAAAACAAAAAGAGCTGTGTTTGAACCATTCATGATGTTTGCCATGAGATCAAAATTATGATTGACTCTATCTTTATCCACCTTTTCTAAGTCCAAAAAAAGTCCCATGCCAATCATTCAAAGAGCAAACCATAAGCCCAATAGCAACATCCAAAAGCAAGTAGATAGAAATTCTCATGAAATTTCAGAGAATTTCATATTGTTCATCATGACTGGAACAAAGAAAAATTGGAAGTAGTTGGAACATAGGATATTGGAGAGAAAATAATATTAACGAACATCTAATGATGGTTCCCTATGTTCCAGGTAGCTCTAAGCCTTTGTAAAGAATTAATTCGTTTAATCCTCACAATAAACCTTTGGGATAGATCTTATTCTTCTCCTCATTTTACAGATGAGGAAGATGAGGCACAGAGAGGCAAAGTGACTCTCCAAACACAGCTAAGGGGACACACCAGGCCCTGAACCCAGAGGGTCAAGCTCTGGGGCCCTCACTCTCAGCCATGTGCCGTGCTGTTGTAGAAATTCATCTAGGGAGAGTGTGGATCAAGTCTCCCCGCCATGCAAGATTGCAGATTGTACCAGCATCTGGTCCAGCAGTGAGGGGCTCTGGGAGCGATCCACTCAGGTTTTTATCCACAGACTTCAGTTTGTGTGATTGTTATCAGAAGCCCCAAATCCTGGAACATAAAGAAAGATAGATTACCCTCAAAAGGCGAAAAAATATACAATATTTAAAAAGAAAACCAGCCGGCCAGTGTGGCTCAGTGGCTTGGGTGTCGTCCCATGGACTGAGAAGTCCCGGTTTGATTCCTGGTCAGGGCACATGCCCGGGTTGCGGGCTCGATCCCCAGTAGGGGGCGTGCAGGAGGCAGCCGATCGATGTTTCTCTCTCACTTCAATGTTTCTATCTCTCCCTCTGAAAAATCAATAAAAACATTTTTAAAAAAACCTTTAAAAAAAAAAGAAAGAAAACCATATTACAATATACAAAAGAAAATTTTAACATCTTTCTTTTAATGACCATAATAAAATTCAAGAAGGTAAAAAGAAATTAAAAGCAAATATCATACTAAAAGTTCCCATTGAAGTCCTGAAGAACATAACATCTTCCATGATACGAAGAAAATTTTGTAATCCTTCCAACTTTTCTAAGTTCAAACATATTTGAAAATAATGAGAGATTAAAAATAACTCAAATGGCCCTGGCCAGTGTGGTTCAGTGGTTAGAGTGTCAGCCCGTGCACCAAAAGGTCTTGGGTTCAATTCCCAGTCAAGGGCATGTACCTGGGTTGCAGGTTCGATCCCTTGCCCCACTTGAGTCATGTGGGAGGAAACCAATTGATGTGTCTCTCTCACATCAATGTTTCTCTCTCTCTCTGTCTCTCCCTCCTCCCCATCCCTCCCTTCCACTTTTTCTGAAAATCAGTGGAAAAAATATCCTCGGGTGAGGATTAAAAAAAATAATAACTAAAATGGAGAGAAAAAAATGATAAAAAGTAAAGTGCTTGTGAAGTGATATCCAAAAAGAAGATACAGTTGCAAGAAAAATACATTATAAAAAGTACAATGTAAATAATTTTTCAAAGTAGTAGGAAGACATGCATATTTCCCAAAAGGCTCTCCAAGTACCAAATATAATGATAAAGAAATATCAAAAATAATATATATATATATTTTTAATTAACAGATAAAGGGAAAAGTCTATAAAGAATCAAGTTAACAGAATAAGAATGGCATAGTTCAGGAGGAAGTAAACAGTTTGCAATGGAATAAAAACCAGCCCAGCCCTGGCCAGTTTTGCTCAGTGGTTAGAACATCAACCCGAGGACCAAAGAGTCGCGGGTTCGATTCCAGTCAAGAGCATGTACCTCGGTTGCAGTTCGTCTAATTGATATGTTCCTCTCACATTGATGTTTCTCTCTCTCTCCTCACACTCTATCTGAAGATAAAATAGAAAAATATATTCGGGTGAGGATTAAAAAAAAAAATCGGCCCAATATCTTCAAAGTGGAATTTAAAAAAGTGATTTGCTCAATTTCCTTTTGAAAAATCTACCAAAATAAACAAAACTAAAGAACACTGAAGAAAATCTATTTGCAATAAAACTAGACTATGATCTAACCCCAAACCACACTTTGATTCTTACAAGGTAGATGGTGCAGTTTTATTGCCAGCAGAAAAGAGTGCCCCCAGTAACTGTCAGGTCTGTGATGTGCTGGACCTCAGCCCTTGGTGTATGGGTTCAAGGACTAAAATCCTGATCTGGTCCATGCTGCCCTCTGCTGGTACTCAGGAGGCCACTGAGATGGGACCATCACCTACTCAAGGCAGCCTGGAGGAGGCCAAGGGACAGCCAGAAATGGAGCCTAATCATACTTTACTGCTGGCAATAATGTGCTGTTGCTACATAAGTGTGAAAAGCAAGGAATACCTAAAGAGAACTGGCAGGCAGAATAACAGTCCCGTTCTCATCCCCAAATTTGTGAACATATTATGTTACATAACAATGACTTGGGCGTAGGTGTGCTAAGCAACCGACTTTAAATCAAGGAGGTAATCCTGGGTTACCTGGGCGGGCCCAGTGCAATCACAAAGGTCCTTTAAATGGAAGAAGGGGGCAGAAGAGGGGGTCAGAGTAGTGGGGTGTCAGAGAAACTCAGTCCGTTGCTGGCGTTGAAGATGGAGGGAAAAGGGCGTTACAGCCTCGGGGGCTGTAACGGCAGGAAAACAGATCCTTTTCTGCATCCTCCAGCAAGTACCACAGCTCTGCCAACACCTTGATTTTAGTCCAGTGAGACTCACATCACACGTCTCACCTCCCAAACTCTAAGATGACAGATCTGTTTTGTTTTGAGTCCTTAAATACGTGGTCGTCTGTGCCGGCAGCAATAGAAAACGAACACAGGGGCAGGAAAGGAGGACTGGGAAGAAACTCCAACAGAGTCCATGGCAAGAGCATCAGGACGGAAACAGTTGCTGGAGGGTCTGTCTACGATGTGCCATCCACGGAACACACGAGGGCACAACTTTATGTTTAAAAACTGTCCAGGAGTGAACGAAAGGATTCAGAAGCTGTGCGGACCAGGTCCTGATAGTAATAGACCAGAGCAGGCTGTGGCAGCCCAGAGGACCCAACCGAAACCAACCGCGACATTTCAGATTAGGAACTCACTGCCGTGGTAAACCATGGTATCTGAAAGGGTTAAATATATTGCCCGGGTGCCTATTCTTTCTTTCTGTGAGCAGTGTATGTGCTGAAAATGACTTATGAATCAAGAATAATGAACATGATCGCATTGTCATAATCGTGGCTATTGGTCTCTCACTGTTAACACTGATTTTTTCCTCCCACAGCACGCCCTGATGTAAAACCAGGGAAAAAATACAACTCACCATAGTAGCACAAAACATCTAACGAGCTTAAATTGCTCCAAAAACCGTGCGGTCTAGAAAGAATAACTTGGCTGTAAAAATCCAGTCACTTCCTGTCAGATAGAATTCCTAGTACTTAGAGAATAAATACATTGCACAATACATCAGATCACAATTCTTATGTATTTAGCATGACAAGCAAGGTCAATAAAAATATTTCCCTCAGTTTTCTTGATGAAAATATTCACAAGCCAGTTCAAACCATTCAAAACTCTGAAAATCGTGTACCCGCCAACGCTTCCAAATCCTCTGGAGTTAAATTTGAAAACAAACAAAAAAGAATAAGTGCGTCTAATAACTTGGCAAGTAGCTCATACTTGCAAAGAGGGAACATATAGTTACATTCCTTTCCATTTCTCCAATAGCCCATCAGATAATATATGCTATTTGTCCAAATATGCTTCAGTCATGGGGCAAAAGTGAGAAGGAAAAATAATCTTAGTTCTCCAACTGATTATTTAGCCATGCGATCTAAACTACTCAGATGACCTGAAAATTCAAAACAACTCATTAATAACTTACTGCATTCAATAGTTTCCATCCAAATGTTTGGAACTTCCTGTTTGAAGTCGCAGGTTACATTTCCATATGCGACGCCACCCCGGTTTTCGGTTTTCGAGGTTAGCTTCCTCTCAGGACATCTGGAACGAAAATCCAGAAACAGTTCATCCACGGGGCTCTGCATATCCTGGAGAAGGAATCACATTCCTTTCGGGTCACTACTACATCATGCTTTTAATTTCATGTTTATTGTGAAGAGTTCCGTCTTAGACTGATTTCCGAAAAGGATTACGGTCTTAGTTCAGCCGGGCTGCCAAAAGCTCGCTGCTCACATCACATGGTGACTCCTTTACAGTTTTCCACTTCTTTGTCTCCCCGCCAGCTCCTCAGCGGGGAGTTTGCAGTTGCAGATGGCTGGCTGGACAGATCAAAACCTTAGCAACTATCAAACCAGAAAGAATGTAGTCTTTCTCAGTTAGCTTTTCATTACAAGGCCCTAATGGAAGAGTTGACTCCCCTCCCAAAAAACAATCTTTTAAAGAAACATAAGAGACAGTTCAGAGAAGAACAGAGAGAAGTTGGGGCGGCGGGGGGGCGGGGAGGATTTAAAAGAATACTAGCAAGAAATATACCAATCAAGTCAGATAGTAACTCCAAACCTTCCGCTGAAATTTGGTTCTTAAAACCTGGACCTAGAAATAGGGCAATAAAGCAGTGATTTTTTTTTTCAGGGCAACACAATGAACTCTGAATTTTCATCTGTAACTCAGTTGCATGGCATGCCCGCCCACTACAGCTGTCTTACTTGAAATGTAAAATAGGAGAAACTTAGAGCATTGTAATATTAAAAATAAAAATAAAAACTGCACTCCAGAGGCTGGTTACTTCTGCAACAAATCCCAGAAAACAAACTATTTCCTCTATAAGCAACTGCGGATTCTTAATATGCCCAATGTTCCATGTTGTTGACAAAATATTTTTAACAGGTCAGAGCTGCCGTTCTATCTCTTTTGAGCATCTCATGTAAGTAGAAGACAAGGCAGTTCCCAAACTTCTTGTGATTCGTGCAGTTTGTCTTTAGTGGAAGAAGAAAGGAGAGAAAGCAAGGACCACTCACTACCTTTCCGCTGGCAGTCAGGAAGCCTAAGTCCTTCTGAGCCGTAATTACTTCCTAAAGCCACAGCTGGAGGAGAGACAAAGTGCTGTGCCTGCAGTTCGTAGATCAACAGACTCATCTGTGTCCCACGGTCCATGCAAATCACATGAGGTGGTCCTCACCTATTTCCCATCCCCCCTCGGTATTTATTCTAGTATGTTTACTCTTGGGTTGATTAGATGCGTTCAGAAGTGCTCAGCAGGCAAAGTAGAAGCAGATTGAATGCATTAATGCATGAGACTGTCAAACATTAAAAACACACACCCACACACACCAAAAAACACCATTTCTGATTGTTTCTGTATGTCTGCTGTCTTCCGTAGAAAATACAAAATTATCACATTAATAACATCGCCAGCATTTTGTACAGAGAATATACTTTAGGAAATTGTTTTCAGCAACCTTTTTCCCTAGAACTTTGTCTCTAGGATAGAGCTGATGTGTTCTGGACCTAGTTGGCTTCCGGACTCTATTCTTTTCCTTCAGTATGTTGCCCTCATCCTTCACATGTAACCTTTGCAGGCGCTGGAGCAGAGTAAGCCCACCCTCATCAATCTTCTTTTCAGCGTTTTCTTGATCAAGTCATAGGTCTTCACTCTTCTAAACAAGCGCTAGTATTAGCTTGCCAATTTGAAAAGAATAGTCGTATTGGGATTTCCAAAGTAGAACGGCATTGATTTTATAACATGATGTATTACTTAGCAACCATGCGTGGCATTTTCTATGTGCGAAACACACTTCAATATTAATACATTTAATCAAGATAACAATCTCATGTGGTAGGCACTATTACAATCACCCCCACTTTACAGGCAAGAAAAGGGAGGCCCAGAGAATTGAAATAACTTGCCTGAATTCACACGACTGGTGAGTACCAGAACCTGGGTTAAAACCCAGACCATCTCCAGCCTGTGAGCTCAAATAAATGCGATGCTGTCTCACTAGTGTATGTCTGTTCATTTAATGATTCTCACTTAAGGTATATGCATTTTACAATTCTCCTTGCCTTTTGCTTTGTATATTGTGTGCAGCAATATTCTCCAGGGCCAGAAGCTATCTAGATTTCACGTGATGAACTCTGCATCAGGCTAAAACATTTCTCTGGGATTCTTTTCTGGCTACGTGTAGCGAGCAATTAGCACTGCAGGACCTGTGTGCAGCCCTCAACACTGTGCGTGCAAATGCAGAAAATCCTGAGCTTCAGAGAGAGAAGAATGAAGTTACCCAGCATCCTGATAAAGAGAGAGACTGATTAAATTTATTCCTAGATTGTTGTTGTTTTTTAAGCAATTGCTAATAGGATTGTTTTCTTAGTTTCCCTTTCTGATAGTTTATTATTGGTGTATAAAAATGCAACTGATTTCTGGATTTTGCATCCTGCTACTTTACTGAATTCATTGATCAGTTTCTAGTAGTTTTTTTTGGTGATTCTTTAGGGTTCTCTATGTACAGTATCATGTCATTTGCAAATGACAGTTTTACTTCATCCTTTCCAATTTGAATGCCTTTTATTTCTTCTTCTTGTCTGATAGCTGTGGCTAGGACTCCCAGGACTTTGTTGAGTAAGAGTGGTGAAAGCAGACATCCCTGTCTTGTTTCCAATCTTAAGGGAAACACTTGTAATTTTTGTTCATTGAGTATGATGTTGGCTGTGGGTTTGTCATATATGACCTTTATTATGATGAGGTATGCTCCCCCTATTTCCACTTTGCTGAGAGTTTTTATCATAAATGGGTGCTGGATATTATCAAATGCCTTTTCTGCTTCTATTGATATGATCATGTGGTTTTTATCCTTCATATTGTTTATGTGGTGTATCACATTTATTGTTTGTGGATATTATATCAACCTTGCATCCCCAGAATAAATCCCACTTACTTCAAAAAAAAAAGAAAACCTAGGAATAAATTTAACCAAGAATGTAAGAGACCTGTACAGAAAATTATAAGACACCGAAGAAAGAAATTGAAGAAGATACAAATAAGTGGAAGCATATACCATATTCATGGATAGGAAGAATTAACATCGTTAAAATGTCCCTAATACCCAAAGCAAGATAGAGTCAACGTAATTCCTATCAAGATACCAATGGAGCATTTCACAAAACTAGAACAAATATTCCAAAAATGTATATGGAACAAGAAAGACTCTGAATAGCCACAGCAATCTTGAGAAAGAACAAAGTTGAAGGAATCATGCTACCTGATATCAAACTATAGTACAAGGTTATAGTAACCAAAACAGCAGGGTACTGGCATAAAAACAGACACATAGATCAATGGAACAGAGATAGAGAGCCCAGAAATAAACCCACACCTTTATGGTCAATTAATATTTGACAACAGAAGCAAAAATATACAATCGGGTAAGGCTAATCTATTCAATAAATGGTCTTGGAAAAACTGGACAGACACATGCAAAAAATGAAACTAGACCACCTTCTTACACCATACACAAGAATAAACTCAAAAAGGGTTAAAGATTATATGTTAAGACTTGAAACCATCAAATTCCTAGAAGAAAACATCGGCAGTAAAATCTTGGACATTTCTCATAGCAATATTTTATCTGATATATCACCGTGGGCAAGAGAAACAAAAGAAAAAATAAGTAAGTGGGACTACATCAAACTAAAAAGGTTTTACACAGCAAAGGAAACCATCAACAAAATGAAAAGACAACCCAGTGAATGGGAGAATATAGTCACCTTGACACATCTGATAAAGGGTTAATTTCCAAAATTTATAAAGAACTTATGCATCTCAACCAAAACAAAAAACAAAAACAAAACAATGCAACTAAAAACGGGGCAAAGGACCTGAATAGACACTTCCCCATGGAGGACATACCGATGGCAAATAGACATATGAAAAAATGATCAACATCACTAATCATCAGAGAAATGCAAATTAAACCCACAACCAGACATTACTTCACACCTGTCAGAATGGCTATCACCAATAAATGAACAAACAACAGTGTTGGGAGGATGTGGAGAAAAGGGAACCCTCCTGCACTGTTGGTGGGAATGCAGACTGGTGCAGCCACTGTGGAAAGCAGTATGGAGAACCTCAAAAAATGAAAACTGGAACTGCCTTATGACCTCGCAATTCCACTTCTGGGAATATATCCAAACAAATCCAAAACACTGATTCAAAAGAATATATGCACCCCTGTGTTCCACTGAAGCACCATTTACAATAGCCAAGATTTGGAAGCAGTCCAAGTGTCCATCAGTAGATGAGTGGATAAAAAATGTGTGGTACATTTACACAGTGGAATACTACCCGGCTGTAAAAAAGAAGGAACTCTTACCCTTTGTGACAACATAGATGGACCTGGAGAGCATTATACTAAGTGAAATAAGCCAGTCAGAGAAAGACAAGTACCACATGATTTCACTTATATGTGGAATATAATGAACAAAATAAACTAACAAAATAGGAACAGACTCATAGATAGAGAACAGACTGACAGCTGTCAGAGGGGTGGGAATTACAGGGCTGGGTGAAAAAGGTGAAAGGATTAAGAAAAAAAACAAAAAGCCACCTCATAGACCCAGACAACAGCATTGTGATTACAGGAGGGAAAGGGGGATGGAAGGAGGTAGAAGAGGGTAAAGGGGGATAAACGGTGATGGAAGGAGACTTAACTTGGGATGGTAAACACACAGTACAATGAACAGATGATATATTACAGAGCTGTACACCTGAAACCTATGTAATTTCATTAACCAATGTCACCCAAATAAATTCAATTAAAAAAAAATAGGTCAGGCCCGGGCCAGTTTGGCTCAGTGGTTAGAGCGTCGGCCTGCGGTCCAGAAGAGACCCGGGTTCAGTTCCTGCTGAGGGCGCGTACCTCGGTTGCAGTTTGTCCCCAGCCCTGCTTGGGGTTGTGTGGGAGGCAGCCACTCAATGTATCCCTTTCATGTCAATATTTCTCTCTCTCTCTCACTTCCTCTCTCTCCCTCCCACTCTAGCTGAACAAAAAAAGGAAAAAATGTCCTCGGGTAAGGATTAAAAAAAAAAAAAAAAAAAAAGGTCAGTGCCCCTGACTAAATAGTCAGGTATTGCATGTTTTAAAAATCCTTACAGCCCTGGCCAGTTTGGCTCAGCGGTTAGAGCATCGGCCTTCGGTCCAGAGAGACCTGGGTTCAGTTCCCACTAAGGGCACGTACCTGGGTTGCAGTTTGTCCCCGGCCCCAGTTGGGGTAGTGTGGGTGGCAACCACTCGATGTGTCTCTCTCACATCGATGTTTCTCTCCCTCTCTTCCTCTCTCCCTCTTGCTCTATCTGAAGATGAATGCAAAAAGTGTCCTTGGGTGAGGATTAAAAAAAAAAAAAAAATCCTTACAGCACACCGGTTGAAAATTGCTACTTCAGAGACTGCTTTCATGAAAACAAAACCCAAAACAAAACAAAACGAAACCAAAAACCCAAGTAATCTAAAGGAATATTTGCTGACATGAATTTTTCTTTGGATATGACTAGATGGGCTGCTGATTCCAATTACTTCTTCTTCTTATAAGGATAATCCCAAGCAGTCATTATTATTAATTGTTAAAGATCAGAAGTGTGACATGGCGGCCCTGGCCAGCTCAGTTCAGTTGGTTGGCGATTCTTCTTGTACACCAAAAGGTGGCAGGTTTGACTTCCGGTCAGGGCTCATTCCCAGGTTGTGGGTTTAATCCCTAGCCGAGGCAACTGATCAATGTTTCTCTCTCTCTCCCTCTCTCTCCTCCTTCCTCTCTCTAAAATCAATTTTTAAAAAAATCTAATGTGGCCAACTTATTTTCAATAATACCCAGGACAATGTAAACAAAATATAGCAAATAAAATAAAATGAATGTCTCCAAATTTTGCTTCAGTGTTTCTATCAGTGACATGCCCCCATGAGGCAGTGATAACTGTAAAAGTACTCTGCAGATGAAAAGAAAAGTGGATTTCTTAAATAGCAATGCAAATTACTTTCTTTTCCTCTTAAAAAACCCTCTGTAAAATCATACTCTCGATTTTTCAGTCAACTAAACAATGGGTCGCATCTGTTACTTAAGTTAAAATAAACAGGCGATTGGAGAGAGAGAGAGTTTGGGTTTTGGCAGGTACTTTCCAAAAATTTCTCTTTGTTTCTTAAAAATATAGTAAACAGATTCTACATGATGCTGTTTGTGTGTTTTGTTGGCCTTGAAACATCCTTTGTATGATACTCCTTTTTATTTGCGGTTGCATTTCTCGGGTATATTTTGGCCTGCTTCTATGATCTGCTAACAGGATGCCTCTGGAAATAGTATAATTTTATTTTTCTTTTCTCCTAGTCTGCAAATCTTTCGCTTCCCATGAGGGAATGTAGGTCCCTAGGATAACCCATCCATTTCATCCAGTCATCTGATTTCATAATTTCTAAATTAAGTTTTCCTGTGGTTTTCCATTTCTCCATTTCTACACTGACCATGTTTTTTTCTGTTCCTTTTTTAAGGTTCCCCTAGCCCTTTTCTCTCTCTCACATCTGGAAAGTCAGAGTGAGAACCTTCTGGTGTTTCATTCTGCTGGTGATCACCCTTAAAGGTTGATAAACACATTTGAATGTACGTTACTCTGGCAATGGCAAAGAAACAACCAGCCTATATCTCTGCCTGTCGTCCCCCCATGACCTCCAGCCCATCCCTTACAGGTTAAGCCCTTTAGCATATGTGACCTGGAAACCTTAGCTGTACTCCTACTAGCTCTGCAATGCTGGACAAGTGACCTGTCTTGGAAATCTCGGTTTCTCACCTGTAAGATACAATCCCCAACAGGGTCATTTAGGATGTGGGGGTAGGGTAGGGATTAAAGAAATCAACACATGCAAAGTATTCAGCACAACACCTTGCACTGAGTGAGCACTCAATAAATGCTAGGGATTATGCCTTCCTTAGCCTTGCCCAAACTGGGAACTACGGGTGTCTTTTTAATTACTAATTGAATTGATAAAAAAATCCTGCCACCCTGATTCCTTAACATGCATTTCTTAGATTACTTGTGATGTCAAGCATATTTTAATAAAATATCTGGCCTTTTGTGAACTATCTAATAAATCTGTTCGTTTTCTCCACCTATATTTCTGTTACTTTGTCATTCCAGGTTTTTTTTGTTTGTTTTTTGTTTGTCTTCAGATAGAGCAGGAGGGAGAGAGGGAGGAAGACAGAGAGAGAAACATGGATGGGAGAGAGACACATCAACTGGTTGCCACCCACATGACCCCAACAGGGGCTGGGGACGAAAGTGCAACCGAGGTACGTGCCCTTAGCGGGAACCACACCTGGGCCTCTCGGTCCACGGACCGATGCTCTAACCGCTGAGCCAAACTGGCCGGGGCTCATTCCAGGTTTTTTATTTCCATTTTTGTTTTTGACCCTGACTGAAAATGTCTTAAACCGTTCACTTTAAAAATAATCTTTCCATATGATCTCACTTATATGTGGAATCTAAGAAACAAAATAGACCGATGAACAAAACAGGAGCAGAGACTTGGATACATGGAACAGGCTGACGGATCTCAGAGGGGAGGTACGTGGTGGTGGGGGGCGGGGGGCGCTGGAAGAGATTCGCCAAGGAACATAAACAGATATAGGCATAGCCCACGGACACAGACAGCAGGGTGGTGAAAGTGGGGGTGGGGGGCCTGGGTGAAGGGGCAAAGAGGGGAGAAATGGGGGACATCTGTAACAGTGTCAACAATAAAAACTATATTATGTTACTGCCTTCTCAAATCCTGTTTTGCTAAGAAGAATGCTTACATAACACTGAATCTCATTAGTCTGAGCTATTTTCTTTTTCTCACAGGCTGTTTTAGGATTTTCTCTTTAACCACAAGTGTATGAAATTTCATGATGGTGTGCTGAGGTGACGCTTTTGTTTTTGTCTTTTCCCCTTGTCCTGGGTGGCACTTTGTGGTCACTTGCAATCAAAGAACCTGTCTTTTTTTTTTTTTAAGTTCTGGGAAATTTTCAACTAATACTTTCGTCGAACAATGCCTTCTTTTTAGACTCTCTATTTATTCCCCCCCCCCCCCCGCCCCAGAAGTTAATTAGGTGTTTGAAATCTATTGTCCTTGTGTTATCTTTTGCCTATTTACCATCTTGAAACTGGAAAGCAGTCCATTTTCACAGCACACGTAAACAGTCCTCCCAACATACAATTGTGACGATGTCTCTCTCATAGCTACCTCCACAGCATCCTGGTTTCTCTGCAGAAGTACACAGGACGTTTAGTCACCTGCTCCCTGCGTCTCTCTCCAGCCTTCCCTTGCCTTAAGCCTTCCTCCAACTCCGATCCTACTTACACGTGATGACTTCTTTTAAATGGAAGGGATTATGCTAGGGATTATGCCCTCCTTGCCTTGCACCTCACTCTCATTTACCTCTATTTGCTCTCCTGGAATGGACCCCTCCTCTGAACTGGCCTTCTTAGAATGCCTACCTCTATTTGCCTAATTCTTACTTGTCCCGCAGGTCTCAGCTATGACCTCTCCTCCCCCAGGAGCCTTCCTGCCTTCCCTCCTTGTGGGCTGGACGCGCCTCCCAGGGTCTCCTGGAGCACGCCATGCTCACGCTATTGTAGTATGTACCGCAGCACATTTTAAACCAAGCATCACTCTCCCCCACCAGAGACTGAAAATGGCTGAGGGCTGCTACAGGATCTTCATCCCCACACGCAGCACAGCGTCTGGGGCATAAAAGTTGTTCAATACGTATATTTTGAGTTTTACATGTACAACGTTGAACGTGAGGTAGGGAAGCAAAATAAACCAAAACCAACACAAAACCAAAAAACCCCCACACTGTCGTTTATTTCTCCTGGAAGCCTGATTTTGAAAGATCTTGGTTGGGCGTTAGCCAACATGAGCTGTTTTGATCAAGGGTACATGTTTTAAAAACTGGTGTTTAGAAGAGGAAGGAAAGGGGAAAGAACAAAAATATAGGAGAAATGAAGTAACAGATGGAACATCACTTTGGGGTGGGGATACGAAGGGTGTGGATCAGAACCACTGTCCGAGGACAGCCTTAAAAGGAGAAGGGGGAGCTTGTTCTAAGGAAAGGAGGAGGTAAAAGAGAGAACTGAGAGGATTCTTAAATTTGACCAGATGAAGTAAAGGTTTCACACCTGAGTCTTATGCGAAGTGAAATAAGTCAGTCCAGGAAAGGCAAACACCAGATGATTTCACGTTTATGCGGAATCTAAAGAACAAGATAAACCAGCCAACGAAATTAAAACAGATTCATAGACACAGAGAACACAGATGTCGCCAGAGAGGAGGGGGTGGGGGGCCGGGTGGAAAAGGTGAAGGGATGGAGAAGGACAGGTTGGTAGTTACAGAACACACAGGGCTGCAAAGTACAGCACAGGGAATAGAGTCAATAATATGGTAACAACTATGTACAGCGTCAGGTGGGTACTGGAAATATCGGGGGGAACACTTTGTAAAGTATGTGATTATCTAACCACCATCTGTACAGTTGAAACCAATACACAATAATATTGAATGTAAACTGTAATTGAAAAAAAAGAATAGCAGAGCTTTCCATAAATATTATATAAATATTATAACGATTTACTGGAAGTTGCCATCTATGAGACACCAAGAGTGTCCTTCCCACTATCATAAAATAAACTGATTAATAATTACATTTTTTTAAAAAATATTTCACCCCTGAGAGTTAAGATCTTTTTCTGTGAAGTACGAAGCAAATTCTAAGAACAGACCAACAGATGTGCTCAGCAACCAAGGACTGTGTTAGGAGTGTGGAAATAGCTGAGAAAGTTTACCTTAGATGTGTTAGGAATTCCCAGGTCCCCCGAAAGCCCTGCTGAGGTTGGTATTTCTGCTTAAAACAAAAGGAAAATGTGTGAAGTTCGTCTCACAACTGATGGTTCATAATAACATCTTTTCAAAAGTTGTGTACTGCTGACTAAAATCACTAGTGGATCAACAAAAGTATCAAGGGCTACTGAAACATAAATAACGAATTACTTAAAGACTCAAAAACTGCTTCAAAGGAACAAGAAGGAAAAAACATAGTTATCAAACAATCTGAGCTACTCAGACTCAAGACAAGGATGCAAAAAGTACGTGAATTGACAGGCATCGTGAAATCGTGTAATATTTTTGCTATGTCATCCTTTTTACAAAAGGTAATTTGCCTAAGGCATAACTAAATACGATTTACTACTGTTATAGTGACTGATTTTGAATTTACAGAGTCCTTGGTCTACACAGGTTTCTCTCTTTTTCTTACTTTTAAAAAGTCTACCCATCAAGCTTGGAGCATCCTCATCAATTAGGAGGACATTATTCCAAGTTAGGATTTACAGAAGCTGCACACCACTCATTGAAAGAGCTAAGCAACACTGCTGTTGAATGGCCACTGTTGGCAGTGGGGGGATATCCCAGTGCAGAATGCCTGAGTGGAGCCTGGGAAACCTCAGCTCCTCACGACTACCGACCAGCAAATCTAAACCTTCTTCCACAATATTTTTTGGCTACTAATCTTTTCTACATTTGTTTTTCAGATATTTGATTGAATCTATGTATCTCAAATTTTGCATGAGCTTTTTCCCTTTATAGAAATCATTTGCTATTCTACAAGAAGCCCAGATGCTCAGCCTTTGGTAAAACAGTCAATGAGAACTTCAAACAAAAATGTATTCTCTCACCTAAAAGCATTATTTACAATATACAATCATGGCTCTTCTAAACCCACACTGGGGGTATTTTTTGGCAAGTTTTCTGGTTTACTTAATGTAAAACTTAAAAAGCTGATGAAAATGTTGGGCCAGTTACCGTTCCATTGATCATTTGCACCCACATAACACACAGCGTGGTTTTTAAAAGACAACTGCAATTGTTGGACTGGGCCGATGAGCTTAGTGTCTCCAAAGAGACCTAAAATGGCTGAATAAAAATATAACAAAAATACAGATCAGATTCAAGAAAAATAAATATCCAGATGCCAGAAATGAAGCAAGAAAACAAAGCTAAAATGATTGCTAATTTATGCCAGTAAATTTTGGGGTGGTTTGGCAAAGGCTGATTGATAAACTTGGTAAAGTACAGTTCCTGTGTGAGGATAACATAGTCACATCTTCAAACAAAATATAAGGTTTCTCTTTTAGAGATAACTCTGAAAGAACTACTAATAGATGTCCTTCGAGAATAAGGAAATTGAACCAAAAGGCACTAGTTGGATGTGTAAACTAAGGTAAACTTAGTAAATATTGACCAGGCAGAGTAATGATGACAATGACCAATTTGTGTATGGGGAGATGTTAAACACAATGTGGGGGCTAAAGTATCAGGCAGAAATCATATGGGAGAAAGAACAAGGCATGATCAGAGCTACGGTCCCTAGAAATCGTATAGGTCAGGATGAGGACAGAAATACTGATTAACTTTAAAAGTGCACTATCCCATATGGTGGCCACTGGCTCCAGGTGGGTATTTCAATTAAAATTTCAATTCATTAGAAACCAACAAAATTTACAATTCATTTCCTTCAGCTCTGACAGGAAGGCCTTCATCCTTCCCTTCCTAACAACAAGAACAAGCTAAGCACACTGAAAATCGATGGTGTTTCTTGGACCCATCAGAGATTGAGGTTTCAGGGCAAACCACAGTCCTGAAATCTGGAATCACGGGGGTCCAAAGGCGTTGAGAGACCTACTGTTTCTGTAACTCAAACATGGCCTGCTTTTGTTCAGGTCCCCATTCAGATACGGCTTTCCCCCCAGCAGTCTTACATGCAAGACTAGCGATATATAAGCTAGCGATATTCCCAGATGTGGAACATGCGTTCCCCCAAATCAAAATAAACTAACCAAAAGCTGAGCTGCTCCTTTGGTCCCAGGGCTGGGTGGCAACAGAAGTTTATATTTGATCACTTGTGGAATATTCCAGAAGGCCTCTGTCTAGGGTATTCCAAAGAATTACACTCTCAGGGCTGGTCTTTGGACCTTTGCTGGATTTGTTGACCAGCTTCAGTTGGTTATGTGAGTCACCATCGCACTGAAATCAGTCCTAACCGGCTCTTTGGTTTCCGGTGTTACCATCACGTCATCAATATGGTGTATTATTACGCTGGAGACCTGCATCAAGTCCAAATCCTTCCTGACCACAGAAAGGGCCAGTAAGCTGGTGAGTTTAGATAACCCTGTGACAGTACAGTAACCTACTGCCGTCCTTCCCATGTGAAAGTGCACTACAGTTGGCTCCTTCCCAAGAGGGAATAGGAAGTGTTTGGGAAAAAATAACTGAGTATCAGTCTCCTTTAGCCTATTGCATTATTATTATTATTATTATTATTATTATTATTATTACTATTATTATTACTATTATTATTTCCAACTAGAGATTGCTTCCCCTGCCTACTACTGTAATCAGAAGGCATGAAAGTCTGTCCTTGGGTGTCTTAATTTGATATGCAACCAATAGAACTGCCCAAACACAGGCAGGTAGTTAATTTAAAACAATAATGGAATATAGCAGGTCCTCAATGGACATAGTTTTGCTCAATGTTGTCTTTGTTATAAAGTTGATCAAATGCTGTAGGAACTTAAATCTGATTTCTATCAATGAGCCTCTGGTAAAATTGGTTTCATTATAGTCATTTCACTTAAAGTCCAGAACCTATTGACAACTTACTGCATTGAAGATGTACTGTACCTAGTAGGCAAAAAAAGTGCTACTTTAATTAATGACATGTTAAAAGCTGAAGTGCTTGGGTACCAATGAATTCTCTGTACAGTGACCCTCTGTGGCCTATGCAAAAGGCTTACAGCTTGTGGAGACTAACCAAAGACTACTGAGGTCTAAATAAAGTTGTACCAGCCCTGGCCAGTATGGCTCAGTGGTTAGAGTGTCAGCCCTTGGACCAATGAGTCACAGGTTCGATTCCGGTCAAGGGCACGTACCTTGGTTGTAGTTCGTCCCCGGCCCTGGTTGGGGTCGTGCTGGAGGCAACCAGTCGATGTGTCTCTCTCATGTCGACGTTTCTCTCTCTCCCTCCCTCCCACTCTATCTGAAGATAAATAGAAAAATATCCTCAGGTGAGGATTAAAAATAATATCAATTAATTAATTTTTTAAAAAGAAAATTATACCACTCACAGCCACAGCAGTTCTGGACACGGTTTAACCATACCAAATAACAGTAATAATGGCATATTTGCACTGCTTTCCCAATGCATGTGTTTGTTCGTTTGTGAGCTAAGGGACTCCTAACCCTGTGGACTTCGAAACAGTTTCTGAAAAGGTCTGCGGAAGGCCCTTGGTGGTCCTTGGGTGTTCAAGCACACTCGGACACCGGACACCGCCCGGAGCAGCACAACGGTGCCTCTAGCTGTTGATTACACCCCTCACACATTTCAGCAGGCCAACGTTTGGTAAATGTCATATTTCAAAAAAGTCACGCTTCAAAAATTCCAAGTTTGTGGTTTTATTTCCTCAAAATGCAGTGCCTGGCTCTTCAGATAACTTCATTAATGCTTTGTATTACTTTTATCACAGATTTTTCTATCATCCCTAAATTTGAGGGGAAGAATAATTTTACAATGTATTCATTTATTAACTAAATATACAAAATGTGCCTGATATCGATGTTAACATTTTTTTAATTATGCAAACTGTGAATTATTACATATAACACAAACTTCTAGGACATCAACAGGAACGACTGGGCTTCAAGTTTATGGGTCGTCGGGACGAGAGAGGAGTCTCCATCTCATGGTGGTATCAGCCTCTTCATCAAAATTTCCCACCTCCTGCTCCTTGGAAAGCTCTACCAATACCTAAATAAGAAACAAACAAGAAGGAAAAAGAATCAAGTTGTTGACTGTCTTCCAAACAAACAGCAACAGCGTGTGTTACTTTCATGTGCAATTTACAAAGACGATACAAAACGGTCCAAGTTGACTCACCTTTTCTAATGTGCACTGAGAAAGGCTGTATTCCTCCAGATCAAAATTATGTTTTACTGGGGGGAGAATAAAAAGACTAGTAGTAGATGCTTATAATTTATGACCAAGAATTTTTTTAAACTCACACAAAATAAACATGCAAATCATTCATATAGCTGGAATATAGAGCTGAATAAATAAATGCTTGGTGAAAGAAAGAAATAATGAAAAGTCAGAGAGAATATAAACACACGTTGAATTCATCTTGATATTAGAATTTTCTCATATTACATTTTGATAATATATGTGTTTTGTTACTTAGTCTCTGTGTCCCTGGGGAGATACATAAGTTCCTTGAGGAGCTGCATAATTGATACATTCTTACACATGAAGAAGACTTCAATCTCGTTCCGCTCCCTGTCAAAGGACCCACTTCTTCTGCGGAATTGTTTCAGCCAGCTCATACGCTGCACCAGCTCTCTGCTGGGCTTCCCCACCAGGAAATCTGCATGGGCGTGGTCACCAGATTTGCACATTCACACGTTCACAGTTCACCATTTACACATTGAGAAGCTTCTATGTGTGGAGCCACCTCTAGGTGCCAGAGGTAGAGCTGTAAATAAAACAGCTGGAAACGAAAACCCCTGCCTTTGTGTAGTAGTTTGCATTCTAGTAGGAGGAATATGGTCATTAAATAAATGAGCCATATATAATAAATATGTTAATTTATATAATTACAATTAAGTAAATGATGACCGCTACTACGGAGAAAAAGAATAAATCAAGGGAAGGAAACAGGAAGTGGTGGGCACTCTTTGGACAGATGGTTCGGAGAGGCCACAGTCACAAGGAAATAACTGAACAGAAACCTGAAAGAAGTGAGGAAGCAGCCTGGAGTTTTAGGAAGCAGAATTCCAGAGAGAAAGATGATCAGGTGCAAAGTCCGGAGGCAGGACTGCGCATGTCTGGAAGCATTTAGGAAGAACCAGGAAGGCAGGAGGAGCACTGTTGATGGGCCAGGCTGTGTTCTAAGCTCTTCACAAATTAGCTCACTTAATAGTAACAACCGTGCCCAGTGACTCGTTTTAGAGACGAGCCATCCAGACACGTGGGGATTATGCATCTCTGTCCAGTACCTCCTAGCTTGTAAGCAGCAGTGTGGGATGGGAACCCAGCGGGCCTGCTGCTAGAGTGTGAGCTCTTTGCCACTGTGCTGTGCTCAGAAATTCCAGCACGATGGTTTGCTCTGGGGAATGACCCAGGGAAAGTGGCACAATGATGAGAAGAGAGAAAATGGACACTTTCACCCTGGCCAGTTTGGCTCAGCGGTTAGAGCGTCGGCCCGTGGACCAGAGAGTCCCAGGTTCAGTTCCTGCTAAGGGCATGTACCTTGGTTGCAGTTTGTCCCCGGCCCTGGTGGGGTCGTGTGTGTGGCAGCCACTCGATGTGTCTCTCTCACATCGATGTTTCTCTCTCTCTTTTTATCCCTTTCTCCCTCCCACTCTATCTGAAGATAAATGCAATGCCCTTGGGTGAGGATAAAAAGAAAAAAATGGACACTTTCACACGGCAAGAGGAGACATGCACAGTGCAGGGGGCGGCCTTAGCTGGAGACAGACCGTTCACTGCTCTTTAACAGGGAGGCGGAACACAGCACAGCTGCAGGGAAGTTTTCTGCGGCCTTTGTGTTACCAGTGAAAGTTAAGCAAGGGCATCAGCTGCGGGAGAAGGGCAGGAAGATGGATTGTGTACATGTAAGCAAAGCAGACTGGACTAAAGGGCTTTCCGTGCTCAAAGTCACAAATTCACATGAAAACCAATCAAACACAACTGTGTGTTTTCTGTAGCTTCCATCTGCACTGGAAATTAACCTCTTTCCAGCGACTCGGATTAACCAAAATCAGGGTTAAATCCCACCATCATGTACCGTTAGAATTCTTAAGATCATACCCCACAGGACCTAGTTTTAAAAATGTGTTACACAATTATCTCCTATGAAATTATTATCTAGGTCTGCATTAATTCTTCCAAAGTTTTCTTTTAAAAATGGTCATTCTTACCTGCCTCTAATTTGTGAAAGGCCTGAGATAGAGGGTGAACATCTGCCCCGGGCAGTTTATAGGTCAAGAAGGACGAATACCTGGGAATAGGAAAATGTCAGTTTGACGTTGCGTTTCAAGGAGAAAAAATGACCATCAAAACAAATATTGATATTATCAGCAATTTCCTTTTTGAAATAAAAATAATGTAAATTGACCCTGACCAGCTGGCTCAGTTGGTTGGAGCACTGTCCTGTGCACCAAAAGGTTGTGGATTTGATTCCTGGTCAGGGCACACACGGGAGGCAACCAATCAGTGTTTCTCTCTCACATCGATGTTTTTCTCTTTTTCTCTCTCTCCCCCCCCTTCCTCTCTCTAAAATTCAATAAACATATCCCCAGGTGAGGATTAAAAAAACAATAATGCAAATTAATGCAGCTCACATATGAAATAAATAAAACAATTTATCAATGGACATTTCCTGAAGTGGCTTTGGGAGCTGGCTGTCGGAGATGATCCAGCATAATTACACTCATGCTCAATTTACGCAAACCTTTCTCTTGTTGAACACAGATATTCTGAATTAATCCCTTTGGTAAATTCAAATTAGGCTGAAATTAATCTCCACATACTATTTCACCCTCATCACCAGAAAGCTAAGGAAAGGGAGAGGTTGGGAAAGAGGGGCACAATAGTGGAGGGGTCCAAAGGCTTGAACGCATCATCCCATGGACTGAGAGGTCCCAGTTTGATTTTTGGTTCAATTCCCCATCAGAGCACATGCCCAGGTTTCGGGCTCGATCCCCAGTGTGGGGAGTGTGGGAGGCAGCCGATCAATGTTTCTCTCTCACATCAATGTTTCTCTCTCTCTCTCCCTTCTTCTCTCTCTCTAAAAAAAAAGAAAGAAAGAAAGAGAGATAGAGAGAAAGAAAGAAAGAAAGAAAGAAAGAAAGAAAGAAAGAAAGAAAGAAAGAAAGACCTATTTTAAAAAAACAAAACCAAAAGGCTTTAACTAAAAGCATCCCTGACCTCTGAGGAGAGAAGAGCTAGGACTGACTTTTGTCTTCTTGATTCTCACATGCAACTTCCAGCTTGTGTGGCCTCGCGCCCCCTTCTCAGCTCCTTCCCAGCCAGAAGTCTGCTGCCCCCAGGTAGCCCCAAAGCTGCCCAGACTTCTAGGACGGGCCCTCCTCATCCCAGACACTGCTCTTCCAGCCTGACCATTCTGATCTCCCCAGCTGCATCAAAACTGCGTCTCAGGTTTGTGACACCAAAGGTCTAGGAGCGGGACTGTCACAGTCCTGCCATATACCTCAGATAATGCCATGATGTTTATAGTGTGCTAAAAGGGAAACAGCAGTCATGTTCTGCTTCTTTGGAGTGATCATCTCTCCAAGGGAGTTCAAATTCAGTTCCTGCTTCACTTCCTTGTCCTCCTCCCCACCAATAACTCACACGCACGCACACACACGCACACACACACACAAACATCACACGCACACACACACACACACACACACACAAACATCACACACGCACACACACACAAACATCACACACACACACACACACACACACACATCTTTCTAGTCTCCATTTTGAGTCATGGAAACTCCACTAAAGGAAGACTCTTTGATGATCTCAGTTGCTATTTGCTCCCTATGAAGGGGATTCACCCTAAATAGTTACATCTCTTAAATTATAAATATTTACACCTTTTAAATATTTATAGGGAGGCCCAAGGAGGGTGCCATGGGCCTGGCTGTGGTTCTGTGTGAGTCTGAGTCATGAGAAACTCATTCCCTCTGCCCCCATTTTTCCAAGTCTTCCTCCAGAACCATGACTAGCCTTGGATGGCAGGGGAGACCCAGGAAGGGTGTCCCCAGGCTTCCCTGGGGGATACAGCTTCCCGGGTAGCTCCCAAATCTCGTAATCTGGAAGACTCAACAAGACAGTTTTTGAGGTCCCTAACTTTCAAAATGAAGTCAAATCACCCTGAAGTTCTTACAGAGCAGAAAAGGAACGACCGAGCGGGCACAGCCAACAGGTCTCACCTTTCCTGCCGCATCGCCTGCGGGAAGAGCCTCAGAATCTCGGTGTGGACCAAAGCCACGTGTGACGTCTCCTTCACCTGCAGTTCCAGAACGTAATCCTTGCCGAGTCTGCTTTTCAGGTGTTGGGTGGAGCCAATGCATCTACGGACAAGAAGGAAAACACGTGGAATACATACTGCCCCTGACGTTTTTTACATTATTCTTACATTTCAAATGTAAAGGAAAAGGCATCACTGACAGAGCCAAAAAGAACTCCAGATGGTGACTGTCCTCCTTCCATAGGGAATCTCCCTTTGGGGGTCAAGCGAAGGCCAGGGAAAGACACCCACCTCAGCCTCCCGGACACCATGATGGCGATGCGGTCACAGATGGCCTCGGCCTCGGCCAGGTGATGGGTGATCAGGAGGGCCCCCTTCTCTGTGTTTTTAATGGCTGTCTGGATCATCTGCCTAAAGCAAGCCCAAAAAATCAACACCATTAAAAATAAGAGCATGGTGGGGGAAGAGATGACGGGGAAATTGTATAGGCAAAATACAGTTTATGAATCATATTTAGATCCTAATTTTTTTTTTTAAAAAAGGGAAATGTGACTATTATACGGATAACTGTTGGAAGTGGGTGATGGGATTCACAAATGATTCTCTTTATGTACATATATATTTTTTAATCCTCACCCAAGGATATTTTTCACAAATATCTTCAGATAGAGTGGGGGGCGGGGAGAGAGAGGGAGAGACAGAGAGAGAAACATCGACCTGAAAGGGACACATCGACTGGTTGCTTCCTGCATGACCCCGACCAGGGCTGGGGACCAAACCACAACCGAGGTATGTGCCCTTGGCCGGAATCGAACCTGCGACTCTTTGGTCCGTGGGCTGACGCTCTACCACTGAGCAAAACCGGCCAGGATGATTCTCTTTATATTTCTATAAAATTTCCATAACCAAGTTCTTTTTAAAACTTGGACAGTTAGAAATATAAAACTGGATTGGAAAATTTTATTAGTCCAAATGGAAAGTCTTTGATAGAAAACTAAAAATAATTTAAAAACTCAGAAAAGTTATACAAACAAATTTGACAGATTAGGTAAAAGGGGGAAAAAGGAAATGGGGAAATTATGTCACTAACTTAATAGTTTCTAAGGAAACAGCTACAGACATCTCAATAATTAAAAGAAACATCAAAATACACTCCAAATTGCAATACCTAAAACTCCAACAAAATCCTTGGAGGTTTGTTGTTTTGCTTTTTTAGAAAAATGTGAAAAACACATGAATATGATACAACATTAGAGAACCTATTTGTTTAATATTTGTTTTCCTAATAATATAGATTATTTTCACTGAACTGGGACCAGTGGATTTGATTTTCTAAGATCAGTTTTAAAATGTAACTTTTAGCCCTGGCCAGTTTGGCTCAGTGGTTGAGCGTTGGTTTGGTTCCCAGTTGGGGGCATGTGCCTGGGTTGCAGGTTCGATCCCCAGCCCCATCCTGGTCCGGGGTCGTGTGGGAGGCAACCAGTTGATGTGTCTCTTTCATATTGATCTGTCTTTCTCTCCTTCCCTCCCTTCCACTCTTATCTCTATCTAAAGGTCAATGGAAAAATATCTTTGGGTAAGGATTAACAACAACAAGAAAAGCAACTTTTACATAAGGCGTATACTTCTGGCTCTGAGGGTGACAATTCTCACCACATTTGCTGCTGCCCTATAGGGTCCATGCCTGTGGATGGCTCATCCAGGAGCAGGATAGGCGGATTCCCCAGGATGCTCAGCACGAAACACAGCTGAAACGCAGAGAAACACCTGTACTGGCTGCACCGCCGCGTGGGCCCCCAGAACAGCATCACACAGAACACGTACCTTTCTGGTGGCTCCTGCCGTCAATTTCTGCGCGGGGACATTCAGCTGTTCCCGCAGTCCGAAGGTGTCCACCAGCCTGACGGGAAACAGGGAGAGAGGGTCAGCTCCAGAGAGGACTGGGGAAAGGTCATCAGGTGGAAGAGGAACAGCCTCAGAGGGAATCTGGGTGCTATTATTGTCAAAACTCTAACTCTAATGACCAAAGGAAAATACCGGTTTGTTTCGGAACATGAGAGACTTTTCATCTCATAAAAACTTTGTAAGAGTAACTAGAATTCTGTCTTTGGGACAGAAATGGATGATTATTCACTCACTTGCCAAAAACAGCCCTTATCCTCCCTCCCTGCTCTACCACGGACACCCCCTGAAAAGGGGGAGACGTCATTTCTACTCCCCTTTCTTTTCTTTTTATTTATTTTTTATTGTAGCTGTCAATGACCTTGTCGTATTTTTTTTGGTCTTTCACCATTTTATTTATTTGTTTTTATTGTTGAAAGTAGTACAGATGTCCCCCTTTTTCCCCCCATTGACCCCCTCCTTCCCACTCCCACCCCCCTCCTGCCTTCCCCAGTCTAGTGTCTGTGTCCACTGGTTGGGCATATCCGTTCTTTGGTTTATCTCTCCCCAGCCCCCCACCCCACCCCTCTGAGGTCTGTCAGTCTGTTCCATGACTCTGGATCTCTTTTGGTCGAAAGCTTATTTTGTTCACTATGTCCTCCCCGTTCTCTATGACAAATTCATCATCGTGCACAGCCTCCCTGCCTCCTGACACAAAGGCACTGCGCGACCTCTCTGTACCTCGCGATGGCGACTGCAGCGTCCACTTTCCTCAGCCCCTTCACCGCCGCGAACACCTCCAGGTGCTGCCTCACCGTCAGGTTGGGCCACAGCGCGTCCTCCTGGGGACAGTACCCCAGGAACCTGACCGAGCCGTCTCCCTGATGATCCCAAACTGAGCTGCATCCTTCCAGCTCCACCTGAGGAAGTAAACCGATTTCAGAAACACAGGCAGCCTTTTCTCCAGCCACACAATAACTCAAGAACCAGACATACAGCCAATAAATGTCTCCATTTTTTTTTTTTTTTGAGGATCAAGGAAATATTTATAGAAATTACTTCTATATATTTATTAGTAAAAACTTTTTTTTTTTTTCAATTTTATCAGGAGTGGGGAAGAGAGAGAGAGAAACATCGATATGAGAGAAACACATCGACTGGTCGCCACCCACACGACCCCAACTGGGGCCGGGGACAAACTGCAACCGAGGTACGTGCCCTTAGCGGGAACCGAACCCGGGACTCTCTGGTCTGCACGCCGACGCTCCAACCGCTGAGCCAAACCGGCCAGGGCAGTAAAAACTTTTTAAATGACTCAAAGCATAGTCATACAAAGATGTAATCTATATTTATCATGAAATTTCTGGTCTGGGAACGGAAACTTTCTTCATTCTTAACTACCTCTCCAGCCGTCGGCTTCGTGACCCCAGAGATCATTCGAATGGACGAACTTTTGCCAGCGCCACTGGGTCCTAGCAATCCCAATATTTCACCTGAAAGAGAATCATTGATGATCAGTATTGGATGTGAAGTACTGATTAACATAAAACTGTTTCTTCAATAACCTTCTTTAATAACCCCTTAGTACCATTTTGAAATGTATAACATACATGTAATCCATGTCACCAAAACATGTTCTTTAACTCCTATCATATAAAATATTAGTGAAAAGCTTATGAATTTGATGTCAATAGATCTGTTTTTAAAACTCTTTTCGTGAAAAATGTGCCCCGATTGTTTTCTACGGCAGGTGGCTGACGGGCTGGGTGCATGGATTAGGATTGCTCAACTCGGGAAGTCAGGGACATTTCTCCATCCCAAATTCCACCACCTGTGTTCGAGCCATCTCTCACCTGAACGGATACAAAAGTCTCTTAGCTTGTCCACAACCCAAATTTATAAACAAACAATAGCCAGTGTGGTGTTGTTGTTTTTCCCCAAAACCTAAACCGTGACATAACACCGGCTGAAAACGCTCCCACAGCATTCCAGTAACATGGTGGAGAATCTGACTTCTGTGCTGTGTTTCACAAAGCAGCACCTGATCGGCCCGCCCGCCCCTTTGATTTGCCCCTGACTTCCACAGATGCAGCCACTGCCCTCTTCCTGTGTGCCTCACCCCCTCCCAAGGCATCCCCATGTCTGAGTCCCTGCCCTCGCGCTTTCCTCTGTCCAGGGTGCCTTTATCCCTCATGCTCACAGAGCTGGCACCTTCTCATCACCCAGATTGTGGCTTCAATGTTACTGCTCACGGAAGGTCTTCCCTAACCCTAAGTGAAGGCAGCCCCAGGGCACACTATCATTTCGCATATTTGCCTATTCCGCATAGAACTTGCCTATGTGATCTTTGATACTTTTCTTGATAAGTGATTTTTGTTTATTGACCCCTCTTAGGATATAAAATCCATGAGGTCAGGAATTGGCCTATTTCTTTCATAATTATATTTTCAGAGCCTAAAAGTCTCTGGAACACTCAAAACACATCCGTTAAATGAATGAGTGCATCAGCATGTACCGTAGTGCCTATGACACAGGTCTTCAGTGGGTATTTCCCAAAATAATGGTGAATAAAAAAAAAAAAAGTGCTTCTTCCAAACCTTTTTTAACACAGAAAGAGATATGTCTTGTTGCTACTTTCTTCTTCCTCTTTGAAAAGCACTTTATCTTCTGGCCTGCATATTCTTTGTACAGACAGCTAGCAATTATGACAGGTCTCTGGAAGAGATGACAAGGTGATTTCCTCTGAAACTTCAGAGATTTGGCGTCCCCATGTCCTCCCTCCTGGAACCCTTCCCGCCCTGTGTCATAAACCAAATCAGATTTCACGGGGAGGGTGGTCCTATTGCTTGTTTCAAAGGTAACCTGCACTCATTCATGTTTCTTGCTTCTCAATGGGCTGAGAAACACAGCATCATTTCAGGGAAGCCGGCTCACTGCCTTCCCAAACAGAAGTGTCTAATCTCATGGGAATATCACACCTAAGTCAAAGAAAAGAATAACACTTAGCCCGGCTGGTGTGGCTCAGTGGTTGAGTGTCGACCCATGCACCAAGAGGTCGCTGGTTCGATTCCTGATCAGGACACATGCCCAGGTTGTGGGCCAAATCCCCAGTGAGGGACATGCAGGAGGTGGCCAATAGATGTTCTCTCTCACTGATGTTTCTATCTCTCTCTCTCTCTCCCTTCCTCTCTAAAAAAATCAATAAAGGAAAAAAAATTAAAAAAAAAAAAGAATAATGCTTAAAATCCCAATCTCTATTTAGGATTTTATAACAAATTGCACTCGTATAAATTCCTCAACTCATGAAATGTTTGGTTTCGAAATTATAGCTCAAATGAGCAAAGCCCATTTTCCTCCGAGCCACCGTGCTTTGTGCGCTTCCTGGAGCTTCCAGGACACTCCCAAGAAGTGCCTGCACAGTTAAGAATTATGAAAACGCACCAAACACCCAGCTTTCAGAGTGCAAACCAGCACATCCACCTCTGACCTTGAGCGTTCCTAGCTAGTTCCATTGGCATGCACTCTGTCCCGTGCTTTTCTACCTCGGCCAAGTCTGTGGTGGTCAGAGCAGCTGCTGTCCTCATTCTTTCTGCCTGGACATCTTCGTCTTCTTCGACAGGTTCCTCTGGGTTTGGCCCAGCCTTTCTTCTTTGGGGGGAAATTCTGCAGAGAACATGAAATGTCTGTGCCTTGTGATTTTTCTAGTTGTCAAAGATGGATCACAAATCAGCCTCCCAGTGATTTTACCACTGTCACTCTCTTCCAACAAACTGCTGGCCCTGTGGACACTGCTCTGCTTTGGCCCCAAACCCCCATCCCGGTGGCCAGAACCCCTTTCTCAGGGTGGTTCCCATTCTTTCAGTTAGCACCTTAGACCCTTTCTACTTTGCTGGCAGGTACTGCTGCTTCTTTATTTTTATTTATTTATTTATTTATTTATTTATTTATTTAATTTTAATCCTCACCCAAGGATAGTTTTCTAATATTTTTCTATTTATCTTCAGGTAGAGAGAGAGGGCGCGCGAGAGAAACGTCGATGTGAGAGGGACACATCAACTGGTTGCCTCCCACGCGACCCTGACCAGGGCTGGGGACAAACTGCAACCGAGGTACGTGCCCTTGGCGGGAATCAAACCCGGGACTCATTGGTCTGCAGGCCGATGCTCTGCTGCTGAGCCAAACTGGCCAGGGCACTGCTGCTTCTTTAAAAATCAGGTCACCTACATTTTCTCTGTTTACTCTGAGCCCATCTGCTCAGCCCCACATTTGCCTTAGTATCTCTTACTGTCCGACCTTTCTGGAGTCCCCCCACTTATGCAGCGCTGGGAACTATGCCGTCCAGCCGATTCCATCCCATCTCTTCTGCTCAAGGACGTGTGACTGCCTTGGATGGCAGAACAGCACACCTGAGGGCTCATTACATGGCTGAGGGCCTGAAAGCTTCCCCTGCTGGTTAGTGTCCGAATCTGCACGGGAGCCCTGTCCCCGGCCAGTGAGCCAGCCGTCCGCTGACCGTCCTGAGAGCCAGCATGCTGTTTTCGTTGCAGAGACAGACCTGTACTACCAGGCCGCCAGTGCGGCCACTAGCTAGGAATACTAAAACACGATAGTCGGTATGAAATGAAACGTGAGCCCACCTGAAAACAGGGTCCTTCCGCACGACTGTCTGCCCACACTTTATTTCCATGTATCTTAGAACAAAAACGAACAGCAAAACCTGAGAGTAAGGCTAGAAGCAAAGAAAAGCAGTCGTATTTAGGTATTTCGTTCACAGGTGTAATTTAAACACTTGGATTACATTGCGACCCTCTGTCTCCAGGCGAAAGAGATGTGGGTGGTCTTACAACCCAGGGAGGAAATGCATGCGGCTCTGCGGTGACAATCCAGCCTAGCGGGACCCGACTCCTTGCTTCTCACAACCCACATCCAGTCTGCCGGCAAACCCCTCTGTTTTACCTTCAACACTATCCAGAACCCAACCACATCTCACCCACGTTTGTGCTGCCCCCACCCAGGCCCAGGTCATTATCATTTCTCATTATGAAAAAAGAAATAGCATAATATGACAGCACCTTCCGACCTGGTCTCCCTCTTTTCCCCTTACAGATGTTCTCCTTTTATTCCCATGGACCCCCTCCTTCCCGCTCCCACCTCCCACCTCCCACCTGCCTCTCTTTGGAAACATGTCCTGTCAGCTCACTTTGCTTAAAACTCTCCACTGACACCTCAGTTACTCAAAGCAAAGTCAAAGTCCGTATAGTGACCGAGAACACGCTGGGTAACCTCTTCTATCCGCCCACACGTGACCCTGCGACTTCTGTGGCTTCCTCTCATACCGCTCTCCTCGTTGGTCACTCTGCCACAAGCCGACTGGCCTCCTGCCTGACTGTGAAGCAAGCCAGGATGACTCCTGCCCCCTCTCCTGGCGTGCTCCGCCCCACGCTATCTCTGCAGCTTGCTTCGACACCTCTGGTCTTTCTTTCCCAGCCAGGCCTTTCCTGACCACCCATCCGACATGGTATATGTTATCTCTTTAGTTTATTATGTCTCCTTTCACCAAAAAGTAAACTCCAGGAGGGCAGGGACTTCTGTCTGACACATTGTATTCAAAGACAGTAGCTTTCTTCAGTCTAAATATATCAACAAAATCATTTTTTCCTTTCCTTTCTATTATTCAACTTTGGCTTTTTAAAAATCTCTAATTCAAAGGACTTAAGTTATATTTCATCTGTACTTTGGACAAGCTCTCTCAAATTTGGAGGGGGCAGTACACAGGATCGATAACATGAAAAGTTAATTTTATATTGATTTCTAGATTTATACCATCCATTCATGCATATAGAAAGTAACTCCAGGATTTAGAATCATGTTGGGATGTAACTGCTTATTCTAAGACTATATTAAAAACACCTTTAAAGTTGGCACACTTCAGGCAAGATCAAGTAGTTATTATAGTAAATGATAACTATCAAAAAAAAAGTGGTGAGTTAGAAAATTTTCTTACTATTAGGCATACTAGAAAATCAACCGCATTCAGGTCAAAAGATGAGTCTTGATCGTTTCTTTGGTGCTCGAAGTATCTCTGCAAAGGCAAAAGAAAAAAAAAGGCTAAATGAGAATTCATCTGCTTCATAATTTTCGTTTAAATAATATGGAATTTCACATATTGAATATTTTCCTTAAGCTTGAGTCCCCTATATGCACTTGTGACAAGCAGTTCCCTGCGGAAATGTGGGGACCTCCTACTCAACTCTCAATGTTTTTCAGGGAGCAGGTAACCCATATTTGTCTTCTCCAATTCCTTGTTTTTCTTTAATATTTTGGTTTAATGTTTCTTGAAAGCCCACTGAAAGTGTAAAAGAGAGAGGTGCCTTCGTTAGGATAAATTCTAGAGGTCAATAATATTTGTCCTAATGAGCCTCCCAATGGTGACTGTTCCCACCATAATGATTAATCCTGTTGTGTTATTCTGTCTTCTTCAATCAATGCGTGCAAAAAGTAACTCATTACTCCTAAATATGTGTGACAAGTCTAGGCTAGTATATTTCACTTTGCAGGCCTACTTCTGTTTTAGGAGAAAAATGCTTTAAACAAAGGAATACATTTTCACTTGAGAATCCCGGGCACTGCTCAGTCAGTGAAAGAGTGTTCTTACAGATGGAAGGCTTTTCAAGGTTCCCAAGAACACAAGCTTAGGGAAGCCCTCTCTACTTTGTTTAAAACCGCTTCATTCAGGATGGGGCAGGGCCCCCCAAAGTATGTTCCTGACTGAGCTCTTCTGCTCATCTCATTGTACGTTTCTTTCCACTTGAATCACGTTCTGTTTATTTCCTGCTTCCTGGTCTTTCCTGCTTCGACACCTTTGCATGCCTCTACAGAACATGCTTCCCCCCTGCTACGCTCTCCCTCTAATTCATTCTTCCTCATTCTTCAGGACTGTGTTTAAATATTGCTCCCCCTTAGGAGACTTCTCTGACTCTCCAGAGCACATCGGCTGTGCTTTAGACTCTGCCCTTCTCCTTTGCAAACTTTAGGTCCCTTGCACTGACTACCTTGAGGTTGGCCTTTGTCTCCACTACGCTCTGTGAAAGGTAGGACTGTATTGTCTTGTCCATGAGATGTCCCCAATTACGAGCACTGTGCCTAACGTGGAATAGCGTTTAAAATATACTTGGAATGAATGAATGATACTGTACATCGAGTGTCTTTCTCACAGTGGATAATGAATACCCATGAAACTAGGGCACATTTTTCAATCTGGCGTTCGTTTCGAATGAGCGTATGTTCTGCAAAGTGCATCCAGCAAATCTTTTTTAACAGCTTTACAGAGGTTCAATGTTCATGCCATAAAATTCACCCATTTTAAGTGTGCAGTTCAAGGATTTTTAGGAAACGTGCAGAGCTGTGAAAGCAACACCACAAGTTAACTCGAGGAGATTTCCATCATACGTACGTGCCGGCACTGCCCGTTCCCCGCCCCTGCCCAGACCCACAAAACCCACAGCCGACTTTCTGTCTACAGAGTTGGGAGAAGCATTTTAATAGGTTGCATATTCAACACTAGTGACAACAGTTGATAACATTTCTTACCTCTGCCATAAAAATTAAAAATCCATCCAAGATGCTTGAAGGAACAATAATCATGCCAAAAATCAAGGCAGGTAACCTTAACCGGTTTAGTAAAATGAAGTCTATCAAGCTGCTGGAGGTCTACAAGGCAAGTGGAAAGATGTTTCACGTCAGACCTGCTCAGTCCATTGACATTTGAGATAACATTTAAGATGTAGATATTCTTGTCCTCTATATCACAAATTTCCTATATGCAGTTACAGCGCTTTCAGAAGGAAAAGGGAAAGGATACGCTTTTGTCAATGAGTATATGACTCCTAAAAAATCCATATGTCCTCTCCCCTACACTGAAGTTTTCTAAAATATGTTTTTTTAAATTGATTTTTTAGAGAGAGAGAGATAGAAACATTGATGCGAGAGAGAAACATCGATCGACTGCTTCCTGCATGCTCCCTGCTGGGGCTCGAGCCTGAAACCCGGGCATGTGCCCTGACCAGGAATCGAACCGGGACCTCTCAGTCTATGCTCAATCCACTGAGCCACACCAGCAGGGTTAAAATCTATTCCAACTTTTTTGTTGTTGGTGGTTAATCCTCACCTGAGGATACTTCTCCACTGATTTTTAGATAGAGTGAGAGGGAGGGAAGGGGAGAGAAAGAGAGAGAGAGATCAATTGGTTTCCTCTCCTGCAACCAGGTAAGTGCCCTTGACTGGGAATCAAACCCATGACCCTTCAGTCCAAAGGCTGATGCTCTGACCACTGAACCAAACCAGCCAGAGCAACACTGAAGTTTCTGATCGTCATACCTGCTCCATCAATTCCCCATTCCACATAAATGGTTTTTCAGAGATTGTGCATTTTGATTGTAATGAACTCATTTTCTTTTAGATTACTGGTAAATGTTGGGGTGGAGATAAAAAATAATTTTTTACTTTTATGTTTTGAGGATCAGTTTATCAGTCAACAAGTATGTTTTGAGCACTTTATTGAACCTTTGCTGGGTCTTATTAATGTATTAATTATAATAAAACTAGTAAGAATCAAAAGTACTCAATTCATTGAATATTACACAAATGCCAGGCATTAAGAATTGAGCATAGCCCAGCCGGTGTGGCTCAGTGGTTGAGCATCGACCCATGCACCAAGAGGTCGCCGGTTCGATTCCCAGTCAGGGCACATGCCCAGGTTGTGGGCCCGATCCCCAGTGGGGGGCGTGCAGAAGGTGGCCAGTTGATGTTCTCTCTCACTGATGTTTCTATCTCTTTCTCCCTCTCCCTTCCTCTCTAAAATCAATAAAGAAAAAAAATTTTTTTTAAAGAATTGAGCATGCACTGTTTACTTTAACCCTCACAACAACTCTATAATGTAGTTATTCTTATCATCCCTCCCTTTATATATTGTAAATCCAGGGTCTAGAGACATTAAATAACATCCTCAAAACGACACAGTTAGTAGGGACAAAGCTAGAATTCAAAACTCTGGGTGGGTGTGATTGCTAAGTCTGTATGTCAGAAAACATACTGTTTTGAAGAATTGTTATATAAAGGGAATGTTGTATTGTTACTAAGTGAATTTAAAGTTTTGGGGAAATATGTAATCTACATATAAAAACAATTGGGAAAAACCACCACCAAAAAATGTATAACCAAGTATTTAGTAAGAGCACAGTAAGAATGTTAGATGGGAAGTCCAAAGAGACTTTTCTCACTTTACAGCCCCCCGCAATCTCTCTACAAAGGTATTGCACAATTGTCCATGTTTGCGTATTTCTCTTCTTTTAGTTTCCATGACATCTCACTTCTCTATTTTTTCCCCTAGCTCCTTATTTTTGATAACGATGAGTCCTTTAGTCCAATTAGCTGACTCCGCTTTTTCTACTAGGACTCTAAGTTTCCACTTTTGTGACTCGTTTTTTTCCTCCTTTCTCACCCACTAGAATAAGAGAAGATGTCAAAATGCATGAAAAGAAATATTCCATGGCCCGGTGTGCAATGAGGTGTGACTATATCTCCACCACTGGGCTGAAATATGGGCGGAAAGGGTGCTTTCTTATTAGATAAGGGTCTAAGATACTCGTGAGGTGCCACACCCTTGGGGGTACAGGAGTCCACTGAACTCCAGAAACAAACTAACTATTGACTGTGGCTTTACTCAGTGATGAGGAGACATTGCCTATACTGTCCTTCCAAGCATATCCAAGATCAGGAAAGGACATCAACATATGATACATTTTTATACATGATCCTGTGAGTAATAAAAAATGACCTCAGTCCTAAGACTGGCATTAAACTGGTTTAAACTTCTACTCACTGCATGGTGAAAGATCAATTGTCATGGGACTTACCCTCGATACATATTTTGAATGAAATTATAAATTCTTTGTAGGAAGCATAAGGTTATTGCAAACTGCTTGAGGTCTCTGTGAAGATGTATAACTTAGCCTACTCAAACCAAGATGTTGATCAACACAAACTTTACATCAGTACTATCGATCATGCTACCATCTCTTCTTTTTTTTTAATCCTCACCCGAGGATTTTTATTTTATTTTTTTTTAGATAGAGTGGGAGGAGGGAGGGAAAGGGAGAAAGAGAGAGGAACATCGATGTGAGAGAGACACATTGACTGGTTGCCTCCCACATGACCCTGACCAGGGTCGGGGATTGAACCCACAACCGAGGTAAGTGCCCTTGACCAGGAATCAGACCCATGGACTCTTTGGTTCGAGGGCTGACACTCTAACAGCTGAGCCAAACCAGACAGGGCCCATCTCCTATTTTTGACATGAGGAACAACATAAGGTCTGAGACCTGTTTTGTTCCTGAGTCTGTGACTAGTTTTCGTGTGACCTTGAACAAGTTACTTAATTATTTTCACTCTAAAGAAATGAGGGGAATTATACTAGATAATGTTGAATTTTTTTCAAATCTGACATTCCAGTATGCCATAAATATGTAGTTTCTTTTCAATGGTATAAAAATAAAATAAATAGACAAGTACACGAATAGATAAATATAAAAAGGGGGAAGAAAAATCAGAAATTATAAACACATTTTATACTATATCACTATGATGTAATTTTTTTACATTTTGAACAAAAATCTTTATTTTAAAAACTTTACTTTGCCTGTGTGATACTGCCTTATTTTAATACACAGTAATTGAAAAATAGTTGGCAAAGGAAAAATGATATTCAATCGTGTATAGATATATTTCAATTTGAAAAATAGTGTTTCAGAGTCACCTGTTCGATTCTCTGCTGTGGTCCTTTATTTGCTATAGCTTGTTCCCGTCACAGTGAGAACATCTTACTCCACAAACATATGTCCACAAACCTAATGGAAAAGGTGTTCTGCGTTACCGTGACTTTCCCTAGAAATAACGAAGTCGGATTTCTTCATTTGTTCACTTGTGTGCTTGCAGCAGAAGAATTATGCAAGAGGAACTCGTTACATGAGAATGCAGATTCTATTTTGCCCTCCACCATGTATCGAAGGAACTTTGCCCTCGTTGGACTTTCACCCCTTGTTATATGTGTGTAAAGTATTAAGGGAAGTGGTCTCTGCTCTCTGAGCCAAGAGATGAAGGCTATTGTTCTGGAAGATTATGGTGTTTTAAGTTCTGGAAGGTCTGTCTTGTTCTATGGAATTGATGCACTTTGACTTTCTAGAACTTGGCTGAAAAAATTCTGTCTACGTGTTTGTCCAACCCCAAACATCACTACGGAGCCTGCATCTATGAGCAGAGCTCCACTCCTGCTCTGCTTTTCCACTGAAAGCTGAAGGGTGAGGGGCTAAGGTGTGGTTCTCCTGTGGATGCTGAGTGTCCCTCTACCTGAGGGATTGTCAGATCTACACAAAACAGAATGAATTGTGAGCATACGGTAAACCAGGGGCTGGTTCTTCACTTGATACAAAGAAAAACTACATCCCTATAGACTTGTCTTTGTCCCAGTCTGGAATGGCTTCTATTTAAGGAGAGCCAAGAGAAGAAGGACAAAGAGGCTGCTGATTGCTCAGGAATGAGAGAAAATAAGTGTAAAGAGTGTCCAGGAGGGAACTCACTAGACTATTCCAAGCCTCAGTTAGGATGGCAGTAACAGACCTGTCAACAGTCCTATTGGCCAATAACTCTGACATTGCTTGAACATCAGCTCTGAAAAAGACTTTCATTCAGAGTTGAAACTACTAGAAAATACAAAGTTTGTTAACTTTTGCTGGACATCTGTTAGAGCTGAAAAGAAATCAACTATTTGTCAGATTCTTTTCTACGGACATCTGTACTGCCTACCCAACACCTGGGTTTATATTGGGCAAAGGCAGTCGTCTGCAGACTGAACTAACAGTTCCCATGCAAATATGAATGGAAAGACTTCTAGTGTGCTAGGTCCTCATGACTGCCTTAAAGCCAGTCTTCCAAGTGAGGTACAGTATCTCTGAAGTTGTACTGCATTGTCCTGATGGTGGTAAGAGGGGCAGTCATAGCTATTACCTGCTGAATGCCAAGAAATACAATCTAGAGAAACCAAATCAGAATACTGTCCACTGAGAAGGGATAAGTCAACAGCTACCTGCTGACCAGAACAGTCTAAGGCTAATTTCTTATAGAGGTCAGTGGGCAATAGCAGACATATTTTCTTAGCAGATGGCTTCTGCTTCCTCTTGTGGTTTCAGGACTTCAACTCCAACAGTTGGGAGCTGCGTTTGCAAGACAGACATTATTCAACCACCGGTTTGAGGATATCAGCTAAAAGGAACCTGAAGTGCTAGGATTAGGCACTCTGGGTGTCCAGAGTCTTGGGAAACATTTCCATCCAAGTTTTCAGTAATCTTGAACTTCCAGTAATTGTTCATTCACATTTACTAGTAAGTGCTCTGTCATATGCATAAAAACATCTTCCATCTCTGAAATTATTAGCATCTGAGGTTAAAAGACAACTTCTTAAAGACTGTAGAAATGGATTGTACTGTCAAGTTTTATCAGGCCAATTATTATTATTATTATTATTTTATTTTGGTTAAGCCTTACCCGAGGGTATTTTTCCATTGATTTTTTTTTTTTTTTAAAGATAGAGTGGAAAGGAGGGAGGGAGGAAGGGAGAGAGAGAGAGAGAGAGAGAGAGAGAGAGAAAGAGAGAGAGAGAGAGAGAGAGAGAGAGAGAAACATCAATGTGAGAGAGACACATCGATTGGTTGCCTCCTGCATAAGCCCGACCATGGCTGGGGATTGAACCCAGTATGTGCCCTTGATGGGAACCGAACCCACCCTTGGGTCTGAGGGCCAATGCTCTAACTGCTGAGCCAAACCAGCCAGGGCTATCAAACCAATTTCTGTCCTGCTATTGCCAGGAAGCCCTGCATTCCGAAGGACTCATAAACTCAAGAATAGCTTCCTGGGCTTCGGGTTTGTGTAAGGTGCTCCAGAAACTCTAGTCAAGGGATTGGAGGTGGATTCTTCAGGAACACTACTGAATCAGTAACATGTTACTGATTCTTTCTCCTTTCTCTGGTGCAATTTCAAGGTATCCTCTTCCCCATTGCTCAGGGCAAAAGTGACTATGTTCTCTGTTACACTACAAGTTTAGAAAAGAACCCTTTTTAGTATATATATTTATTATATACTTACAATAAAGAAGCAAAATGACCAAAGGCCACTATTTTTCCTCCTCTTTCGAAAAAGAAATGATATCACATATGTCAAAAAGACGAGAGAAGCTGCATAACCAATTGTAATTACAACCTAAAGAAAATATAAATAATATCAAAGTCAAAAAATAAGATAGTAGTTGAGGGAAATTTTACATTGTAAGTATTTTTAAATATCTTATTGAACATGCACTTTGAATTGTTTTTGTCTTAGTTTAAGACAAAATAAAAATGAAAATGTCTTGATTATATAAAACATAAATGTTAAAATCTATCATGAATTGGCTTATAAGACAATCTCTACATAATGTCTTACTTACCAGAGCAAACAAAAGTCGACCTGTGATATAAACTCCCACTATGTTTACCAAGTAGATAATTAAAAACATTGAGAGGAGTAGGAAAGCAAAGAGGCTGATGTCCACCAGGGCCTGCCCAAACCAGTAGGCCGAAGGATAGAGGCCTGAAATCCACAGCTGGGACTTAGCTCTCCTCTGATGGAAAAACACAGGATATGCAGATCCAATCACAATCAAATCCAAAACGAACACGTTGGGAGATAGGTTAAATAGAATCTAATCAAATAATTTTAAATCTTCTAATAATTTTAATTATGCATATACTGTTTAATGGCATTTGGCTCATTGCATTAAGATGACCATTTTAAAAATGAGTATTAGTTCATTGTATAGGTTTGATTCACAACACCACCTTAACTTATGCATAATAAATAGAAAAGCAGATTTCATAACGATCAAGGGATAAATTCTCCTTCAAAAGAAATATTATTTTGTGACCTGAAGAAAAATAAGTTCTCCATTATCCAGATACGCTTTGGGAGAGTTACTGGCTCAGAATGGGGAAGGATGATTCATCTCAATCTTCTAGAACTGTTTGACTTGAATAATGGACATAACCAAACACAAATATAACAAACAACTGTATTCCCCACAGCAGAAAGGGAAGGGGAGTCAAGTCTTAAATCTGGTCTTCAATTTCAACATCAATGATTTCTTCTTTGTAGTTAAGAAATAATATAGTCAAATGTTTTATAATAGTCCCCTACGAAGGTTTAGATTAACCTGAATCCCTGTGAAATCACTGCATGCTTCCTTTAATTTTGAAATAAAAAGCATTTTGTGCTTTTAGAAGTAAATGTCTGACTTGATAGAAATCATGCTTCACTACATGATCTAAATTAAACATATGCTTAAATGTTTTCCTCACAGGATACCATTTTGAACTCACAGCATTCACAACGCAATTACTGAGGTCCCTGAAGTCTGTCCTTTTCTTTGCCCCTTTTCTTACCCTGTAATCGCTGACGCTGCGCATGGCGATGTAAGGAGAAATGCTGCACATGGTGAAAAACAGGAAAACGGAGCCATCCGGCAGCCCCGTCCAGGTTAACACGTAGTTCTGCAAATACAAAAGGCACTTGAAGCTAGTGAATATTTTTAAAAATTAAACAAATACTAATAACCACAAAGTGGTTAAAAGGTAAGGACAAAATTAATTTTTTAGGGTTAACAATCAATTATAAATATTTAAAAGCTAAAGAAGGGACATAGGTGTCTTGGCAAATTCCTAATTGTTCAGAAGGAGTAAATCCAATACTTACTAAAGGAAATGAGCTTCTCCCAATTCGAATCTGCTGTGTATGGTTAAACATTCGAAGCAGACCATTGCTGAGAATGTTCATAAGAATAGGAAAACAGTGTAGTCTCTTGGTATTGCACACAACTGAAAATCTATAATCCTTCAAATAAATGAAAATGTTAATTCTGAATAATTAAAGAACAAAGATTTTAGGGAACATCATGAACAAAATAAGCTGTCGACCAAAAGAGAACCAGAGACATGGAAGTGAGGAACAGACTGACAAACCTCAGAGGGATGCCAGGGTGGGAGGGGTGGGAAGAGATAAACCAAAGAACTTATATGCACATAGGCACAACCAATCGACACGGACATTAGGCTGGGGAAGGCAGGAGAGGGGTGGGAGTGGGGAAGAGGGGGTCAATGGGGAGAAAAAGGGGGCATCTGTAATACTTTCAACAATAAAAAAAGAATAAATAAATAAAATAAACAAAGAACAAAGAAAAAGGTCATATATAACAGTGCCATATTCTAGCTGTGTGGTCATTTTCAAGTTAACTGACGTCTCTGAGCGGCAGCATCCTCGTCTGGGGAAAGGTATATATAATAAATGGGTCCTCATACAGTTTCAATGGGATAATGTATATTAGATCCTAGCACAGTCATAATTCATAAAAATATGAATTTTTATTAGTATTACTAATTTTAGATGATGTTATCCTTATTTTGCTGATAAGGACATTTCAGCTGATGGAATTTAAAAGGGGCCCTGACGAGGAAACACTGTCAGTTTGCAGTGAGCAAGCAAAGGAATCCTATTCTGGATAAGAAATAGGCATGGGATTCATAAAATATTCATGACTACACTGCCAATAAAGCATTTTCACAGTTTCTAGGACAATGTTTATGTTCTTCAGGTTTATGAAAATGTTCCTACATTATCAAGAGGTTCGATATTGTTTAAATGTTACCAAGAGTTCGTGTAATAAACAGGATGGATAAGTCACGAGTAAAGCAACTGCCTGGCAATGCAGTTCCCCACACTGAGATTACACTGAGTATGATGTACTTAGTTTAGGTAGAAGTGAATTCAATGTTATCTCTTCAAAGGCTTTTGTTTTTCCCCCTTGTGGCAAGAAGCAAAGAGGGAGCTTCACCTAATTTGACTCCAATTTTCATTAGAATGTAAGTAAGACTCAGAGTGGACTTATGATCAGGAGGTATTTCCAATAGCCTTGTTCCTGGAAGGATCTTTATTGCTTATACTCTTTACCCAAATTGAAACATGTTAAGATAGTAGGCTGAAAAAAAACTTTCCTCAGATATTTCAGTGACTATGATAGTATCTAATGTATTTTCTCAACGTATAAATAGACTGTTTGGGTAGTTAGCCATTGAATAGAATCCCTTAAATTAATAATTATCTTGGTTGGTAACCATAAGTTCTAATATTTTATTGAGTTTGAATAATGCAATTATATTCAGCCACTCTGAAATGTAAAAAAATCATCTAATTCAAACATGAAGGTAGAAAATGTTTTACAAAAACTTATTTAAACTTCACAAATGATTTAACAACCACCCAAAATGTTTTTGAGTCAAGTTGCTGTACACTAGCTGGGTTGACTTTCCATAGTTTTTAAGACAGTCAAAATACAGCACTTGATCGATTTTTTTCGTAAAAGCAAACACAAGAAGCAAGAAGCAAACATACCTTCTGTTTACCAGAAACCACAATGGCTCCATTGTATGACAGATCATCAGAGCTATTCCTGTTTATAAAGTCATCTATTTCCAACAGTATATTTTGACGCTTCAGGGACTGTATAAAATCTTCAATATTTGATCCTGGTATTAAATCAGTAACAGAAGGCCATATAAAGCAAGCACATATATGTCAAGTTTTAAAAATAAACCACATACACAATTTATATTTATGTTATGTGAAGGCATGTCTCTTTAGGCGTCACAATAATAATACTGTCCGCTGAAAGAGTACCCATTCTACCATCTTCTATGTATCAAATCTTACACTGTGATGAGTTAGCTTTATAATTCTATTTAATGAAGTTAACATGTGACCAGTAACAATATAATTCCATTTTATGACCCTTGGTTTTAAAAAAAATACATTTGAATTCAATAGTTTGTGGAAATACAATAATTGCATGAGGAATACTTCAGATTGGCTAGCCTGAAATGCCCAATAATAGCTCTCCCCTCGCTCCCTTATTTTCCAAATAACAGAAAAGTAAATATATGTAGGTGTATATATGAAGGTATTTTAACACATAAATGTAGTTTACTTATTTACATATATATTACATACATATATTTTTTTGTTAGGAGGTGAGAAATGAAGAGTGCCACTATCAGACCATAGTTGTTGTTAGGGCCCTAACAAGAGAACAGAGAAATAAGAGCTGAGAAAAACCCACAGCCTCTAGCACACAGGAGCCAACAACTATAAAGGAAAAACCAATTTCCAGGACATCTAAACTGAGAGTGGACAAATTCAAGGGGCAAAGTAGGCTCCGAAGCCAGGGTCAGGCTCATTAATGGGTTGACCACACCCGGAACAAGGAGACCACAGGCTCCTTCCCCTGCTCCACAGAGCAGGTGGCAGCTGTACTTGTCCTCAGAATACAAGTTCCTAGATCTACTTTCTACAAGACGTTATCTGGGGGAAACAGCAGGGCAAGGTCTACAGTAACTCCAGACAATGAAAAGACAGAATGGAATGGAAAAAGGGAAACGAAGGACACTCATTTTTGGCTCATTTGGACTTTGAAGTGGGAGTTGGGGACAGATGAGATTTGGGCATCAGGAAAATAGGGCCAAACCCCAGATGAATTAGGATTCCCTCCGGGTAGGAAAGGGCCATATACACAGAAAATAAGCTTTCCTTGCATCTTGGGGCAGCCACACTTGAGGTAGCACAGATACCTTAATGGTGACCCACGTTCACCTAGGCAAACAGGGGTTCTCCAACGTCAAGATGAACCTCTTACCAGCAATTGTGAATTTCTGAGAAATAAAGGAACAAGATGGCATAGCAGCTCCCAACTCAGCTAACAACGGAGCAGAGAGAAGAGAAAGGAAGGAAGTGAACGCCATAGATTGTTCTCAGAGAAACTGGAGCGGGAAACCCATGCAGGAGACAGTAACAGGTTCAAAGGTGAAGAAACGATTCTAGATCTTGGAAATCAAATACGCAATTAGCAGGCCTTTCCCTGTGAAGGTAGTAGAATGAATAAAATTTACTTTCTAAAACCCAAATGGAAACCAACAAGAATGAGAAGCAGAAATACAAAGACCACTTGTGTTTAAAGAGGAAACATCTATAATATTGAGTCACAAGTGGAAATGGAGTGGGCAGAGAAACTCTTCAAAGAGAACTCCCACTCTGAATATATTATGTTAACATTTTAGGGAAAAACCCATAAAATCTTCTTCTGCAAAGTCAAATGAGCAGTAGATGTAAGCAGTTAGACAAAACCAATTACCCATTATTGAGGCTAACAAGAGCACAGATACCAAATTGTCTTAAGGAATCTTCTTCGATCCTGTTGGATCTCTACGTGTCAATCAGTGTATATAATATTTAAGGGAGAGGTTAGGCTGCTGTAACAAAGAGATCTCGAAATTGAGTGGTTCAATCAAGACACAAGCTTGTCTCTCATATAATCGATTGGGGTCCTCAGGCAGATAAGCAGCCCTACTCTACCAGGTTCAGCAGGGGCCCAGGATCCTTGTCTTGGCCCCTCATCCTCAGCCCCTCTATACTCAGAGAAAATAAACACAGTTCCTCAGAAATTGTTTTCTATTCATAAAGTCTAAACACACACTTTCTTCTCTTATGATTTGCTCTCCCCACCTCTACATAGGAATAACTTATTTCTGGATTTAGATTTTGTTTTTCTGTTCACCTGTGTTATTGATGATCAATAGGCTGGTAAGAGGGTCTTGGGGAAGTTGTCCAGGAGAGAGGAAATACAGTTCAGGTTTAAATTCCCAGTCATTCTTTTCAACTAACACAGCTTCAACAATCAGTTCCACAATCATTGGGAACAGTGCAATCCCAAATACCAACAGTCTACCAATAAAGAAAAAAGTACCATATGAATCTGCAGGAATTGTATCTATTCAGTCAGACATTTCACAAATATTTGTAGAATAGCAACTTGACTCTATGCCAGTCATGATGATACATGCTAAAAACTTTGAAAGTCATACCTTAGATGCCCCACAGTACAAAAAGACATTGCTATATAAACACCAGGCAATCAAACGATGACAACTAAACAGACCTGTGTATACGGCTAACCAAGTGCTAACATACAGGTATTTCCACTGGATAGTGATAAAACCAAATGCTGCATCTACCTATCCTCTGGCAGGAATGCTGGGTATTATGTTCTAGTTTTATATTTTACTCTGGTTTAACCTTTTCTTGAAACTCACTACCCAACAGAATCGCAGTATTCTGATACTCACAGGGTCCACAGTGCTTTCTTTCCATGTCTTAATTTTAAGAAAGAGAGCCGTGCTATTGCACGGATCTGCATTCTCCAGAGTTCCCAGTCACTCACGGTCTTCTGAATTTCAGGGAGAGACGAGTAAGCTGGATCCATCTCATGTAGGTTTTCTGTGTCTCTCCTCATCTCTGCTTTTTCGAAATAAACACGAATGCGCACATGCGTGCACACACACACGCACACAGAAGTTATTAATGTCATTCCTGGGTCATCATAGTTTTATCTTGTTAGAGAAATCTTGTTTCAGGATGTTTGTGGTGACAAATCAAACAAGGTAAGCAACAAATTACGTGTATCATGTCTACCTTCGATAACCTCAATGATAAAATATTCTGGATTCATACCCCCAAAAAAGAATTCAGTAAAGGGTGATCTCATTATGCCCCATCTTTTAAAGGGCCCAGAAAGTCCGATACATAACAATATTCTGAGAAACTTCAAGAAGTCTTCTCCATAAAAATAGCCAATCCTTGATGCCTAAATGTCTCCTATTAAGGTATCAATAACTTAGAAGTCTGGGTGAGAGACAACCAGCTCTGAAACCACAAGACCTGTATGTGATTTCCAAATATATGACTTACAAGTGGTAAATTTGGGGCAAATCACGTAACTGCTCTTAGGTCTGATTGTCTCATGTGTAAAATGGTTCCAGTTTCACTTGTTGGAATGGTTATTGCAGGAAAGCAATGCAATACAGCCACCCATTGATCAAAGTGTCTGGCATACGCCCTCCCTAAATGACCGCTCTTACCATGATCACCCATTAAAATACACACACGATGATCCTAAGCCTTTCCCCCATGTAGACCTTAGTGGAATTTTGTATGTTATACAAAATATCTGCTCAGGCTTCATGAGCCTGATTGAGAGCCTTTCACATCCTCAAAGTATCCAAGAAACAGTGGGCATCTGGGGATAGAAGAAAACTGCCCAAAGAAGAGGTAAATCGTTCCGAATGCACATTTGGCTTATTCCAAGAGGGGTCTGTGTTCAGTCCTACTCATGATGTTGTAAAACAATGACTGCCCTTCTGAAACAGCAATGTCAACTTTGGGATTAGTAACATTCTTTAGTGTGAATCAGCTATAAGACATTATAAAATACTAAATTTGTAGAGGATCACTTGGAAATTGATTTTATATGAATTATACCAATGAATTTACCTGGTTCAATAGTTGGTATTCCTTCCACTTTCATGAAGACTTCATTCAAAGTTGACACAGAAATGTCGTAACTCATCACACCCTGGCCAGCATCCTTATCAAGATCACTGAAAAGGTCTAAGGCAACAGATAGGAATAGATGCGTGTGAAATACCACATCAGTAACTAAACTTAGTAAATTAACACATTTAAAAGATGATGCAGAATATGGTTCATAAAATGTATGTCTTTGCAATATCACAGTAAGCACTAGCAAACTTTCACTGGAATGCTCTCCCCTTCTGAAATTAATATGCCAGGCCTTCCTTTCTATCCACAAACTGTCTGCATGTCTGACTCTGTCTTCTGTTCTCAGCTCATGAACTTCCTGGAAATGTCTTTGAGGAAATATAAGCCATCAGAGAGAGCATCATCTTCTAACCTCTGCATCACACATCAACATGGATTTCTACCTGCACTCTGGGTCCTCCTTCTGTATAGGTAGAAGACTTACAGCTGCTCCCACCAAAGGCTACCTTTTGACTTGTGTTCTGAATTCTATCCCCTTTGGACATCTCAAGGACTTTCCCAAAATAATCTGTTCTCTCTCTCTGTCTCTCCTTTCTCCCTCCCTCTCCATCCTGACTCATCAATTTTTTCTGCAAGTACTGGGTCATGTAAGGTTGGCCATTAAACAAAGGCAAGCAACAGAAAAAAAAAACGAAAGCCAATCTCCTCCTCCTCCTCCTACACACACACACACACACACACACACACACACACACACACACGGCTCAAAGATATGTATACTTTGTTGCCTTTAATTCGTCACATCTTATTCAGCCTAACCCCCACAAATTCAAATGCTATTCCCTATCCTTCCACAGAAGCGCTCTTTTCAAGATGATCAATGATTTCACTTTTTTTTTTAAATCCACACCTGAGGATACTTTTCTATTTATCTTTAGATAGAGTGGGAGGGGGGAGAGAGAGAGAGAGAGAGAGAGAGAGAGAGAGAGAGAGAGAGAGAGAGAGAGAGAGAGATGTGAGAGAGACACATTAATTGGCTGCCTCCTGCAAGACCCCAACAAGGGCCAGGGACCAACTGACCCACAACCGAGGTACGTGCCCTTGACCAGAATCAAACCTACAACTCTTTGGTCCGTGGGCCGACACTCCAACTGCTGAGCCAAACTGGCCAGAGCAATTTCACATTTTTTAATTCAATGTTCAAGGCTTTTTGTTTGTTTTTATTCTTTAAATTGGTCTCTCTCTCAAAAAAAACAAAAAACAAAACAAAAAAACTCAGACATTCAAAGCTGTTGATATTCCCTCCTTCTAGAAACATTTTCTCCCTTAAATTAATAAGAACATATTCTCCTGTTTTTGTCTTCCACTTCACCGAGGGCTCTTGATTCCCACCACCCTCTGACTCCTCTACTGTCTCCTGAAGTCTCAGTCCTAGATCACTTTCCGTTTCCATACATTCTAACACCGTCTCTTTGCATTAAATCCATCTGTATGCCAATGATCCCAAAATTCAATTCTCATTTCGTTCTCTGATTTCCAAAACCTTAAACCAACTAGATGCTTGGCCACTTGACATCTCCACTTGGGAGTCTAAAAGCATCTCAAAGTAAACATTTCCAAAAGACAACATTAAGTTTCCCTTCTCCATTCTACCCAACTGCCCCTCCTATCATTTTACAGTAAATGTCATCACCTTCCACCCAGTGACTCAAACAGAAATTCTCTAATTCCTCTTGACCACTTTTCCCTGTGCTCCACAGACTGGCCATCAGCTAGACTCTTTGGCTTTATCCACAAGTATGTTTCAAATCCACCCACTTCCATCCACCTTTCTACGGGTACTGTGGTAGCCCAATGACCATCACCATCATCTTTCACTGATACCTCTGAAATGGTAGATGGTTGGTCTCCCAGTGTCCATTCTTGTTCCTCTATAACCTGAGTGAGCTTTTATATCCAGAGAATGAAAATCTAAGTCACATCACATCAATCCCCTCTTTAATGACTTCCAGTAGTTTCTCAGCACATAAATACAACTCAAAGACCATGCCACAGCCTCTGAAGCTTTACATGAGTGAGTCTCTATCTATCCCTACTCTTACCCATCCCCGCTCCCCTCTCTACCTCCTCACTCACTGAACTCCAGACACCCCTTTCCCCCCTGTACTTGGAATACTTTTGACTATTTTCTTCTTGTGGCATTCTGACACTTTATGTAAACCACAACCTGACATAAGTCATCTCTCTGATCCATAAGGCCTTGTTTATTAGTTTATTATACAGCTGTACATAGTTTGGTTTATTGTGTGTTTGCACATCTCCCACCCAATGGAATAGAGGTCCTAGGAGGGTAGGACCTTATAAGTCTTATATATTCCTGTATCCTGAGCATCTTGAGCAGTACCTTTTATATAATAAGTTCCCAATAAACATTTATTGTGTAACTATTCCATGATGGATACTTGGATGAGGATGCGAGCTTCTTGGAGAAGCCTCTACATTAGATGGGGTGATGGGCCAGCAACATTACTGAGAGGAGCTAGATGAGTCCTGAGGTTATAGAAGCACTGTGTCTCCTCATGGTCTGTACATGGCATGCAAGGGACTGTCCTATTGGGACACAGTATGCCCTTGGACTTGCGGAAGCCTGGGATTTCCATAGGAGGCTCTGTAATATGCTAAGCTTATATTGAGCACAAGCCAGATGGGTCAGAAAATGAATGTTTCTGGACACATCTCTTAACCAATGATGGTTAGGGAGTAGCAAATAAACACCCCAGCTTTCTCACCCCTCTGGTGACGTAATTCTGATCCCCGGCTCGATAATTCAAACTTCCCCAGCTTCTTTCTCTTCCCTCCCTCATGTTCTCATTTCCTCCTGGTGCTTCTAGGCATAAGTTACCAAACAAATTGCACTAAAATCCTCATCTCAAGTTCTGCTTCTTAGGAAACCCAACCTAAAATGAAATCCAAGTCCACTACACAATGAAAGTTGTAAAAATAATGTAAACACTTGTTCCCAAATTTCATTCCACTGTAATCATATTTAAGTTACCTGGAAATGTATTTGTCCTTTCCACAGGCAAAGTATACACCAGCTTTTCTTTGCTTTCTGTTTTTAATTTAGCATCGGGGATGTGATGATTGATGAGGGATGTTATTTTTTCTGGATCACATGTTTCATTTCTGTACAAACTAATGTTTAAAAGAAAAGACAATGCACTTGTGTTTTCTCCAGGGCTATCACAAAAGAAGAGCTCTCTATTGAATATCTAGCCTTTGAGTACTACTTTACTTGACTTTAGGGAACAAATAAAATGAGATGATAATAATAATAATAATAATAATAATAATAATAATAATAATGCCATCAGCTTGAAAAATCTTCTGGTCTATAGATATAAACTCAGAACAACTACAAATATAGAAACAAATACATGATGGAATTGAAACTTGATATATATCAAGTAGGAAGACAAATAGAAGGAGGTGAGAACATTCAACAGAAGAGACTTCTTAGGGAAAATCGTATTACACCAGACTGTGCAGATATCAGAAATTCGTGGCTATTAGAAAAATCTGGCCAACAGGCATGTTTCATTTGTCCAGAGAGTTTTTGTTTTAGTTCTTTTTGCCTGGACACACTTTCCTGTTAGACACAGTCCTCTTCACTCTCTGCCACCCGATTTACTCCCATTTTTGATACTAGCTTCTGAAATTATTTGATTTTGTACCCTGTGAAAGAAGGAAACTATGCCACAGGATTGTATGGATCAGCTGAGGAAAACGAAGGGTGGAAAGGGTCCATGGAGTAGCCCTGCTATGATCTATAAGCCTGGGCTGACAATTTTGAAATTTTGCTGATCACAATGGGATGCAGGAAAAACATTGGCCCAGAGCTAATCATAAGGCCCAATCTCTCTCATAATTATCTACCTTTTTGATAAACCAGTATTGAAAATATGGATATAGATATATCCAATTTATCCCCAAGTTCTTTACCTTAAGTGATATCCAAGACCCCATTTTCTCTTCAGAAAGACTGAAGAGCCTGCACACTTCAATCTCCCATTGGACATGATCACTTTTCTATCTGAGTAAAGAGAAGCAAGAGGAAAAGGATGATAGGAGTCATTTCTTCCCTCTCTAGAAGATACAAATGAAGAGCCAATGCTCAGATTTCCATAGAAGTGTTCAATGGGCATTGCTATATCTACTATCCGTTGAAAATTTTGAAATACACATTAAAATGGATACATTTAAAAAGAGCTTATGAGTTCCAGTTCACTTTAGTGTCCTCCAAAACATAAATAAAAAAAGAAAAAACAGAAATTACATGGGTGCATTTTCTATTCTGAACGGGATGCTAAAGGATGCATGGATATTTTCAACCAAATATATATCAAAGAATATTTGAATGTTTACATTCATTGAAAGCTGATCTGGGAAAAAAAAATCACAATTTTTTATTCGTGGTCAAAATCTCGCGACCATACAGTCAGAGGAATTCTACAGTGGGACTAGTAGACTCCTGTCATCCCCAGACAGGTGTGTTAAATAGGCACACCGAGGCAATGAGAGCAGGGTTGTGGCCCTGGAAATAAATGTTGCTCAAATCCATTATTGTAGCACTAAGAGAAAATGAGCAGTCACCAGCCAGGACGTCAGCCTCATCTATGAAATTGGTACTCAGGAGGATCACACGGTCTGCTCTGTGCTCCTTGAGGAAGCCCCACATCCGCTGCCTTGAGAAGGGATCCAATCCAGCCATTGGTTCATCCAACAGCAAAACCTACAGAGGATGATGACAGATACAATACATCTCTCTCCCAAGTTAACGATTTCCTGATGACAGCATGGAAAGCAATAAAACCCCCAAAATATGAACTCTCCAGCCATTTATGTACAACATACTTATAGTCATAGTTGAACAGAGCAGATTCTCCCCTGGTACATAACAATGGAAACTCTACTATTTTTAGTGGAGAAGAAGAGCGTGGCTCTCTCTTGGTATTCCATCTGCATTCCTCCACAGGCATAATGGCACTTACCTGAGGATCTCCTAAAATGGCAGTTCCAAAGGTCAGCTTTCTTTTCTGTCCTTCACTTAAATGTTCAGCAAGGTTGTCCTGAATGTTTTGTATGTCCAACTCCAATAAAATCCTTTGTACCTGTAGAAGAAAATATACAAAACTTAAAATCCAAGATAATTCATGTTATGCGGTTTTAACTGTTCCTTAAACATCGGTAGACATTTTTTTATAGAACCTCAATGTCTAAAGTCTATTCATAACAGGACAGGTCATTCACTAAGGGGAATTCTGTGGTCATGATTTAACTTGACAAATGGTTGGCAGTTTAATTAATCCAAGCATGCCCATCTACCTCTTGATCCACTTCCTGGGGCTCAATCCCTTTAATTTTAGCAAACAGCCTGAGGTTTTCCTTCACAGTAAGTGTGTCAAATTGAACATTGAATTGAGGACAAACACCAGTTTTCTTTCTGATTTCCTCCAAGTCTTGCATTTCAGAGAGATTTTTATTGTAGATGGTAACTGATCCTAAGAAATGAAGTGAAAAATAATTTAACATTGGCAAGATAATACATTTTATTGAAGCTTTGGAGATCTTATTCATGAAAATATTTGCATATATACATAAACATCTAAAATGATGACTTCATATTTAATAACAACTATTCATTATTCTTAACATAAACGTATGCTCAGAGTAGTGTGTATTCCCCCTGTAACATAATGTATCAATGAAATAAAGGTAATAATTTTCATAAAAATGGGGGAAAGATATTCAAAATCATATAGTTCTGATAAATACTTTTAGATAAACAAACATTATTTTCTCTTAAGCTGTCAAATATGAACCCTGAAATGAGAAAGGTTACATCTGACCTCATTATCAGACATCTTGCCTTTGAGGAATTTCTTTTTGCTCACCTTCTGTTGGAACAGACAACCCATTAAGGATGTTTAGCAATGAAGATTTGCCAGCTCCGCTATGACCCAGAATTGCTGTGATTTGACCTTCATATATGTCAAACAGCAAGCCTGTTTTCAAAATAAAATATCAACATCTCAGAGGGCATTAGGCAGGGCTGGCTCTAAAGACAAAATAAAAGCTATATACATTTACATACTCATATGTGCACATGTATAGACACTGGAAGTTTAGTGTTAATATTTGGAATTAGGGTTCATTTTATCTTCTTCTCAATGCAAACAAGAGGAAGTCCTTGCAGAAGTTGAAGATGTGCAGACCTAAAAAGTTCACAGTTATTGATGAGTGTGAAAGTAGCTAACTATGTGCTCTGGGCATTGAAATAATAAAATTTAAAAAATACCTCAACATATCCTCGGCCGAAATGAAAGAAAGAAACCACAGATCTACATAGTGTTTGATGAGAAAAACCTGAAGTGAGAATAAACTCATACAAGTACATTAAATTCTGAACGAAAGATCTAACCTCAAAGAAATAAGTAAGACCTTGAGTTAAGGTGTGCTGTATTCGCCAGAAAATGAACACAATGAAAACACAAAGGACAGAACTCTCAGCTTCAGAGACGATCTATGGCTTACTTAAATATTTGTTATAGAAAACTGTATTTGTTAGAATATTTAGCACCATATATGTTGGCTCACTCAAAACCCTAAACTATGTGTGCCATAGGATATCGACTCAATAAATTTAATTCACGGTCAATGGTGTTACTCATCTTGTTTTAGTTCATCTCACCAGCACATGTAAGCTATGTGATTTTCTGGCTAGTAAAAAAAAGTTTATCAATTTTATGTCTAAATGTTCTTTCCTCATAGTACAAATGAAATAAAATATTCCTCATTGCAAATTCATCTTAAAAAACAAAATGAAATTGCAATTTTTATTGTATGGTCCCATTTCTGTACATTAACAGACCCACGAAACATCCAGAAGAATTTTACACTCAGCCCTTAATCATGGCTAATTTCCACATGGTGGAATTAGAGTGTACACACTTTTCCTTTCTCTTTCTGTTTTGCTTATCTATACTTTCTAATTTTTCACATGAAATTGTCCCCAGATTTTGAAGTAAAAAAATTCAGTAAAACAAATGTTTTCCTTTACCTTTCAATGCTTCCACCTTTCCAGACTTTTCTTTATATTCTTTTTTAACATTTCTGATTCTGAAATGACAAAAGGGGTGCTTCATTAGACATCACAGAAATAAAAATGGTACAGATCATGAACAACCCTAGATTGATGCAGTCAACCACTTCACGTGAAATAAGGGACAGCGTCACCAGTCTACTCAGGAAGACAAAGGCCTTTTTTGATAAATCATTTCCCTTGAAATAGAAAAAAAAGTATTTTTCGAAAGTTATAAGTAAACTACTAGTGGTTTGCTTAGAAAAGTAGAACACTCCATAATCATCCTCACTTTCTCCCTTTCGTTTTAGAACATTGGGTGTTTTCTCTCCCTTGTCAAGATTTAGTGCATTTATCTGCATTCTGTGACCATCACCTCCCAAACCCTGTGTCATCTGAATTCTCCTCTCTGATAGCTCCGATTTTGCCGGTAAATCTGCATTAGATATGATCAAATTTCTTTCTCCCCTAATCTTAAAAAATTCTCAAAATAAAAGTGTAAACTTGACGTCATCCTCACTTCTCACTTCCTCCTCAATCAATGGCACTCTGGCTTCTGAACCCAGGACTCCAGTGAACCTCTTCATACTGAAATCATTAGTGGCCTCCGAATCACCAAGTGCAACAAATACTTTTCCATCCCTACTTATCAGTTAATGGTCACCATTCATGACTTTCTCCATGTTAAAAGTGTCTACCCTCAAGGTGACATTCCATTTTATTGGTTTTCTTCCTATTTTTTTCTATATATAAATATAAAGTTTCTCTTTATAAGGGCCTCTTCTTTCAACCAACACATCATCTTGGTGTTCCACCGTGTTCTCAATGTATGTTACGGTTCATCTCAATCTCGACCCTGTCGATGTGTTAGCTCATTGGTTTTCATGGTTTCAACACCAACCTAATGTTGAACCCATCCTTGGCCCTGAGATTGAGGCTCACATATTGAAAGATTTGCTGGATTTCTTCATACAAATATCGTACACACACACACACACACACCCCCCACACACACACACCTCTAGTGGTTGTCAAACTTGAATGCACCTTGGAATTTCAAAGGGAACTGCCTTGTACCCATATATTAGTATACGTGTAATTACCTGATGGCCTCCTTTCCTTGAAATTCTGGAGCTATTGGTTCAAAATAATCATCAGAGGGATGCTCAGGATCTGTTTCTTTCTCAATGATCCGATTATCAGTCCTTTGGTGTTGGAAACAAGATGATGAGTTCAGGAAGAACAATGGAGAATAACGGCGCTCATTTCCATCTAATTAAGCAAGAGGCAATAAAATATTGGATCAGTAACAAACCAATGAGCAAAGAATTCTTGTTCAGAATAGTACAGAATGTCTTAGACTTTTAAGCATCATAGAGAAATTCTTTTCTAACTTCCTATTACTGAGCATATTATCAAGAAAACTTGACAATTAAGTAAGAAATAAAAATTCAAAGGAAGTAACATATTATCACAAAAATTACCCAATAGAACTTTCAGCGAAGCATAAATCAAAGATTTAAATGAAATGTGGTCTAAAAGGTATTTGGAACAATGAATAAAACCAAATATTTAGAGGAAAAGCCTTAATATGGCACAAAATTAATTGTAAACATATCTGTGAACTTAATAAAGCGTTTGACCACAGCAATACAATTGAACATAATATTGAAATCTATATGGTACATGAATTAAAAGTACATGGAGCAATTATATCTGTTCAGGATGAATATATGGTCCTTTTCTAGATTTAAAAAATAACGAAGTAGTATTTGTTATTAAGGGCCTTCAAGATATAAACCAAAAGTGATAGGAAGACAGGTCTACATAGAAACAACCTTAACTACAGTCAAAGTGGAAGGAACATAAAAAATAAGAAGATAAATAAATAAGAAGACAGTGCAAGGGGAAAAGCATTCTGATTCCAGTGTATGTGAAGGAATTCTGGGCATATATGAAATATTGGGTTTGTGAGACCAAGGAAATCTAATGGGGCAATATACTTCTGTAAACATGAGCAGTATAAGAAAACTTTTCAGAATGATTCTGAAAATGTTCTCTCTAATTTTCATTTTGTGATTTCCTAAAAGGATGGGCATCTCCTTTCTGAAATGGTCCTCCCACCAGTGGGGAGTGAGGGAGACACTGGTTACTTCACACCCCAGGTCTTTCTAGTTGTATTTCATTTACAATCTGTCCCACATTCTTGTAAGAAAAACAAATATTTGCTAGAAAGCACTTCCACTGTATAAGCAAAAACCATCTTAAGAACTAAGTTATTTCAGCTTGTTCTGATATAAATCCTAAATATCATTCTTTGAAACACTTTCAGGGATTCTTAAAAAAATATAACATTATGTAATGCTATATAATTATAGTATGTGTAATTATACATACTATATTATACATTATACATAATTATACATTGTTGTCTGTTTATAATGTGTATTATTAAAGTCAGAAGAATGATTATACATAAATATTTTTTCAGACAATTAAAACCATGAAGTAGAAATAAAGAACTCATTCAGCCTGTGATGGGAAAAGTTTGTTATTCACCGTTTCTTAAACTATATTTATAGAACCTTAAGAAAAAAATCTTAAATATGATCAACATTTGTAGAGATCAGAGAAAAATCCACTATTACTTACAGGGTAAGAGTTTGTCAAAGTATAGTGCCAATACCAAGTACATAAAAGCATCAAATGCCAATATGAAAAAAGTTGCTATCATTATATATGAGTCTCCTGATGGGTCCGGAAAAATTACGCCATTCATATTATAATCCAGGTGGATAATCTAAGATTCAAACAAAAATAATAATAAGTACTTAAATTAAATAAATAAAAATAATGCAGTATAGTAGCAAGAATTATCATTTTATTAAGTAGCTTTTCCAAAAAAGCCCTTTATTGAAGTTATTAGGAAACTATTCCTATATTATAGCAATCGAGGGAATATCAGAAAATACTGATTTAAAAATACAGTGGTCTAAGAATAGAAATTTAAATTATAATCCATTTGCTTGTTTTTATTGCAATATGACAAAATATCTGTCCTATGCAACAAAGAAATACAAATTTTAGAATGACTATGAAGAATTCTTTGAAGCATCTTATTAGAATATGGATGAGAGAACTTACCTCTTTTTCTAGTCATTACTGCAAATGAAGAATTGTATTTTGAATTTTTATGTAATAATAGCTACTATGTTCTAGGCACTGTTCTAAGTGCTCTTTATATTATCCCTTTTAATCTTCATCATAACCCTATGAGGTAGGCCTTAATATTTTTATCTGCATTTTACATATGATAAAACCAAGTCACATAGAAGCTGAGAGGCTTAACCAGATGAAGTAAAAAAAATCACAATGTGAGGAGTGGCAAAGCTAAAATCAGAACCCAGGAAGTCCAGCTTCCAAGCCCAGTTCCTTACCTAGACACTATACAACTTCTCGATTTATGTTAAAATGTTAGCATTAAATAAAAACGTTGAGTTTATTCTAAAAATGCAAGGTTGGATTGCCAGTTGACGCTCAATCAGTGTAATTCAACATAAAACAGATTGAAGGAGAAAACAATGTCAATCTAATATGTAGAAAAAGTATTTAATAAAATCCAATATTTGCTTATAATAAAGAAAGTCTCCTCACTAACTAAGATAAGAGATCTTCCTTAATCTGGTGAATCGGATGTTCAAAGACCAACACCAAAAATCATGCTTAATTGTGAAATGTTGAAAGCTTTTTCTTTGCCTATATTTCTATTCAACATTGTACTAGAGGTCTTGATCTGTGCATTAAGGTAAGAAAAATAAATAAAAGGCATAAGGACTGCAAAAGGTAAAAACAAACCATCATTATTTGTAGACAACATTATTATACACAAGAATGTGCCCAGATAAAACCATGAAAAATACTTGATTTAATAAAAGAATAGAATGTAGCAAGAATACTGGAAAAAAAAACCAATGTACCAAAATTAGTTACATCTCTCTACATTAACAACACATATTTAGAAATAAGACTTTAAACATAGATACTATTTATAATGGCATCAAAAGTATCAAAAACTTTGGAATAAATGAAACAAAAATGTGCAAGTCTCTCTACTGAAACTAAAACAATTACTAAGGGAAAATTAATATGAAGATATATTATGTTCATGATTTTTTAAAAGTGTCAATTTCATCCAAATTAAAAAATTCAACTGCATCAAAATCTCAGCACCTTTGCATGCACACTGTATGTGTATAACTTGATAAGTTAATGATGCAACAATGATAAATTATATCATTGCAAAGAACTTAGACTAGAAAAGACTCTCTTGAAAAATAAAATAAAGTGGTTGAATTGTTACTACAAGATATCAAGACCTATTATAAAGCAAAACCATTAAGACAATGTGACAACAGTGCAAAGATAGACATATGGGCCAGTGCGTGATTGGTTGATTGTAACAAAGCACACACTGCAATTCATCTGGGGGAAGAATGGTCTCTTCAATACATGGAGCTAGAGCAACAGGATAAGGCAATGATTTCTTAAACGAACACAAAATTACTCTATATAAAAGAAAAACTTGACAATCTAGACGTTATCAGAATTAAGAACTTCTGTTCATCAAACAAAAGCATCACTAAGACAGTAAAAATGTTGGTAACAAATAATTGCAAAATGTCACATATTCAGCACGTATAAGGAATTCCTGCAGAGCATAAGGCAAAAGTCGAAAACTAAGCAGAAAAATGGTGAAAGGATTTGAATCTGCAATTTATTTTTTTAAATCCAAAAATACATTGCCCCTGGCTGGTTTGGCCCAGCAACTAGAATGTCGGCCCCGTGCAACGAAGGGTTGTGAGTTCAATTCCCGGTCAGGGGTACATACCTGGGTTGCAGGTTCGATCCCTGGCCCCAGTTGGGACGTCTGCAGGAGGCAACCAACTGTCTCTCTCTCATATCAATGTTTCTCTCTCTCTCTCTCTTTTCCCCTCCCTCACTCCTTTCCACTCTCTCTAAAAATCAATGAAAAAATATCCTCGGGTGAGGATTAACAACAACAACAACAAAAACACACCAATAATCAGGGGAATGCAAATTAATTCTGTGATGATAAATCATAACATATCCACTAGAATGGCTAAAATTTGAAAGACTGACAATACCAAATGTTGGTGAAGATTTTGAGCAACTGAAACTCTGAAACACTGTTGCTGCAAAAGTAAACTGATGTTAGCACTTTGAAAAAAAGAAAAACATTTGACAGTAGCTATGAAGATTAAAATATATAAACTCTAGGTCCCATTATTCAATTTCTAGACATATACCAAACAGACTGAATGCCCACATTTACTAGGAAATATGTATAAGAATTTTTTACAGTGCTATTAATAACAGTCAAAACCTGGAAAATATTCTTGTCCACCTATACGAAAATCACTAGTATATTCACAAAATAAAATACTACATGACACTATATTACTATAGCTACACATAAACTATGAATGACATCTAAAAACAATGTTGAGTGAAAAAAGCCAGATTTTCAAAAATATGCTTTGTATAATATCAATTAAAGTTGAAAACAGGCAAAACTAAATAATTACATCTAGGAACACATACTTAGGTGATAATAAAAAACAAGAAAGTAATTATTATAAAACTTAACTCTAAAAAGAAAGTGTTTTGGAGGTGCTTCTGGGGTTGTGGCAGCGTTCTATTTCTTGATCTAGTTCATGAACCCTTCAGTTTACTTTATAATTATTGGTCAACTCTGTATTTATGTCTCAAAAGTTTTTCATATTCGAGGTTTCAAAAAGAGGTTTAACAACAAATTTTAATAAACTAGCAGAATACTTTATGTGAAGTGAACAGAAAGAAATTTTGTATATAGAAATAAGACTAGAAGAAAATATTTCCAAATTAAAATACATTTGAGATGTGAAAATTTGGAAAACTTTCTTATTCAAGTTTCCTTATTCAAGTAACATTTTCAAATTTAGCTTTAATTGTTTAGAACAAAAGCTCTCAAACTGTAAGTGTTGATTATAAAGAGTCATGAAGTATCAAATTCTTGTTTAAAGTTCAATAGCAAACCAATTATCTATTTTCTCACCTGGGCCATTCCAGCAGTGAAGGCAAAAGGGCTAAAAATACTCAAAATCCACTCCAAAGATGGAGGAAGTTGTCCATAAAATGCGGAGAGTCCCACACCTCCCCAAAAGAGAGTGAGGAGAAGCACAACCAAATTGGTGAGGGCAATTTTCTTGAATAACACGCTCATCAGGAATGCTAAAGCTATCTGAAAGACAGAGAGGACAGGTAGCTGTTATAAATTCAGTTCACTCAGAAACATTGGTAGCACAATTAAATAAGGATCATAACATCTTCATGAGTGAGTCAGTGATGAAAATATTGAGGTAGAATTATGCTCAGTCCTTCTCTCAACCCCTTTATAAACAGGATCTCTATTTGTCCTATTCAACTGCTGGGCTTCTGTTGCTGAGGAAAGGGTGGGAAAAGCTGGAAGAATTGCTGAGGGAAGGGCTTAAATGCAGACTTGGAAAGATTGAAAGAAACTAAAGTATTAAAGAGTGTCTACATACCTTCTGCAGAAAACATGCTGAAAGGTGGGAGAAAATAGAGGCTTTTGTTCAGAGAAGGGAGAGGAATGACAAGAGAAGTCAGGGCAAGGTGGGATATTAGAGGGAGAAGAGTTGTGTAAAGCTACCATGTGATGGGGAAGTTTGGAGAAAAAATATGGGTTCACTGCTCAAATGCATCCTTATTAATCATCTACAAAACTCTTCGATAATTTAGAGTCAACATAATTGTTTTCTTTTTGATGCGTCATTTCATTAATTCAGATCTTTATATAAAAGTGAGGTCCAGCCCGGCCGGTGTGGCTCAGAGGACTGACCGCTGTCCCATGGACTGAGAGGTCCTGGTTCCATTCCTGGTCAGGGCACATGCCCGGGTTTTGGGCTCGCTCCCCAGTAGGGGGCGTGCAGGAGGCAGTCGATCAATGTTTCTCTTTCACATAGATGTTTCTATCTCTCTCTCCCTTCCTTTCTCTCTAAAAAATCAGTAAAAACAGTCTGGCTGGTGTGGCTCAGTGGCTGAACATCAACCCATGCACCAAGAGGTCGCAGGTTTGATTCCCGGTCAGGACACATGCCCAGGTTGTGGGCCTGACTGGGAATCATGCAGGGCATGCAGGAGGCGGCCAGTCGATGTTCTCTTATTGATGTTTCTATCTCTCCCTCTCACTTCCTCTCTCTCTAAAATCAATAAAGGGAAAAAACATTTTTTTAATCCATAAAAACATATTTTTAAAAAGTGAGGTCCAACTTTATTTAGGCTACATCATTTTCTCACACTCATAGAGATTTTCTCAAACACACACACAAAAATGGACATTAAAGAATCAACTGTAGTAGCCTGCTGAGACTATTTTTGCTACATATAGCCAAGACCTAAAGCAGAAAAGGGGTTGTCATTGCATGAACTTACCAAGGACAAGCCATATAAGAAAAAGAGTGTAAATATGACCATGAAGCCTGTCATGACTATCATTTGGGTAGATGTTATGATAATTCCAATAAATATGGAAATAATGAAGATGAAGCCAGCATAGATTAAACTCCAGGAGAACCTAAAGACAAAAAGTTATTGCAATTATTTTAATGGTATTACAAAATACTGAAAACACAAAATATCTAAAGAATAATGTAATGACTGCCCCTGTGCCTGCCACCTAGATGAATAACCAAAATATTACTAATATTACATTGGCATGGCTGTGCCTACTGGCTAGGTGTTAGCTCTGTATTCACATACGTATAAAAAGTATGAACATTGCATAAACAGTATCATCTTGTAGGAATTCTTCTACAACTTGCCTTTTATCTATCAACATGTACAGTAGTATACACTGCTGTATAACATTTCATTGTATGAATATATCCCAAAGTTCTCTTGCCCACAAATAAGTTGGTTGTTTCTTCCTCCCCCACCCCCCACCCCCATGTCCGATGCAATGTTTCTAAGTGCATTCTTATACCTGTGCTTTTGGGGGGAAACGCACAAACATTTCTCTTGAGTAAAGTTGCTGAATGAAAGGGGGTAAGTATTTTGTATCTTCAGCTTTATTATAGATTACCAAGGTGTTCTAGCTGAAGAATTGGAAGGAAACTTGACAGTTGCTAACCAACTGCGTAATCATGGAAGCACTGGGGGCAGATGATGATTTGACTGTTCTTGAGACCTCAGCCAGCAGCACCTCCACTCTCCCTGGTAGTAGAAAACTGAAATTCCTTAACTCCTCTAAGCCCATTCCATTTTTGCCGTTCCTATTCATAGTTTCTTTATTTAAACTGATATAAATTAGGGTACGCCTTAAGAGTTCACACTGTTTTGCTTTAGATATGCTTAATGGTCACATTTTATGAAGCAGTTATTAAGAAATAGCATTCAACCTTAGATCTAACAAGCCTGTAGGGTGTTTTGGTCCAACCTTCTCATTTTGCAGATGAGTGATGCAGTCTCTATTCTTAGTTAATGGGCCTATTCAAGGTAATCAGTAAAACAGTTTAACAAAGCAAAGATGAAGCTACAGGCCTTTGCTCGGTACAGAGCTCTTTCCTCTACAAGAAATTGCCTAAGAAAGTAAGAATTCAACAGCTGAAAACAATAGCAAAAGTATTAAAACTGGAAACTTGCATTAATATGTCCCAATAGAACATGTTTACTGCTTATTTGACTTTTTTTTTTGAGAGTTTCAAGATTTATTTCTTTATTTAATTAAATTTATTGGGGTGACATTGGTTAATAGAATTATATAGGTTTCAGGTGTACAATTCTATAATACATCATCTGTATATTGTATTGTGTGTTCACCACCCCAAGTCAAGTCTCCTTCCATCACCATTTATCCCCCCTTTACTCTCTTCTACCTCTTCCCACTGCCCCTTTCCCTTTGGTAATAACCATACTGTTGTCTGTGTCCATGAGGTTTTTTTTTTTGCTTAATCCCTTCACCTTTCTCACCCAGTTCCGCAGCCACCCTTCCCTCTGACAGCGGTCAGTCTATTCTCTGTATCTGTGAGTCTGTTTCTATTTTTTTTTTTTTGTTAGTTTATTTGATTCATTAGATTCCACATATGAGTGAAATCATATGGCATTTGTCTTTCTCTGACTGGTTTATTTCACTTAGCATAGTGCTCTCCAGGTCCATCCATGCTCTCACAAAAGGTAAGATTTCCTCCTTTTTTACAGCTGAGTAGTATTCCATTGTGTAAATGTACCACAGCTTTTTTATCCATTCATCTACTGTTGGACACTTGGGCTGCTTCCAAATCTTGGCTAATGTAAATAATGCTGCAATGAACATAGGGATGCATATATTCTTTCAAATCAGTGTTTTAGTTTTCTTCAGATATATTCCCCAAAGTGGAATTGCTGGGTCATAAGGCAGTTCCATTTTTAATTTTTAAGGTGACTCCATACTGCTTTCCACAGTATCTACACCAATCTGCATTTCTACCAACAATGCCCAAGTGTTCCCTTTTCTCTACATCCTCACCAGGACTTGTTGTTTGTTGATTTATTGATGACAGCCATTTTGACAGGTGTGAAGTAATATCTCAGTGTGGTTTTAATTTGCATCTCTCTGATGAACAGTGATATTGAGCATCTTTTCATATGTCTATTGGCCATCTGTATGTCCTTTTGGAGAAATGTCTATTCAGGTCCTTTGCTGATTTTTAAATTAGATTGTTTGTATTTTTTGGTGTTGAGTTGCATAAGTTCTTCATAAGTTTTGAATATTAACCCTTTATCAGATGTATCATTGACAAATATGTTCTCCCATTCAGTAGGCTGTCTTTTCATTTTGTTGATGGTTTCCTTAGCTGTGCAAAAACTTTTTAGTTTGATGTAGTCCCATCTGTTTATTTTTTCTTTTGTTTCCCTTGGCAACAAGATATGTCAGAAAAAAAATACTGCTATGAGACTTCTTTTTAAATTTCATGTCTTTACAATGACTCAGCCTGTGTTAGAAATATCAGCATTTTTGAAAAAAACATAACATGTTCTGCACAATTCACTTCCCGAGAACATAGGGAACTATAATAGGTAGGACTTGAAAAACCACAGGGTAGGGGAACTCCAAGTACAGGAAGCTCAAACAGTATCTAGAAAAAGGAACTCATTGCAGAGTTGGGGGTAGGGATGGGAAAGATGTTACTACACTCAAGAAAACCTTCATTATAAAAAACAAAGCAATTTAGACATCACACTTAAAGAATAAATGCTGACTATATTTAGCATTATTATGTAAGTAAAAGAAAAAATGTTGTTATGAAGTTTATTTGCAATAGACACCCTGTACTTAGTAAAAAGTTTCAGAATCTTTTTCCTTTTTCATTTTAGGAATTTATATTTTACATATATATTAGTTTTACTGTTTTCGGTTACATGCATACTAAGAAGCATTTATCCTGAAAATGAATCCACCTCTAAATATCTAGTGCCTTTCTTATTTTAATCTAGAGTTGACTTGGTCCTACCTATTTCAGTTGACCACAGAGATGCTGCCCCACAAGACATGCCCTGGGCTGAAAGAGGGTCTTTTTTAAAAAATTTTTTATCCTCACCCGAGGACATTTTTGCATTTATCTTCAGATAGAGCAGGAGGGAGAGAGGGAGAAAGAGAGAGAGAGAAACATCAATGGGAGAGAGACACATCAAGGGGTCGCCACCCATACTGCCCCGGTTGGGGCCACGGGACAAACCGCAACCGAGGTACATGCCCTTAGCGGGAACCGCACCTGGGCCTCTCTGGTCCAGGGGCCAACGCTCTAACTGCTGAGCCAAACTGGCCAGGGGGAAAGAGGATCTTTTTGACACAGATGTGCTCTCTCTTCCCTCCTCACAGACTCCATGTACTCTTTTGTACTTTACAAAGTTCCACTACAAAAACACCCTTCTTTATTATTGAAAGACACGGCTTCCTCTTTTTCTATTTCACATGTTATATATATCAGAATCAAAACTCTGTTAAGGAAATATAATTCAGAGAAAGTTTAAAATTTCCTAGACCACACTTTTATTTCAGAGAACATGTAGCTTGTAAAAAGATTGTTCAATAAATCGTTCTATTCCAGAGAGTTCCACATTCCTAAATAGGGTTTTCTGGATATAAGGATTATGCAGAGAAATGTCTCCTAGGTTTCAATATTGAAGTTTCTTTTGTGGTAAAATTAATTGATTTTACCCCCTTTTCCTTGACAGTAAGGACTTTGTAACTGATTGCATTGCAAAATTCTCTGCTTTGGCCTCTCGGCAGTTAAAGCTTGTAGGATGTGCATTTTCATCCACCAGTCTTCCCTAGTTATTATTTTGCTAGGTCTTTGCTTCTACTCCTCAATTATTTGTTTTTATTTTGTTATTATTATTAATTATTTTTAATCCTCACTGAGGATATATTTATTGATTTGAGAGAGAGAGAAAGAGACAGAGAGAGACATCGATGTGAGAGAGAAATATCAATCTGCTGCCTCCCACACGCATCCCATCCAGTCATCTAACCGCATCCTAGGTATGTGCCCTGATTGGGAATTGAATCCACAGCCTTTTTGTGTATGAGACGATGCTCCAACCAGCTAAGCCACCTGGCAAGGGCTGTTTTTATTTTAATACAAACACACGCACATAGATGCATTCCAACATATGTATTTCAAATTACATAATCACTTTAAACTATTTTGGGGATCTTTCACAATATAAATGTATCAATATGTACAGAAAATCATCTTATTTAGTCCTTCCTATATGTCACCGTATGTGCTGGATGTGCTGGGAGCATTACATAAGTTCTCTCTTTTAACTCCAACATGTGATACTTAGTTGCTCAAAAAAATATATCCCTGGTGACTCAACCTCTGAATGCACTACACATTATAGGATTGTACTTTCTTCAACACAAGAAGCTCTCAAGAAATCAAATGATAACTGTGGGCAGACCTAACCAGAGAGTTGAAATAAGGGCACCTGGGTTGCAGTCGAAGCCCTGGCACTCATCATCCATTCAACGCTGGGTAACTTACTCTTTGATGTTAACAGTAGTTCTAGAACAGCGTTAGCTTAATATACTCTGGCACAGAAAAAGCATTCAGCAAGCTACGATAACTAGTTTGCATGGCAAAATTGAACAAAGACTACATCAAAAAGTCAGACAGAAGGCAAAGTAGCCAGTGTAATCAGTTTCAATCATGATCTGAAACACAACACGTTTTTGTTGTTTCTTCATGTCTCTTACTCATTTATACCACTTGAATCGGTCACTTACCAGAAAGCTGAATCTTGTAGACCCATCACTTTCATCAGCTCCTTACTCTTTTTTCTCTCTTTTGTGACATTAAATGATGCAAAATATATAAACGAGGAGAAGTAAAGCAAGCAGTAGAAAATAAACATCTCATTTTGGAGGGTGTATTTAGCAATAAAAGGTAATGTCTTCATATTTACAGCAGTAACTGACATCAACTCTTCCATCACCGAGTGATCTGTCACGGTCTAAAAAAGTGTTTAAAACAACAAAATCATTATTTGAAATCTGCAAACTGGTGAAATCAATAAGCTATAGGGATTGTACCAATGTCAATTTCCTGGTTTTAATATTTTCCAATGGTGCCCTGGCCGGTTTTGCTCAGTGGTTAGCGTGTCAGCCCACAGACCAGAGAGTCCTGGGTTCGATTCCGGTCAAGGGCGTGTACCTCGGTTGTGGTTCGGTACCCAACCCTGATTGCGCGGGAGGCAACCAGTCGATGTGTCTCTCCCATGTCAATGTTTCTCCCTCTTTCTCTCTCCCTCCCACTCAATCTGAAAATCAATGGAAAAATATCCCCCAGTGAGGATTTAAAAAATATACATCCATATATATTGTCCAATGGTAATGTAAGATATTACCATTAGGAGAAACTGAGTGAAGGGCACACAGACCTCTCTGGACATTGTTTTTGAACTTCCACTCATTCCATAACTACTGGAAATTTTAAAGTTAAGGAAAAAAAGGCAACATGTTCCTTTGCCTAAATCCCATTTCACCATTTGTATACCTGTGTCATCATATAACCATGTGAAAACCTGAGTATATATCACCTTTCCTCAAAATCTTGATGCTTCTGGCATTAGTTTACATTATTTATTAGAACGTTTCTTACTTCTATAATAGCAGCATTAATGGCAGTTTGTAAAGTCACAAATCCTGTATACCAGTATTTGGCCAGTGAACATGTCGAGTCATTTCCTCTCCCCCAGCAATGAGCTGTAAAGCACAAAGAAGAGCAGAATCAACATAAGGGGATGAAGGCATGTGGAGAATAAGAAACAGGAATCCAAGAGAAAACCATCTAGAGGGGGCTCCACCAGTAAGAACCTTTAACCACATAGAGAAAGAAGAAGCAAATGCAAGTTCTTGATGAGGCGGGTTTACTCATGGAGACCACAGCACGCATAGGGAGGCTTAGAAGAAAAAAAAGGAAAAAGCTCCAACTCTACTGGACTCCTGACTGTGCCTGAAGATGCCAAACGCCCTCCAGTGCTAGAACGCTGGTGCTCAAATGCTTTCCCTCCAGAGGAATTCATGGCTCAGTCCTTGCCTCCATCTCTTCTCAAAAGTAAACTCATTATAGAGGTCTTTTCTGGCCACCATAGATGAAAATATCTAAAATAGCCCTTTCGGTCTCTATCTTCCACCCCTGCTTTATTTTACTGTGTCGCTTTATCACCACCTGGCCGGAATGATCTGTGCTAGCAGGCTCTGTGTTCTGTTCACTTCAATCTTCGAGGCCAAGAAAAATGTGGAACACATAGCAGACCCTCAGTGAAGGACTAGAAAAAAATAGTTCTGTTAGTCCCTTCAATTCTGCTTCGTAAGGGGTCTTCAAATCTCTTTACCTCCCTCTCAGCTGCCTCCACTCTGGTCCAAGCCACCATCAGCTCACTGCTATGATCTATTGCGTCCTCCCTGACTCCTCTGCAATCCATTTTCCAGGCTGTATCTAGACTGTTACCTGAGGCTTGGAAATCTAATCATGCCTCTGCCATGAGTAAAGTACCTGAATGGCTCTCCATTGCCCTAGGATTAAAGGACCTCTGGACTTGGCCCTTGAGCAATTTCAGCCTCATTCTCCCATCACATCGTTTCTTGTGTTTGCTATTCAGTTACACGGCTCTTCTTCCCTATACATGTAGCAGATGTCCCTTTTCACTGCAGGCCCTTCACACTTGCCCTTCTTCCATCTGAAACACTACGCCCCTGGCACCTCATGTGTGGTATTCCTTCTGACTTCCCCAGACAGCACTTCGCTAATCCCAAACAAATTAGGAGCCCCTGGTCTAAGTCCCTTCAAGGACCTTCCCTTGCGCTTATCATGAATAGATCTCCTCAGTCGATGTCTGTACTGCTAACTGGGACCCATCACTCTTGCTCACCCTCTGCATCCTTCGCGGCATCCCCCTGTGAGCTCACTATACATATACTTTTGTTGGATGGCTCGATGGTCATTTGTGCATCGTCCTCTAGTGGGAAAATACGACTGCCCTTAAAAGAAGTTTAGCAATAAAAAGGTACCTTTGAATGTTCTCATATGCCATTGAAAGCATCTCTGTTGAACACCCCAACCTGCTCCTTATGTTAAAAACATGAAAAATGCTATAATGATATTTTATATGGAAAAATCACCTGAGAGATGTTGTTCCTTCACAAATGGAATGCCATGTCCCTGAAAAAATTTTAACTTATAAGATAAAGTGTCATTAAAGACAATTCCCACTGCGTTCAGGAAATGGCTTAGAAGTAGCTCATCCACAGATTTTTGATCTGGTGCCCCAATGACTTTTTTTCCTGTGGATTACAAAGTAAAAATAGACATAGAAGATGGTTAGACCTGCACCAGAACAGAATGTGATGTCCAACTGTGTCATCATACATTTTTTTCATTAGACTTAAGATAAAATGTTTCCCCGTTTAAATCAAATGTATCCCAAAAGGCAAGGGGGAATTTTTATTTTAATGTCTTAGGTTCTAGAATCAGGGGACATGCATGCAAATTAAGTATTTTCTTTTAATAATGATAAGTCTCAGGGCAAGTTTTAGGTACATGAGAGATTACGCCAGGATAAATATGCATAAAAAGGGATAATTGGTATGCATAGGAAATCAGGTACTGAAGCAAAGACATTTCCTATGATCTTTTGCCTTATGCAGGAACCAAGAGCACAACATGACTCTGTATCTAGCAGCCAGCAATGTCATCTGTTAAAAACTGAGGGTTAAAAAGCAGGTAGCCAGACTGCACCCAGCTCACCCATGAGTGAAACACACATTTTGACTATCTGTTACATAGTGACCTCATTTAGAATAAAGGCCTTTAAAGGTGTCTACAAATTACACCAAGCACGAATCATCTTTAGATTATCCATCCTTACTTATCATAGTTTTGAAATTATTGTTTAATAATCATGACCAAAATTCTTTTATTTAGGTGTTTTTTTCCCCTGAGTTATAAATCTTAACCATTGTATTCCCATGTTAAAAAACACCCATATCTGCAAATGGCATGTTCTTCCTAGATACTATTATGCAAATCTGGAATTAGAAATCTATTGTTTTAGGTGAATTCCAATAGAAATGTAGGCCTCCTTAAATTGGACCCCCATCAAGCTGAAAAAGTGTTTAATAGGCTAATTAATTATTGTTAGAGAAGGAAAAAACTAACCAAATTTGTATGCTATTTTAATACCTAAATAATGAGCATAACGGGTCATTGTAACTTCAAATTAAACATATCCACTCTAACCAAAAATATAAAACAGTATCAGTAATTTTTTTTTTGTCATTAGTACACTTACCTTTCATAAAGGGAGCAAGTGCCGTTTTATTCATTATCTGGTTGGTTATATTAGAGATCGGTGTATACACAACATACATGAAAGAGTTATTATATTTATCTACCCTTCCCAGGTCCTGAGGAGGCATTTCAGGAAACCGGCTATTTTCTTTTGAATATGAAAGAAAGCCCATATACAGTCCTAGAAGTATTGGGAACCCCCATTCCTAAACACAGAGAGGAAAAAAAAAGAACAAATTTAGATTATAATCCCTTAAAGAGCTCAACTGATACCAAAGAACTAAAGACAAATTCCAATCTTGCCATAGTCTTAGCTTCTCTTTGCTCTCCTTCAGAGCAAAAGGAACCCAATGAAAGACACATAGTGAGATAATTGCCACAAATATCATTCTCCATGGTAGAACGACACTTTTTCATTAAATCAGGAACCAGTGTAGAGGCCATCCTATGAACTAACAGGATGACCACCTCTGTATGCCTGGGCATCTGATTCTAAACTCGATGAGACACAGATTATCCCAGTTAAGTTCATGGTGGAAAATAGCAATATTCTTGTCAGTTATCATATCCTTGTGTGGGAAATCAAAGAAAATGAAAAGGAACTGAGTGGTAGAGACTGTCTAGTGTTTCACCAATATCAGTAATGTCTTCCTGCTTGGCACAATGCTAGACTATATTCCCAGCCTCTGGAAATTAAGTGGGACCAAGTGATTGAGTTCTGGCCAATAGAATGTGGTCAGAAGTGACAGAGCGCACTTCCAGGCCTGGCTCATGGAACACAACCTTCTGTATTTTCTCTGTCTAAGTCTCTGTACTCCTGATCTTCTGACTGGATGCACAGGATCCAGTGAAGGTCTCCACGGCCCAAGGAGAGAGCAGAATCCCTAGATGAAGAAGTCTGGGTTCCTGAAGACTGTGTGCAGAAGATTCCTTCAGCTATTCAACCCACTTCACTTTTACTGCCAACCTTATTCAGGCTGTGAAAAGAGTGAAAAATACACCTTTGCTCTGGGAAGCCACTGTGATTTGGGCCTATTACCTGTAGGTAGCCCACCTACCTGATTCAAACTGACAATCAGTGGTGTTACTTGGTCATAATTCTTGGAAATAATTTCTGTGTAGATCATTTGTGGCCTTGAAAATAAATCCCTAAAATTAAAATTCCTTGATTTCTGCTAGGCACTACTATTATTCTTTCTTTACTCTACATGTAGTACATGCAAATTAAAGCAGCTTTAATAGTTGTTATAACTTATCATGTAATTAAATGTTCACTTAATCTCATTTTTTAAAAATGAGTCAACACATTGTCTTTGCAATTTTACATTATTTTTCAGGACTGCTGTGAGTCTCTCAATTCAACAAGTACAACTAGAGACAACCTGAAAATCAATAAATCCAGTCTGTTCTTTAAAATGTAAAGTAAGAGAATCGTTAGGCAATGAAATACAATAATGCTAACTGCGGAAAGAGGAAAATTTTCAAACATACCAATAAGCTCTCTCTTTTCATCCTCCATTTCTTAAGGAAATTTTTGTACAGAAGTGCTCGAGTTTGTTGATATACACTTTTCTGTTTCCTGTACATTTAGCCTGTTCATTAAACGAACGAGGAGAGAGTAAACACGGTGGAGCATAAACTAGAAGAAAATGCATAATAAGAAAAACATTGATTATATTTGGGGGCAACATATTTCCTACCTTTAAGAACTAAAAAAAAAAATGGATTTAAAAATATTTCAATAACTCATGATGGTAAAATCTTACATCATGTATACTCACTGTAAGCTATTTGGTGTGTAATAGTGGGGAGATGATGTGACTATCATCACAATTTTATAATAACATAGTATTTCAATGGAAAAGATATTAGATTTCAGATCCTGTAAGATACTTCACATTTTTTACCTTTCATAATAGAAATTCAACTGTATAACTAGCATATCTGAATTGTATCTTATCTGATTAATAATTTTTTTATTCTTTTCATTTAAATAGAAATCCCAGAATTTATATCAAATTAACATCAAACTTCTGATTACTTAAATTCACCTGAATAATTAGTTATGTCCATTAGCTGTAACCCCAATGAAATATTTTCTTGTGGTATTTACCTTCCAGATTGACTTGAAAAACTTTTACTGAAAAAGTTAGGCCATGGGATAATAATCCAGACTCAAACAACTTGAAACTTGATTTTGATACACAGGAAGAATAAAATAATGTATCTGAATTTTCTGAATTCAGAAGTCCCTGAATAACTGAGGAAACAAACTACAAAGTAAGTTTTAAAAAAAGAAAAATATCACATGGGAAAGTAATTTTTGCCCAAATGTTTGCAAGTGCACCAACAGAGATTTTTTTTTCAGTTTTTGAAACCTCAAAATTAAATTCTTTTAGATTTGCATAACAAAATATTCATACAATTCTCCTTCCACTAGCATAGATGCAAATTTTCCTATATTCTACTCTTGTATCTATACAATAAATTTGGTTGGGGAAAACAGAAGGATGTTGTCATTAGTTCTTCAGTGTAAAAAAAAAAAAAAATCTGAGAAATAGATTGACTTTAGCAGTGTCCACCCACATATTTGGTATAGCACAACAAAACAGAGCTTTACTTACTGTCAGAAAAATCAGAAGACGTACTCTGGAAACACTCTCAAAGCACTGTTCTCTTTTTGTCTAAGGCAATGATTAAAATTTCTCTATTGCCACTTCTTCATTTATTCCTTAAATGGGTGCCTACTCCCAACAGTTCTTAACCCAGGCTGATTTCTGAAAAGGGGTGTAGTCAGACCAAGCTGCACATGATGAACTTGTTTTGTTTTCTGTCTTTTGCTCCTTAAGCCAGTTATCCTGCAGGGAAATGACCGTTCTGTGGTTGGTTGAGAATAAAACAAACCCTGCCCTTGTGCACTTGGCCTTTCAACTCCAGGATAAGGGGGGCGGTGGTAAACAAGGACAATGCAGCTAGCCCTTCAGGTGTGATGAATAAAGATGCGGAGAAAGAACAATAAGTGAGAAAAAACAATAACTAAGCAAAGTAGTTACATTTGTATGAGGAATCTTCCGCTACTTTTTTCACTCCTAATGCCTAAACACAACTGCCAATGAATGATACTTTTGACTATTTTACATGAAATATACAGAATGTGCTGGAGCTGGGCTTTTTTTTTTTTACATAACAAAGCTGAGCAATTCATAGCCTGCCTTCGAGAAACACCTAAGTTGGACAAATGAAAAATAATAAACATACTCCTTTTTCCCCACTTTGTTCATTCTGGATGCAGAATTTCATAAGGCGACTGAGCAAAATAAAAGTGGATTGCTAAGAACTGAAAAACGTGTAAGAATAAAACGATTCGGGTCAATTTTTATGCATGACAACCTGGCAAAAAACCTGAAGTTTATTTAACTGCTATTGAATAATTTATCTTTCCCTGTAAAGAGTTGCAAACTTTTCTTGACCCGCCAAAGTAAATGGCAAAACAGGAAACCAAAGTCCATGAATTGGGAAACCTCAAATATTTGACATGGCTCCCGATCCACAGATGTTAATAATCATAAAACTGAGAGATGTTCTGTAGAAAAGGGGAAAATTTAAATTTAAAATTGTGATATTATGTATATACATTTCTCTCGTTGGTTATTAGTTCTATCTTTAAAAATAGTCAACAGTGAACTATTACATGTCTTTTACATTTAAACATGGCAAACACAAAGGTAATAAAATGTTCTAATGTTCTCGTCGATGGGGGAAGAGTAGAAGGTCGTAAACACTGTTAAAAATTTTTTATCACTAATAGGTCAAGGGTGCAAACAAAAATTCTAAGTTTGTTTTAAATCATCTGAAATATATTTCAAGTTTTTATTCATTTTGTTGTTGTTATTGTTTTAAGCCCTATAAACCCTATTTTAAAAATCATTTCCCAACTCTTTCTTACAATTGCATTAAAATTCACAACTATGATGTCAATAATTATTTAGATTAAATATTTTACTAGGTTCACTTTTTATCATTGACTTTTTGTGTGTATTCTTTGTGTTCCTCTTCTTGACTTATTTACTCTGATTTATTATTTGGGGGGTCATTTTCCATAATTAAATCTGAGATTTCCCCATAAATTTGCCTAATTTGTTCAAGAAGTGTTCAACCTCCAGCTAGAAGCACATTGAAATGGTGGGTAAAATATATCTAAAATAGACGTTCAGCTATGTAACCAAACTTTAAAAGAAAAGAAGAAAAAGATAAAGGGGAAATAATAAGAATCAACAAAAGAAACAAAGAGAATGAAAAACACATCCCCAGGTGTTAAAAATGAGAAGGGAAATTAAAGCCAAAACTGTGAGTAGTATGTCAGAATTCTAGCAGTCCAAAGAGGTGTTTTCATACCCTGTGACCTGAACTTGGTTGACAGGTTCTGAAGCTGAACTTCCTATCTCTGCATGAATCCAGAACTGCTCAGCATTAGAAATAGAGACTAGAAAAACCTCACCTACTACCCCCATGAAAAGTAAGGATGTATTATTTGCCAATCTCTGGATTACGAAATATATATCCTGCATAGAAAATGACAAACCCTGCCTGGCTGGTGTGGTTCAGTGGTTGAGTGTCGACCCATGTACCAGGTAGTCACTGGTTCACTTCCAGGTCAGGGTAATATGCCCAGGTTGTGGGCCTGATCCCCAGTGGGGGGCATGCAGGAGGTGGCCAATTGATGTTCTCTCTCATCAATGTTTCTTTTTCTCTCTCCCTCTCTCTCTAAAATCAATAAAATAAAATAAAATGTACTTTCAGGATGAGAGATGATTACAGAAGATTCCCTGACTGCCCTTTGGTAAGTAACTGAAAAGTTTCAGATTTTGTGGCTCCTTAAAGAGACCAAAGGAGGGATTTAGAACTGGCATTTTAAAACAGAACCTCAAGTTCTTGTGTACCACACAATTCCTGTCCTTTCAAATCTCTGGCTCTTCCGTCTTCTTCTATCTGTCGAATGGCTTGGACTGTTTTCTGCCTCGCCCTTCATTTCTTGCTTTTTGTTCTGACATCCTGAACCCTGTTGTCTCCGCACTATTTCTCACTATGAACTAGCACAAGGATGACCCTTTGGCTCAGTCGAGTCTAGCCTCTGCTTCCCAGACTGCTTTGCTGGCTCCAGCTTGGGCTCTCCTTAAGCCAATGTTCTTGAAGCCTTACCCTCCTTTCTGGTACTAAGAAGATGCCACTTCAGCACAGCCTGCTGCTGTCATCTGGTAGTCAAAGCATTTACCTTTGCCCCCTCTCTACTAGACACCGAAGCATGTATTGTGCAGACAGAATTAGAAACTGTATCTCAAGGTCACTGAGGTGAAAAGAAGAGGAAGAGGAGGAGAAGGAAGAAAACAAGGAAAAGGGAGAAGAGAAAGAGGAAGAAAAGGAGGATGAGGAGGAGGAGAAAGAGGAAGAGGAGGAAGAGGAGGAAAAAGAGGAAGAGGAAGAAGAGGAGGAGGTCCTTTTGACTTCAATTAGACCAAAATGACCAAGAAACTTTCAATGGCTTTCCATACAATTCAGTGCTCAATTGTTTTTCTCAGTGGTCTGCTGGACAGGCTTCGTATCTTTAGCCGCATGGGAACATTCTTGAGTGCCAAGACAAGAGTCTTGGTTTGCATCTTACAGTTACAATATATGTGATAATCATGATGATGGTCGTCAGTCAAATAGTGCCAGTACAACATTTTTTAAGGTTCTTACTTGAACTTCAAAATGTAGGCAAAGCTATACAAAGTGTAGGGGTGCCATACTATCTTTACAGACAGTTATGTTTATCCCGGGTACCTATCTCTAATATTCATAATGTAGGCTTAGAAATAGTGATGCCCACCCCCGAAAATGAACAGTCCCAAATTGGACCTCATTAAGAAAAGCCTTAGCAATAACAGATAAATAACTTGAAATGTAAGAAGTCACAAAATAATCAAAAGATTAACCAAAATTAACTCAAAATAGCATTGAAAGTACTGAAACCTTCAAATATGCACACAAAGACTTTCATAAGTTTTCACATAAAGTCTATCAATTTTTGATAATGAATGTGTTTATTTTAAAAATTAGATTGTAACAGATGTCTCTTACTACCTCAGCTGGAGTGAACCCGAACCAGGAACCCACCTCTCTTGAGCATAGAGTACAAAGCATTACCTATTCATGAAAAAAAAAGAAAACCAGAAAAGTGTTAAAGACAACTCTTCCATTGAAACCTTCCATTCAAACCTCGGGTAAATGAACCGAATCTATTTTCAATCCAAATCTATGGATTAAATCAGTGTCTCAAAAAGGGAGGTTTTGCCCCTCAAGGGACATTTGACAAAGTGGAGGTATTTTTTTATTGTGCCACTAGCATCTAGTGGGAAGAAGCCAGGGATGCTGGTAAACATGCTACAATGCACAGGACACCCCCCATCCCAATGACAAAGAATCGAACCCAAAATGTCTATGGTACTGAGGTTAAGATACACTGCATTAAAAAAATCATAAATCATCTTTGTGCGAAATAGATTTTGTAAGGAGAAATCCAGTATACGTTGACTAGGAAAAGGAAGATGAGGTTATTATTCTCTAGTAGAATATTATCTACATTTTGACATATCCCCTCTGCAACATAATGTCTTACCAAGGCCTCCAATATACTAGCCACTTCTTCATCCAATCCATGATGTCAAAAGCGTAGAGCAATGTCACATTTCATGAGATGTCCACTTGATTCAAATCTCTTTGGAATATATTGAGGGTAGGAGAACCCCAAGTCTAACCTTAGGGCAAGACTGAAATGGGTACTTTTGTCCATTCCAGATTAATGCAAAAATATTTCTGATTCTCTTTCTGATTGGAATGCAAAAGACATTTGCCAAACCAGTGGTTCAATACTGTGACAGAAGCTGTTCTTAATCTGCTCTTGAAAAAATAGTGTATCTAGCTAAGCTGCTCAGTAGAGTCACTGGTTAGCTGTTTGCAGTAGATTAATGTCATCCTCAAGAATCTGTCTAATCTTTGCAGCGGCAAAATTAGCGTATTAAATGGAGATATGATAAAGACTACCACTGCTTGCATTAATCTTTCACTCTCTCTCCATCCTCCTCTCAGAATAAAATAGTTATTTCTTCTCTAGGCTGAGGGGAAGGCAGTTTCACAGGCTTGCATTTGGCTTTACCCCCATTGTGCTAGATTGAATCGTGTCCCCCACCCTCCAAAATTCAGATTCTTTCTGAAACCTCAAAATATGGCCTTATTTAGAAATAGGGTCTTTGCAGGTGTAATTAACTGAAATGAGGTCATGTTGGAGTAGGCTGGGCACAAGGCCTATTTTCTGGCAGTCCTCTGAATAGCTAAGAAATAAGCTCTTCACTCTCTAAAGCAGTTCTCAACCTTCCTGATGCCGCGACCCTTTTTTTTTTTAATTTATTTTTTTATCCTCACCAGAGGACATTTTTCCATTTTTTTGTTCAGATAGAGTAGAAGGGAGAGAGAGAGAAACATCGACACATCGAGTGGCTGCCTCCCTCACGACCAACCAGGGCCGGGGACAAACTGCAATTGAGGTACGTGCCCTTAGCGGGAACCGAACCCCGGTCTCTCTGGACCGCAGGCTGACGCTCCAACCGCTGAGCCAAACCGGCCAGGGCTGCCGCGACCCTTTAACACAGTTCCTTATGTTGGATGTGGGTGTATCTGCATGTGGGCGAACCCTCCTGGAGACGGATAGAGGAGCAGTGTCTCGGTTCCTAAGACCATCGGAAATATGTGTTTTCCGATGGTCTTAGGCGACCCCTGTGAAAGGGTCGTTCGACCCCCAAAGGGGTCGCGACCCACAGGTTGAGAACTGCTGCAAGGGAATACAGATGGTTCATCACAGCACCCACTAGAGGCAGGCACAGTGGGCCATTCTATGTACTGGAGGCCGAGGACTCAGTTTCTGGACTAAAGCACTCTTCTACTGGTAAAGTGAAGTCTGCTCCTTTAGCAAACAGTACCATGTGAGGAGATGTTAGTCTGGCTCCGTGGTATTAAATTGCTTCTGCAGAACTCTTCAGGTTCGGCTTTATTTCTGTTACCAAGTCTCCAAGGGATGGCTCCACTTTCAAAGTTGTCTCCCTCTTTCCCAGCAGCCTGGTTCTGTGCATGTTACAACTGCCTTCTTTTCCGTTCCTCTGTAGCCAATACTTGGGTCCACGGGGTCTCAAATCTGTCCTCAGAACATCCTTACTCCGGGTGGCAGCCTTGCCTTCTGGTGCTGTAGCTTAGTTGATATTCTCTATTTCACTCCCACTAGGGACCTTCTGCACTTTTTTCCTCTAGTGCTCAATACCCACTTGATTGTCAGCTTGAGTGAGCTCCAAAACTAACACTGCTTCAGATGCTTATTTCCTTTGCCTACTGGACATCTCCATTTGAATGTCTAATGAGCATCTCAAACTTAAAATCAAAACTGATTCCTGATCTTTCCCCCACATATCCTTAAACCTAAGCTTTCATGGTCATCCTCCCATCTGACACTATTAGAAGGTGGGGTCAGAGAAATAATTGATGACAATTCAACTTTTCAATAGTTCACACACACACTAGGAGTCACTTTCCCACAACCCACATCCTATCTCTACCTTCAAAACACTGAGAATCCACTACCACTTCTCTGATTCAACTATTCTTACTCTTTTTGCCTAAGCAAATGCAGTAGCCTCCTAACAGGACTCCCTTACTTCACCATCCCCCTGCACCCATTTATATTCAACACAGCAGCTAAAATGTTTCTGTTCACATATATCAGACGAGGTCACTCCTCTATTCAAAACCCTCCAATGACTTCTGATCTCACTCAAAGCCCACATAATGTCCATAAGGGCCCCTTTGATATCTCTGATCCCATCTTCCATTAGTGTCTCCCTTGATCAGTCCATGCAAGCCTTGCTGGTCTGTTTCTCTCCTTCAAATATGCTCCACACACTATCTCGGGGCCTTTGTACCTGCTGTTTCTGTCTATACTGCCATGATGCGTTTTCACCAGCTCATTTTCTTCTCAGCATGTTACCATTTCAGGGCAGTCTCACCTGCAACACCCACTCCATCTCCAACACTCTTATCTCCCTTTCACCACCTAACACGTTACACATCTTTTAGTAATTTGTCTTGTTCTACTATAATGAAGGTTCAGTGAGGGCAAATATTTTTGTTTATTAATAATATATCCCCTATGTTTATAACAGTGCTTAATTCATCATAGGCACGCAATAAAATATTTTTGAATACATAAATAAGAAAACACAGTCTTTGTTTATACCTTAAAGATTTTGGACACTATCATGGATGGTTCTCAAGGACTATCTAGTGCCTTAATTTAGGGAAAGTAAATTCTAAAGCATGCATACTTAGTGGTTACAGTGACCCTTTATATTTCTCTAACCAGCCAAATAAAAACAGTATTTGCATATAGTTGAAGATTAAAACTTCACTTTTTTACTTTCTAGGAAGATGTAGTCTTTTCTTGGACAGACAAAAGAGTAAAGTAACTTATTTTTCTCTTTTAAATTTTGAACTATGGTGCCTGTACTACCTATTCATTAAAAAAAATTAAGCAAAAAGAAAGTATCTTGAAAAATTAAAATGTATAGTGACATTAGAATTTAGGGTTTATTAATTTGTAAAGCTTGACCGAAAATAATTTTGATCTCAATCACAAAGTTGATTTCACATACTTTTGATGTGTGTTTGAATGTTGTCAACAGAAAACAAGTATCAACTACATAATAATTACATAATAACATCAACAGTATGATTTGGCCAAAAAAATTACTAGCCAATAAATAAGGCAATCAGCATTCAGTACCTTTTCCTACAAATATGTAACAAAGACATTGTATTAATAAATAAGAATTAGATAAGGTGATCCAAAACAATAACGATATTACTTTGTTAGCACAATGACCATATGTTATGGTTAATGAAACATATAAGAATTACAAAACAAAAAGGGAAACGGGATTGCAACCCAAAGCTAGTCTTTAATTAAGCTGACACTACAGTCCCAACCAAACTTGGAAAATCCTACTCTCATACATTTAGATGAAATGTAACAATAACACTTAAGTGAAAAGAAAAATACTGGGTTGTAAAAATCTGAAAATTAGTAAGTCTCAGCTGAAAGCTCAAAAGGTCAAAGCTCAAACACAAAAGAAGGGCCACCTACCTGAACAGTTTCCAGCTTACTCTTTAAAGGTGGATCCGGGTTTTATGCGGTATTAGTATGTAGTTACATCACAGATAGCCCTTTACCAATTCCAATCATTAACTGAACAACCTAACCAGCACTCATTTCTTTTTCTTTTTTTTTAATTGTTGAAAGTATTACAGATGTCCCCCTCCAGCACTAATTTCTTACCTCAAGTTATCAAAGTGTAAATTTTCGTGACACAAGATGGCCCTTTTATTGGTAAATGTGTAACTGTAGGAAAGGCATATTACGTAGAAATCGTAAAAAAAATTACGTCAAATTATTGTATTGATTTTTTGGGGGCCATCCTGTATTAATGCAAGGGTGGTAGCAAGCCTTCTTCTAACATGTAGTTTTCTGTATGTAGTCTATTTTAAAGATGCTTGAAATTACTAAAAAGTTGATTTGTTTCATTTAAAAGGGAATTAATTAGATCAAGAGTTGCTTAGATGATTGGGAAGAAGCTGTTCATTAAATTTAAAATCTTTTTTTAAATTTTATTTTCAATTGCAATTGACATACATTATATTAGTTTCAGGTGTACAACATACTGATTAGACATTTATATACCTCACAAAGTAATCAGCCCAATAAGTCTAGGACCCATCTGATACCATACATAGTAATGGCCTAAGTGTTTGAGAGAATCAAATTTACTTGAAAATACTAAGAAAATTGATAAGTATGTAAGTAGTATTAAATATTTGGAAATAATTTAATATGTTAAATATAATAAACATTACTCTGTACTTGAAATCAAAATTATTAACAATTATAGGGCCAAGTTTTTTCTTCATTTTTAATATGAGCCACTCATTTTCATTTTTCAATACTAAATAACAAAGAATTCATTTCAGTATACAAAATAAAGCATTGTCTTAAATTTTCAGTTCTTAAAGCTTATTACTAGTAATATAATCATATTTATTGTTTTCTTAAAGGGTAGCGTTGACAATTACTTACATATAACATGTTATGAATAAAAAATAAGTAAACTTTTACTTTATAAGAATAGCTGATATAAAAATTGTCCACCCAAGAATAAATTATTTCATTGTTATTTTTTTTTCAGAAAAGAAAATAAAAAAACAATGTTAGCAGTATTAAAAATACATTAAGGATAAGCATCTGTATTTTTTAAATAATTAATGCCTATTTATGCACTACATAAAAATACAGTATGGTATTTCATCAAATTCAGAGTACAATCAAAAGGAAATATTGTGTGACCAACAGAACAATAAAAACAATGACTATTTACCCTAAGTAGAATTAATTGTGCTCCAATAAAAGTGTTAGTACCACCAGTAAAGTATTTGTCATATTACATTATAGTTAGTTATATAAGGATCTATCTTCCTCCTATTAGATTATAAGATCTTACAGGGCCAAAATTGATCGTTGTTCCTACCCAAAGAACCCACTGCTTAAAACATAGTTACTAACAACTCTGTTAAATTAAATAATTCTAAAAATATTTTAATGATTAAAATCAAAATACTGATTTAAGGTAGTCTGTGTCAATGTAAAGGAAAAGAAGTTTTTAAAGAAAACCTACAGCCTTTTACTAAGAGCTGAAAAAAAAATTAAGAGCTCACAAAGTGAAGAGTGTCAAGTACACTGATTCATGCTTTTAGTTGTTGCCAACTGCTTGATTCCTAAGTGCTGAAGAAAGAGGTTTGCCTTATTAGTCAGTAACCACAGTCACTCAGTCAACTCCAGCCTTTACTCTACTTTTAAAATATAACCATGGATTGCCCGGCCGGTGTGGCTCGGTGGTTGAGCATCGACCCATGCATCAAGAGGTCGCTTGTTTGATTCCCAGTTAGGACACATGCCCAGGTTATGGGCCCAAACCCACGGGGGGGCATGGAGGAGGCGGTCAATCCCTTCCTCTCTCTCTAAAATCAATAAAGAAAAAAAATTTTTTTAATAAAATAAAATGTGATTATGGATAGAAAATATAAAGTAGGTGATGAGTTTTTTTCCAACTTTGCCTAATATATGCATTTATATATATTAGTACTGCTATAGAAAAGACATTTTGAGATCCATATTTAAGATATTTTAAAATAAAGGAATATATATTCAATAACATGAACAATACATTGTTAATAAACATTAATGTCATATTTTACTTCCTGTCTCCTTTTCTTCCCACTCTACTTACCCTTGCTTTCCTAAGGATTAAATTATACTTCTGAATAGGAAAAAAATTACTGTGAAAAAGAGAATAGAACTCATTCCTACAAATAATTTAATTCATGACTCAAATATTCATTGTATGTAAAAGCTAAAAAAAAATTTAATTCAAATATCTTTTTTTTAATGCTTATAGAAACACAATAATAGTAAAGAAACCAAACATAGTGGAAAAGAACATGATTATGACTAGTCAGCATATTATCTCAACTTTCACTTTGCAGGAAAAAAATTTTACTTTCCATTGATCACACATTCACAGATGCAAAGCGAAGGTGACCAAATCAATGTGCAAAAGCAGGTAGGATTCTATAGTAGTTATGCTCTACTTAAAAATAATGCATCTTTCTTAGTATGGTTAGGCTTAAAAAAAACTACCTTTTCAGTCACCACCCTAATAAACTACAGATAACTGTATTCTTTACACTGAGTTTAAGTGTTCAAGGTAATACATAGCTACAAAAACACAACCCAAAAGAGAAGCCCCTGGCTATTTTTATGAATATTGGACACTAAAAGACAGCTTTTTAAATTTCTGACACCGTTTAGCCATGACTTGTTTAGAAAATGCAATGTGCTATTTATTAATTTATCTACAAATGTAAAGATTTTCTTTTGGATGTGTCTGGGATTGTATTCATCATGCAGTACTTCAGTTTGGTACTAAAGACCTAAGAGTAAGATTCTCAGATGAAGAATCCAAAAGGTTGATCTGAGGCAAATGACTGTCACTTAATAAAAGATGAAAAACTAGTGCCAACTAAATCTTACAAGGAGAAATAACTTAGCTGTGGGGTGTAAAATCCAAGCAGAAACTGTAAAACAGCCCATTTAGATTTGTTAGAAGAGCTCTGAGATGGTTGGTAAAGTGGGCATCTTTAGGAATGTAGACAGCGGTTACCAAAGCAATGGGGGGAAATGTAAGTCTTGTACCTAGAGTCTAAAATCACAGATGTCTTATTACACAGTAGAGCTAAAAGTTCATTAAGTTCTGTCTCTTTTAAATAGTTAATAATTTCATTAGAGGGTTTGGCTATTTAAAGTAATTCAGTACCAAATTCTTCTGTTGTTGCCATTATCACACTCCCAATATATTTGCTTTGGCAAAGTTAATACTTTCATTTATCTGGCTGAAATATAATGTCACTAGTATTATTTATAGTATATTTTTTACCTATAGTCCACACATGGGTTCTACAAAGAAGTATAGTTGACCATTGAACAACACAGGTTTGAACTGCACAGGTCCCACTTACATGCAGATTTTTTTCCAAGAAATACGTACAGTACTATAAATATTTTCTCTTCTTTATGATTTTCTTAATAACATTCTCTTTCCTCTAGCTTAATTTACTATAAGAATACAGTATATAATACATATAACATACAAAATATGCATTAAATGACTGTTAATGTTATCAGTAAGACTTTCAGTCAACAGTAGGCTATTAGTAATTAAGCTTTTGAAGAGTCAAAGTTATACATAAATTTTCAATTGCATGGGGGTGGGAAGAGGTCAGCACTGCTAACCCCTGCCTTGTTCAAGAGTCAACTGTATTTTCTGAGATTACATTAACCATAACTTTACTTCAACTCTAACAGAGTGAAATTCTGGCTTCTTTGTATGTTTGAATTTTACTGTAAGCAAAATAAATGTAACTTCAAATACCTAAGTTAGCTATGTCTAAAATCATCTAACAAAACAAGGTCTCATTTGATTTACTATAATTGATGAACGCCACCTAGTGGATGTCACTTCGCACACACTTCTATCTGCAATGAGACTGTTGAGCTTACTCAGTTTCTTTTAGAAGTTAAAAAGGAGAAGCAAGAAACTTTTGATTTATGTCTCTTTTCTATGTATTATTTATGTATTAGTTTTTATTTACTTTGGGACAGTAAATATTTATGTAACAAGACTATATAAACTGAAAAATAAAGATAATTATTCAAAATAAAATTATTCTATCACTATTTCTTTAAATCATAAATTTAGAAGCACTGTTTTTGAAAGGTAAAAAAGTCAATATTCAATTTCACATACAGACTATAGTTCAATATACTTCAAATGTAAACATGCAATTTCAATTAATTATCCATAAATTTTATTTGAAGAAAAGAAAAACACAACAACCACAGAATTTCAATTAAGAAACTTAGGAAAATTCCGAGTGCTTTCATGGTTCTTCAGCTACCATTAAAATAATATACTTTTTAAAAACCAAAGTTAAAATAAAGTGAAAAAGAAATAAATTCAGTAAGCATATTGAGCAATACAAATTCAAAACACTACTCTGTCTTCTTGTGTTCTTTCCCACCAAAGTGTGCTGTTTAAAGTTCCACGACTATTATCTTCTTCCTCTTGTTCTTTAGTGAGTTCAACAAAAACCTGAACAAAAGTAAATAAATGAATACAGTATTCTGTCTCTCAACTACCTCAAAGACCTTTCACTAAATCAGAAACAGTATAATGTTGTATCTAATTACATGAATAATTCAAGTATCAAGAGATTTATTACTATTAATATATTTAAACAGAATAATTTTCATTAATCACATACAACGATGAATATTTTGGAGGATTAATGAATTGGTTATTTTTTATTAATATATTTAAGTAGCACTATCATTAAAAATAATTTATAAATATTTAAGCAATGTAGTTTGATATGCTTATATGAAATACCACCATCATGACCCACTTATTTTACTAAAAATTGGGTTATTCAAAATAAGCAGATGGAGAACCTACTGTTGTTTAAAATTATATTATACTAAGTTTAGGAATATTGTATAACAATTTGTTTCTGTTTCATAAACTCCCTCTCTTTTTAATATAACCCTAAACAATTAGATATTAGACACTTCTTTCTACAAAAGAATTTTTAAAAATTATCTTTGAAGTACCTGTTCCAATGTTGCTTGAGAAAAGCTATATTCTTCAATGGCAAAAGTATGTTTAGCTATTAAAATATGAAAACAATATTTTAGTTATTAATAATCTATCTTTAAAAAACAACAAAATCCCTTTAATCAACTCATTTAAATTTGAAGCTACCAAAACATGTTATTTTCCTTTATCTTGTTTCATTTCTCTTCCCCATCCCCACAATTCCTCACGGCCTAAGCACAATGTATTTAATATTACTTGCTTCTTTTTGCCTTTTCCAAGCATCTTCTCCTTATCAACTTCCTCTTTATTCCTTTCTTTTGATCTCTGTTCTCTATTTCCCATTTCTCAATTCCAGGACAGTCTGTTCTTGCCTTCTTGAACTAGATTCTGGACATTGTTCATATGTCCATATACTTTTTTATATTTATTTCAGGTCTTTTTGCAATCTAATGCCAAAGTTTCTGGTTTTCTATTCATTCTTTTAATTATCCCTAAGTAGTTCAGGTGGTCTCTTTAATCATAAAGAAATCACCAGGAAATATAGGTTGTTTCATAGTTATAAATACCATAAAATAACCTGTATCTGAATGCTTGCCCCATCCTGGAGCTTACCTCCCTCTATTGCCACCAGCCTATCTTTATCCTACCTATCATTATTTTTAAAAGGCCAAGATTCAATTAAGTTTCTTTAAAGCTTTTAGGAATGCCCACCCTCCTGCATCATGAATTTTCCTCTCCTCTCTCCTGATGTGATTTAAGTCTTGCTACCATTTCTACTTCTATGGCCCAATATGAAGAAAGGATTCAAGAAACTCAATGTTCCCACTTCTGGACTGACTAGGGAGAGCTAATTAAGCTGAACTTTATCACAGATGCAATGTGAAAAACTGTGGTTATGACTAGCAAAAAGTAAAAGGTTTACCCTGCAATACAGGTGATCTACCAAACTCCTACAGTATTAGTATTTATCTGTATCTTAGATTAAATTAATAAACAGTTATCTACCTATTTGTCATAGTTTTTATAATAAACTGAGTCCCAACTTCTAAACTTTTTAAATAAAATTATTTTATAATTTGAAAGCTATCTTACCATGTTCTTCAAATATTACTCACCTTCTTCTAGCTTAGAAAAAGACTGTGAAAGGGACTGAACATCTTCCTTAGGAATTTTAAAAGCCAAAATTGAAGAAAAACTGAAAACACAGATAAGATAAAATATAGGAAAAATTTTAAATTGTTACTACTGTGTTTTAAAGTTAAAAATGTTTAAAGTTCAAAATTAAATGCCAATAACTTATTCTGATACTTATTTAAAAATTAATTGTTTGAAATCTTGACATTTTCCATGCATAATAACTCTTTTCACTACTAAATAAGAACTTTAAAAAGTTTAAATATCCCTGGCTGGTTTGGCTCAGTGGTTAGCACGTCGGCCCGTGGACCAGAGAGGCCCGGGTTCAGTTCCCGCTAAGGGCACGTATCTTGGTTGCAGTTTGTCCCCGGCCGTGTGGGTGGCAACTACTCGAGGTGTCTCTCTCACATTGATGTTTTTCTCTCTCTTTCTCTCTCTCTCCCACTCTATTTGAGGATGAATGCAAAAAAAAAAAAAAACACCAAAAATCAAAAGTTTAAATGGTATCATATATTGAAAGATCTAACACTAAATTAGATATAAAACTCCAGTCATTCAACTACATTAATCCCATATTGGTAACAATACAGACTCCCCTCCTCCCAAATCCTTAACACAGTAACAAATTTTTTTGATTATAACTCTACAAAACAATATAATTAAAATTTTAAAATCTTTACCTTTCTTGGCGGCTTGCATTTGGGAAAATATATTGAATTTCTCTTTGAAGGCGGTCTATTTCTAAGTTTTCTATCCAGTCCTTTAATTTAATTTCCAAATAGTAGCCTTTTCCAAATTTACTCTTTAGATGCTGGACTGTCCCAATACATCTGCAGTAATTTTTAAAAGAAAGCTCATTTATAAAGTGACTTGACAGTTTAAAAAAATGACTTCTCAGCTAAAAGTGATTTAAATAAAATGTATGAGAGAATACTTTTAAATTTATAGAAAAGTAGCAAATAAAATACAGAGTCTCTATACACTCCTCACCCAGTTTGTGTCCCTAATATTATCATCTTACATTACCATGGCACATATGTCAAAATTAGCACTGGTACATTACTATTAATGAACTTTATCTGATTTTATTTGGATTTCACCAGTTTTTCCACTAGTGTCCTTTTTTCTGTTCCCGATCTATCCAGGATGCCACACTGCATGTGGTTGTCAGGGCTCCTTAGTCTCCACTGGTCTGTGATAGTTTCTTACTCTTTCCTTCTTTTTCATGACTTTTGAGAGTTTTAGTGGAATGTACCTCAATTTGGAGTAGTCTGATATTTTTCTAATGATTAGACTGGGGCTATGGGTTTTGGGAGAAACCACAGAGCTGAAGTACCTTTCTCATCACATCATATCGGGCAGTAGATGATATCCACATGACACTGTTTGATTCAAGTAGTAGTATTTGTCAGGTTTCTCCACTGTAAAGTTACCATCTTCCCCTTTCCATACTTTAGAAGAAACTGGCTAAAACCAGACCACACTTGGGAGCTAAGGGATTAAGCTTCCCCTCCTAGAGGAGGTAGTTGTCTACATATTTATCTGAAATCTTCTGTAAGGAAGATTTGCCTCTTCTCCCACATTTGTTTTATTTATTCAATCATTTATCTATATGAGTATGAATTCACGCACATTTATTTTATACTTCGGGCTATAATACAATACATTGCCTAGCAATTTTTAAAAATAACAGACATTACACCTGAAAATAACATTCCAAACTGTTGAATAATTAAGCCAATTCCAAATGCAAAGTAGTTAGCCATAATTGGGGGGAAAAATTACAGACTTCCAAGTAATTCTATAGAAAGCAAACTGATTCAAAAACTCAAACAAGGAAAATGTTTTAACATTTAAATGAATATGCATTTTTAAATGATGACATTTAAAACCCACCACCCATCCCCCAAATGGTGGTTCAGACACCTACCTTAACTGCCCAGATATCATGATAGCCACGCGGTCACAGACAGCCTCTGCCTCCTCCATATAATGAGTAGTCAGAATAGCAGCCCGCTTCTTGTTTTTAAATGCAGTTCGAATTGCTCGCCTACAAAACATAAAATACAAAAAAAGAGGAAAGTATCTAAATGTTAATGAAAATATATGTGTTTTTAAAAAATCCAACTATCTGGTTAATTAGAGTAATTAAAATACCAAATTTCAACTGCTGTAGTTATATTCTGCCCTTATTTTTAAAAGTTTGTCAAATACACAGAAATTTCATATCATGTTTCCATGCTTTAAAAAAAATGAATTATGCCAGGCCAGTGTGGCTCGGTGGTTGAGCATCCACCCATGCACCAAGAGGTCATGGGTTCGATTTCCAGTCAGGACACATGCCCAGGTTGTGGGCCCGATCCCCAACAGGAGGCGGCCAATCGATGTTCTCTCTCATTGATGTTGATGTTTCTATCTCTCTCTCCCTCTCCCTTCCTCTCTCTTTAATATCAATAAAGAAAAAAATGAATTATGATTTCACTCACATGTGGGATCTAATGAACAAAATGAACTTACAAGCAAACAGAGACAGACTCATAGAGAACATGCTGACAGCTGTGACTGGGGTGATGCCAGGGGGTGGGGGTGGAGGAATTGAGCCAAAAAAAAAAAAAAAAAGGAGGGTATAGGGAGGATAAATGGTGATGGACGGAGACTTGACGGGGTGGTGAACACACAATACAGTGTACAGATGATGTGTTGTAGAATTGTGCACCTGAAAGCTGTATAATTTTGTTAACCAGTGTCACTCCAATCAATTCAATTAAAAAATTAAAAATTAAATTTACCATCTTAAAAAAATTTTAAATGAATTATAAAATTTGATGTCTTTTCATGTTATAACAAAAATAGCCACAGAATCATAGGAAAACCTTAATTTGCATCTAAAACAAACCTTACATTTTACAGACATGTAAACCTAGGCTCAAACAGTTGGTCAACTAATTAGCACTGTGAATTCCTAGAAAGAGTTCCAACATAAATTCAAAACAATATTATTATGTGAAAGAACTATAATCTGTATGTTAAATGACTAGGAAAGAAACCTTTTAAAAACTATTCAGACAGCAGTACTCTTTAATAATTACCTACATACTCAGTTTTGTTCTGAAATATATAAAATATGAATCCTTCATAAAAAAATATGATAAAGTTTAGAAAGTTTAAGGGATTCTCTAGAAATCAAAATATTTTAATTACTATTTTATTTTTTTGTGTAGAATTTAAAATCAATATGCATATTTAACTAATATAAAACCATTAGTTACAATAAAATAAACTATTCTTTTATTCTAAAGTGTGATACAATATAATGTGTCTGGAGCACCTTTCCTGTTATACTCACCACATGTGCTGTTTGGCCTTAGGATCCATACCTGTAGATGGTTCATCTAGCAAAGTAATCTGAGGGTTCCCCAGCATACTCAGAGCAAAACACAACTAGATGGAAAAAAAATAGGGGCGGCCTCAAAATAAGGAATTTTATCATGATAGTATCAGGCACTAAACTATCAATAAAACATACATATATTTGTTGTTTAATAAAAGTACCTTTCGCTTGATTCCTGCAGGTAGTTTCTTTATAGTTTTCTGAAGATGTTCTTTCAAATCAAGTGCATTTGTTATTCTGCAAAATAGATAATACACTGTTTGTGATCACTGACATTCTTTTTTCTAGAACAAGCAGTTTCCTAAAATTAGACCTCCGATTTACCCGAGGTTATTTTTCCATTGATTTTTATATAGAGTGGAAGGGAGGGAGGAAGAAAGTGAGGGAGAGAGAAACCTCGATGTGGGAGAAACACATCAATTGGTTGCCTCCCGCATGACCCCAACCAGGGACAGGGATCAAACCTGCAACCCAGGTACGTGCCCTTGACTCAAATTGAACCCGAGAGCCTTCGGTCCACAGACTGATATTCTAACCCCTAGGCGAAACTAGCCAGGGCCAATTTACATCATTTTAAACAAATTAATATATTGATTAAACGGTTCACTTTAAATTAAAATAAGTTTCATGACAATTATAGGTAATTCATTCTGTAATTAGAAATAGAAAAATTGCCTTTTTATTTTATAGCTATCATAATTCGGTAAATAATATAGAAAAATGACCATTTTCTATGAAAATTATACACGAAAATGTCTGTTATGAAATATTTAAAATGTGAAACATAAATTTTTCTCCAGGTAACAAAAAGATTCTAAATTTTACCGATTTGTGACTTCCTTTATGTCACTTGGACTCATTCCCTTCACAGCTCCATAAATTTCAAAATGTTCCTGCAATGTAATATCTGGCCACAGTGGGTTTATCTGAGGACAGTATCCCATACACTTAATGGAATCATCATCCTCAGTTGGATCTGAAGAATAATCTCCTAGAAATACCTACAGAAATAAAAACCAATTTTAAATAACTATTTTTGCATAATTTACATGATGAAGGAAGTGGCAAGTGAATTAATTCAAATTCCTTACTAGAGGTTGGGTAAGATTTTTACTCCTTTAGATGAAGAAAGGGCATGCATAGCTAAATCAGAGTTCAGTCACATGGCCGGAAAGGGTGATCAGGAATGCAGCAATGATTGGGAAAGCAATCCTCAATCTTAACTAGAATGACTAGGGGCTTCACTGGAAGGTGATATTTGAGCGAGGGAGGTAAACAAATTTGGTCATTGGGATTCTATGGGGTAAGGAAAGGCCAACATAAAAATAACTAAGGCAAAAACCCAAAGAAAAGAGTGTGCCTGGCATTTTCCAGGAAAGCAACAAGCCAGTGTGGTTGGTGTGAAGTACGCAAGGGGGAGAGGAGAAGATAGGATCAGAGCAGTTTTGTGAAGTTTTCACAAAGCAGTGAATGATATTCTTATAATCAAAGACTAACTGATGATAGTATCAAGACTAGCTCCCATATCTCCTAAAGTTAATAGTATTGTTTTCCATTAAGTTGGTGGACTAATCACCAATAATTATAAAAGCCGAAATACTATATATGTATGTGTGTCTGCATGTATGTTACAAAATTTTTACTATGTATATTATTTGCATAGATAACCAAAAAGATCACAATTTTTATACTAAAAATTTAATATGAAAAACATAATATTTAAGCATTGTAATACAAATTTGTCACTAAAAAACTTATTTTAACGAAAAATACAACTCATAGTCAACATATCCCATGCCCTTATATATCATACCTGGCCTGAAGTTGGTTCAATATCACCAACCAGAATATTAATAACTGTGCTTTTGCCTGCACCATTAGGGCCCAACAGTCCCAAGATCTCTCCTAAAGGAATTGGAAAAAAAAATCATCATATACAAATCAAATTTAAAATGGAAATTACTCTTTTGAAAACGTTAAGAAAAAATAATTATAATAATTAAATACCAGCCTTTTTTCACACAGAAAGAGATGTATTTAGTTGCCACTTTCTTTACTTTTCTTGTAAGAAAATCTTTCTTGTCATCATATTCTTTATGTAAATTGCTGACCATAATGGCTGGTTTCTAACAAGGGAAACAAGATTTTAAAAGAGAATTATAAATCAGAAACCTATCGTGAAATAACAGGCTGCACATAACTCATGTCCATTTCATAAGAACTATATTTGCAAGTAAAAGGTATTGTATAAATAAATATCCGTTTGTCACTGAAATGACGACTTATTCAAAAGTAAGTGCACAATCACAGTGGCGACCGGAGCAGACGTGGGATAGTTGCGGGTCCCCAGCAGAGGAGACGGAGGCAGTCCAAGGGCCTGGGGAAATTTTTGGAGTCATGAGGGATAGAGCATTTATGTCAATACTATTTTAACATGTTTCAAATAAATCAGATGTTCTTAGTGCAACTGAGTCTTGGTAAGCAGACATGGGGATCCCAAGGGAGAAGTATAAAGAAGGCCCAACAGCCCAACAAGCTTTGACTAATAAAGCTTTGACTGAATCTATACTTCCCAAACCAGGTCAGAAACCATCCAAAAGTAATGTCAATAGCAATCCAGGTAGTAGAACTCCAACTGTAGACTTTAATGGGCTTGCTATGGAAAGGGGAGAGACTGCCATCTACAGGCCATTAGATCCAAAGCCTTTCCCAAATTCTAGAGCTAACTGCAACTTTCAGCACATGCACAATCGGAGGACTTCTCAGAATTCATGATATGTTTATATACATTATAAATCTTCTAGAAATGTATATAATGTACAGCATTTCCCATACTCATTGGGCCATAGATCCTGTTATGTTAATGTGGATACAGAACAAAATTTAGGAAATGCTGGCTTACATGATTTGCCCAAGATCTTAACAACTAGTTAAAAGATGGTTAAGTTCATTCAGTTTGGCCAGGAATGTCAGTGAAGAGTCTTTGAAATATATAAGCCATGGGATGATAACTGCGTTTAAGAATATCCTGGAAAATATTAAGTCTAGACTTTTAGTAGATGTGACTTTGAACTGCCAGTAGAATTGCAATTATATTTGAAGTTACTCTGATTGGCTAAATCATTTAAAAAATTATTTCAAATGACCCAAGTAGTATTCTTATTGTTTTCAATTGGCTCAATTAATCAAATAGTGATTTAAAATTACATCTGTACCTGCAATACTAGTCTCTTTGAAGAGAATGACTGTTATTTGAAAAAAAGAGTGGAATCTGTTTCCTTTAGTTTTATAGGTTTAGGAAATGTCGAATCAAGGAAAGGTTGAAAGTTTTCTTATTGCAGAATTTCTCAGAGCTTTTACTTTTTGATTTTTGTGTATATTTTATCATTTGATTTTTTTGTATTACTTTTGTATATTTCAAATTTTTTTAAATTTAAAATTAATATAAACATCATGCCATCCATGTATTTCAGCACCCAATCTGCCCTTACCAGTTTCATGTATATCCTTTCAGGATATTCTCTGTATATATGTGTTTACTTTAAGAAAGTATCCTTCTGTATCGATAATCTAAACCGTTGTGTGTGTGTGTGTGTGTGTGTGTGTGTGTGTTTAACATACCTTAAGATCATTCAAAAAAAAAAAAGTAAGTGGACAAAAATATTTTTTCAAAGACTTTTTTTCAGATTGACTCATATAAAAAGAAAATATTTTTCAGATTAATTCCTATGCATGGGGAACTGATCACTGCATATTTAATATGACTTAGCAATAAAGACTAAATTACCTCTTCACAACACTGGCAACTCATCAGCTCTCTGACCTTTAGTCTTTCAGCTTTGACATCTTCATCTTCATCCTCATTATTTGGTGGTTCTGGAAACTTCCTGTTTTTGGACTTTGTTGAAAGGTTCCTAAATATATCAAGATAATAGATTTTCAAATAATTAAAATAGTTAAGAAATTCAAGCACTACATAGAGAAAAGAATGAAAAAATATACCAGTGTGAGATCTGTGGTTATCTCTGAAAGATGGAATTAAAGAGCTATTTTTCATTCACTGATATTTAGATGATGTTATCTAAATTCATTCATTTATCAATATTATTTGTGACCAGTATGTGTCAGGCACTACTTCACACAAACATAAAAAGATAAAACGACAACAAAGAAAACAGGCCCTTCATTCAAACAATTTACAGTCTGGGTGTAAATGAGACTGCCCTGAATATATGCAGAGGGCTGACTGAACCCACAGAAACACCACAAAGGCAGGCAGAGGAAGAAGTGCTTCCAAAAGAAAATCTGACTTTAAGTAGTAATAAGGTAAAAAGTAAAATAGGAGTTGACATATGGAAAACAATGGAACAAGAGGAAAGTGTGAGAAGGAAGGCATTCACATGAAAGGCTGCAGATTAGTTAAATAACTTGAGCATACTTGACAAGACAAAGAGTAAGTCACTAGTTACTCACTGAAAATAGTACCAAGAGAGAGGTAAGGGAAGAAACATATGAATCATCAGGGGAATTCAAATGAAATCCACAATGAGACACCACTTCATACCCACTAGAATGACTAAAATAAAAAAGATAAACAGTAACAAATATAGGCAAGAATGTAGAGGAAACAGAACCCTCATGCATCCGACTGGGATATACAGTGGTCTCCCCTTTTAGGCAGTTTTGCTTTCTGTAATTTCAATTACCTATGGTCAACCACAGTCCAAAAATATTAAATGGAAAATTCCATAAATAAACATTCATAAGTTTTAAATTTCATGTTGTTCTGAGTAGCATGATGAAATCTCCCACTACCCCACTCTGTCCCACTGTGGATGTGAACCATCCCTTTGTTATCAAATCCCTCTAGGTTATCAAATCAACTATTTCAGTGTCACAGTGTTTATGTTCAAATAACCCTCATTTTACTTAGTAATGGTCCCCAAACCACAAAAGTAGCAATGCCGGCAATTCAGATATGCCAAAGAGAAGCTGTAAAGTGCTTCCTTTAAGTGAAAAAGTGTGTATACACAGGAAAAAACACACAGTATACATAGGGTTTGGCATTATCCATGATTTCAGGCACCCATTGGGGATCTTGGAGTGTATCCCTCACAGATAAGGGGAGACTAACGTAAGATGGTGCAACCACTTTAGAAAACAACAGTTGTCAGTTCTTCAAAAGGTTAAACGTACAGTTACCATGTGACTGTATCAATTCCATTGCTAGGTATCCACCCAAGAGAAATGAATATATATGTCCACACAAATACTTGCACACAAATGTTCATAGTAGCATTATTCGTAATAGCCAAAAAGTGGAAACAACTCAATGTCCATCAACTGATGATAGAGAAAGTGTGGTATAATCATACAATATTACTCGGCACACAAAAAAGGAATGAAGTACTGCTATATGCTATAACATGGATGCACCTTCAAAACATTATGCTAAGTAAAGGAAGCCAGATTTAAAAAAAAAAGACTACATATTGTATAATTTCATTTATATGAATGTTCAAAATTGGCAAATCTATAATTTGGTGACAGAAAGCAGATTAGGCCCTGGCCAGTGTGGCTTGGTTGGGCATAGTGCCATTGCACCAGGAAGTTGCTGGTTTGATTTCCAGTCAAGGGCAAATGCTTGGGTTACAGGCTTGATTCTCAGTAGCCCCGGTAGGGGGCATGCAGGAGGCAGCTGAGTGTTAAATTCTCACATAGATGTTTCTCTCTCTCTCTCCCTTTCCCTTCCTCTCTTTCTAAAAATCAATTAAGTGACTACAAATGAGTACAGGGTTTCTTTAGGGGTGATAAAATGATCTAAAATAAGATTATGGAATAGTTGTACAACTCTGTAAATATGCTGAAAAACATAAAACTTAAAAAAAAAATTAACTGACCTGAAAAAGGGATCCTTCCTTATTGATCTTCCTCCATATTTTTTCTCATAGTACTGTAAGAGGAAAATCCATAGTACACACTGCAGGTAAGGCTAAAAGAAGAACACAGAACAGCTCATGACTGAATCTCTTTTTTCTCTATCAGCAGAATAAACACCACATACATCAGTTTCCTTACCAACACCAAAAAATTAAACCACAATTTTTTTGCATATCATATCAGTTAAGAATAAATTTTATTGTAAACCAAGGTAGATTTTTAGTAAGATAATCCTTCACATATTTTTCTATCTCATAAATTTCATTTCTCTCTCTGTAAAATTCATTGGTTGTCAGCTTCATAAAAGACAATCAAAGAAAAAAAGCTTTGTTTTTGCTTCTAAGGAAGCCAGAATCATAATTAAGTAGAATGATTATCATGAAAAAGCCAAGAATATTAAAATGTTTATATTCAGAGAATGAAAGGTATTACCATCACAATGCACATTAACTAGTATTAACTAACACACTTGACTTTTTATGCGCTTTTATTTTTATGCAACAGGATACAACTAAAGACTTAAAATCATTCAACCAAACTATTTCTTCTTCTTCTTTTTTTAATCCTCATCCAAGGATACATTTTTAGAGAGGAAAGGGAGAAAGGGAGAGGAAGGGAGGCGGAGAGACAAGGAGAGTGAGAGGAAGAGAGAAAGAGAGAAGAAACATTGATGTGAAAGAGAAATATCAGTTGGTTGTCTCATGTGCACACCCCAACCTGAGATCGAACCTGAAACCTAGGTATGTGCCTGACTGGTAATCAAACCCACAACCTTTTGGTGTACAGGCTGAAGTTCCACCCAACTGAACAACCCAGCCATGGCACAACCAAACTATTCTTAAGGTAACATGCTAACATAGAAACTTTTTGTTATTCCTTACCGATATAACAGCCACCAAAAGCCTATCCCATGGATCATAGGCATCCTCATTTCTTCGAATATTCTTCCAAGAAACCTAAGACAAAAATTATTGAAAATTTATACGTATGCTGCTGTGAAATTGGGACATGACATTTGATCTTTGACCCTGGTTCCTGGTACACAGCTTCTAAAATCCTTGGAATTTCCACCCTGGCCGGTTTGGCTCAGCGGTTAGAGCATTGGCCCGCAGACCAAAGAGTCTCGGGTTCGATTCTGGTCAAGGGTACACACCTGGGTTGCAGTTCGTTTCTGGCCCTGGTTGGGGTCGTGCGGGAAGCAACCTATCAATGTGTCTCTCTCACATTGATGTTTCTCTCTCACTCCCTCCCTCCCCCCCCCTCCACTCTATCTGAAGATAAATGGAAAAATATCCTTGGGGGAGGATTTAAAAAATAAAATAAAATAAAATCCTTGGAATTTCCTAAGTGTCAGAGGTGACAAGAGTTATCTTTTGCTATTTAAAACATGCCCCTTTCAACCAAGACCCAGATGACTATTGTAGGATGAGGCCTAGCTGCCAGCCAAATAAATGATTAGAAGGGAGGGCAAAGGAGTTTAGAATGGAGATTAAGTCATTATGCCATTAGTAATGGAACCTTCATAAAAACTCTAAACACAGGGTTCGAAGAGCTTTCCGGTTAATGGATCCATCCACGTGCTAGGGAATGGCATACTCCAAACTCCACAGGCACAGAAGCTCCTGCATTTGGTACCCTTCCGGGACCTTGCCCTATATATCTCTTACCCTTGTGTGCATTTATATATCTGCTATAATAAACTGATAGTAGGAAATAGTGTTTCCCTGAGTTCTGTAAGCCATAATAGCAAATTATTGAACCTAAGAAGGGGTCATAGAAAGCTTGGGTTTGTAGCCAAGTCAGACAGAAGGATCAGTAATAAGGGCCCTACTACTTGTAACGGGCATCTAAAGCAGCGGGGGGGAGGGGGGGCAGTCTTATGGGACTGAGCCCTTAAAACTGTGGGGTCTATGCTAACTGCAGGCAATTAATATAGGTATTGCCTTACATGAGGAAAAAACCCCACACATTTCATGTCAGAAGTGTTGTAACAGTTTTATTTTGGCTACAATGTGTAGAAATATTTGGATTAAAATGTAACAAAATGCATTTTGTTCAGTACACATATATTCTGTATAAACAAGTTGGCTACTACTATTAATAGCTATTATTTGCACTTAGATTAAAATTTTCTCCATTCCAAAATATGGGGGAGATAATATAAACAATTAAACTGAAACAAAGGGAGGGCGGGGTTAAAAGGTTAGTGAGTAGAATTAATCAGCAATCATCCTAAGTCAATAATTACCACTTATTTTTTTTCATCACATGGAAATTATTTTCAGTTATCCAAGCTTAATAAAACTAATCCGTGTTTTTTTTCTTTGAAAAAAATCTCCACACTTTATTTTCTCTTATCCCTTTATAGGACAGTACATTATTTAATCCTTGAAAAACTCCCCCAAATACTAACTGAAGTCAGATCTTACTTATAATTTATGTACATATACCATTTGGAGCACCAAAGAATATGTAATGGACATAGTCCTTCTCCTTTGAGATGTTAAGGTTTAAAAACATACTTAAAAAAGATTCCACAGTGATTTTAAACTGCTTCAAAAATATTTAAATCAAGTAGTAGCAACTAACATGATGGGTTTTTTCACTAGTTTCAGTACGAGAACTAAGATCTCAAAGATTAGGTACTATTTATGCTTTTTAAATATTAAAACACCTAACAGACCTACCTTTATGAAACAAATCAGACAACCTAGAAGTGGATAGACTGGAATGACTATGCAAAAGGTATAATGGAGAACAGCTGTAACTGTATGTCCAATAAAAACAGACCTACCTTTATGAAACAAATCAGACAACCTAGAAGTGGATAGACTGGAATGACTATGCAAAAGGTATAATGGAGAACAGCTGTAACTGTATGTCCAATAAAAAAAGTGATTTCGGTGACTGCAATGCAAGCCAACGCTGTCTAAAGGAAAAAAAAAAAAGTGTTAGGACTTACACAGGCAATATAATTCCTAATGGCCATTTTGCAAGCCTCCCTACCCCCCAGGAGAACAAAGACCAAACTTCCTGCCACAGGAGAAATGGCCAGATAAGAAATGCAACTGGACACCAGGAACCAAAGAAGCACCTAACTGCACTTCCACATTCCTGTAGATCCAACCCCCTGCCCAAACCCACCAACCAAGACCCCAGAACCCACTGACTGACAAAAGCTTCCTGCCAGTGGACGCATATAAGGACGAAACTCCAGCTCCTAGGGGCTGCCATCATTGACCCGATACCCCATGGCTTGGTGATGTGTAGCCCTTCCCTTTGGATATCCCCCTTCCCCTATCCCCTTTTCTTTAAATAAAACCAATTTTTCTATATTCAACATTTGAGATTGCTATTTAGCATGCCCGCACACCTCAAACCACTGACTTTCACCTTTCAATAAGAAAACAAATGAGAAAATGTACAGACATTTCATACTCAACATTAACTATGTTTTCAATCTTCTAGTAAAACATGGAACCACAGAAGATACTTAGTCAGGAAGCACCAGTACACTGTACCAGCTGCTTTCAGCTGGCATCCTTGCCATGCAGTTGTTAGATGCTTTCAGTATCATCCCTTCGTGGAGTGGATGATGCAGAAGGCAAACATACAGACTATAGGATGCTGCCAGCTATCTATCAAAGTTCAGTACTTAGAAAAGACACAGTAACATTTTTTAGTGTTCATGATTCTCTTTTTTCTAGTATAAACATGAAAGAGTTTCAAATAAGCTGCTACGAAAAGTTGAAATTAAATAATATAAAGTGTGACTTACCACAGAATAGATAAATGACCAAACTTCTTTCGTATTGAAAATTTTCTTAAAAGTGAAAGAAGTAATATAGGTAAACAGAATAACTGATGGAACATAACCAATAAGACAAAAAACCTGTAAAACAAAAATATGTAATTTTATATAAAAATATAAATAACTAGCAATACACAGATATAAAATACCAGTAATATTAAAATATTAAGGAATAATTATTCTTCAAATTTTATTACTCAACAGATCACTCTAATAAATAAAATGGTGGTTACTTGAGGAGTTACCATGCACTGCTCCTAAATCAATAAAACGCATGCTTTTAACTAATTAACACAATCCTGAATAATTAATTTAAACTGAACAGTTTTCTTTGCCAAGTAAAATGCTATCTCTTACCATTTTATTTAAAAAACAAAACAAAAACAGCTGGTTAAAACTTTTTCTCAATGAACTATTAGCTATCATTTTAATAAATAGCACTCAATGCATTTTGTACATTTTTAAGAAAAACCTTTATTAATGTATAAGGCAGAAATTAAATTATAACTTTTTCTCAATCAACTATTAGCTACCATTTTAATATACAGGACTTAATGTATTTTTTTTTTTAATCCTCACTAAGGATATTTTTCCATTGAGTTTTTTTAGATAGGGTGTGAGTTAGGGAGGGAGAGAGAGAGAGAAACATCAATACAAAAGAGACACACTGATTGGTTGCCTCCTTCATGACCCGGACTGGGGTCGGGGATCAAACCCACAACTGAGGTACATGCGCTTGACTGGGAATCAAACTCACAACTCTTTGGTCCACGAGCCAATACTCTAACTGCTGAGCCAAACTGGCCAGGGCGGACTTAATGCATTTTGTAAATTTTTAAGGAAAACATTTATTAATTTATAGGGCAGAAATTAATATGTAAGATCAGTATGATCTCTGGCAAAACAGAGTTAACTTTCAGCAACTCTGACATGAATGCAAATCATACTCTTCCTTAGTATTTTAAATCAAATTTTAAATTATGAAATAAAAGAGCTTTCTTGTGAAATTATTTTCCGTCATAGAGATAAACAATCCTTTCTTAAAATGTCTTCCTTAAGTATTCCTAATTACACACAAGTAGGTGGTTTACAAAGAAGACTGCTTCAGTTTCAAGGAATTATTATTATTATTTATTTTTTATCCTCACCCAAGGACATTTTTGCATTTATCTTCAGATAGAGCGGGAGGGAGAGAGGGAGAGAAACATCGATGGGAGAGAGACACATCAACTGATTGCTACCCACACGACCCCAACCAGGGCCGGGGTCAAACTGCAACCGAGGTACGTGCCCTTAGCGGGAACCAAACCTGGACTCTCCAGTCCTTGGGTCGACGCTCTAACCGTTGAGTCAAACCGGCCAGGGCTCAAGGAATTATTTTATAATGGTAGTAAGTTATTGCTTTTAAAAATTGCTTATAGTAATATAAATTGCATTTATTACAGGTATCATATGCAATAATTAAATAGAAACTGGTTCTATTTCTATAAAAAAATTAATATCCAAATCACTCAACCAGCCAATTGTTATGTTTGGAAATACTTTCTTATTTTATTTTTTTAAATACGTTTTTATTGATATTTTAGAGAGAGAGAGGAAGGGAGAGATGAGAGAGAAACACTGATTGGCTGCCTCTGGCATGCCCCCTACTAAGGATTGAGCCCACAACCTGGGCATGTGCCCTGACTGGGAATCGAACAGGCGACCTCTTGGTCCATGGGTCGACGCTCTACCACTGAACCACACTGGCTGCACAAGACTTCAATTTTTAAAGTAGCATTTTATTTATAAATAGAATGAGTACAACTGATGTTAACTTACCACAGAAAGGAACTGTACAGGATAAAAATATAATCCATAATGAAATGCAAATAAACTTGCTAGCATCAAAATAAGAACAACAAAAAAAAGGGGGATATCAACAATAGCTTGTCCAATCCAATATGCAGATGGCAAAAGACCTGAAAGTTTAAGTTGAGTATAAGCTTTGATCTAAAAAGAAAGAAAGGAAAAAAATTTTATTACAATTTCAAACGTGTTGCAAACAAGCAAAAAACTCTAGCAAATTGTTGTAGAACTCTTAATTTTACATCAACAAAACAATAAAAGTTTATATTCAAGGTCTATAGGTAATAAAAACCCTCCTTACAGCTAAATATAAATTCCAGTGAGCCTTTAATTTAGATGATTATTTCTGAGATGTAACAATTTCAATAAAATTTTCAGAATCAGATTACAGTAGTGCTACTAAAAAACACAAAACTAAATCAAAGGTCATCGGAGTTATAGCTGTACGATAGTGATTCTGTATCACAGTATTCAAAACACGATTGCTTGTGAAAATATGTGTGTTTTAAACAAGAAAAAGGACTCTCACTTTTAAAAACTGACCTTTCACGAAAACACTAATAAACTGCCAAGTACCCTCTGGGTTTACATAGGGCTTTCAGCTTAAGTGTGAAACTTTGTACAGATAATGCATTTAAAAACCTTTTTATATACCCTTGTGTGGTACATAAATGTAAGCTGTTGCTACCACAAGTAAATGGTATTTTCATTAGTACTAAGAGTAACTTAAATGATGATCATTTTTCGCCCTGGCCAGTTTGGCTCAGTGCGTACCTCGGTTGCGGTTTGTCCCCGACCCCTGGGTCATGTGGGTGGCAGCCAGTCCATGTGTCTCTCTCACATCGATGTTTCTTTCTCTTTCTCCCTCCCCCTCTCCCTCCCACTCTATCTGAAGATAAATGCAAAAATGTCCTCGAGTGAGGGGGAAAAAAAAAGATGATCATTTTTCTAAGTCTCTAATGCTCTCATTACTTAATTTGCAATTTTTTATTTTTTATTTTTATCCTCACTCGAGGACACTTTTACATTTATCTTCAGATAGAGTGGGAGGGAGAGAGGGAGGAAGAGAGAGAGAGAAACATCGATGTGAGAGAGACACATGGACTGGCTGCCACCCACACAACCCCAACCGGGGCCGGGGACGAACCACAACGGAGGTACGCGCCCTTAGTGGGAACGGAACCCGGGTCTCTCTGGTCCGCAGGCTGACTGATGCTCTAACCGCTGAGCCAAACTGGCCAGGGCCTTAATTTGAAATTTTAAAAATCTTTTGTAAATCCAAATTCCTAACAATTTTATTCAGTTTATTTCTGTCATCTATAAAAACATCACTCCTAATAATTAGAAGTATTATATAAAAAAACTAGCCTTAGAGTGGGGAGGTAAGGGAAGCGTGGAATATAGAGTTTAGTTAAAAAGAAGAGGAGAAATGATTTAAAAATTTTTAAAAAAGGACAACTTTTGTGTTCAATGAATTATAAGAACCAAAATATAAATTCCAATATAAGTATAAAAACATAAACCAAGTCAAATACAATTACTTTCAATAATCCAATTGAATGCTTTTGTCATCCATACATTTCTGGTAGGAATGTCAAACAGTATACCCAGTCCGGGAAACATTCTGACAAGTTTTTATAAAACTAAACTTTCAATCACCACACAACACAGCATTGTACTCTTGGGCATTTATCCCAGAGACATGGAAACTTATGTTCACACAAAAACCTGTATGCAAATGTTCACAGCAGTTTAATTCATAACAGTCAAAAACTGGCGACAACCCAGATCCACATCATGAAATACTACTGAGCAACAGAAAGAAGGAAGTACTAAGACATGCAGTTTAGATAAATCCCCAAGAAATTAATTATTCTGAGTGAGAAAAGCCAATCCCAAAAGAAAATACATTGTGATTCCATTTAATCATTCTGGAAACATCAAAATTATAGAAATGGAGAACAAATTAGTGGTTGACAGAGGTCAGGGAGGGGGCAGGGTTGGCATGTAGCTTGAAAAGGGTAACAGAAGGGATCTTTGTGGTGACAGTACTGTTCTGCCTCTTGATGTCAATATCCTGGTTTTGTATCATACTAGTTTTGCAAGATGTTTTTATTGGGGCAAATTGGATAAGGGTACACAGGATCACACTGTATTATTTTTTACAACCTAATATATATCTACAATTACCTCCAAATGATAATTTGAATTAAAAACCATTTAAGTAGAAACAAAGAACAGAAAAATGCAACTGTCTAATAAGTTATATCTTTGAATGGTAAAGATTATGGATAATTTCTATAAATATAACAGAACTGAATATATTTTTTAAATGTCTCCCCTCTTACATGAGGTTTAACCTCATTATTAATCACACTGTATAAATTAATTTAGACAAATTTGCTTCCACTGAACTAAGAACAGACACGAAGAGAATAAGTCTTGATTAGAGGAGTAAGAAAGAGACAGCCCCAGTAGAGTGGAAGAGTGGAAGGCTTTGAACTGGCAAAAACTGTGTAAGATCACCTGCCATCTGCCTGGATGGAGGATATTAAAAAGAGAGAGGAACAGAGAAGGTGAAAGAATACTAAAAAAAAAAACCTCTGTGCACATAGTAATTTTTCCTAGGCCCTGGAAATAACAATCATTTTCAATCTTTTTTTTTTTTTTCCACTTAACATCAAATTAAGTTCCTTATACAATCAATACACTCCATTAAAAGTTAAAGGGGAGTATATCAATTAAGAATATAAGGATCATAGTCAGTTCTCAGATCCACTATTTAAACAAGATGAATTAACCTGGACACAATATATGAAGAATACCATCCTCCATTTCCTGACCTATAAAGTGGGTAACATAAAATTTACCTCACGATGTTCTAAGGATTAAAGGATGTAACTTTTAAAGAAGATGGCAAGGATTTGAGTGATAAATGATAGTTATTACTATAGGGTGGGGCAAATGTAGGTTTACAGTTGTTTGTATAGGAAACAATAATTAATAAATAATACAAGAATAAACTGTGTTTTGCATAGTCACAACCCTGTACTACTATTAGAAATTATAATAAATGTGTTTATACTCCATTTGCTTACTCCTGAAATAATTATATATAAGTCTTGCACTCATGCAAAACAGGTTAATTTTAATGAGATTTCTTATTAGCAAACTATACCTGTAATTTTTTAACTGAGTAATTTACCTTATGATTCTCTGCATTTTCCATGGCAAAGTAAGGTGGCATTGCAGTAACAATGATTCCAAGTAAAGCTGCTTGAAAATACAGCTCAATTTTAAAAACGATGTCTGTAATTTCCTGAAAAACAACCACAGAATAAGAAATGGAACTGAGAATCACTTGATATCATCTTAGTACTTTCTAAAAGACTATCAAAACCTCTGAAGAAACACATTAGGATAACCATCCTAGGCATAGTCTATAGGAAAGAACAGAGGGCAGAGTTAACAGGCAGTGAGCTACAGTACCAACTTTGCCACTTACTAAATAGCTATAAGATCCTGAGCAAATCACTGGACTTCCATTTTCTTATCTACAACACAGAATAATATGGCATATAAATTAAGCTTCACCATTTAATTAAAATTGCCTGAAAAGTAGTTAACATATCCACCAGTGGTCCTATGTATGCAATGAACATGACCATCTCAGAACAATCTTTGATGCCTTCATTGGGTTCCCTGGATTATAAGCCAGGTGGGATCTTGGGGCCTTACTTCTCTCCAACGGGAAAAGCTGTACCCAAGCTCAGCTTCCTATGGAAACAGAAGCTTTTTCTCTCAAGCAGGGGGAACTATAGCTCCTACAGGCCCCAAAGGTCCCTAGTTGCCCCAAGGGTCCAGGTATAGACAGCCACCTTTTCCAGGCAACCTCATAATCAGCTGTTGCCCAAATGCAAACTACCCAGAACTAAGTGTACCGTATTACTCACCACCCTCAACAAGGTTATTATGCTACCTTATTCTGTAAGAAGATATATCCATGAGACAGGGAAAATATTCTGCACTAGAACAGAACCCAACCATGTCTAGCAGACACTCTGGCCCTGGCACACCCCTCCACAGGACAATGTAGAAACAGTGCATCTTGTTGAATCTGGCCTTCTGAGTTTTTAGCAATAAAGTCAATTTCTTTAGTCATGCCATATGACATTGCAGAATTTTTCCCAAACTCTGGTACATTACAATGAAGAGAACCAACAAATATGTAAGCTAATTAGTATAAGCAGTGGAAATTAATGAGATTACAATTGGATTCAATAACACAGAAACCGATGAACTAAGAAAAAAATGTGGACCATGAATAAGACTACATCTAGCCCTAGCTGGTTTGGCTCCGCAGTTAGAGCGTCATCCCACAGCCAAAGAGTCGTGGGTTCATTTCCAGTCAAGGGCACGTACCTCAGTTGCGGTTCAATCCCTGGCCCTGGTTGGGGTCATGTGGGAGGCAACTAATCAGTGTGTCTCTCTCACATCAATGTTTCTCTGTCTCTCTCTTTCTCTCCCTCCTTCCCACTCTATCTGAAAGTCAATGGAAAAATATCCTCGGGTGAGGATTAAAAAAATAATAATAATAAAAAATAAGACTACATTAATAAATAGTGAGCTTTACAAAGGCTCATTTCTTTCCCTCCAGTTTTTAAAAATAGTATGGTTATATGTCAGCATTTGATGGAAAATGGAAGTAGGACGATCTATTATAATAGTTATGGATACATACAAATGTAGTAACATCATCAAAACATGTATGGGAATTATAAATTTTGAATTGTGGTTACTTTGTGAAGCTAAAGAAGGAAACAAGATTGGGTAGGGGGACATGGGGGATTTTAAATGTACCTTCAAAGTTTAAATTTTTTTTTTAATCCTCACCTGAGGACATTTTTCCATTTTTGTTCAGATAGAGTGGGAGGGAGAGAGAGGGAGGGAGAGAGAGAGAGAGAGAGAGAAACATCGACGTGAAAGGGACACATCGAGTGGCTGCCTACTGCACGACCCACCAGGGCCGGGGACAAACCGCAACCGAGGTATGTGCCCTTAGCGGGAACCGAACCCGGGCCTCTCTGGACCGCAGGCCGGCGCTCTAACCGCTGAGCCAAACCGGCCAGGGCAAAGTTTAAAACTTTTAAAAGTATAACAACATATTAACATTTGTAACATCTGGGTAGTAGAAAAACATGCTTATTTTCTGTAGGCTTGAAATATTTTACAATAAAAATTCAGGAGGGATGATCTACAACTTTGATGATATCAATATCACCTATGCAATGGTAACTCAGAAATATTTATTGCCTAATCAGAAATCTCTCCAGATTCACACATCCAAATGCCTCTTACATGTCCATCAGGCACAAATGCCAGAACAACTTGGTCGATTCAGAACTGAAATCAGTGTCTCTATTTCACCAAAAACAAAACAAAAATCTCTCTTCTGCCCGTATTCTCAAAATTGGTGAATGATACTACCATGCGCATTACCTAAAACTGTAAGTAATATGACTCCTTTCTTATTCTCACTTCACAAATACAACAGTGATGGAGTATGCCATATATTTCTTTAACACCTTTTTCCGTCTCTCATATTATTACTGCCACTGAATTAATGCACTCATCGTCGCCTCTCGTCTAAGCTATTTAGTAAAAGAATCTCTGATTTGATTTAATTTTCTTTCCTCCATAATTCTCCAAACAGAAATTCCTCTCCACCCTGGTGCTAGTGAACTTTTTAAAATGCAAATTTAATGTTACTTTGTTCCCATACCTATGCATAACTGTAACAAGAAGAGTACTAAATTAATCTTCCATGTGATTTCCATCCAAAGATGGCAAAAGATCATAGGCAACTAAAAAAAGTTTGGGGTATAGATACATTGTCATAAAGACAGAAAGTAGATCAGTGGTGAGTTGGAGGTGGAGGTGGGGGACATAGGGAGTGATAAACTAATAGGTCCAAGGGATTCTTGCGAGAGTGATGAAATATAAAACTGATTATGATGATGGCTGCAGAACTCTATGACTATAATGACAGTTGTACATTTTAAATGGGTGAACTAGATAATGTATGATGTATACCTCAATAAATCTGTTAAAAAAAAAACAGTATAGCAGTAGAGAATAAAACATGCTATTACAGAAACATATTTGCCCATTTATCTTTCAACATATAAAAAACAAAATATAAGGGTTGAGAGAAAAATGTTGAGCATTTTTTCAGGAGACAAGTTAATTTTCATATTTATAACCAAGAGCCCCACCTAGAAGAATAATTGTCTGGGTGACTTCTCAAGGTTCTTTCAATACCCCTATCAGCTATCTGATTTTAGATGAACAATATTCATTTTTAAATTATCTTAACACTTCTATAATTAGTATAAAAATACTTATACTTTACAAAAATATCAGTACCAACACAGAACACCTCCTTGATCCTGAAGCAAACTAATACTGGGGACATCCTCAACTCAAGTTTTAAGACTAGGAGATGTCACAAGATGAACTTCTTCACATTTTGTTATTATCATTTGGCTTTGGATACTTATTTTATATACACACTATACACACTACACACAACACACACACACACACACACATACACACACACACACACACACACACACACACCTTTTTAAGTCTGCTTACTTGAAAGAACGGGGTATTCCAGACCTGGATGTTTTCAGTCACATTTAAATGATAAAGGTAGTAGTTACTAATGATATTCATCAATACAGGTAAAGAATAAACCATAGTACTGTTGAAAACAGCTGTAAAAACATAGTCCTGCAATTTAGAAAAGAGAGACTTATTACGTACCATATATAAATATTAATGGATATACTGTTGCTATGTACCAAACTTTTCTATCCACTAAGCTAATTCTCACTAACTATACTGAAAGCTACTCAGTAAATCATAAAAATAATACTCAATGAGAAAGACAATCTGGTTTGGACTCTACAGATATTTTGATATTTCAAACAGAAATGTAACATAAAATTAAATTTCTTTAAGCTATATTGGTCATCCATCAGGGCATAAAATATAAATAAACACAGCTACTATTTCCAAAAGTAAATTCTAACTTCCACTTAATGAGGACAAATCAGCAAAGCATTAATTTCAGAGGAAGTATCTTAAACTTTTATAACTTTCAAATGGGTACTCATTTATGTACATCACTCTTACCTTTTCTGAAAGCATCACATTTAAAGCTGCACTATGGGGAGCAGCAGATACATAGTCACTGTCATTAAACATCGTCACCATTACGTTCTGGTTTGTGAGAAAGGTAATAAGATCACTGATATCTGAGTCTGGTATTAGAAAATAAGCAAATAATAAAGAATTAGTTCAAATGACAAACAGATACAGGCCTTTAATAACACTGGAAAGAGCACTCTCGTCATTAAAAAGTATTTTATCTTCATTAGCTAAAACATGGAGCCACTCAGTCTGGATTCAAGTCAATACATACACAGGCCTTTGAACAGAACCTGACACAGTAATTGTGCAAATTTTAGCTGCTGCTGCTGCTGCTGCTACAGCTATTACTTACACCGAATTCCATCTATCATACCTGAAATTTGGTTAAAAAGTGACAATAAAACCTATCTGGCAATTTTATGTAACAAGATAACCTGTGGGCTTAGAAAGGTAGAAGCCACGGTGTGAAGTTAGGTAACATCACTCCTTAGAGGATTTCTGTGTGCTCTGAACAGACAAGTTTTATAAATGCTGACTGCCTTAACTACCTTAAAATATTAAAACACAATCATCAGGTCTCCATCTACATTCTTTAAATTGCCCAGAGCCAAGGGAAAAGTTTTGACTCCCATCTAAGCTTAAAATTCATACCAATATGCCCGATGAATTAAAATATTACATTATCACCAAAGCCAGGACTCAAGGAAGGACAGATGTGACTTTGAGAAAAATGGAAACCAACCAAAGGAAAATACTATCAGTAACTAAGAAGTGTGGCAGGGTGGATCTGGCTCAGCATCAAACCTCAGTGGCAGAGAGAATAGTGATCTTGGTGATACTACACTTATTCCTAATCTTGTGTCTTAATTGCCCTCTCATCCCCAGCTTGTCAGAGTAGCTCTGCACTCTTGAGAAGAGAGCTATATTGTAAATGAAGAAACTGTATCACCTGTGATACAAAAAAAGCTTTGTAAGGAGGGTGAGATACCAACCAATATATACATACAGAAGCCAGTGATTCCTTAAGGAAACATGGCTTTATTTAGGACCAAAAACAAAGCCTAAGAAAATATGGGATTTTTGTAAGCAATTCCAGAAATACTAAAATATAACAGAAGGGGCAAAACTTTGGAAATACTAGAATTTCTGCAAATCAATTGAGAGTGAACTCAAAGCAGAAGGATTTGAGATATATGTACAATTCCCCAAATACACAACAAATGTCACAATATCAGAGTATAAAGGCTCCATGCAGTACTAGATTTTAGCAACATGAAATGTATATTAAACCTCAAAACACAAATTCTAATGAAAGAAAAAAAAATTGTAAAACATAACACTTTCTATTCAAAAGTAGTTTTCTATCACTAAACACATTTTCCCTCCAAAAGAATAAAGGTTGCATGATAAACTGAAAGTCAGATTTTAAGAGTAATTTATAATCATCTCCAACTACGATTATTATTTCAACACTGGGTAAAGCTCTTCAGTTAATACTGAATCAAAAGGAAAGATACTAGCCCTGGCCAGTGTGGCTCAGTTGGTTGGGCATTGTCACGTGCACCAAAAGCTTGCTGGTTCGATTCCCAGTCAGGGCACATGCCCAGGTTGCAGGCGTGCGGGAGGCAGCCACTCTGTGGGAGGCAGCCAATCGATGTTACACTCTCACATCAATGTTTCTCCCTCTCTCTCTAAAAATCAATGAAACATTCTTTTTTAAAAAAAAGGACAGGAGCAGATACTAGAATATAAGTGAAGTGGTGGGAAATGTTAAACCCCAAAGAGTTTATAAATATAGAAAAGGTTGTATGAAATGCAACTTTCTAACGCATTTCAGCAAGATAAGCAAATGAACAGGCTATATTGTTTTGCTGTAAGTTTGCCAGTTAGCTAATCTTGACTTTCTCCTCAAGAACCCGGGGACTACAAACTATCTTTGCTGACAGGAGATGTTGCAGGGACAACTGATTATATATGAATAAACATTTTGTATTAGGTTTAATTATTTTGAAAAGCAGGATCCTATGTATTTTATTCATTCTGCCTGTTGCTCAGGCCATGTGTTTTTAATTTTTTTTTCATATTTGACAATTTTGTAATAAGACTAATCAACTGCAAATCCAAAATATATCCATCATAAATGTAATGTATTTGATTATAAACATTTACATTTAAGGTGCTTTTTCTTAATTCTAATTTTTCAGATAACCTTGGAAAATTTAAACATTTCTATTTGGTAGATAACTGCATAAATATTACATGCAGTAATTCTAAAGAGGGTTTTTTTCAACTTCTAAAGTTTATTTTGCTCATCATAAACTTTGAGGTGAAACATGCTGCTCTGAGAATAATGTTGTTATTATTAAAAAGGAAATTTTATTTTTATAAGCTGTCTAAATTAGAATATTTTAAAATACTGTCATCTATACTTTAACCAAAATTTTATATCTGTAACATATTGCTCAGCATTAAAAAGGAATTTTGTTTAATTTAGATTTGTGCAGACAGAACATGCCTTTACCCTACATACATTTCTAAAATACATATCTCTGACCTATATTTACCCTTCACCCCCATATCCCAACCAACACACATTCACAGACCTTCACACACTCTCACCAGTAGAATTTTGAAGAAGCAGACTTGTTCTATATTTATGAGGTTTATCTCCAGGTTTTAGGAAATATAAGTCTGGAACAAGTTTGATGGGAACCACAGCATTTTTAAAAGAGCGATGCACCAAAAACATAAAAATCTGAACTGCAAAAAAAATTAAAAGCAGAAGCAACCTGAAAGACAAAAAAAACATAATACAGTTCAAGGCACATAATATGTAAATCTATTTTTAAAATCTTTCTTCACATGACAGTTAAAAGGTACTCATTAAAAGAAAATAAAAAACTTGAAAAAAATAGTATTTGGGAGTAGAATTTCTTCTCTCCAAAATGATCTCATGACAATATTGGACAGAAAGTCAAATATTCAATGACAAAGTTAAAAGTTATAAATGTATATTTTAGATCGGAGCCACCCTGAAATTTTTATAGGGTATGTAAACCTGTGGGTACAACTATTAAAGAATCGGACATTAATGTCACATTTACCTCTATTCTAATTACTTACTGTCCTTACATTTTAGAAAATATATGATATAAAAACATTTTAGATACAAGAAAGAAAATAAAAATACAGTGAAACTCTGAATGATTGATATCATTGAAATACATCTTAACCACATCAACTTCCACTGCTCCTCCAGGGGCAAAGCATGATATACTCGAGTCAGTATAAGGATCATCACTTGCAGCTGGTCCACTACATAACTCCATTACCCATTCAAAATGCCCTTCTACCTGGAAGGCAGACATCCTTCTATCTTATCTTGTGAAATATCTCTACATTGTATGTGACAGGTGTGACTAAGTGGGTAGACAGAGCCTGGATTATCATGCTTATCATATTCAGAAACCCTATAATTAAAAAAAAAAATCTTTCTTAAATTGGTATAAATATACTTAAATCACTATTTCTAAAAAGCATGCTGCATGAACCTCTAGTTCCTTAAGTAAATAGGTGTTTTAGGTTAAAAAAATTCATGATTAAAAAGTATTTGGAAACTGTAGGTTAAACAAAGTTGTAGTTTCTTTACCACAGAACTTCTCCTGTGTTTTTATTATGTTAATGAACTCCTTAAGAGAGGAAATATAAGATAAAATATCTCCTAACTACATAGATGGTTCAATGTATATTTGACCACAGAACACGTTTTGTTCTGGACTGAATGTGTCACCCTCCCCCCAAATTCATACACTGAGGCCCTAAACCCCAATGTGATAGTATTTGGAAATGAGGCCTTTAGGAGATAATGAGGGTTAGATGAGGTCATGAAGGTAGGGACCTCTTCTTCTGTGGGTGTGAAAAGAGTTCATGTGAGCTACAGAGCAGGATGGTGGCCCGTGTGCAAGCCAGGAAAAGAATCCTCACCAGAACCTGACCATGCTGGTACCCTCATCTGACTTCCAGCCTCTGGAACTGCGAGAAAATAAATTCCTGTTGTTGAAGCCACCCAGTCTACGTTGTTACAGAAGTCTGAGCTAAGATACTTCTACTCTTTTTCAGGGAGTATGAGGGCAATGTTCAACTAAACAAACTGAAACATGCTAATTTAAATAAATATTTTTCTTTCTGTAATGCTGACAGAGGAATATATTAGATATTTCTTTGATACTGAATAAATCTGGACCTAAAAAGTGAATTCAGCGTATTTCAAACATATAACAAAACTTTTATTTTTTTATTGTTTTATCTCTACTGCCATTTTGGTACTAACAAGACAGGTGTACAGTGCATGAAAGTACTTAATGTTATATCCAAATAATTCAATGTCTAGCACCCTATGGGAACCGAACTGAGAAAAGCAAAGCTAAGTGGAAAAGATGTCATTTATATCCCAGTTCTGTCAGCTATAGAGCCTCCTTTAATATTTCAGTTTCTTCATCTAATAAATAGGGATAAAAGTTATTCTTCCTGCTGTTTACTGATAAATATTAGTAATAGATGCAAAAAAATGTGAAAAATATGAATGCAGAATAAATTTAAATACAATGACAGTAATTCAAAAATTACACAATTAGAGAATATTATTTGTCACTCCTCATTTTATAAATGAGACAAAAAAATGCTAGTTTAAAAAAAGGGTAAGGCTCTAATGGCAGTGGATGAAATTACCATAAGCATATTTTTTTCTCTGACAAGTAAAATTAGTTTTAATCTTTCAAAACTACCGAGATTATTTTTACATGTCTACGTCTTAAAAATTAAGGTGGTAAACCCAATGTGTAGCCTTAAAAACAACTCATAAGGCAGAAGAGTGATTATACTCACACTGATCTCACTGATTTACTTTCACGTTTCAAGGTAAGGAAATGAAATTTTGCTATTGTATACACCTGCTGTTTCCAAAGGCTCATGGTGCTCACTAGAGAAGCCTTGGTTTCAGAAAGCATGAGTAAGCTCTGCTCCATTTCATCAAAAGATTTTGAATCCATTTCTTCCTCAAGTGGCTGCTGAGTAAATACACTATAATCTATTTGCCAAAACAAAATATAAGGATAAAAAATTATGACATATTCCCTAAAAAGATGAAAATCTTTCTAGAAACTACTTCATATACCTCAAATTGTACCAGCACCACATGTACAAGCATTTTCTCCCTCTAATTCTCGTCCATTACCCTAATTATGACAAACATATTCACTGATAACTGCATTCTACATCCTGACCTCTAACTTCCTTTATTTCCTCTATCCACACCTTTATTTCCACTCGATTTCATCAAACTGGATGTATGCACAAATACAAGATCTTGTTACCCTGGCCGGTTTGGCTCAGCGGTTAGAGCATCGGCCCGCAGACCAATGAATAATGGGTTCGATTTCGGTCAGGGGCATGTACCTCAGTTGTGGTTCATCCCCTGCCCTGGCTGGGGTCATGTGGGAGGCAACCAGTCGATGTGTCCCTCTCACATCAATGTTTCTCTCTCTTCCCCCCTCTCTCCCTCCTTCCCACTCTATCTGAAGATAAACAGAAAAATACCCTCGGGTGAGGATTAAAAAAGAGAGAGAGAAAAATTTAAGATCTTGTTGCCTCTACAACTGCCTAAGATCCAAAATTTTTATGTGAACTTTCCCTCTGACGATAGTCTGATATCACGTCCTCATCCTAACGTGACTTCTCTCTTGCCTCCATGTTTGAGGAAAACACCCATCTCCTCTCTCTGACATACCACTGCAATCATCTTGCCACTTCAATCATAAGAAGTTTCCTCAACTCACATTCTCACCTTAAACTACACAGATCCATCATTACCACACTATTGAAATGGCTCTTGTCAAGGTTACTGCTGGCTTCCACACTACCAAATCCCTGCCTTCTATTTTACCAAAAACATCTCTTCTATTCTCATCTTGTTCTTCACAGCAATCAGCACATAAATTACCACTTTCTCTTTCCTAAAACGCCATTTTGTCCTGGCTTTGACATCTTTTTCAGCTCCTTAGTCAGCCCCTTTTGTCCCTTCATTGCTCCGCTCCTCTCATCTCTACTCTCTACCTAAGTGATTCCATCCAATCCCATGGCACCATTTATATGTATGAGTAACTTCAAAATTCACACGTTCAGACCCAACATTTTCACTTAGCTCCAAGTGTGTTAACCTAATTGCTCACTGTACATCTCCACTTGGATGTCTAATAAGCACCTCCAACAATATAGTCAAAATTCATGCCTGGATTCTCTCTTTCCACAAATCTGCTCCTTCCCATTCTCAGGAAATGGCAATTCCATTCCCAGTTCTCAAGCCAAAAGCTAGAATTCTTCTGTTTTTTTTTTTTTTATCCTTACCCGAGGACATTTTTGCATTTATCTTCAGATAGAGCAGAAGGGAGAGAGGGATGAAGAGAAAGAGAGAGAGAAACATTGATGTGAGAGAGACACATCGACTGGTTGCCACCCACATAACCCCAACCGGGCCGGGGACAAACTGCAACTGAGGCACGTGCCCTTAGTGGGAACCGAACCCGGGACTCTCTGGTCCGTGGGCCGACGCTCTAACTGCTGAGGCAAACAGGCCAGGGCCAGGAATTAGTCTTGATTCTTCCCTTTCCTCAACCCTAACACTTAATCCATCAGCAAGTCATCACCGGTAAAACTAATATAACCCAAATCTGTTCATGTTTCTATATTTTCACTACCATCCTAGTTCAAACTAAGATTAAATGTAATAGTTTTCTAACTGGTCTTCTGGCTTCCACTCTTTCTTTATAATCCACTGTCATTCAATAACCAGAAGGCATATTTTAAAAATGCAAATCAAATCATTTACTCCTTTCTTTAAAACTAATAGCTTCACACTGCACAAAGAAAACAACACAAATTTTTTTCCAGATGTTCAAAGACTAAACATGATCTGACCTCTTGCCTACCCCTCTGATCTCCTTGGATCACTAAACTCCATCCATGGTGTCCTTTTTCTGTCATCTGCAACTAATTCCCCAATCAACACCTTTGCAGTAGCAGTTCCCTTTATCTGGAAAGCTCTGCAAGAAAATCTTCTCCTTCATTTTCCATGCCATCCAGGTCTCAGTTTAAATATCATTTCAATAGAGCGAGTCCTCCTTGAAGATACAATTTAAATTATCTGCCTCCCAGACCATCCCATTATTTCCTTCATAACTCCTATAACTATCAGTAAATATCTCAACTACTTGGTTACTTGTTTATCTCAGCCTTTTCTTCCTCAAAATATAAATTTCACATGCTTATATAACTACTTGTCTTATTTACCATCTGTCTGGTTTATTGCCTAAAATGTTTTGTTATTTCTTTTTTTTTACCTGCTTGGTCAATTTCTGCTTCAACTTCTAACTTTAAGAATACATCTTCCAAAGTCGTCATAGAAACACCATAAGAAATAACACCCAAACTTGAATGAGTGTCTAGAGCAGAAAATAAACCTAAAAGAACATATGAAAGAATGTTGTGTAGTTAAGCATACCATCATAAATTATTCTACAGTATCCTTTAAAAATAGGGTATGTCTAAATTTACTCCGCTGGCACAATGACTCTCAAGCTTTTTTGTTTCAGGACCCTTTTAACATTCTTATAAATTGCTAAGAATCCCAAGGAATGTTTGCTTATAGAAATATATCTGTTGGCTATTTATCATATTATAAATTAAAAGAAATATTTTACAGACAGAATGATAGGCAGGGTATATTAAGTTGGTATAGGTACTTCAATATAGTTCATTAATGATTCCATTTTATTTCTTGAAAGAAACCAGTTAAACTAACATAAAAACTTTCTATCTGATTATGAGATAAACGCTATGGGAATTCTGCACAACATACATACATTAGTAATATCCTTTTGGTTCTTAAGAGATCCTTAAACAGATATAGCAGACTAAGTTTGAGCTCCACATCACGAAATGAAAAACTAAATACCACAATTAAAATAATTCAATGCTTTACCATACAATCATGTATTTTATTATAAAATCAAGAAAAATGGAAAAGAGCCCTGGCCGGTTTGGCTCAGCGGTTGGAGCATCGGCCTGCGGTACAGAGAGACCTGGGTTCGGTTTCCGCTAGGGGCATGTGCCTCGGTTGCGGTTTGTCCCCGGCCCTGGTTGGTCGTGCGGGTGGCAGCCACTCGATGTGTCCCTTTCACGTCGATGTTTCTCTCTCTCTCTCTCTTCCTCTCTCTCCCTCCCACTCTATCTGAACAAAAAATGGAAAAATGTCCTCAGGGGAGGATAAAAAAAAAAATGGAAAAGAACTTGAGGACATACACAATTACATATGTGTGTATATATGTGTGTGTATATACATATATATGTATATACATATATACATATACACATATATATGTGTGTGTGGATATATATGTACATGTATATATACACACACACAAATCTTATTCTCAGGAGGCCTATAAGCAAATGGAGCAATTTCTTTCTTGACAACAAAGCAAACACAATTGTTTACTTAAGTTAACATGTTAGTCCCAGTTCTTGCATGCTGTTTGTAAAAAAAGAAACATGTTAACTAGTAGTATTTCTGATTTTCTGAAGCAAAATAAAGTAGAAATGGATTATTAACTCTGGGTACCTAGGAACATGTAAATATTACACAGAAAAGTAAACAAGTAAATCAAGAAAACCTATTCCCAATGCCAGATCCTGGTTCAACCACCAAGAAACTGAAAGGTAATACCTGAAAAGTTGTCCATGTCCTTGAAAGGTAAGCTATACACAAGCTGTTGGTCATTCTGTTGTAATAAAGTAGCTCCAGGGATATGTTGTTTAACCAGAGAAGAAAGAGATTCTTTGGCACAATATCTGTCTATGTACATGCTGGAGAAAACCAAAAATCATAATTTTTTATTATTATTCAGTAAATAACCAAAAGTAAACCATGAATGCTTTAAAGTGAGTGCCATAAAAAATGGCCAAAGCACATTATGGCAAGCCCTACATATAATAACAATAGGTCAAGAATATAATAAAAAATAGAGCCAATAAAGAATGAATAGATACCTCAGACGGTAGCCAATCCCCCATTTACTTTTGAGAAACATTGAAGAACCAACACATTTCAACATTCCTTGTGATATAACAGCTTTCCTATCTGCAAACAAAGATTTGCATTTCAATTTTTAAGTTAGTAACAGCATTAATAACTGGCATTCATATTTTATGGATTACTTGATTAAATTACCACAACGTATTCGTTGATTAAATTATCACAACAACTTTATGAGGACAGTACTAGATTATCATCATCTGTTTTTTAGATGAGACCACTGAGGCAATGAGAAAATATACCATTTGCCCACGTTTCACATATTAAATGACAAATCCAGGAACTGTACCCAGGCAGTCTAACTCTAGAGTCTATTTTCCTAATACTGCTCCAAGTATCTCAGACTCTTCCTAAGACTTACTAATGAAAGCACTTTCATGATTTCCTTTATAACCAAAGGTTAAAAAAAAAAAAAAAAGACAAAAGAAGCAACAAAAACAAAATGTTACTTGTTGTTTTTTTTTTAAACAAATATATGACTGAAAAAAATGAATGACATCACTAATATATTAGTTCTATTATAAACAGAAAGAGGTTGCCTTAGAATTTCAAACTCTTGGATCTTGTCACAGTTATTAAAAATCATGTGTTAGGCCCTGGCCAGTTTGGCTCAGCAGTTAGAGCGTTAGCCCATGGACCAAAGGGTCACAGGTATGATTCCGATCAAGGGCATGTACCTCAGTTGCAGTTCAATCCCCAGCCCTGTTTGGGGTTGTGTGGGAGGCAACCAATCAGTGTGTCTCTCTCACAATGATGTTTCTCTCTCTCTCTCTCTCTCTCTTCCCTTCTCTCTCTCCCTCCCTCCCACTCTATCTGAAAATAAATGGAAAAGTGTCGAGTGAGGATTTTTTTTAAAAAATCATTTGTTGGATTTTTTTTTATATGTGTTTGTGTTGAGAATTGTGCAGAAAACAGTTAATATAGCAGACCTGAGACTGGTATTCTTAGAAAGGACTACTTAAAATGTTTGCCCCTGACTGGTGTCTGAAAACCTGGATTTTAAGGTGTGTTCCCACCATTCCCAGAACAGATAAGGGTGGTTCACTGTATTTAAACTTTACAAACAATGGAGATTATACTTAAATATCTGCTTTTGTTCTGGGAGTCTGTAATTTGTGTATATGCTAGGCAGAGAATGCCTACATGACCAGTGAGTGCCCAATGAAAACCTTGGGCACTGAGTTTCTAATGAGATTCTCTAGTAGACATTTCACATAACAATTCACTGCTGGACAAATTAAGCACATTCTGTGTGACTCTACTGGGAGAGGATTCTTGGAAGCTTGTGTCTGGCTTCCTCTAGACTTTGTCCCATGTGCCTTTTCCCATTGCTGACTTTGCTTTGTAGCTGTTAGTTTCACTCTAACAACTCATATGCATGAGTATGACTATGTTGAGTCCTATGAGTTCTCCTAGCAAATGATTCAACCGTGAGTAGTCTGAGGGCCTCCCTGATATAAAAATATGTAATTAAAAAAAAATTTTAAACCTTTTTTGTTAAGAGCACCAGCTTCGCCCTGGCCGGTTTGGCTCAGCGGTTAGAGCGTCGGCCTGCGGTCCAGAGAGACCCGGGTTCGGTTCCCACTAAGGGCATGTACTTTGGTTGCAGTTTGTCCCCGGCCCTGGTTGGTCGTGCGGGTGGCGGCCACTCAATGTGTCACTTTCACGTCGATGTTTCTCTCTCTCTTCCTCTCTCTCCCTCCTACTCTATCTGAACAAAAAAATGTCCTCAGGTGAGGATTAAAAAAAAAAAAAAAAAAAGAGCACCAGCTTCTTTATTTATTCCTCAAAATTTGACATCTCAATGTCCAATCTCCTATATGTCACCATGACCTTATTCTTTAAAAATAAAATAAAAATCTTACCAGCAAGAATGTCAGCTTCATCCATGAAATGAGTACTAAACACTGTAACTCGATTAGATTTTCTGTATTTTAGGAGATTCCAAACAATATGACGAGAACAGGGGTCCATTCCAGCTGTTGGTTCATCTAGCAATAGTATCTGTGTGAAACAAGGTGGGGAGGGCAGGGAATCCTCATGAAAATGAAAATATATAAAATTTATGTGAACTGAAAAGCTACCCCATTTCAAGTTACCATTTCCGATCTGAAATCTATTAGATCTGAGTTTCACTCATGTGAGCACAGATTTTAAATATTATCAGTTTGGCATACAAATATTTTCCTTGGTTAATTATAAAAGACTAATGTATGTAACATAAGATATAAGTGCAATTAACAATAAGGTAAATAAAATAAAAACAAAACATTAAGTATATTGCTTTCATCTGAACAATTAAATTCTGTAAATATAACAACTGCTTGTTAGAGAAGCAATTAGTTTTAAGCATATTTTAAATTTCAAAAACATGGTGGGTTGGGAGAAAGACAAATTCACATAAAGCCAGAACCCAGAGTCATCCCCTAGCTGGAGCAGCAACAAGGGCAAAAGTCACAGTATTGTAGGAACCAATGGGTCTCCTAGTGGCAGCCACAGCAGATTTCTAGCACTTTGCAAAGTATTGTATCAGCTAGTTCTGTTTCTAAGAGACACATACAAAGTTAAATCAGTAAAACAGTAAAAAATTAAACAATTCCTTTGCTACTTTTCTATTTTAGAAATTTTATTATGAACTATTACAGAAATACAGAAAATAATAAAGAATAACAGAACAGTACTATTATAGCCACCAGTGAAATTTAGCAAATCTGATTTCTGGCCATATTCTCCTCAGATCCTTTTTTAAGTAAATAAAACATTGCAGATATAACTAAAGGCCATCCTCTTTCCATTCCTCTTTCTAGAGGTGACCACTATCATAAAGATGTTATATATCTTTCTGACTTCAATTTTAAAACCTTATTACTATAATTACATTTATAACACATAGTATTTTATATATGCTTAAACTTCATAATGTGTGTATCTTTCTACAATCTACTTTTTAATTTAACATAATTTAAAATTCTCTCATCAGTGACACCTAATATTTGTTTACCTTTGGATTCCCAAGAACAGCAATTCCTAAAGACAGTTTTCTTTTTTGACCACCACTTAACTTCTTAGCTTGATTATCTTTGATAGCCTGCATGTCTAAATCCAGTAAAACCTTCTGCACCTGTAAAAGTAAAGCGTAAGATGTTATTTTTTAAACCACACCATTTACATAATTATCAATATTAGTTTTTAAGAGTTCCAATTTTAGTATCAACTTTTAAAATGTCATTTTAGTACAGAATTTAATTTCGACATATATTCATATATAATTTTGAAATAACAGAGAAAAAATTCCTGATGGAAAGGTTTTACTTTCATGTGACTTCCTAGGTAGTGGGGAAGGGGATTTGTGCAAAGGCTCTGTGTGTGTGTGTGTGTGTGTGTGTGTGTGTGTGTGTGTGTGTTGGGGGGGGGCGGGAAACACGGGGTGGGAGGAGAAAAGAAAGAAATACCTATATTGGGAGACTAGTATCCTCCAAATGAAACAAGGACAGTTTTATGTGTGCAAAAGCTTTACTCAGAATTTTAATTCTCTGTAATGATTTTGTTTACTGACTCAGAACAGGTTTTATATTTAGATTTTCAAGCATATTTTTTATTACACAAGTTATTACAAAAGATTGTTAATTTACAGGGAATAAAAGTAATGATTTCAATATAAATAACATACTTCTTGTATTATGTTATTAGCTGGTATTCCTTTGATTGAAGCCAAAATGGATAAGTTTTCTTCTACTGTCAAAACATCAAAGTGTATATCTAACTGTGGACAAATGCCAATCATTTTTCTTGCTTCAAACATTTCATCTATTTCTGAGACACTGTGTCCATATATAGAAGCAAACCCTAAAACCAAAATATATATTTAAATTCATATTAAATATATTAAGTATTAAAAATATACATGTATAATATATACAATAATTCAGTTACTTGTATATAGGACATACAAGGTAAGAATTAATATAAATTTGGAAAATACAATGCTCCCTCATTTCCATACTGTTGGTGATTTACTTCCACTAGTCCAATCTCATTTTCTGTCATTTTCAGGACTTATTACGTAGTGGAAAGAACAAGGAATCAGAAGCTTAACTGCTAATTATTTACACTTATATTCCAATAACAATTTTCCTTCATTTCCAGGCATTACACAATCATGGAAAGAACAAAGAGATAAAAATATTCACCTAACTAGCAGTGTGATCTTGAGAAATCACTTAATCTTAATTCCAGCTTCTTCTTATATAAACGGAATACTAACATATCCCACTTAAGAATTGTTAAATCAATGTGGTAATGTAGAATCATAACAAATTCATACATTCTTACATAAATGTAAGATATTAATACTACCATCACAGAGTGACACAATTATGAACAAACAACAAAATTTCAAAAGTTAAACTACAATTAAAAAGATGCAGATTCAATACATGGAAATTTTGCCCTTTCTTAAAGTAAAATATTATATTGCCACTCTTTTTGCTTATTGTGGAAATATGGAACTGCCATATTGAATTCTCACCTATAGGTCAATCACACATAACAATTATATGTTTGAGGTACTATTCTTAAAATTCTATTTTAGGAGATGGTATTGACATTTATCATCTTTCCTTTTGAACTACTGACATAGACTTAGAAATGTGTATCTATTTTCTCAACCTGAAATGTGTATAGGTCTCATTTAACACCCAATTGATTACTGATTTCTCCTTCCTTGAAAATGAAAAAGTCAACACACACACACACACAATATTTGATAAAAAAAAAAAAGGTACAAAATTAGAACCTTTTTATTTTATTAACCATGATTGAATCATTTATTTATAATTTCCTATTGAATAACAAATGTGTGTAAAAATAATAAAACACCTTTATAGATACAGAAGTTGGTACCAAATCATTTACAAAAATCAACCAGTACATATTTCAAGGATAATTATATTGTGACACCTTAGTTAATAATACTAATAAAACAAGTAAGAGGTTTTTCTATGTCAGAAAACTCACCATCAGAAGGTGGGCAGAGTCCACAAAGAATATTCATCAATGTACTCTTTCCTGTTCCACTGTGTCCAAGTAATGCAGTAATTTGACCCTCATATATGTCAAATGACAAATCTAGTTCAGAAAAAGAAGAAGATTCAGATATAATTTTCATTTTGGTTGAGCTATAAAAGATAATTCATACTACTTGAGCAATCTTGAAATATGTCAATAAATTTAAAGACAGATTTAAAGTTACCAGCATAGCCCTGGCTGGTTTGGCTCAGCGGTTAGAGCGTCAGCCTGCGGTCCAGAGAGACCCGGGTTCGGTTCCCGCTAAAGGCATGTACTTCGGTTCCAGTTTGTCCCCGGCCCTGGTTGGTCGTGTGGGTGGCAGCCACTCAATGTGTCACTTTCACATCGATGTTTCTCTCTCTCTCTCTTCCTCTCTCTCCCTCCCACTCTATCTGAACAAAAAATGAAAAAATGTCCTCGGGTGAGGATAAAAAAAAATAAAAATAAAAAATAAAGTTACCAGCATACTTGCATAATAAGTCTTTGTTACAGTCAATATTCTGAATAAGTAATAAAAATGAACTTTTATTTTTTGTTACACTAATTTAGAGGGTATATAAAATATTGGGAGGAAGTCTGTATACCTACTTTTGGGAAATTCCAAGGTAATGAAAAGAGATAAACAAAAGTTTCTTCCCAAGGGTTTTTTTTTTTTTTTATCCTCATCCAAGGACATTTTTTTGCATTTATCTTCAGATAGAGCAGGAGGGAGGAAGAGAGAGAAACATCGATGTGAGAGAGACACACTGAGTGGTTGCCACCCACACGACCCCAACTGGGGCCAGGGATGAACTGCAACCGAGGTATGTGCCCTTAGCGGGAACCGAACCCGGGACTCTCTGGTCTGTGGGTTGACGCTCTAACTGCTGAGCCAAACCAGCCACGGCTCCCAAGGGTATTTATAGGCGTGTTAAGCTAGAAATTGACCAACAGCATGGGAATAGCTAAGTTAATACCTGAAAGGTTCAATTTAAATATGAGAAAAATGGAACAAAGAAATGTCACTGGATGGATGTGTCAATCATTGAAGACAGACAGGAAACAAGGATCTGAAAACTCAGCTTCAAATACAGGGGTGGGAAAAGTAGGTGTACAGTTGTGAGTACGTGAATCAGAATTTATTCTTGTGTTTTTATTTATTAAGTACTGTATTATCTATTTGTATTACAACTGTAAACCTACTTTTGCCAACCCCTGTAAGTATAGCCCTTCATTTAATGAATGTGATCTGGGATTTAGTATCCCTAGAGCTGCTGGCCAGAAGTAAAAATGACTCCTCTCTGGAAGATTACATCATCCAGTTCATGAAATTATCTCTACAATTATTCATACACAATATGTAGCACTCAGACAAAAATAACCAAGCAGGAGAAAGCAAGGTAAGGCCAAAAACCAACAGACAAGACAAGCAATAGACATAGACCTAGAGGAGATGTAGATACTGGCACCATATGACCAGATTTAAACATCATTATGCTCTGGCCGGTGTGGCTCAGTGGTTGAGCATCAACCCATGCACCAAGAGGTCGCTGGTTTGATTCCTGGTCTGGGCACATGCCTAGGTTGTGGGCCAATCCCCGGAGGGGGTATGCAGGAGGCAGCCAATCAATGTTCTCTCTCATCAATGTTTCTATCTCTCTCCCTCTTCCTTCATCTCTCTCTAAAAAAATCAATAAGGAAAAATCATTATGCTATCATGTTCACAAGAGAATGTTGGCGAAGAACTAAAAGTTGTATAAAAGAAGCAAGTAGAAAGATAAAAACTATAAAAGATAAGTGAAATAGATTTCAATAGTTTATCAGCAGATTACACCCAATTAAAGAGAAAATTGGTGGACAAGAAAAGTCAGAAGAAAATACCTAGACTAGAACACAGAGAGACAAAAGTGTCAAAAACTCGGAAAAGAGAATAGCAGACAAATGGAATAAAATGAAAAGTCATAGCATGTAATAATAAAGATAGAGGGACAGAAAAGAGCAAATAGGACAGAAGCAACATTAAAACAGAAATGGCTGTGAATTCTCTAAAACAGACAACATCAAGCCACAGATTCAAGAGGCACTATACAACCAAAGCAGAATAAATGTAAAAACAAAAAAAATCACCAAGGCATATTATAGTAAAGCTGCTGAAAACCAAAAATAAACAGAAAGATCTTAAATCAACAGCACTAGTTATTACATAAATGCAAATTAAACCATATTAACATATCATTGTACTCTACCACAACAGCTAAAGTTAAAAGCACTGACAATACCAAAGGTTGGTGAGGATGTAGAGCAATCAGAACTGTCATACATTCTGATCACAGTAAAAATGGGTACCAACTTTAGAAAAATGTTCAAGTACTCACTAAAGTTAAACATGTGACTTAGTAATTCTACTCATGAGTTCTACTCATGACCTAGAAATTCTACTCAAGTATATAGTCATGCACCACTTAGTGACAGCCATATACTCTGAAAAATGTACTATTAGGCGATTTTGTCATTGTGTGAACATCATAGAGTGACTGACACAAAGAGCTATACTCTTATACAACTGGCAGGGTAGTAGGTTGGTTTACACTAGCATCACCACAAATACAAGTTAAGGCTTTGCACTACAATGTTACAACGGCTACCATGTCACTAGGTTATAGGAATTTTTCATCTCCATTTATAATCTTATGGGACCACCTTCATATGTGTGGTACATCATTGACCAAAACATTGTGTGGTGCATGACTGTATTAAGAACAAAATAAATCACTTATATTCATACAAAAGAAAACTAGTCATCAATAATAAAGAACAAAGTAGTGTGACAAACAGCACAATGGATAAATCTCTGAGACATAATACTGATTCCACTAACAGAAAATTCAAGTATAGACAAAACTAATTCATAGTGATAGACCTCAAAATAGTTGCTATATCTGGGGGGGGATGGTATTTACTGGAAAGAGGCATAAGCAAACCTTTAGAGTGCTAGAATTGTTCTCTATCTTTATCTGTATATGGCTGTATACATTTGTAAGAGACTCATCAAGCCATACATTTAAGATTTTTTGTATTTTATTAACTACATTATAATGCAAGAAAAAGAACATTAAAAGGTTAAAAATGGTCAACCAAAAAAACAAGAAAGGTAAAGAAAAAATATAGGACAGAGGAGACAAACACTAACAAATTAATAAGATAGATGATTAAAATTCAAGTATAGCAATAATCTCACTATATGAAAATGGACTAAATATTCCAATTAGAAGAAAAAGATTTTCAGATCAGATTTTGAAACTACAATAACAACTATACAGTACTTAATAGAGAGACACCTTCAAAAACAGATTGAAAGAAAAAGGGTGAGAAAATATGTATCATGTAATCACTTAGTGTAAAGGAAGCCATAACTCTGAATATATACGTATCTAATTGCATGGTTTAAAAATTATGTAAAGGAAAACAATGAAAGAAGTACAAAAAAAAAAAAACCAGACAAATTCACAATCATAAATGAAGACCTTTATTTTTTATTTATCATTCTCAGTAAATGATAGAAGCACTTCCATAAAAAATGAATGAGTAAACATACAGAAGATTTCAAAAACACAACTAACCAACTTGACTAGTTATATAACACAATACACAACAACTGCAGAATATACATTTTGTACAAGTGCACACAGAATATGTACAAAAACTGACCATATATTGGGCCATCTAATCTCAATAAATTTCAAAAGGCTAAAATGAATCATAGACTACATTGTCTAACTACAGTGGAATTATGTTAGAAATCTACAACAAAAAGACAGATCACCATATAGTTAAAAATCAAACCATAAATAATCCATGCAAAAAATCATAGTGAAAATTAGACATATTTAAAATTGAATAATAATGAAAACAACCTGTCAAGACTTGTGTAATGCAGCTAAAGCCATGCTCAGATGAAAATTTATATATTTAAAATGTATCATTATAAAATGATCTATGCATATATCACAAGAATTTAGGGGGGAAATCATATTTAAATTTAAAAGCAGAAACAGCCCGGCTGGTGTGGCTCAGTGGTTGAGCATTGACTCATGCGCCAAGAGGTCACCGGTTCAATTCCCAATCAGGGTACTGGCCCAGGTTGTGGGCCTGATCCCCAGTGAGGGGCATGCAGGAGGCGGTCAGTCGATGTTCTTACTCATCGATGTTTTTATCTCTCTCTCCCTCTCCCTTCCTCTCTCTCTACAATCAATAAAGAAAAATTATTTTTAAAAGCAGAAACAATACAACAAGAGAAAAAAATTTAGAAAACACACACATATATATATATGTGTGTGTGTATATATATATATATATATACATATAATACAGAGGATCAACAAAGCCAAAAGTTGATACTTTAAAAAAAAACTCCTGCTAAAAAGAAAAAAGTACAAATAACAAATCCCAGGAATAAAAATGGAGAGATTACTACAGATCCTACAGACCTTAATAATATAAAAAGACTTGTTAAACAAGTTTTCGGCAAAAATTTGAAAATAATAAAATGCATCTAGAAAAATCAATATATGTTAGGCCAATGGTTCTCAAGCAGAGGTAGGGGGCTTAACATTCCCCCTCCACCTCCCACCCTATCCCCAAGGACATCTGGGAAGGCCTGAAGACATTTTTGGTTGCCACAACGGGGAAAGAGGGAGGCTGCTATGGGTATATAGTAGGTAGAGACCAGGGATGCTGCTTGTGATGATTAATTTTATGTGTCAATTTGGTTAGAGGTATGACACCCAGTTGTTTGGTCAAACACCAGAGTAAATGTTGCTGCAAAGATATTTTGTAGATGTGGTGAACATTTGCAATCAGCTGACTTTAAGTAAAGGAGATTACCCACAATAATACTGGTGAATCCCATCCAATCAGAAGGCCTGAAGAGCAAACACAGGTTTCCTGGAGAAGGAAGTCTACCTCAATATTGTAGCACAGATTTACTCTGAAATCTGAGTTTCCCGCCTGCCTGCCTGCCTGCCTGCCTGCCTGCCTGCCTGCCTGCCTGCCTGCCCGCCCTATGAATTTTGAACTTAAGACTGCAACTCAACTCTTGCCTGAGTTTCCAAGCTGCCAGCCTGCCCTGCAGATTTCAAAGTTGCCAGGAACCACAACCATATGAACCAATTACTTAAAAATAATCTCCCTTCTAGGGGAGGGAAGAGATAAACCAAAGAACATTTATGCATATATGTACAACCAATCAACATGGACACTAGGCTTGGGAAGGCAGGAGGGGGGTGGGAGTAGGAAGGAGGGGGTCAATGGGGAAAAAAGGAGGACATCTGTAATACTTTCAACAATAAAAAAAATAATTATCTCCCTTCTTCCCTCTTGTCCCCTCCCATGCAGCTCACTTGCTCTGTAAGTATATGTGTATACAAGTATATATATTCTCTGGTGTTGAAGAACCTGGACTGACACACTGCTATACATTCTATAATTCTCAGGACAGCGCCTGACAGAAAAAGAATTATTAGGCCCAAAATGTCAGTAGTGGCAAGACTCTCAGTCTTAGGCCAAAAGGAAAAAATAAGCAACTAACCCGTATACACATGCATAATAATAAAAGCAAAAAGGACATAGACTTGTTCAAGTAGTTGAATATTTTTCATCTTAACAGATACTACTATTTTTTTTTTTACTCCTCACCCGAGGATATTTTTCCATTGATTTTTCAGATAGAGTAGGAGGGAGGAAAAGAGAGAAAAACATAGATGTGAGAGAGACACACTGATTGGCTGCCTCACACATGACCCTGACTAGGGCCAGGGATTGAACCTGCAACCAAGGTACATTCCCTTGACCAGGAATCAAACCCAAGACTCTTTGGTCCGTGAGCCAACACTCCAACCGCTGAGCCAAACTGGCCAGGATCAGATAATACTTTTTTATTTTACTACTTTAATGTTAGTTTTATTATGAATATTAATAACATAAATAAATATAAGTATCCCTAAAGGAAAAAGAGAAAATTGTGATAAAGAAGTTTAAATTTCCCACAAATTATGCAAATTGTTTTTCCATTTGTACTTTAATACTATGGACTAAATACCAGAAAAGCTACTTACTTCTCAAAGCCTCCACATTTTCACCTTTCTTTCTGTAGGTCTTCTGAATACCACTGATTCTGAAAAACATCATTTTCTACTTTAAGTATTTAAAGCAGTTTATAAATGTATGTTTCCATGTACATTTTTATCAAATCTGTCAAACTTTATATGAATAATAATAAAGTACCTTCCTACTAATTAACCAAAGAGAGCTGACAATAATTTTAAAGTATTTTAAAGAAATCACAAGAAAAATTATTGTATTCCTCTCCATTTTAAATGTCATTCATTCATTTTTCATAAGCCAACTTCTAAAAACGAAGTGAAACATTTGATTCAAGTAATTTATAGATTTCTTTTCATCTTTGACACTTTTGTTTGCAACTAATCAAATACTTGTCATATAAGTTAAGGGAGATTAAAAACCAAATGCTATTTATTTCACATCAGTACACATTTCAAACTACCTATAAATGTAAAGTGATTCTTTCATTCCACTTTGAATGTTTTACACAATTTTTTAAAGAATTAATGGTTTCATTAACCAGACTGAATTTTACCCTTAAGAAGGCAGACCACCGGCCCACTAATTACATCCTAAGTACTTCACTCTCCCCAGCTTTTATGCATTTTTCTTAAATTTAAAAGAACAATTATACTTCCCTTTTTCTTTCATTTGTATTTCTTCTCTCTTCATTATTATTTTTAAATTTGGTTTTGACTGATCTAGCAAAAAATAGTGGTTAATTTCTTTGGTCCTTAGACATTAAACTGATATTCAAATTATGTCACAATACCGAAGGGTCTATGAAATTAACATAGGACAATTTAATATGTTATATAACTTACACAACATATCCTGAATCGAAGTATAAAGTTCATATTTATTGTTTTAATCTACATAACAGACAAAGTTTAAAATAGCTTAACGGTGTAAACACCCAGTTTTGTTACTATAAATTCCTTGAAACATAAAAATTTCAAACCTAGCAGCAACCTTATTCTAAATGGTTGAAAAGAAAAGAACTTAAAACACAAGTAGCTCTTTTTCTTTTTTTTCACTGATTTGAGAGAAACATTGACTGGTTGCCTCCTGAACGCACCCCGACTGGGAATCAAACCTGCAACCTGGGTATATGCCCTGACCAGAAATCAAACCTACCACCTTTTGGTGTACAGGACAATGCTCCAACCAACTGAGCCACACTGGCGAGGGTGACAAGTAGCTCTTATTAACACTGTATTTAAAAATCATGAAATATGCCCTGGCTGGTTTGGCTCAGCGGTTAGAGCATTGGCCTGCGGTCCAGGGAGACCCAGGTTTGGTTCCCGCTCAGGGCACGTACCTCGGTTGCAGTTTGTCCCCGGCCCTGGTTGGGTCGTGCGGGAGGCAGCCACTTGATGTGTCCCTTTAAGTTGATGTTTCTCTCTCTCTCTCTCTTCCTCTCTCTCCCTCCCACTCTATCTGAACAAAAAATGGAAAAATGTCCTCGGGTGGGGATAAAAAAAAAAAATCATGAAATGTGTACCAAATCTCCTAAGATACATTACATACATTATTTAAAAGATAGGATTTAAATGTGGCATGTTCCATCAGCAGTTCTTATGCCTAAATTACCAAAGACTAAATCATACCTTATGGCTTCTTTTCCTATAAATTCTGAAGAAACAGGCTCAACAATTTCACTAAAACTAATATTCCCATTAACATTGCCCTCTGATAACTCCTTATAATTTCTTTTGTTCTTTGACCAATATGATGGCTTCAGAAAATATAAAGATGATCTCCGTAAGCCAAATTCCCCTGAAAAATAAAAAACTGAGTTATCATAAATTATTTCTGAAAACGAGTTTTTAAATTATAAAGGCAATATGTGAAATAAATAACAATCCAGATCTTGTTTATTTATAAAGTACTAAATCAATATTGTGTAAAAAATAAAAGTTTTATTGACAAATACCTCAATGAATAAATAGTTTCAGAGTTCTCAGAGTGCATGGGAATGTAAAGGTGAGTAAAGCACATTTTTTGCCCTAAAGGAATTTAAATTTTTATGAGTACACATGTACCAAGTGGCTAAAAGACAATGCAGAACATAAGGCATTTCATCCATAATGCTAATAAAAGTCTAGAAGAGGAAAAGTTTATATCTGGATAGGGGATATATCCTGAAAGTTTGATTGTATCATATAAGACAGTCTTTGAAAATAGGAAGTTTTTAGAAAACTAAATCTAGTTCACAGAGACTTTCAGAACTTGGAGAATAATACAGCACCAGGACGGACATAGGAGACTTATGTATGGTAGACACTGATAATTGCCCACATTATATATACCCATTTTCATCCTAAAAACTGACACACATTTTTTTTTTAATATCCACTCTTCCAGAAGGCCACAGGTTTCAAAGAAATCTGATCCCAATTACACAGAAGACTGTAATCAGTTCTTGGTGTGCTCTAGTGACTGCTATTGCTCCAGCCATAAGCATGTAACCAATCAGAAGCAAAGGGCTTAATTGGAGGAAAAGTGCACCCTCCTTCCACTGCCCATGAACAAAGAAGCATAACACCCTGGAGCCATGAGGAGAGCAAATCTGCCAGACTCTGAGACAGAGGGGGCAAAAGCATGAAGAAAGTGGGTCCCTGATGATATAGTTGAACAAGTCAAACAACTTGAAAGCCATTCTATCTCTGGACTTCCTTTTAAATCATACAGTTGATTTCCTTCCTGCTTAATCCAATTAGAAAATATTTGCTGTTATGAGTAGCTAAAAACAATTTGACACAAGGGAAATGTGTTTAAATAGGTAAGTGGGACTGTACAAATGAATATTAAATACAATAAATAGGGGAGAGTAATGAGGAGAGATTAAATATATAAAAATATTGTGGAGGATAGTAATGTATGAGTTTCTATTTAATTAGATATACCTGTAATAAGGATATGACCACTAAGGTTTTTCAGTAGGTGATTAATTTGATTAAAAGAAATGATGAAGTTCTTAGACTCAAGGTAGGTAATTAGATGAGAGGTATTAGAACAGTCTGGACTAGTGCTGCCCAATACAACTTTCTGTAATGATGGAAATGTCCTGCATCTATATTGGAGCATACAGTAATTAACAGCCATATGTGGCTACAGGGCACTTATAACGTGGCTTGTGCTACAAGGAAGTAAATTGTTAATTTATTTAATTCAAATGAATTTAAATTTTAAAAGCCACGTGTTTGTCCTGGCCAGCTTGGCTCAGTGGTTAGAGTGTTGGCCCTCGGACCAATGAGTCATAGGTTCGATTCCGGTCAAGGGCTCACACCTCGGTTGCAGTTCGTCCCCAGCTCTGGTGAGGGTCATGAGGAAGGCAACCAGTCAATGTGACCCTCTTGCGTTGATGTTTCTCTTTCTCTCTCTCCCTCCCTCCCACTCTATCTGAAGATAAACGGAAAAATATCCTCAGGTGAGGATCGAAAAAAAAACAAATAAAAATAAAAGCCATGGGTTTAGTGGTTACCATATAGAACAGTGCAGTAAGGAGGAACTCAGGGGGAAAGGTAAAGGGGGTACTGGATATTTAACAGTATTTTGAATCTATAGGAGTTTGCTACAGATCAGTGGTTTTCAACCATTTTCATCTCATGGCACACATAAACTACTAAAATTCTGCGGCACATCAAAAAAAAATTTTTTTTTTTCCTTATCAGACCAAAAAAAAGGTATAATTTTGATTCATTCACACCAGACAGTTATTGGTTTTTGTTGCTGTTGTGTTGGCTGTTGTCATTTTATTTGACAATCTAAGGGAAAAGAGGTCAGTGTCCCTGACTAAATAGTCAGGTATTGCCTGTTTTAAAAATTCTTGTAGCACACCGGTTGAAAATCGCTGCTATAGATGCAAGATAGGAGATGAGAAGAATGGTAGGAGATACAAGATTGCTTCATAGTTTTAGACCTTAGAGGGTAAAATAATGAAATACTTTAGCCAAAGAAGACTGACATAGGGAAGTACCAAGTTAAGAAGTTCAGTTAGAAACTTAAGGCTTTCAAACAAATTGCTTTTTTTTACAGTCTTCTTATGTTTAATAGTGGTTAAGACATAAGGTACAAATATACTTATTGAAAGTTAAATTAAAAGCTTTAACAATGAATATAAGTTGGGTACTCTGGCTAGAAAAAAATTAAAATTAAGTTGACCCTACATGGACAAAAAATATTAAAAATCTTTCAAGTGAAATCCAATAACTATCTGCATACCTGGAATGACTTGATCAAGATAAACAGCCAAGAGGACATAGAATATACTATTAAGTGCTAGCATGATAATAGTAATAATTAGAGGATATGGGCCTTCAGTTAACTTAGAAAATAAAGCACCTTCATTAATATCTTCCAAATGCATGACCTAAAAAACAGAAACATTAACTTTATTATATAAAAATGATAAAAATAAGCAAAAGCTAACACTACTTAGAGTCACTCATTATATCCAGAATGACATTAATCAAACTGGGCCTTTAACAGATTAAAATCTACCCAACTAGTAACATAAATGTATAAGGAAAACAGTAAGAACTTTAGCAAACTATAAGTTTACCACAGCAATCCCTTTCAATCATGTTTTTAATGTTGTGCTTCTAAAACGAGCATACATACACTCTTGGAGCATTTAATTCTAATACTATTACTATCAAATGAAATAAAAATAAAGTAAGATGTTAATACTAAAACAAAAGGGTTATGGTTCACACAGAAGACAACCAAATTAAGCATCAGAGGATAAAATACGGTCAGCATCTTTTCAATACTGAAAAAGGAGAAGGTATTAAAATTAATTAACATAATTATTAACAAAATTATTAAATTATTCATAGTAGATATATGTGACAGAGCAGAAATAAATGTACTACAGTCTGAGGCCTCATTTAGCTCCTAGAGCTGTCATTAAGAGTATACACTTTAATTAGCCCGGCCAGTGTGGCTCAGTGGCTGAGCGTCCACCCATGCATCAAGAGGTTGCCAGTGATTCCTGGTCAAGGCACATGCCCAAGTTGTGGCCTGACCCACAGAGGGGGTGGGATTGGGGGGGGGGGGTGTGAGCAGGAGGCGACAGATCAATGTTCTCTCTCATCGATGTTTCTATCTCTCTCTCCTTCTCCCTTACCCTCTCTCTAAAATCAATAAAGAAAAAATATTTTTTAAAAACTTTATATCATCATTCTGAATTTTAGTCTCCTACCTATGAAAAGAAGGAGATGAATTAGATGACACTGAAACTCCTTTCCACGCACAACCTATAATTCTACCTTCTTAAGTGAAGGGGACTTTAGTTACTTAAGACCTAAGAGCTGTTGTTACACATTTTGGAAATCTGCTCCACACACAATTTTCTCCAGGCACACATGTGAGATTATTTTATAACAGGTAGCAATGTAACCAAGTCATAAGAAATCTAAATTACCTGATGCTTAAACTAATCACTTCTTTTTTTTTAATATGTTTTTTATTGATACTAATGACTTCTAACAAACTGAGTTACTGCAATGAACTAGATTGCTGAGATATACTAAAGCCAAAAGTGGAGAACTTATAAACAGATAAATGAACAAATTAAAAATGGAGAAAATGAAATGAAACCAATATAAAATGTACTTCAGTATTCAAATATCACTCCTTTCTCAGGCTGAAATTTAATTTTCTTTTTTCCAAATCAGAGGTAGTATTCATAGTAGTATAACAAGCTGCATGCAGCTAAAGAAAAAAGAAAATATTTAGTGAAAGCGAAATAAAAATATTACCTACCTGTGCAATACCAATCAAAAAAGTACACTGACAGAAGGGACTTAAAAGCCACACTAATGATTTGGGAAAACTTTCCATGAGGACTATCAAAAGGCCAACAAATCCAAAAGCCACAGTGACTAAAAATTCAACTATTCCCACATGTTTTGACTTTTTAAAAAGAGGTGTCAGCATTAAAGCAAAAAATACCTATAAAATATAAATGTTAAAGTTAATGCACACACTGTTCATATACATTGGTATTAAAACAAATATAATTAATTTCTAACTGCTATAAGATACTTTATTTTTATATAAATAGCGATATACATTTAAAAATTTAAGCTGACAAATTTAAAAACTGTATATTATCTACATAGTAGGCAAACATGATCACCTCTACTCTACAGAAACCATAAACAGCCATGCATTTCTGCAGTTAGATGTGTACACAAAATAATAAATCAATAAGCTTTTAAATACAGACCCCATCTTTAAAATTTGATGTATCGATATGAAACAGAACCAGTTCAAAACTGGGCAATTATATACAGAAGTATACGAGTTATATGGAAATTATTATGCTAAAGAAAAGAGGTGATAGTCAAATATTTAACAACTGGCATAGCATGTGTACCTAAACCAATCAGGATGGAAACTGGAACCACTTAAAACAAAGGCTGGTCATTAACAGCTGGCATTCAGCCAATATACCAAATGGATACCAACACTTCCAAAGAGCTGTATTTACAGACATATCTTTATACAACATCATCCTGTAATACAAGTTAACTTGAAACAGTCAGGATTTCATGAAAACAAAGGAATAAAAAGTCCAGTACTACATAATCTTAAATGCACACATTATATGAAAAGGAAAAAATAGACTCAGAGAATTTGTAAGTGAAACACATCATATGAAAACAAGTTAAATTTAAACTTGAGACTATTTTGTACTTTTCCTAAAAATATGGAGGTACAATGATGATATATGTAAGTCATTTATCAGTAACCTTGTAACAATCTGTCTTTCTTGGGAAATTGACTATAAATAAACCAAAGAATAAGACTTTGCTATATTAATTAAATATTTTGGCAGTTCTTTATTCCTATTTCAAGCTGAAATACTTACAGATGATAACCCATACAGGAAAAAAAGTAGAAATATCACAACGCAGCTACTTTGAGGGAATAATGAAGAAGTTGTTGCAATGACTGCCATAAGAATGGACATTAGAAAAATCAAACTTGTATACAGAAGAACCCAGGAGAGCCTAAAATGAGAATACAAATACATTTATGGTTAAAAGCATGGGTTTTAACAGCTAAAAACAAATCACTTTAAACAAAATTTCATCTTTCTTTCAGATATTTTATTCTTAAAATTAAATCAATCTATTCATTTCTGTGGATGTTCATGTATTGAAAATCAATGCTAAGTAATTAAAAATACAGTATTGGTTAAGTTATACTGATATAAAGTTAAATGGATATAAAATGGTGATTATCTTTACAAGAGTCAAAAAACAAATTAATACTAATTCATGATTAATTTAAATCTATTATTTCAAAAGTTCGATAATACACAATACTTCTGATTTTCTTAAAATACAAGAGTTTAATGACTAACAATTTTCCTTATGGCATGTGCTACAATAAAACCTTTGATAACTTATGGTACTTTAAATCATAAAGACTACCTCACTAATCAACAACATAATTACTACATATTTATACATGTCAGATCAAGATCAACAATAGATTCACTATATTTGCTCAAAATTTCTCCTCAAATCAGAGCACAATGGAATTTCTACAGTTTTTAGTTTCATTTTATCCTTATTTTTCAAGTTAGTAGATCATGATTTAATGTATGCTATCATCAAATCACTGAAATAGGGCTAAAGGATAACTAAATTATCAAAATGGATTTTACAGAGGTAAAACTGAGGCAGTGAATGATTGATTTGCCTAAATTCTTCCGGCTACTGTTTCCTCACAAAACACTTTAATAACCCAATGCATCTTAAAAACCAATCACTACTAAAATGACAGGAAGAAAAAAAGTGCATAGGAAATGGGTATACATCAATGATCCCATTAAGTGTTATAATTGTTGCATTGGGCTAAATGGAATAAAATTTTGTAAAATGGACTATAATACCAACTCACATACTTACTAAAACTTTTCTCCCAAAATGAGGTCAAAATAAATTTCCTTACAACAAAGTGGAAAATACACCTAGAATTACTAATAAAAATGTATGTCTCTATAAATTATCACTGTATAAAAACACTCACTTGTGAAAACATTTTTCTTCATTTGTTTCTCAATAAATTATTTGTATTTCATCTTAATTCACACAAATAACTTTTCAGGAAAAAAGCCTGTAAACTACATACACAAACTTCAGTCATTTTAACTGAATTTTTAGTAACATGTACATGCTATGATACTGGGAGAGGACTATACAAGGCAATTATTTCCTACCTTTCCAAGACCTCATATATTCTATGCACTGAAATATATGGAGCACACACTTCATAAATTCAAACAAGATGTGAAATGAAATTTAAACATGTAATGTTCATATGCTTTGAAAATGCCACTTTCCTTATGTTAAACAAGCCAATGAATTGCTGAAGCTTGTTGGGTAGTCTCAAATTTCAAGAGAAAGACAATTATTGTGAGAAAATAGGATCAGTACCTCTCCTACCAAGTCAGGTGAATGACAAAATTTAACCTGAAGATTTGTATATTTAATATAATTATTAATCATACTGAATAAACTTTTAATAACATACCAAAAGGCAGTGTCATGAAGTCCCATTATCTTCAAAAACTCTTTTAACTTTTTCTCTTTCTCTGCCACAATATGAATTGCCAAAAAGTATCCAAAGGGTGAAAATGCTATTACTAAGTATATTAAAATTACTCCTCGGGGAAAGGTATCTATTTCTATAACAGCAGATTCTCCCATAATAACAGCTTTAGTTGATTCCAGCTCATTCCATACAGAAACATTAGTCTTCAACTATAATTGGAAAATGTAAATACATTTGATTAATTTTGTTCTGACAGTACCCTTAACAAAATGTGATAAATATACACAAAAATTGGTTCAATAACCTAGTACAAATACAATCCTCAAGAAGCTACACACCTGAAATAAAGTGATTGACCCCAATACCATAATAAAGTAGAATACTGCCTTTATTCATTAAAGTTTAAAGTCTGAAGTTGGGAAATATACAAATTTTGATAAAATAATTTGTCAAAGAAAATAAAATTTCAAAATTATCACCTTAAGCAATTATTTATATATATTAACAAAAATATTCTTTTATAAAATTGAAGATTTAAGGAATGATTATTAGTACCATGAAACAATGACTCTCATTAAAAATGTTCTTTTAAATAGTATTTTTTTAAAAGTAAATAGTATGTCCTTTTATTGTTTTAAAATATGTATGTACAGCATGTATAGATAGAATAATACAACTATGCCCTATGATACTTCCACCTAACATTCAACTAAATGTCTAAACTGAGATCTGTTTGGTCTAGTCATCCAGTATGGTCTGGATTATCTTTACCTTAAACTTCTGTATTGTTGAATTTGTGTAATACTACATATCTGTAATACATATACAATGGGTAAGAGTTTATAAGACAATTCTATATATGTCATCTCATCTGGTTCTTGTAACAACCCTGTCAAGTAAAGCATTACTGTAGTCATTGTACTATATAGCAGTCTAACACCTAATAGATAGGTCTTCTGTTCAAGGCCTTCTGATTTTTACAATGTGAAACACTGGATCAGGTCTAAGCATGTCTGTAAAATATAATTGTAGCCCTGGCCAGTTTGGCTCAGCAGTTAGAGCGCTGGCCCTCGTACCAAAGGGTTATGGGTTTGATTCCCAGTCAAGGGCAAAGCACCTGGTTGCAGGTTCTATTCCTGGCCCCAGTCAGGGCATGAGCAGGAGGCAACCAATCGATGACTTTCTCCCCTGCTCCCTCCCTTCCACTCTTTCTATAAATCAATGAAAAAAAAATCCTTGGGTGAGGATTAACAACAACAAACACTATACTGCCAAAAAGCAATAGGTTGAACTAGCTTTGCCACTAATTAACTGAGTTTTGGAAAATTACTTAATCGCGCTGTACTTCAGTTTCATATATAAACTGGACATCATAACAGCACCAATCTCATAGGGTTGGTAAATATTAACTTGGTTAATATTATCACAAGGTAATATTAACTTGGAATAATGTTTAGCAAATAAATGATAAATGTTTGTTAAATTAAAAAATAAAATCTACTACTATAATTAAGATAATGATATTCACTTACTTTAAACTAAGTTATTTTTATTCAAGAGGGAAAGTCTGCAAATATAGATCTTTCATAAATATTACCTATGGTCAACAGATAAAATAATACAGATATATAGAATGCTGAATCACATGCTTAGAAACCATCTAATAAATGTGGGTTTCAAAAATATTAAAACAGAAAGTATGATCTTTCCTAATCATTTTTCTTAAAGGAGTTATAATAAGTTATGTATTTTATTCATTTGACAGCAGTCAAATCAAATACTATTGTAAATACTTGGGGCATAATAGTTAAAACGTGGTTTGGCTTTGTTTTTCTTCCTTTATCATATTTACCTGAATAATGGCAGCATCTATGGATGCTTGTAAAACTGTGAACCCTGATGACCAGTAGTGAGCAGCCTCACATGATTTTGAACAGCCAGCTATGGGGGGAAAATGTGAGACATAAGATTTTGCACGACTTGCAAATGCCTTCCTTTGAAAATAATATATAGAGATTTACCAAAACAATATGATTGCTCAATTGCTACAGGACCAAAGAAAATAAGCAATTACCCTTTAAAGACAAAATCACATTCCTGTTTATTTGAAATTTTTGAAATAAGTTAACGTGTTAGGATATTGAATGGTAAATGAATACAAATGGAAAGAAATTAATTGTAAACATAGTTATTTAAATAAGTCACTTTTCTGTTTTAAAGTAAGTTATTCTACAATGACTTATCAGCTTCGAAACACTTCCAGATGCAAGGACAAGTCACTTAGCATGTGACTTCAACACTGCTCAACAAATGTTTATGGTTAATAATATCTCTTCAATAGGTTTAAGCATTGAAGGCTATTTTCCATGTTTCAAACATAAAAATAATAAAGTTCGCTGGTGGGAAATCTTGAGGTTTTAAAGATATGTAATACACCATTTGTGAAAACAATTACATGGAGAAAAAACTACAGATTTATAAAGTCACATAATTCAAGATATATTTTTGTTGTTACTGTAATCTATATTATATAAATGTATTAAAATTAAAATAGATGTTATATAAATTTTATTTTATAGTATACATATAGATGTAGGTAGGTAGTTATTTAAGTATACTTATATATTTTTATGCTACACTTGACAGTTTTATCTGAACAAGTAAGTATAGTTGAAAATGCCAATGTTAAACCCCATTAAAATTCTGCATATGAACTAAGAGCAGCAAAAACATGCATTTAACTGATTTTCAATATTTACCTCTTGAATTCATATAAATAGGAGACACTGGAATCATATCAGGAAAAAAGCGGAGTTCGTAGGACATGAAGTCTTTGAAAACCACACCTACAAAGTTGTTGGTCTTAAAAAGACTAGATGATAGCAATTCTTTTTCATTTGCATATTCTTCAGTAATTATGACTATAAAATATTATAAAAATATAGTTAACTCACAAATTAAAATAGTTTACCTAATACAATAGACCAAATTTACCATTATATTTGATTAATGTAATATTTTATAAGCACTTGTTTTATTCTGTAGCTTCTTAGAAAATACAGCCCTTCTAAAAAAAATAAAATAGTACAATTTTACACACACTATTTAATTGTCATTTAATTATATAAAATTATGTCAGTGTAATTACATGAGTTACTAGTACAATAAGAGTATACACTTTATATGTAATACGTGTAGTTCACTTATCCATCTCTAAGTAAAACTATACAAATAACTCTTTGATAAATGAGTGGATATTTTATTTTCAAATATTTCTTCTTATGAAGAAAATTCCATAATCCTTCTCAGATACTAAATAAATATGTTTTTTAGTAACTATGATGCAACTCTTCTTTGAATAAAAATTGCCACTTAAACCCAGTATTGCTTGTTCCTTTCTTAGAAGATACATGGAGAAAATCAGTAGTCATGATTCAGCTCCTTTCACATCAGATAATCCTAATTTTTAAATGTTTTCTTGAGGTTTTATTTACAAGCAACTGGTTTTTAGTACAGAAGCTTCAGAACATGTGGTGAAATGGAAAGAACGTAGGGTTAGTATTTAACTTTATTACTTCTTAGCTGAGTGAGCACAGGTAAACAATTCCCCAAACTTGAATATTCTCATCCACAATATCTACCTGATTACACTGGGTGTTAAGATCAAATGTAGTCACAAATATGAAAATGCTTTGTAAATTATAAAGTATTACTTAAATGTTAATTATTGTGATTTTCCAGACCTTTTAAGGTAGACATGCAACTCCAGGATTGATTTGAATAAAAAGAATATTAATTCAACATCCTCTCATTCATGTTAAGTATGTATTTATGTATATCCCACTTTCGGATAGTTCTGTTGTTAAAAAGACAGAACTTTAAAAAAAATCTATATATGTTTCTACTATTTGGGCATCTAATATACATTGACTTGAGTTTCTTTGGTGTATATGCTTTTCTTTAACTTAGACTTACCAATGAGTTTTGTTCTTAACATTTCTGATCAGGTTTTTGAGCAGGCATGCTAAATTATTATGGCTATCCATGCTACTTGTGCTTAATATGATAAACCAACAAACAGGTTATATTCCAATAAGGTAGATATTTGATAAAAATATTAAATAGCAAAAAGACAGAAAGAAGTCAGTGGGAGGACTCCTGATTGTATAAACATCTTTTATTCAATGATGCACTATCCAATAATGTTATAACATATACTAGAATTACAACTATCCTATGCAAGACATGTTAATCTGTTATTTTCTACAATTTAGCATTTCATTAAGTCAATCACCACAGTATGAACATTTCTGTCACTTTCTCCAGTTCCTGCTTTAGGTTCTCTCTCAGCCACTTTAGACTCATTAGTACCTCACTGCTTACAGTTTTCTATTCTATCTCTTTGTGAGAAGTACAAACTGAGAAAGATACTTAGGTACTTAGCTACAGTCACAGTCTCCAAAGCTAAGAAATTCTTCAGTTTACACCATGTACCTCCATAAATAAGCATGACAATCTGAAAAGATTACTGCCTTATAATCTTTATCATATATTTCCAGCTTAATTATAACATGAGAGAAATGAAATGTTCCTTCAAATCTTTTATCCTGTATAAATATGAATTAAATATAAACTATTAAAACATATAAAATATGCTTCCTATTACCAAAAATATAAATTAAGCTTTCACAAGAAAAATAAGGCAGAAGAATTAAATGATTTTAATATTTTTATATAACCATACTTCAGTGAAGGGGCATGCCTCTAAGTGTTAAGAATGTTATTTACTCAATAAAGCAAGCAGAAAAATACTGAAGAGGCTTTTTGTAACAGATAGAATACACATATAAGCTCACGATACCATTAGAAAGGTGATCAGTAGAAACCTTTTGCATGATGTTTCTTGTAATATTAGTCGCTGGAGTATATCCAAGAATTAGGTTAGAGAGAATGGATTTGTCCATAGAGTTAAGTTCCATATCAGGCACTTCTTCGTATTTCTTATTTGGATGCATCATGCTAATTAATATTAACCAAAATAAAAAAAATAGTGGAAAAAGAATTTCCTATAATAAAGGAAACAAAATGATTATGAAGTATAATAATGGCAACAAAACTCATCAAGGTTTCTATCCAAATAATATAATACCAAGAAAAAAAAACATGAGAAATTTGGCACTTAAGTACAAAGAGTAAAAGCAATTCTATCCTAAAAAAAATTTTGTGTTCAGCATCTCACCTATCCCAGCAGGAATATTAATTTTCCTTTACATTCGGTTTTACTGTAATAGTTTAAAATTCAAGCCCAGCTGGTGTGGCTCAGTGGGTTGAGTGTCATCCCATGGACTGAGAGGTCCCGGTTCAATTCCCAGTCAGGGCACATGCCCAGGTTGCGGGCTCAATCCCCAGTAAGGGGCATGCAGGAGGCAACCAATCGATGTTTCTCACATCGATGTTTCTATCTCTCTCCCCCTTCTTCTCTCTCTAAAAAATCAATAAAATATATTTAAAATATATAAAAAATGAAAAATAAAATTAAAGTCACATAATAAAAGACAAAAACTAATACGTATTTAAACATCTTAGATTACTAATATAATATTTACTCATATATAACTTTAAAATAATTTATCAAACATCCCTAATAAGAATCACCATAAAAATGTCTTTAATTCTAAATTAAAACTCATGCTTTAAGTATACCTAAATTTCTACTTATAAAACGAAACTCAGTTAAATTCAATAGTTGGCTTTAATAGGGATGAACTATCTATTATTTCATCTTGCTATTTAATTGTTCTGCTGGCTTCAGGAGACAATAAACAATATATTTTAATCCTTTAAAATTACCATTAACTGGTTACCTTTTACCTTTTAAAGTTATATATGCTTTAAAACATTACTTTAAACAAATATATGACATAATTTTGGTAGTGTTAGGCAATTCAATCCAGAGTCCAAAAGATAGGAGATTATGAGGAATAAACTGTGAAATAATGTCAACAAAGCTGTCTGTGGAATTTATGTTTCATTTCATGAAACTTGGGAAATGCATGCCTTAAAATTCAAAATTAAGCACTGATATCAGAAATTAACTAAATTCAGGAATCATTCAAACTTTTAACATTTAGAAAATAGGTAATTTAGGTATTTCTTATGGCTAACTTTTTTACTTCACAAGCAAATTAAAGAAATCTAAAAATATAAAATTAGAATAAAAATGTATCCAGTAAAATAAACATCTCTTAAAGATGGAATGCAGAATAAACTGCAATAAGGCATAAGAAAGAAAAACAGTTAACTTACCTGAACACTACTTTTTTTAGTCCTGCATTTAATTAGGTAATTCTTTAATAGGAGTGTTCTGGTCTGTCTCCAAACTCCCACCTCCCTAATTGCAGTAGCCATGTTTTCTGGATCAGTCTACTAAAGGGGGAGAGATTTTTAAATAAATAAATAAATAAATAAATAAATAAATAAATAAATAAATAACTGGAACCACAGAGTTAAGAACATGCCATTTTAATGGCAAAACAGACAGATGTCCCAGTCTCAGGTTAGACAGAGTTAAGTATACTCCAAGCTTTCTCTCCTACCTGGAGAGAATGCATGGAATAGCAATTTGAAGACCCTGGAAAGTAAATAGTGGCATGTGAAACTGGAGGGAACGAGAATTGTAACTACCACACAACCAACAATGAGCTTACCACTTTTTCCCTTGAACTCACTGACAGTAGGCAACAGGACACCAATCTTTTTTTCTTTTCTACTTTCTCTTGTGTCCCTGTCCCCAAGTAATCCCAAGATAGTAGTGTCAGACTGCAATAACGAAAGTCTAGTGCAGGGGAACCTTTCTCTCCATTAAGTGGAGTTATGGTTACAAAAGGGTAGGGCCAAATCCCACTGCTTTCTTTTCTACCTCCCATTACCAGACCCTGGATGTAGTGAATGTGGTTGTAGAAATGTTAGCCCAACGATGCGAATAAACCATAGCTTTCTAGCTGGAGGATGGAAAAGAGGAAAGCAGCAGGGAGAGCAAACAAAAAGGGGCTCAGGAAAGAAACACAGTCAAGTTGTTTATTAATTCCTAGACTAACTCCCAAACTAGGCATACATGGATCTAATCCTATTCTGTGTACCAAAGACTTGAGGAACTGAACTGATGTCAGACCACTGCCCAGATTCAGACCCGTCACTGGGTGGCACACACAGGACAGATCCAAACTGAATTGCAAAGGCTTTTGAAAAACTAATCTGAAATTAGAACCACAGTTCAGAGTGTGGGTAGAAACCCGCAGCCTGAACCTAACCAGGTTGACAGCAGGCTAAAAAAAGAAAAAATATATGTATACGTATACATATACATGTACAATCTCAACACTCTCCACAGGATTAAAACAAAATTCAAAGTCTCATACAATCCAAAATCACTTGGTAAATGAAGCAGGTGGAAAATATCAACTCTTTTAAGAAATGGAAATCAACAGAAGCCAATGCCAAGATTTTGGAATTATCTAACAAAAATTTTAAAGCAGCTATTAAAAATGTGTTCCAGCAAGGTGGTTTTCAAAAGAATTAAATGAAAAGGCAGTAAAGGATGCTTGGCCTGCCTCACATTTAGCATTGGCTGTGAGAACAGAATCATGCAGACAATATCCAGGAGTTCGCTCTCTAGTAATACAGTTCACATAAGCACATGGAAATGTTGGAAATGGTGGAGAGGACCATACAACATTAATGAGCAGCTTTCTGAGCAAACAACATATATGACTTTCTCTTCTGCAATATATATTAGAAGATGATCCCTGAAAGCACAAGTTAACTGAAAAAAACAACAACAAAACTTCTAATGGCATATATATATATATATATATATATTTTTTTTTATCCTCACCTGAGGACATTTTTTCATTTTTTGTTCAGATAGAGTGGGAGGGAGAGAGAGAGAGAAAACATCGACGTGAAAGGGACACATCGAGTGGCTGCCACCCGCACCACCCAACCAGGGCCGGGGAAGCTGAATACTTTCCTAGATAAAATAATTCTTACTAAATCTAGTAAATTGCAAGAAAACAGAAAGCCCACTAAAGCCCATCTTCCTTTTCTAATATATCAATAATTGACTTAGTCCGGCGGGTGTGGCTCAGTGGTTGAGCGTCGACCCATGCACCAAGAGGTCGCCGGTTCAATTCCGGGTCAGAACACATGCCCAGGTTGTGGGCCCAGTCCCCAGTGGGGGGCATTTGGGAGGCAGCCAATCAATGTTCTCTCTCATCGATGTTTCTATCTCCCTCTCACTTCCTCTCTCTCTGAAATCAATAAGGGAAAAAAAAATAAAATAAAAATAACTGACTTAAAGACTAGAAGTTACATAATCTGAAATTCAATTATCAAAAATTCATTTATTTATTAAAGAAATATTGACTACTAGGTTAACATGCTATGAAACATATTTCACCTTTCTCAAAACAATACAAAATGTACATGACCTTTAGAAATAATTGTTAGGGAAAAATCATTTGGAATGCATTAGTTTTATTTCTGAAAGAAATGAATTCAGATTATATCTTACACAAAATAAATGAAATCATCCTGATGTTCATAGCCTCCTGGTAAGAGATGTGGTCAATCACCTTAGCAAGCTTGAAAGATGCTCATAGCGGTTCTCAGCTGAAAATGTTCCCTATCTCCAAAAGATGAGTGTTAGAGGTTACTTCTGGTCCACCCCAGCAAAGCTGATTATCACTCCCTTGTTCCACATCTACACCCAACAAATAAACTGTAACTGAAGTTACCAAACTGGGTCATCATTATTTATTTGTTTACATGTCTTAATCTTGAACTTGACCTTGACAAAAAAGACTGCCTAATTTATCTTTTCTTCTCTACCATCAACGGTAATATTATAACCAATATCACCTTCCTGCAAATTACTTTACTGAGGCTTGCTGAGAGTCCTTTACAGTGAAGGTGGTGGCTAAATCCAGCCTGTTTTGTACAGCCCAAGAGTGCTTTCTCATGTTTTTAATGGTTGGGGGGAAAAAAAATCAAAGAATAATATTTTGTGACATGTAAAAATTATATGAAATACAAAATTCATGTCTATAAATAAAGTGTTATTGGAACACAGCCATGTTCATTCGTTTCTGTATTGTCTGTGACTGCTTTGTGCTACAACAGCAGAGTTAAGTAACTGAAACAGAAACCAGATGGTCTGCAAAACCTAAAATATTTACTATATGACTCTTTACAGAAAACGTCTACGGACCCCTGTTATGGATTAAAGGAATAAGAAAGAAGAAAAGTGGCTCATTCATTTAACATTTACCGAGGGATTTATGCACTAAACATAATGACAAAAATTAAGTTAGACACTGTCACTGACTTTATACATAGATAAAATTTAATATAACGTCCTAGGTGCAACTGGGGGAAAGAGCTTGGAAAAGACTGGAATGGAAATTCCAGGCAGAGAAAAAAAATGGAGAAGCTAGACTCCCAAATGGCTTAACTTGCATAAAGAACAAGGATGCCTGCAATATGGCAAAAGCACAGGTGAAGTGAATTAGGGCAAAGGGTTGCAGGTGTATGCCCCAGACAACTGGGTAAAGACGGGAAATGGAAATGGGCTGTGAAATACCTAGCATGAAAAATCAAATTAGACACTCTATTTTGTGCACCCATATACAGCAGCCCATATTTCCTCTACTGGGCTTTTCATACTTCAGCGTGATTGGTTAATTGCCTGGAAATCACATATTTCGCTAATCACAAATCTCCAAACCTCCACAGCATCACCCTCGGATTATGAGCTGATTTCTACTTCACTGAGAAAAGTGAAGCTATCAGAAGTTTCCAAAATGCCCCACTATCTCTTCTTCTCACCTACCTACAGCTGTGCCCTCATATAATGTTACATATTTCAATAATGTGCTATTTCAGCCTAAACTGAAGTCTCTGTGTTCGTTAGAATCCCGAGACATAAAAACTTGAGTGGAATCTGCTATTAACTACCCAGGGCTGAGCAAAAGTAGGTGTACAGTTGTGAGCACATGAAACACAGAGTTTACTCCTGTAATATTATTTATTAGTTATTGCCTCTTATTTATTAGTTACTGCACATGAACAACTGTAAACTTACTTTTGCCCCACTCTGTACTTTTAATATTTATTTTTTAGAAGAGGAGGTTAAGCACATACTTGGCAGATGACTTGAAAGAAATCCTGCCCACACTGGCTTTTCAACTAATAAAATAAAAGCACTATAAAATGCAGCCTTTTAACTTAACAGGGGATAAATTATAAATACTCTCTTCTCTACTATTTTAAAATATACTGAAGGTAGTGTAATTATACAACAAAATACTAATTGTTAATATGATTTAACCTAAATTTTATGACCGTATTTCTTCCTGAATGGGAAAATAACAATGCAATGGTACATAATAAATTAGCCAATACCTTTCCTTAATGGATCCTAAAAGCCTGTGCTTAAAATGATTTTAATCCAATTAGTTCGCGCACTAATGAAAATAACCACATTTAGTAAAATATTACAGAATTCTTTTAGAAGACCATCTTCTCAATTACACTCAAGGGCAGAGTCCATACATTTTATTCATGTTGGCACTCTCGGCACATACTTTAGTACAGTATCTGGAAAATAAGACATTCAAATAAACATGGAAGGCACTAATAAATGTGCTTTTTACCCTGAGTGTAAGATTTCCCTAAACTAAACCCTGTTTGAAGGCAAATACACTTAAACAGCATGTGCTCAAGGACTAATGCCTTGTTAGTGTGATTTTAACTCAAATACCCCAAGAGCCCTAATCGCCCTAATAATGTTCTCTTGTGTGGAGTCCTCCCTAAAAATATGTAATCTCGCTGGTGGGGTGTACTGGCCTGGTCATATCACCTCACCCTGATTAAATAATACAAAAGGCCGACTGTGGAGCTTTCAGAGGCAACCTGAGGAAGTACCAACTGGTCTGGTACTCCTCCTCTAAGCGAATTTGTTATTTTTTAGAACTTAGAAAATAGAGTGACTAGCAGGACAGCCCTGGCCAGAGCTGTGTGCTGACGCAGTTCCCTCCCACCTCCTTCCCCCCGTATGCCAACTGCCTCCGCTTCTGCACTTGCTTGCTCTCCCCCAAGGCCATCAAGAAATGCCAGCTGCTGAAATTTATAACGAGCCCCCTACAAAACAACAATGTAGCTGAAAGTCGGGGCTGGTCGCGGAGAGCTGGGGATCAGTTCCCGGTGGGCTTTGCTACGTGGCTTTAATCGGGCTCTGGTGGTCTCTGGGCCACAACAGGGGCAGACACAAAACACAAAGCACCCGAACCGAGCCTCTGGCATCCCCGGCTTGGAACCTCAGCTCTATTTTTGCCGCTTTGAGACCTTAACAAGCGACTCCGTGCGACCCATTCTCCACGTCAGCACAACCAGAACAGCACCTGGGACCCCACCGGGCTGCTGTCAGGATTAAATGAGCTAATACGCGCGGGGCTCCTCGTGGGGAGTCCGACACGCACCGCTTGGCTCCCCCTTTCTGTTCACCCTTCAGAACAGCCTCGGTGGGAAGGAGAAGTGGCTCTAAGACTTATTTCAAAATGCACCGCTGAGCCTGGAGCCCAGGACAAGCCGCCTTCCCGGGCTCCTTAATCGCCTCAAGCCCAGCGCAATGCCTGCAGCCCGCTGCCCTCGCACAGACGCCGGACTATTTCCACGCCCGAGCTTTCCTCTGCGGTTCGGGAAGCGGGGTATTTCTCCCCGAGTCGTGCCACGAGCTGCGCGCATTCCCCTCGCCCAACTCCCTCGGACGCGCAGGGAAGGATGAGCACCCCTCCCGAAGGAATAACGAGTAAGCTAATGATGCGGCTGTTGGGGGGGGGGTGACAATAACATGTTCCGCCGCTCACGACGCCGGAGGATGGAAACGACCGCGTCCGACCACACGCAGCCTCGCGGCCGCCCCACGGCCGCCCCGGTCCCGGGTGGCGGGGGGACCCCACGCAGCACCCCGGGCATCCGCACACCAACGCCTCCGGAGGAGCAAACCGCGCCTCCTACGCGCTGGGGGAGCGGCCTGCTTCCGACGCCCGCTGCCCCCCCCGCCCCCCGATCGGACCCCCGACCCTACCCCAGCCCGCCGCCGCTCTCACGCCAGCCCCTCCACTGCCGCCTCGGGCCGCCCGGGGGCGGTTTCCCCGGTGAGCCTCACACGCCGCTGCCCTCGCCGCCCTCCTCACCTCAGGGCCCGGGTCGAAGCCGCAGCGCTGTCAGGCCCGGACGCGCTCGGTCTGTGCAAACCGCGCGGGGGACGGAGCTCCGAGAAGTGCGTGAGGGCGCGGCCCCGTGCGCGCGTCCCCGCCGCTGCGCTCCGTGTGCCCCTGAGCCGCAGGGTCTGCAGCGCTCCTGAGAGAAGCGCTCGGCGGCAGCAGCCGGGCTCCGCCTCTAGCTGAGCGCACTTGAGGGCGGGGCTCCTGCAGGACGGGGCCGCGGACGCGCGCGCCCCCGCGGCCCCGCCTCGCGCGCCCAGGCACAGGCTGGGAGGGCAGCGCGTCCGCGAGGGGCGCGCGCCTGGGGCGGGGCTCCGAGGGGGCGGGGCCAGCGCGGCGCGCAGAGACCAGGATCCTGCGCGCCCGCGGAGCTGCGGAGCCTTGGGCGCCCCGCGTTGTGTGGCGGTTCTGTGGCGACCTCCCCGCGCTCGCCTGTGCGGCACGGGCAGAAACAGCCGTCTTGAAGTCAGGAGCTCGGCCGTGAGTCCGAACCTGTGTGACCTTGGCCTGCGGCCCTCCCCGTCGCTGCTGCCCCGGGTCACATCTAGTTGTAAGAATCCGTTCTTTTCTGTTTCCCGGCGTGTGACCGGTCCTGTCCCAGGACTGCGTGTCCCTTCCCTCCGCGGCCCCTTCTTTCCGCGGCGTGTGGGGTGCAGTGACGTCGTTTTCGTGACCGCTGCCTCGGCCCCCATCAGACCCCACCCGGGACATCTGGACGTGGAGGATGCGTTTGGTTTCTGAATTGTTCCCCTGTGAGAGTCTGGGGAAGTGGCAGAGTCTGGACTTTAGAAAACGGCCTGAGGCAGATGGTATCTTTGAGAGAATTACTTTTGCTGAAAATATAAACCGATGTTTATAAGGTAGTCAATGATGACCGTAAAGAAAAGCTTACAACACCAGCATTACAGAGTCTCCTCTCCAGATTTCTGTAAGGTCACCTTTCTTTGCACAGTTCTTTACTTTGGGGAGTTTAACTTAATTTAAAGAAAAAAAATTTTTGTAGTCCTGTCTATCCTGTGGACATCATGCATTTTTTAAAAACGTGTCTTTGTTTTTCTGCTCAAATGTAAGCCAAATACTCCCAACAGTTGCAATGCTAAACTCTACCAAAATAAAAAAAAGAAAGAAAGAAAGAAAAAAGATCAAGGAATCAAGTTGTATTTATTCTACCGAATATGGGTTAAATAGGACATTCAAAGAGGTTTAGCAGAATCCATGATGATTAAAAATCTGGCAGTGGGAGTTGGGGGAAGGGAAATAGACTGTCCTAGAAACTACACCGGAATACTAAAGAAGGCAGGTAATGAAAATTATTCATGATACATTTTTTCTCTTGAAATATCTAAAACATTTTAGTTACAAATTCAGAAGAATGCATTCTCTTTTTTTGCATTTTATTTGTTTATTTATATTTTTCAACCACAGTTTACATTCAGTACCATGCTGTACGAGTTTCAGATGCACAGCAAAGTGGTAGGGAGAACCATGCACTGGACAGAGTGGTCCCCTGGCTGTCCCCTTCCTGGCCCCGTACTCCATTATCTCGACATTATTGACTATCAGAAGAATGCATCTTTAATGGCCTTGAATTTGTGGTCAAATAAATAAATGTAGATCAAAGATAAACTTGGTAAACTATAAAACAAATTATACATTCACCCCAACTCTCCAGTTATACTTCTGACTAGTAGCCTTAACGTCAGAAGTTTACTCATCATTTCTACCACTATTCAAGGCATTTGTTTCCTGAATTTCTTATCCTTGTGATGGTCTGTCATTTATTCTGTCTGTTTATGCTTCCACTCTGGCTTCAAGATAACATGACCAAAACCCAGTTATTCTGTAAAATTCTCATGCCCCAGACAAAATGATCTCACTTTTCTCTCCAATGCATACATGCTACCATCTTGTTCATATCATTTTACTTATACACTGTCTGTTCAATTAAATTGTAAGTAGTAGTGTGGGATTAAGAGCTTTTTCTTATACCCATTTAAATTTCCAGATTGTATGCATCATAGTATGCAGTAAATGTTGTTGATAGTACTACTGATGAAAAAACACATATACAAGAATATGCAAATACTGTTGTCATTATTATCCCCACAAAATGTCCACTTACACAACAAAATCTACCTAAAAAAAGAAAGGGAAAATACTAAATTCTTATGGAATGAGTGACAAAATTATGATACTGTGGTTTTGGGAATTACATAAAAGAGAAGACCAAGAAAGACTTTTTAATAAAAAGACTGCACAGAGTAATGTATTGGCCATGACATACTTTACTCTCTTTGAGGGGGATGCTTATCAGATTGCATGTACCTTGTAAACAACTTAGCCATATCGTCTTAACCTACATTTCCATAGTTACCAGGCCCAAGTATTAAATAAATATCTGCAGGGAAGATGTTACTTTCTGAGCTTCTGCATCTAGGAAATAGCAAACAAGCCATACTGCTGGGTTGTCATGGTGGCAACCTAAATCCTCATACCTCATTAATAGGTTCTTAGACAAATAAATCACATGGGAATGCATAGATCATAGAAGTCATAGATTGAGATTTAACAAGTACCTAGCTGAACAAAATAAATGGTGAACCAAAATTTTGACAGTATTCAATGTAGAGAAAGAGAATCAGGCTTCCTACCCTAAACACCAGCCTACACCATAACCTCCTGCTGGTGAACAATGGATTATATTTGTGTTGATTTTGTACTGCCTAGCAACCAAAGCCTTATTTAGTGGATTTCTTATGCTTTTGGGCCAAAATTAAGAGCAGAATGTCTAAATTGTTAGGGCAATTTTTTTCAGATGTCTAATCAGTACATTATTTTGCATGATTATCAATACATTGAAAATACCATATACCATTTTTTAAATCTATTACTGTTCAATGCTATTATTATTTTTTTTAAACATTTGCCATTCTAAAAGCTAAAAATACAGTGCCAAGAGAGTGATGTGTTTTCTAAATTCAGGATTTAAATTAGGTAGAATTTCAACGAGTTTCAAATTGGTGCCTTTTTCTAGAACAGGGCAAGAATTAAGAAACACAGCCTTGACTGAGAAAGTAGGAAAAGAATCTCATATCTTTAACAAAAGAATTCCAAACTACCATCTCAAATGTGGCTGAGATTGTTATTAAGTTTCCTAAGGAAAGGTTTAATTAATAATTGGTGGAGGATTGGAGAAGGGAATGACTTCTGAAGGCAGTTTCAGTTTAACTTTTATTACTACTACTAATGTTGTTATTGTTTTTATTACATTTAAAAGAATTCCAGGTATTTTATTCTTTCTTTGTGTTTCTCCAAACAGAAAAATTATTCAAGGAGATTAATATTTGAAGAATATCTTGCCAAATTTGATGTTTCAAAACTCACCCAACCAACAAGAGTATATCACGTGCCTAGTATTCTTGCTTAGCAAGAACCCCAACTTTGCAGCTGAACCAAAAAAGGTAAAGAAATCAACAATTATTCTGAGAGACCAAAAAAGAAATGAAAGAGTATCAAATGGAAAATAATATTTGTTTCACTGTTAAACTATGTGATGCAAACTATAAAGTAATAGAGAAATCACTGAGGGCTGGAATTACCTGGTACCTTCAAGAGGAAAAGATGGGGAGATTGGTTTAACAATAGTGGAGAATATATTAGAGGGCAAAGGGAAATAAGCCGGCATAGGTTTTTATAAACACAAAATTATCAGTTGATCTAAGATATAATGCAAAGGCTAAAAAAGAGACTTGACTCTACTGTGTATTCTTTCTCTACTCAGTAAGGAAAATAGACTTTAAAGTGGTAAAGGTGAAACAACATAGAAAGAGAACTGAAACTTGAGATAAGTGAGGAGATAGTAAGCAAACACCTATCTGTTTCAAGTAAGTTCGTGTGTTCCAGGCACAAATTACATCCCACAGCTGTTTACAGGTAACCTAAGACCCATTGCTGTTAACTTCAGAGAAACGGTAAAATATGAAAAAGATGATAGATTACCTGCTTTTAAAAATTGTTTAAAAGAGTATGCTAAGTGAAATAAGTCAGTCAAAGACAAGTATCACATGATCTCACTCATTTGTGGAATATAATGAACAAAATAAGCTGATGAACAAAATAGATCCAGAGACGTGGAAGCAGGGAACAGACTGACAAACCTCAGAGGGAAGGGGTGGGGGGATGAGGGCAGGAAGAGATAAAGGAAAGAACTTATATGCATAACCAGTGGACACAGACAACAGTGTGGTGAAGGTGGGAGGGGACGAGGAGGAGGGTGTCAGTGGGGGGAAAAGGAGGGACATCTGTAATACTTTCAACAATAAAGAAAAATTTTAATTAAAAAATTGTTTAATAGGTAGACACTAAAAACTTTAAAACAGAAAAGTAAAATTCCAGAGTACATAATTAAATATATTTTATGAAAAGTTATAAGAGAGTTTGGTGATCACTAAGAACCAAACTACCTAAAGGTAAGTCATAATATGCTTCTTTTTTTATTTTCTCTTTGAATTAAAATGAGAATTGTATAGTCATGATATAAATTAATTTCAGCAAACCATTTAATCCAGTCTTTCATATTTGTGGATGAGACTCTAAGAGCTTGATATAATTTTAGTTAGATAAACTCAAAAAGTTAGTTGGATAATTGTAGCCAAATTTTTGTTTATAATTTTTCATACATTATATCGGTAAGGTCATAATGATCATTCTGGTCAAATCAGAGGATAAAAACAACCTACATAGCATAGAAAATATGGCTGAAGACTGAACCAGGAAACAAAATTATATTAACAATTTAAACTCTGAGCCAAAATCTAAAGTAAAATTTAACAGAAATATATGAAAATCCCTACGTGTGTTCAAATTGAAAAATAAAACTGCAGAAGTACAAAATGGGAGAGATTCTGGTTTTGCCATGTAAAAAACATCCAGAGGCTTTAGTGTCTGCTGAGATCAATGTGAGTTAATAATATATATAGGTAGCTTGTAGTGATACCTGTAACACTTTCGTTTGAAAAACTGCCCACAACCACCTGCCCCTGCCTTTCATTTGGGGGATCCCTTTGCCGGTAATCCCCGTAGACTTCACTGTTCCTCTAGAATAGGCAGAATAATGACCTTGGTCCACTCAAACATGTCCGAATCCTGATCCCTGGAACCTGTGAATGTTACCTTACATGGAAAAAGAGGATCAAGTTTGCTAATCATGGAACTTTAAAATAGGGAGATTATCCTGGATTATCTGGGTGGGCCCAATGTAATTACGAGGGTTCTTAAAAGTAGAAGAGGGAAGCAGAAGAGGAAGAAGGATGTGATGTGAGAAGAACTCAACCCCACCATTGCTGGCTATGAAGGTGGAGGAAGGAATATAGGTGGCCTCAGACTCTGAAAAAAGTGAGGGAACATTCTCCCATAGAACCTCCAGAGAGAAATGTGTCTTGGGCTTCCAACCTACTGAACCATACAATAATAAATTTGTGTTGTTTTAAGTCACTAAGATTGTGGTCATTTGTTACAGCAGCAATAGAAAAATAATACAGCTCTTACAACTTGTTTTCATTCTCTGCAATGCAGCCGTTTTTATTTAGCATCCAAATGTCCTTCATTTTCTTCTCTCCCTGTAGGTAAGCCAGTAGAAAGTATACTGAACTATTACTTAGATGTTGTGGATTCAGAAACTTAATAACTGATGAGACTGCATAATCACATGCATAGTTAGCCTCTATAATCACTAGTTTTCTAATTTGTGACATAGGATTAAAAAATACCTACCTTCTTTGACTCTCTGGGTTGCTTCACAGAGTTTTTGAGATGAGGTGTGTGAAATAAAAGCCAACTATTAGGGACACACTAATAAACACACAGTTTATTCTTGTATTATTATTAATTATTGTATTATTTTTCAGACAACAACTGTAAACCTACTTTTGCCCCACCCTGTATGTCAGGTACTATCCTAAGCATTGGGGATAAAATAATAAGACAGACACGGTACCAGCTGTTAAGGAGTTTAGACTGTAATGAGGGCTATAGACAAAAACGGGAAGTGACAATGGAATGTGGTCAGTAGCATCCTGGGGACCACAGTTGGCAGGAGGACATGAGTGATTCCTCTAATACAGACCTGAGAGGTCAAAGGACATTGTCCAGAGGAAGTCATATCTATATTAAGGTCTGAAGGCTAAGTAGGAGTTAGGTAAAGAGGAAGAAGAGAATATTCTGGTAGAATGCTGTTACTTTCAGGACTTCAGCCTCTTTCCCACTTATACCTCTCAACTATCTCTAAAAATGCAAATAAATCCTGCTTTCAGGATCATTCCAAAATAAAATTTGATGTTAAGTCCCTGGTGTGAAATTTTCAAATGTTTCATATTTAATAAGCCCTGCATCTATAATACATTTTTATCTGATCCCACATTTTCTTAATCCAGTGATCAAACAGTGTTGTCTTAGATTACTTTATTTCCCGATCCAGTTAGAATATGGACCTCTCTTATTAGCTAATCATAAATAGCAAATGAAAAATAAACAAGTAAATGTTTTCTGTACAGAGGATTTCATTCCTGTGGTAGCCTTCTTTTACCACTAGATGGCACTTGTATGCCTTAGAGACAAAAATGCTGATTTAGTTTACCTTTCTGGAAACTAGTGAAATTAACCAATTAGAGAGGATCAGGAAGGAACTCCCCAAACTAGAATTTATGTGATCCTGGTTCTTAAGTTTAGCCTTAAAAAAATAAACCCAACATTTTTCTTTCCTTTTGGACATATAAGACAGTAAGAAATTTAAAATTAAATTACCTTTACATACCTCCTCCCTAGCTATGCTTTATTTTTCACTTCTTTTATTTTTACTTTCTAATAATACTGTCATTCTAACATCCTCACCTGGTAAACAGAACTACTTGTTGTTCCCTACTTTTGCCCTCAACCCTTCCATCTACTTATTTAAGCTTATGCTTTTCCTTCAACTTGGAAGAACCACTCCTTCTCTTCCAATGCTTACCCTCCATGTTACTTTTAGAAATCCAACTCGTTCTTTAAGACACATCTTTTCCATGAATTTTTTTCTATTGCTACCACAAGAAAATGCCTTCTCTCTCTTCCCTTTTCATTCTTTTAACAAGCTTAGTATTTTATTTAATAATAAATGTAGCATGCATTATTGTAAATCTATATGCATCTCATTAGCACTTAAAGACTTTCTGCCTTATGATTATGAACATTTCTTAATCTCTGTACTAAATAATGTTTGCCTTTGGAATGCAGAGACTATCTTAGCCATCTTTATATTTCCTAAAATACTTAGCACAATATTATTTATTGAGTTGATTTGAATGGTGATGTCCATAAGAGCATTGCCAACACTCTAAAAAATGAGATGATATTCTTAGTGAGAGGCTTTTGAATAATTTGGATGAAATTAAATAGCAAAACCTATGGAACCAAAATCATCCTTATACCTAGAAATGACAGTCATGGCATGAGACTTCCACCTCCAAGTTTATAGAAATGATTAATAGAATATACCTATTTTAAAGTATAAATCTGAGCTCAAAATTGAAAAAGAAAACTTCAGATACCAGACATGAAGAAGAAATTCAAAGTCAAAGTAGTAAGGGCCAGGGGTTGAGATTTTAACGCCATGTAGGATTTTAACCGAGAGATGTGACCCAAGAGCCACTTAATGAGGACCTGAAACTGGAACTCTTGCATAAATTGGAACTCGAAAGAGGTTTTCATTTGTTGAAAGCTAATGAAGTTGCCAATCTTCCACCCCTTAGGCTAGGTTTGGGTAGAGAGTAATGGTTCCCATTAAAATTGAAAGTCCACTTCTGTGGAAATCCAATTTTACATTACTGCTTGGAAATAGAATCCCAACTCAGAAACAGAAAACTACCAAGCCCCTAGAGAAGCAAATGCAAAAATCCTTAATGAGGACATTTGCACAACTTAAGACACAAGAGGACCGCACGGAATATACAGCTTTCACTGAAGGTGACCTCTCAAAATGTGCATACCACATAATGGAGCAATTCATCACAAAGAAGAGTCAGCAGATAGAGTGAAGTGAAAAATACTTGTACTTAGTAACTTCAGTGACTAAAACAACCTGAAATGATTACAAAAGAATACAATGCTTAAAAATATAAAAGAAAGAATATGCAATAAAAATACAAGAACAAGATTAGAAGAAAAAAGAAATATTTGAAAAGGAATAGGACTTTATGTGTTTATTAATTTTTTAAACAAATATTTATTGAACATCCACAAAGTTCTAGCACTATTTTAGGTACTGGAGATAAAATGGTGAAGACACAAATTCCCTACTATCATAGAGCTTATATTCTATTGGAAAAGCAAATCTTCAACAGATAGGTTAAACAGATAGACTAGAAACATCAAAAGAGATGATTACTAAATCAGAGAATAGATCTGAGGAAATTACCCATAGCACAGATGATTTTTGTAAATGGAGAATATAAAAGGAAAACTGAGTGATGTGGAAGAGAGAATAAGAAGATCCAACACACATCTAATAGAAGCTCCAAACAGCGAGAAAAGAGATAATGAAGGGGAGGCACTATTCAAAGAGAAAATGACAGAGAATTCCTCAGAAACAAAGAAAAACACAGCCCACGGAATGAGTCCTCAACGGGATAAAATTTTATAAGAAAATCCACATCTGGACACTTCTAGTTAACACTGAAGAGAGCCAAAGATAAGGGGAAAACCATAATAGCAAAGCAGAAGGAGCAGAAAGAGCTAGTGGGCCAGACAAACACAGAATTTGGGCTGGATTGGTTCTCTGTAATAGACACTCAAATGGAAGGAAGAAATAAGTGTTAAAGGAAAAATAAATAAATAATGGTGCAATCATGAGTCATATACAAATACAAATGAACATGTCAAAAATTTTATTTAACTCATTTAATAATGGAGGGATCAGTAAGATGTTACAACTGCTTCAAATGATAATTCAAACAATACACACACAGATACACAATCAGGAATGTTGAAGTAAATTGACTCATGGATGCAAAATTGGTCAATATCCACAGGGCGATGATCATTTGTATTCCTGTGGACAAAATTCACTTGCATTTCTGTAGACGAGAATCATCTGCATTATCATAACTTTTCTGTAATTTACAGAATTGTAAAACAGTTTGAAGACAACAAGAGGCCCTGGACCCTAAAATCACAGCTATGTTAGGGAATCTAAGACCACTTGCCAGTTAAAAAACCAAGCATGATGATATCTTTAAGCAAATTTATGCCTTGTGCTGCTTTATGGGGAATGTTAAAATTTTATTTATATCTAGATTATTTATACAATATCACAACTTATAATAATATGGGAGTCCCAGAAACATTATATGTCAACCCCTCCATCACAAGAATACTGCCTATATCCCAGAGGACTTCGTGTAGGATCAGGGGCAAAAAAGTGGCTTTCTAAATGTAGATTCAAATCAAAGTTCCAGCATATGATGGTTGTTTGATCTTGAGGAAATAAATTAACATCTCTCAGTCTCAGTTTCTTCATCTGTTAAATGGGAATAATAGTAACTATTTCATATACTTATTATGATAATCAATGCTACAATACTAGTGATGCACGGAGCATACAGCCTGGCACAGAGTAATCCCACAATATGGTTGTTATTTTTCTTTTAGATCAGGTCCTGATAACTTCTTGCTTATCTAAGACACATATTGTTTTGAGCAGTCTTGATAAAGCTGTGAGTTACTATCTTATGGCATGTTTGTACATTATTAGAGAAAGTTTCCTTTTCTGGGGGAATCCCAATACACTTAATTCTCTAGCTCCTAGCTGAAGTGTAGTGATGTGGAATTGCTGTAGCTTTCCTCATATACCTATCAGAGGTATACCTGTCAACAGAAAGAGGAGAAACACAGTGTGATTTTCAATAGGTATCAAAAAGTTCTTTGAGTTAGATGAAACACTTCTAAAAGTCTATCTTGAAACTATGTGAATAGTATTTTCCAGCATGAATTCAATTGTATTAGATCCTAATACAAGGAAACATCATTTTTCTATAAACTGGCATTTTCCACACTACAAAGGGCACAGAAGAAGAATTAAATTTGAACCTAATTTCATTCCAAGTAAATTATACATACCTAATTATATATTTTTCTGTTCAATTGAAAGAGCATTAGACATTTGAAAAATTAGAATCCTATACCTGCACTGCTGAATTGAACCAAACAAGCAGTGCTGAAATGACTTTTTTTAGAACCACAAAAGTTTTGTTTTTCTGAAATAGAACATTTTTCTATATGAAGAACTGGCATTTTTATTCCATACCCTACCCACTCATCACTCTGCTCAAATTATCATTCCAATTCCTCAACTCAGTGGTTTTGTTGGTTTTTTTTTTTTCCCTCTCTATTTATGGCCATTGGAAACCAACATAGATGCTATAAAAATAACCTTAAGATGCAAACTCAAAGCCCATAAGAACAATTTTCCAGTCTAAGGGCATTTCTGGCTGGGTTTTCTATAAAACAAACGTCCTTTGAGATGAACTTTAGAAATATCCTTTGTTTGACATCAGATTGTCCTCTTCTGTCACTTGGTCAACACAGGTGAATTTCGTTTTTTCTTTCTTCAATTATCAACTCCGCAGGCACCTCTTCCACGGAAACCCGGTCAGCTTTAAGAGGACAGAACTGCCCTTGAAATGCTAAAATGGGGAAAACAGCTTGAGAATGTTGTGAGGCAAGACAGACTGACGTGAACGATATTTTCATTTCCACTCACTTGGTGCCAAGTCAGGGCAAAGTTAGGAAAACAGTGCATGATGTGTGTAAAGTAATACTGAATGGAACAGGTGAGTTCAGAATGGAGTGAGAATGGAAAAGTGAGTCAGACAGCAAGTCACAACACTGTGACTTTATCCTCACGATAATTGTCAGTGGCAATAATGGGCAAATTTCTGTTCCTGTTTAATACTAAATTAATTTTTGCTGTAAGTATGTGCATTCTCTACAGAGCACAGAATAATATTCTTAGTATAAAAGTAGACGGGAAAGTGGAATTTAGTTCTTAACTCCATTCTGTTTCTTAAGTCACTGATTTCTGCTGCAAGCTAAAGGAGAGAAGATTGCTGTACACGAGCACAACAATTTAGGGTGCATATTGGGGGAAAGAGAGTGATCTGCTAGTAAGGTTTTATTTAAAAAGTTACTGGGGAAGAGTATACTTTGTTTCTATAGCAGTTTTTCTTTATTACTGTTTTCTAACAAAAATGGCATCATTTTTGCAAAATAGGTGAGGGCTTTAAATGGAAAAGAACCTATATCATAGGTCTTTAAGTATAGATCCTATTACTAAATGGCCCTAAAACCACCTCAGGTTCTTAATTCTTACCGTTTCCTTCCTATAAATATTAAAATGGAGACAATAAAATGATGGAAAGTTTTAATTTTTTTTCTTATGTGTTTATTTGCTTTGTTTTGGGATTCTTGAATGGACATTTTTATCTCTCTGAAATATTATGGACACTGGAAATTTCAAAATATAGTGGTACATTCATGAAGCAATGCCATGGAAGCTAAATCTAATCTGATTAAATAAAACTTTAAAAGAATGAGCTTTAAAAAAGTTTAAGAGAATAGACGATAGATTAGATAGATAGACAGATAAGTAAATGGATAGCTTTACCCAAGGGAATTTTTTCCACTGATTTTTTTTTTTTTTTTTTTGAGAGAGAGAGAGTAGAAGGGAGAGAGAGAGAGAGAGAGATTGATGTGAGAGAGACACATCGATTGGTTGCCTCCTGCATGCGCCCTGACAGGGACCAGGGATAGAATCTGCAACCCAAGTATGTGCCTTTGACCGGGAATCAAACCCTCAACCCTTCAGTGCAAGAGCTGATGCTCTAACTACTGAGAACACTGGCCAGGGCTAAAAAAATGTTTGAATATGCTGGTAAGGGTACAGAGCAATAGGGCTCCTCCCTTATATACTGCTGGAGTGGTGTATATCAGTAACACCTTTCTGGAATGTAATTTATCAATATGTACCAAAAACTTTAAAAATATTTGTACTAGTCTGCTCAGGCTGCCATAACAAAAATACCATAGACTAGGAGACTTAAACAACAGAAATTTATTTCTCACAATTCTGGGGCGGAAAGTCCAAGACCAAAGCACCAATATAGTCTGTTTCTCCTGGGAGCTCTCTTCCTAGCTTATAGCATTCTGCCATCTCTCCCTGTGCTCACACACTGGAGAGAGATTTATCTCACTTTCTTTTCTTATAAGGCCAAAGTCCTATGGAATTACACCCCACCCTTACGACCTCATTTAACCTTAATTACCTCCTCATGTCTCTATCTCCAGATACAGTTACACTGGGGGTAAAAGCTTCAATTTATGAATTTTAGGGGAACATAATTCAGTTCATAGCAATGTTCATCCCCTTTGACCCAGTAATTCAACTTCTAGAAACTTGTTCTGTGTGTGGTATAGGTGGGGGTGCAGAGTGGGGAGAGGTAAAGTAGGGAATGTAGCTTAAAAATATTCATTTTAAGACTATATTTTATATTATAAAGTATGTTATTTTAAATTTTAGACTAAGAAAACAAACACAATGTTCAAAAATACTAATAGTTGAGAGTGTTGTGGTATAACATAAGACAGAATATTAAATAGTCAGTAAACGGGCATTTTTTGAAATTTCTCTAACCATGGGAAAATGCTTATGTTATATTTTAAAATTTAGGATGAAAAATTTGTTATGTACTATGATATCAAGTATGTAAAACAGATGTATGGATGCAGAGAAAAATCATTAAGGGATATGTTACAAAATATTAACAGTGATTATATCTGGGTAGCAGATTAGATTTTTTTTTCCGAATTTTCTTCAATAAGCATATATAATATAAAAATCTTTTTTTGAAGTAAACAAGTATGTAAACGCAGAGTAAAACAAAGGAGAGCTGAATGTGCATTATATAGGAAACCTACCAACGATCTTAATAAGAGTAATTAAATAATTTTATAACAAAATCTTATGCAAATAACTTAGAACTTTATTTGTTTATTTTTAGTTCTGTTCTTTTCTGTAAACCCAAAAGGGGCACTACATCCTTATTCTACTCATGTTTACATGTTGGAGATAGGAAAATAAGTAGAACTGCTTCTATATCTGATTGATTCCCTTATATTGGGTTATTTAAATTACAACCCTTAAATCTAATTTATGTTTCTGGCTGCTGAGGCTGCTGAGTGGAACACACAATCAGCCATTTTCGTTTTGTATCTAATAATGCTTTGCCTTATTTGCAACATAGGGATCCTCAGATTTTCTCAACACTGTTAAATTTCAGGCTTCAGTGGAAATAAAAATGAACCAACCTGATCTTACTCTGCTGAAGAAAGCTCTTTCCCGCTCCCTCTCCTTAAGTTTGATGGGATCCCTTCTGAAAATAAACTTTCATTAGTATTACAGAAAAATGTAGTCTATACTTAAACATGATTTTTGTTCTTGTGGATGGGTTTCCCTTTCATCTTACACCCTTTCTCTTAATCTCCTGAGTCTGTCTATAGGAGCATATTCAGAAAATAATTTATAAGCATTGGCATGTGTAAGTGATATATGCAATTGCCTCATAATTCTTTGAACTTTTAAGCTTATATGTAATAAGTAGTCTTGCTACTTTGTTACTTCGTTGTGAATCTTCTAGGAACCACAAAGGTATGTTGGCTCATTTGTAAATAAATACATATATTACAGAGAGCAGACATGAGAGGGCCCAAAACTCAGTGTTTGTAGTTATAATTTATTTTTCTGAATGCTTATTCTCTATATACTCACCATTCTGCCTGCTGGCTGAAAATTTAATCTAATTAATGTCAAATAAAGTCAACAACTTCAGTAGTTTATCATTGAATTCAGAGCCAGCCAAATCCAAAACCTCAGAGCTGTCTTTAATCCTTGTGTCTATCATTTCTCAGCTCCCATTTCCCTATCCAGCCTTGGACTGATATTAAAATGAGTTAATTAGCCCTCGCCGGTTTGGCTCAACGGTTAGAGCGTCGGCCTGCGGTCCAGAGAGACCCGGGTTCGGTTCCCGCTAAGGGCATGTACTTCGGTTGCAGTTTGTCCCCGGCCCTGGTTGGTCGTGTGGGTAGCAGCCACTCGATGTGTCACTTTCACATCGATGTTTCTCTCTCTCTCTCTTCCTCTCTCTCCCTCCCACTCTATCTGAACAAAAAATGAAAAAATGTCCTCGGGTGAGGATAAAAAAAAATAAAAATAAAAAATAAATAAAATGAGTTAATTAATGGATAATTACTATATACTTTGGGTTTTTATTTTTACTATAGAGATGCTACAGCGTTGGGTTATATTAACCCATATAACCATTTTTTGTTTGTTTGCCACTTTAAGAATATGTGAGAGATGTGTGTTAGTCTGTTTAGACTGCTCTACAAAAATACCATACCTCAGTGGCTTAAACAACAAATTTCTATTTCTCACAGTTCTGGAGGCAGGGAAGTCCAAGATCAAGGCCCAGACAGATTCGGTGTCTGGTGAGAACCCACTTCCTGGTTCACAGATGGCCATTTTCTCCTTGTATCCTCACATGGCAGAAAGGGTAAGAGATCTCTCTGGGGATTCTTTTATTTACTTATTTTTATTGTTGACACTATTATAGATGTTCCTATTTTCCCCGCCTTTGCCCACCTCCACCCAGTCCTCGTCCCCACTTTCCCTCTGTCCATCACCACACTGTTGTCTGTGTCTATGTGTCATGCATATATGTTCTCTGGCTAACCCCTTCACCTTGTTTCATCGAGTCCCCTCCAACCTCCTCCCCTCTGACAGCTGTCAGTCTGTTCCACGTATCCATGCCTCTGTTTCTATTTTGTTCGTCAGTTTATTTTGTTCATTAGATTCCACATTTAAGTGAGGTCACATGGTATTTGTCTTCTCTGACTGGCTTATTTCACTTAGCATAATAATCTCCTGGTCCATCCATGCTGTTGCAAAAGGTAAGATTTCCTTCTTTTTTATGGCTTCATAGTATTCCATTATGTGAATATACCACAGCTTTTTTTATTCACTTATCTACTTATGGACATTTGTGCTGCTCCAGATCTTGGCTATTGTAAGTAAAGCTACAAGGAACATAGGGGTGCATATATTCTTTCAAATTAGTGTTTAAGGATTCTTAGGATATATTCCCAGAAGTGGGATTGCTGGGTCAAAAGGCAGTTCCATTTTTATTTTGAAGAAACTCCATACTATTTTTCACAGTGGCTGTACCAGTCTGCATTCTCACCAACAGTGCACAAGGGTTCCCTTTTCTCCACATCCTCGCCAGCACTTGTTATTTGTTGATTTATTGATGATACCTATTCTGGCAGGTGTGAGATGATAACTCATTGTGGTTTTAATTTGCATCTCTCTGATGATTAGTGATGTTGAGCATTTTTTCATATGTCTATTGGCCATCTGTATGTCCTCCTCGGAGAAGTGTCTATTTAGGTCCTTTGCCCATTTTTAAATTGGATTGTTTGTCTTCCTGGTGTTGAGTTGTGTAAGTTCTTTATATATTTTGGAAATTAACCCCTGCCTTTATGGTCAATTAATATTTAACAAAGGAGGCAAGAGCATACAGTGGAGTAAAGACAGTCTCTTCAATAAATGGTGTTAGGAAAATTGGACAGGTACATGCAAAAAAGAAACTAGACAACCAGCTTTTACCATGCACAAGAATAAACTCAAAATGGATAAAAAACTTAAATGTAAGTCACAAAACCATAAAAATTCTAAAAGAAAACATAGGCAGTAAAATCTCAGACATCTTTTTTTTAAATATATTTTTATTGATTTTAAAGAGAGAGGAAGGAAGAGGGAGAGATAGAAACATAGATGAAAGAGAAACATCATCCATCAGCTGCCTTCTGCACACCTCCCACCAGGGACAGAGCCCGCAACCCAGGCATGTGCCCTGACTAAGAATCGAACTGGTAACCTCCTGGTGCATGGAACAACACTCAACCAACTGAGCCACACTGGCTGGGCTCAGACATCTCTCGTAGCAATATTTTTGCAGATATATCTCCTAGGACAAGGGAAACAAAGGAAGAAATAACAAATGGGACTACATCAAACTAAAAAGCTTTTACCCAGCAAAAGAAACCATCAACAAAATGAAAAGGGAACCTACTGTATGGGAGAACATATTTGCCAGTGATATATCTGGGGTCTCTTTTATAAGGGTACTATCCTATTCGTGAGGGCTCTACTCTCATGACCTAATCACCTCCAGAAGGCCCCCACCTCTTGATACCATCACATTGGGGATACGATTTCAGTGTATGAATTGGGGGAACACAAACATTCAGTCCATAACAATGCAGAAAGCTATGTAATATATATTCATGAGTGATGCTAGTCTGCTAAAAATTACTTCTGTGAGATAGTTCTCAATTATCCACTCCCAGCTTTTCTCTGTGAAGTAGAAGTTAGTCACTTTCATTAAAAGTTATAAACAAGAGGTTGAAACTATACCAAGAGTAATAGGAATGGAAAAATACAACTGTGCTTTAATTTTTCAAGGAAAAATAGTTTTGTTCTAAAGCAACACTCTTTAGGCTGTTTGGTCTCTGGGCATGTACCAAAGAGCTTTTGTCTATGTGAGTTATAACTATCTATACTTACTGTATTGGAAATTGAAAAATTATTTATTGATTGATTTACTTGAAGATAGCAATGATGAACATATTGCATACTAACATTAATATCATCCTAGTATTATTATTGTATTAGTATTATTTTGACATCACAGAGGCCCTAAGAGAGTACTACTTTTGTAAAAAGTCAGTTCGTTCCAGAATATGAAAGAGTATAATTAAAAACAAAACTCTGGCCCTGGCCGGTTTGGCTCAGCGGTTAGAGCATCGGCTCGTGGTCCAGAGAGACCTGGGTTCGGTTCCCGCTAAGGGCACGTGCCTCGGTTGCAGTTTGTCCCGGCCCCGGTTGGGGTTGTGTGGGTGGTGGCCAGTCGATGTGTCTCTCTCACATCGATGTTTTTCACTCTTCCTCCCTCTCTCCTTCTTGCTCCATCTGAAGATGAAAGCAAAAAAAAAAAAAAAAAAAAAAAAGTCCTCGGGTGAGGATAAAAAAAACAACAAAAAACTCTGAAAGTGAATTCATTTACTTTGATTTCTAATATTTGAGACTCGATAAAAGCTATGAAATGTTAATAATTATAACCAAATTTTCTCAATTCTGATGAGCTTGCTTCCTTGGTTTACTGATTAGTGCTTTACCTATAATATCACAGTTTGTTTACCTCATGTTTAATCTGCCTGTGTAGCACAGAGTCTGTGTCTTACCAGAATAATTTTTTTTGGCTTTATATTGACATTATTATACCCTTGATTATTTAAGAAAAGAAAAACAAAGGTTCTCACTTATGAAAGACCTAAAGTTATTTATAGTAATCCTAGTATTCTGTGCTTGTTTATATATTTATTTTTTAAATAACAATAGAAATTCATTTCTCACAGTTCTGGAGACTTGAATCTGAAGTCTCACATCAAAGTACTGGCAGATTGTGTGTGCAGTACTTCCTGGTTCATAGACAACCATTTTTTTCTATGCTTATTTTTAAATGTTATATTGTCACTTTTATTAAATAGTTTCTCAGGCACCCATTATCCTGTCTTAATCAAGTCCCTAAATTTCCTTTGACAACATTTTAAATTGCCTTCCCACAACTCAACATGAAATATTTTTAAAATTTAATTTTAGGATATCTTTTATATAAAAACTATCTTTGAGATTTCCTGGAGGGAAATCTTGGTAAAGCCCAAAGGTTTATTCTTTTATTGTGTAAAAAAAGAGATGCTAGAAATAATAAGATTAAGTTGGCTTGATGTGTCATGATAGTAAGAGTTGCACAAGAATTTGTCAAATTAAAATGTGCGCACAGACTGGCCTAGGTTAAATATGTATAAGTAAAATGTTACTGATATGAATATTTCGGAAACCAAATGCTTAACTAGAAGTCCCTGAAGATTTGTTAATGCCATCACTGACCATAATGTTTTACACTCAGTTGAACACAGACCATCAAAATTCTTATGAAGTAGTTATTCAATGTTCTGTGATAGAGAAATTCATTCTATTCTGATTTTACTGGTTAGAGTAATAAATTAGTATGATGATGGCTTGGAGCAAACTGATGTGAAGGTGGTGACAAAAGTCAGTTTCTGGGTAAATGTTGCAGGTAGAGCCTCTGGATTTATTCAGTAATTGGATATGGATTAGTGAGCAAAAGAGAGTAGTCAAAGCCATTTTCAAGGTTGTTGGCTTAAGCATATGGTGAAACTGAGATGCCATTGATGAGATGGGGAATACCATAGGAGCAGTTGGTTTGGGAAGGACTACAAAGAATTTAATACTGAATATTAAATTATTAATAATAAATAAAAAGGCCATGACATTGCCTGGCTGGTGTGGCTCAGTGGATTGAGCGTCGTCCCATGCACCAAAAGGTTGCTGGTTCAATTCCCAGTCAGGGCACATGCCCAGGTTTTGGGCTCAGTCCCCAGTAAGGAGCATGCAGGAGGCAGCTGACTGATTTCTCTCTCTCTCTCTCTCTCTCTCTCTCTCTCTCTCTCTCTCTTTCTCTCCCTTTCTCTCCCCCTTCCTCTCTCTCTAAAATTTAAAAAAAAAGGCAGTGACATTAATACAAATAAAATAAAGTATATAACAAAAACATAATACATTTTTATGTGTAATAATGTTTTACAAAATAAAAATATTTAAAAAACAAATATTATGAAAAACAGGAAAATTATAATAAACAAAATAATTACTATTAATATTAATAATCATATTACTAATATTTATTAATAAATATTTACATTGTAGGTGTTAAGTAGGAATCTAAAATTCAGGGCACAGATCCAGGTAGGAGATATAAATTTAGATCTTATCAAATCGTTATAGCCACGAGACTGGATGAGATCAACTGGGGAGAGAGTGTAAATAGAGAAGAGTAAAGGTTCGTGCATGTTGTCATAAATGGAGGGATTTCCTTCTTTTTTATGGCTGAATAATACACCATGGCATATTTATATTATGTAGATATAGATGTAGACCACATTTTCTTTATCCATTCATCCATCCATGGACACAGGTTGTTTCCATATCTTAGCAAATGTAAATAATGTTGCAGTGAACATGGGGGTGCAGATCATCTCTTTGAGATAATGATTTCATTTCTTTCAGATATATACCCAGAGGAGGAATTGCTGGATCATGTGGTAGTTCTATTTTTAATTTTGTGAGGAACTTTCATACTGTTTTCCATAGTGGCTGTACCAATTAACATGCTCATCAGTAGTGCACAGGTGTTCCTTTTCTCCATATCCTCACCAGCACTTGCTATCTTTTGTCTTTTTTATACTAAAGCTAGGGAAAAATTGTATTTAAAAAATTAAAGATCCAAGGATTTCAATGCCGTAACCTAGAAGACCTGATTTTTCACAAAGATGGATTTCAGTTTGTGAATTCATGAGTAGTAGAGCATAGGAGTGTATAGAGCAAGATTCGGGTCACGTGGGAATGACTTTTAACTTCTGTCACAAAGCTCTTACCTGTTCTCTTCCTTAATCTCAACTTCCTTACTATGTATTAGCACCGGATGGATTCCAACATTACCTTAGTATTATGGGGTTTATTTTCTGTGTTGTGTATTTCATGATGCTTACTATGTTCTAGACTCTGTCCTAAGCATATAACAAGTATTAACTCATTTAATCTTCATAATCCTTATAGGAGGCAAGGAACATTATTATCCCCATTTCACAAAAAAGGAAACTAAGGAACAGGGCAGTTTAGTAACTCACCCCGCAAGTTCTCACACCTACTAAAAGGCAAATTGAAATCTACAAGGAGGCACCTCCTTTTCAATTACTGCAACAACAATGTAGAAAACCTTTGGGACAATAGGAAGTCTCATGATCTTTACTGACCATACACAGGACTAGAACTCAGGAGGCCTGATTTGTTGTTGTTAATCCTCACCTGAGGATATTTTTCCATTGATTGTTTTTTTAATTTTTTTCCCTTTATTTTAGAGAGAGAGGAAGGGAGAGGGAGAGAGAGATAGAAACATTGATGAGAGAGAATATCAATTAGGTGCCTCCTGCATGCCCCCCACTGGGGATTTGGCCCACAACCTGGGCATGTGTCCTGACCGGGAATCAAACTGGCAACCCCTTGGTGCATGGGTTGATGCTCAACCACTGAGCCACACCAGCCGGGCTCCATTGATTTTTTAGATAGAGTCAAAGGGAGGGAGGGAGAGAGAGAGAGAGAGAGAGACATTGATGTGAGAGAGATACATCATTTGGTTGCCTCCTGCACAACCCGACCTGGGCTGGACATCGAACTTGCCTGGTTTGCAATTTTAATGATAGTTTTTCTATAGAATCTAAGTTTTCAATGCAACTTCAAATTGTAGTATCTAAAATTCAATGTAGCATCTGTAATACTTTCAACAATAAAAGAAAGAAAGCTCCCCCCCCCCAATAAAATAGGATAGAATAAAATTCAATGTAGTACTGGAAGGAAAAATTACAAATACAGTTAAGTCATCACTTAATGCTGTCAATAGGTTCTTGGAATTCAGTGAAATGACATTTAATGAAATAAAATTTAATACAGTTTTACCATAGATGAATTGATATAAACAAGAATTAAGTTCCTACAGCATCTCATCGACATTATAATGAAACAACTATGAATGAAACTGTTATTCAAGGACCTGCTGTACAGTGAAAAGATTTCACAGCAGTCCTTCTTACTTTTTTAATTTTTCCAAATGCAAGATGTACCTGGAAAGAAAATCTCACTGTTTGAAAAGCCTGTGCTCTAGTCAGCACGAGTAATTTTCTAAAAATCGCTTAAAGCCAAGCACATAGTAGCACAGGACAGGCAATCTCTGTTCCAAAAGGAGGTTGCAACACTCCTTCTCCTTGCTCACCAGATGTGCCCAAAACTTCAGGTCATGTAACAGTGAAACATTCTCCAGGTCTACTGTTGCCTGATCAGTTGCTACTTTGATCAAAGAAGAAATGCTTTCTCAAAGTCAAAGTGAATGGTTTTGGAGTAACAGAACAGAGGACATAGATTGGATGAGTCCAAAGGACAGAGCTATGTGTCAGTCTATCACAAGAGCCTTTGCTCATTTCCCTCAACAGTAAGTTGTAGTATCTGTTTACTTATTGTTATTTTTGTAATGCCAATCTGAATAAGCAGATTATGAGTTTCCAGGACTTTCCCACTTGCTAAAATAAAGTATGTTAAATGAAGCTGTGTTAATTACCTATATTGGCATTTCAGTAGCCTGAGTAGCTAAGAAAAAACAACTCTAACAAATTGATTTGTTTTCATATAGATGAATCCAATCTTGACTTGATTTTTAATTTAAATATTACAGCGCTCAGGTTAGCTATCTTTGGGATTAAATGTCAGGCACATCTTTAATTTACTAAATCAGTGTTGAAGTCTATAATTGAAGTAATCTCTTTGATAATGTATCCTTAAGGCAAGGGAATACTTTGATTTAATTAAAAGGAGAGTGGCACTTGATGAGTATGTCTTTTCAGAGAATGTCTCCTTGCAGATATACTGAATCAAACAATAATCCATTTAGTGAAAATATGCAGGTAGAGAAAGTATTTGAAATTCTAAAATGAATATACCATTGGTATAATTAAGCAATGTGAGTTTGTCACATTTGCCCTGCTGAGGAAAAATAAGTTTTCTGAAACTAACACAGCCTCTGATCTTATCCTGACCTATGATCTTAGAGAATTTTCCCAACTGATGTTGGCTTCGGTTCATTTGTATCTTAGAGGGGTCATTCATTAAGTGTAATATACAGGGGTGGGCAAAAGTAGGTTAATAGTAGTAAAAAATAATATAATAACGAATAAATAAAAAATACAAGAATAAACTCATATACTCACAACTATAAACTTACTTTTGCCCACCCCTGTTTTTAAAGGTTGTTTTAACACATGAGGTTTTTAAACTTTTTTGTTGTTGTTGTTTATACTCTAGGACAAAGTTCTATTTTCTCTGTTCTTTCCTTGATCTGCCGACAACCAGCTTTATGATTTTTGGCAAATTATTTAACCTCAGCTTCTTTTGTTTATAATATATGAAGTTTGATCTGCAATGTTTGATCCAGATCTAATATTCTGTGATTATTTGCTTTTTTTTTTAATCCTCACCCAACGATATTTTTCCATTTATCTTCAGATAGAGTGTGAGGGAGAAAGAGAGAGAGAGTGAGAGAGAGAAACATTGACGTGAGAGAGACACATCGATTGGTTGCCTCCTGCACAACCCCAACCAGGGCCAGGGATCGAACCACAACTGAGGTAAGTACCCCTGACTGGAATCAAACCTGACACTCTTTGGTCTGCGTGCCGATGCTCTAACCAACAACTTCCACTGCCCTCTATTTTTTTCCTCCTAGCCTGTCTTACCATGTTGCAATGCAGAGACGTAAAGGATATTTTATTTAGGTATGTATTTCTATGTTACCCCACTAAACGAAGAAACCTGAGCTGGCTATGGTTAAAGATACGGTTTGAATGAATAGGAAGGAATTCTGATTATGAGCTTGTTACACACTGGAACAAGTTTCCTAGGAACAAGACTGACCTTCATCAAGATATATTAAGTAGGTTGTACGGAAGATAAGGTGAGAAGAGTTGAAGGGGCAGGAGAACTGTCCTCAAAGACTTTCTCTCCCTTGATACCATGATAAGCAAAATAAACAACAACAAAAGCAAGTACATAAATCCAATCAACGTTTATGAGATATTCCCCATGTGCCAGATACTATTTTAGCCAGAAAAATCCCTGCCCTCATGAAGCTGACCTAGGGAGGGAGCAGGGAGCAGAGCAGGAGGGACAGCCAGTGAGCAAAATGAAGAAACACATGATATGGTATATTGGAAAGTGATAGATGCTGTGGAGAAAAACGAAAACAGCCAGAAGGGAAAGGACTGAAGACTAGTTCTAAGTAGCTTGGACAGAGAAGGTCACTTTGAGGGGATATGTGAACAAAGATTTAAAGACAGAGAAGGAGCAAGCCCTCAGGATATGGGGTGGGTTTGGGGAGGGGAGAATGTTCCAGGTAGAAGACCCCGAGGCAGGTGAACACCTGGTGTGCTTGCGGCCAGCTGACCTCAGCAGAATGAGGATGGATAAGGTCAAGGAGGTATTGGGAGTGAGGATGAAGGCTGATCCTTACGGGTGCAGTGAGCCGGAGTCTTCCGCTTTCACTCTGAGAGATCAGGAGCCACGGGAGAATCTTAAATAATGAAGTGCGGTGGCCTGACTTACATTTTACATCATCAGGAAAAAAAAAATCAGCAACTTCACTCAACAATGAAAGGGTCAACCAGAAATAGAAGAGTCTACAGAGGAGAACCACGAAATATTTGGCTCTAAACTGCCCCTATAACTGCCACCGCCATACCTCCAAAAAGCCATAGTGAAAAATTTCCTCCCCAAATCTGGAGGCTACCAAATTAAGTTGGTTCATTCACTTTTTTTTTTCTCCTTGAATTGATTAGTAAAGCAGTTTATTTTGGGTTTTACACCCTGTTCCAGTGTGTGAGTGTGTGGGGTTTCCCCCCACACCATCAAGCAATACTCAGGACACCAGCTGGTGTTTTAGAAGTCATCCCAATTCAGACACTGTCTACCCAGAGATAGCATCAGGTTCCACAGGTAAAAGGCTCAGTCCCACAAGACTGCCCTCACTTCAGATGCCAGTTCCAAGTCCAGGTTGTTTGTGACCTGTGCTTCTGACCAACTGTCTACAGATTGGAGGTTCCCAGGAACCCTGTCTTGGACTTCGGATTCCAGTCACAAGTCTAGGTTGTTACCTGTGTTATTGTCATAATTAGCTAGTTATTAATATTAATAGCTGGAAGAGAGGAAAAGGGAGGCCAGACATTATAAGCATGGTCATTTGGGCAGCTTCACCAGGAAGCTACAGCTTTATGTTTCCCAGGGAACCACTGTCCATTCCCTGAAGATCACTGGGGAAGGGATCGAACAAAGCGGGAGATGAGCACATGCGCAGTGAAGTTGGGGTAAAGTAGGGAAGGTGCTTGCCTGTCAGTCTAGCCTGGGAAACCATGGATTGGCTAGAAGGGTGGACCCTAATGCAAGCCCACAAAATTTTGGAAGGTTAAAATCTCCAGACAAAGAATTTGCTCTCCTCTTCTTTCTCTTGCCTTCTTGTTCCCTCTATTCTCTCTTGCTCCATGACTCACACTCACCTGCCATGTGGCCTCAAGTATCCGTATGCCTATGGCCATGCAGACCCCACATGCAGTGGACTGCAGCTGAGAACACAAGCTAAGCTAGCCAGATGCTGGTCTGGACTGGAGTTTAATATGAAATGGAAATTCTGGGCAGTGGCCTTAATTCTAGCCCTGCTGAAGACCAGATTGGAATTCTTCCATGGCAAAATGGACAGAGATGGAACCTTAATTTTACATCATCAATAAAGCTTTCCAAGAAACCCCATCCTCCCGAGAGGGACTCAGGGAATTCTTTACCCTGTGGCACCCAAGAACTCCATTTCCATCAAGAACACCTGTATGACTGACTGACTGACTGACTGACTATGAATAAGATTCCTAGGACCCCCTCCTTGGTTTGCTTAATTTGCTAGAGCAGCTCTCAGAACTCAAGAAATCTACTCATCAGATTACCGGTTTATTACAAAGGATATTAAAGGATGCTAGTAAATAGGTAGACGAAGAGATACAGAAGGCAAGGTCCTGAACGAAGAAGCTTCTGTCCTCATGGAGTTTTGGGCCCAACATAGTGGCATGTGGAAGCATTCTGGTTCCCTAACCTGGAAGCTCTCTGAACCCTCTCTCTTTTTTTTTTTTTTTTTTTTTTTGAGACTTCATCACATAGGCATGGTTGATTAAATTATTGACCACTGGGGATTGGTTCCTCCAGCCCGTCTCCCCTCCCCAGAAATCAGGGGGTAGGGCTGAAAATTCCAACCCTGTATTCTCTGTTGGTTCCAGTGGCAACTAGTCCCCATTTTTAGTTGCTTTCCAAAAGTCATCTCTTTAACATAAACCCAGTCTTGGTGGAAAGGGACATGTTATGAATAATAAGACACCCATTTCACCTATATGACTCTGAAGCGTTTGCAGAAACCGAGGACAAGAGACCAAAATTATAACAAAAGATGCTCCCCTTGCACTTATCGCTCAGGAAATTCCAAGGATTTGGGGAGCTGTGAGCCAGAAACTGGATAGAGACCAAATAGGAACCCCATCAGATGATACAGAGGTATTTAAAACTATAATTCAAGAATATAGTACAAATTAAGAACACATCTCCTAATTTAAAAGAACACATTTTCCCCCTAGTTAATCTGATAGAGAATACTCAAATCCAATAGGATTGAATCTTAAAGATAGAAAAATTCTTCAGACATTCAGGCAGGAAAAGCAAATCATCTTCAAGAGGAGAGAAATAAAGCTGGTGTTAGACTTCTCTGTAGCAGCATCCACGATCCTGAGACAATAAAGCAAAGTCCACAGATGTGCTACTCAAAGTGGCGTCCAGAGGCGAGTAGCATGGGCAATACCTGGACACTTGGTAGAAATGCAGAATCTCAGGCCCAATGCCAAGCCTACTGAATCTGCATTTTAAACAAGTCCCCAGGAGATTTCTATGCATATTAAAGTTTGAAAATTAGTAATCTACAAAGATTTCACTGAAAGAAAGTGTTGTCAGGAATATTCAGTTTCAGTTAGTATGTCATTTTATTTAAAAGGTCATATTTTCAATCATGAACTTACTTAGGGAAATAGCACCCATGAGCCCTTCTGAAGGCTTGATAACAAAATTCAGATGTTCAAAGAATTCAGGAACAGAGAATCAAGAAGTGAAAGCACGTGTTAACTTTGAATCTGTTTGAACAGAGGGCAAACAACCATGAGAATTACAGTTTAAGAACTGAATGTGCTCACAGTAACCTGGATGATGTAAAAATGATATAATTCACAACAAGGAAGATGGGAAGAAGAATATCTCTATCCTTCACAGCAAACAGTAGATAAATACTTTTTAAATTTGAAGCATGTAATGTTTTCAGAAAGCATAAAGAGTCTAACACCTCAATGTTTTTAATGTTTACACCTGTGCTTTCTTTTTATTAACGTTAGAGACATATTTTAGGAAATGAGTTTTCCTGTGATAAAGAGACGTGTGTAGTTAACAACTCCCTCAATTTCACTTCCTTTTACTTTTCTTACATTAAATTCAATAAAATTTAATGTTTTAATTACAACAGCATTATAGTTACAATTTTTGCACAATTATTTATTTTTTAATGACTAATTATTTTTATTTTTTTATTTTTATTTTTTTAACTTATCTTTATTGTTGAATGTATTACAGATGTTCCTCATTTTTCCCCCATTGTTCCCCTCCTCCCCATTCCTGCCCCCCTCCTGCCTTTCCTCACTGTTGTCTGTGTCCATTGGTTATGCCTATATACATATAAGTTCTTTGGTTTATTTCTTCCCACCCCCTAACCCCCCTTCCCTTTGAGGTTTGTCAGTCTAACAACCAATTTGTACTTCTTAATCCCTTCACCTTTTTCATCCATCCCCCCAGCCCCCACCCATCGGGTAACCAACAAAAGTTCTCTGTATCTATGAGAATGTTTCTGTTCTGCTTGTTCATTTTGTTTGTAGATTCAATTGTTGATAGGTATGTATTTATTGCCATTTTGTTTGTTCATATTTTTTTAATCTTTTTCTTCAAGAAGACCCTTCAACATTTCATATAATAATGGTTTGGTGGTGATGAACTCCTTTAGCTTTTCCTTGTCTGGGAAACTCTTTATATGGCCATCGATTCTAAATAACAGCTTTGCAGGATAGAGTAATCTTGGTTGTAAGTTCTTGCTTTTCAGCACTCTGAATATTTCTTGCCACTCCCTTCTGGCCTGCAAAGTTTCTTTTGAGAAATCAGCTGACAGTCTTATGGGAAATCCCTTGTAGGTAACTAACTGCTTTTCTCTTGCTGCTTTTAAGATTCTCTCTTTGTCTTGAACCTTTTGCATTTTGATGATGATGTGTCTTGGTGTGGGCCTCTTGGGGTTCATTTTGTTTGGGACTCTCTGTGCTTCCTGGACTTGTATGTCTGTTTCCTTCACCAAGTTAGGTAAGTTTTCTGCCATTGTTGTTTCAAATAGGTTTTCGATTTCTTGTTCTCTCTCTTCTCCTCCTGGCACCCCCAAGATGTGAATGTTGGCACGCTTGAAGTTGTCCCAGAAGCTCCTTACACTATCCTCATTTCTTTGGATTCTTTTTTCTTTTTGCTGTTCTGATTGGGTGTGTTTTGCTTCCTTATATTCCAAATCGATGGTTTGCTTCTTGGATTTACCTACTCTACTACTGAATCTGTGTAAACTATTCTTTATTTCAGTTAGTGCCTCCTTCATTTCTAACTGTGCATCCTTCATTTCTGACTGGTCCTTTTTTATGCTCTTGAGGCCCTCACTAAGTTCACTGAGGTTCTCACTAAGTCCATTGAGCATCCTTATAAGCAGTGTTTTGAACTCAGCATCTGTTAGGTTGCTTAACTCCATTTCACTTAGTTCTTTTCCTGGAGTTTTGTTCTTTTCTTTCATTTGGGACCTGTTTCTTTGTCTCCTCATTTTGGCTGCCTCCCTGTGTTTGTTTCTATGTATTACTTAGCGAGAGGTATAGGGCTAGCTGAGACCAGATGCTGCTTGTTTGAAAGAATTTAGGAAAAGCTGAAGCAGGATCCAAGACAGGCCAATCCTATGGTAAAGCAACTGGCAACAGCTTGGGTGGGCCTGGAAGTTGGGTGGGGTGGGGCCTCAGGGAATCACCAGGGCGGGGCCAACAGTATGAACTAGGTTGCTGGAGTCCCAGATGGCAGTGTCTACCGTCCCGGGGAAGGGCTCACCAAAGGAACAAAAGCCTCTGATAGCGCGTCTGTCCAGGAGAAAGCTGCCTCTCCAGCCCTCGCTCCAATGCCAAACAGCTCAGTTCTTCCCCATATGACTCTGGTGCCTTTCAAGCTGCCTCCCCCACGCTGGAGCCTGGAGGGTGGGAGTCCAATTAAGTCCGTGCCCGGGCCCTTTAAGAGGAGCTGCTGGGGGCTCCAGCCGCCTCAGCCTCAGTTCCCGCTGGTTTTTCCAGCCAGAAGTGATGGGGATTCTCTTCCTGGCAATGGAACCCTGAGCTGGGCGCCTGGTGTGGGATGGGGACCCCTCAGTGCTCAGGGAGGACCTTCCCAGCCGAGGTGTCCTCCTAATTTTTATCCACCACCCGTCGCCTCCGCCCTCCTACCAGTCTCGATGCGGCTTCTTCTTTAATTTCATAGTTGTAGGACTTCCTTTCAGCTTGATTTCAGGCGGTTTTGAATGATGGTTGTTCTATAGTTTAGTCGTAACTTTGATGTGGTTGTGGGAGGACGCGATACCGCGTTTACCTACGCCGCCATCTTGACCGGAAGTCTGCACAATTATTTTTATCTTTCTAGCTACCCAACCACCATCAATATTTTACCTGTCCACATACCAGAAAAGTTGCATATGCATCAGTGGTGTCTAGAATGTTGTTTAATGGTGGCAACACAAGTTTTTAAATGCTTATATTTTTAGATTTCTTTCTTGTCTAAATTACTTCAAAAGAGCATGAATAATTTTTAAAAAGTAATGTAGCAAACATGTAAGAGGATATAAATAGTAGTTAGATGTAGATAATAGATATAAAGTTATTTTTCTTTGTGTTCTTATGTGTTGTTGTTTTTTATTATTTCAAAAAAAAATGTAGCCAAGCTTTACATCAGAATATGGAAGATATTTCTGACCTAGAGAAGATATTTGCTGATCCCTCATACTTGGGCTTCAGTTCCATTGCCTTAAATTGAGTAATGGCAGAAGCCAAGGAGCAAAGCACATCTAAAGTAAAGTGCTTAGAACGAACCTTCCCTCCTATATTTGCTTTCTTGCTTCTTCCCAGCTTCTGGTGACTGCCAGCACTCCTTGGCATTCCGTGGCTTTTAGATGCATTACTCCACGCTCTGCCTCTGTTCTCACATGGCGTTCTTCTCTCTCTGTGCCATCTATGCACTGAAAATTCCCTACTTTATAAGGATAGCATTGGGTTAAGGCCCACATTAATCCACTATGACCTAGTCTTAATTTGATTGTTATCTGCGAAGACCCTATTTCCAAATAAGGTCAAATTCCCAGAGGTGAGGACTTGAACATTTCTCTTTCAGAGCAACCTACAACAGGTGATTTGCCCTCAACAGATAATATTGGGAGTAGAAAGGGTGGGAAGTGCTTGTAATCTAGTTTTTAATGGAGGTCATCCATAGATCTTTGGTCTGCTTTCCTAGGTTTTGTTTGTTTTTGTCAGGAAATTTGGGAAGATTCCTAAAAGATGGATGCAATAGACACTGAAGTAATAGAGTGAGGAGCATAGGTTTTGTAACGGGAGAAGGCCTATTGTTGCAAGGGGGCAAAGAATAAAGAACAGAGGGAGAAAATAAAAGCAAATTTGCCTTTAGCATAAGTATCATCCAAGATACAAATTACAGTTCTACTTAAAACAGGCTGAAAACTCCTATTTTAAAATTAATGAAAGATTGAGACAAAAATATTTAAAACATATATTTTAGCCTAGCCAGTGTGGCTTAGTGGTTGAGTGTTGACCCATGTACCAAGAGGTTGCTGGTTTGATTCCCTGTCAGGGCACATGCCTAGGTTGTGGGCTGATCTCCAGTAGGGGGCGTACAGGAGGCAGCCAATCGATGGTTCTCTCTCACATCTATGTTTCTATCTCTTTCTCCCTTTCCCTTCCTCTCTAAAATATATACTTAAAAATAAATAAAATAGCCCTGGCCGGTTTGGCTCAGCAGTTAGAGCGGCAGTTTGCGGACCAATGAGTCGCGGGTTTGATTCCGGTCAAGGGCACGTACCTCAGTTGCAGTTCATCCCTGGCCCTGGTTGAGGTTGTGTGGGAGGCAGCCACTCGATGTGTCCCTTTCACGTCGATGTTTCTCTCTCTCTCTCTCTCTCTCTCTCTCTCTCTCTCTCTCTTCTTCCCACTCTATCTGAACAAAAATGGAAAAATGTCATCGGGTGAGGATAAGAAATAAATAAATAAATAAATAAAATATATATTTTAAGATCCAAATTTCTAATTATACATAGTAAAATATTCTAAAAGTATAGAATTAAGTGACTTATATAGCATCATATAAATAGTAAATTAGACTCCAACCCATTATGTTCTTCTGTGCATGAAATAGAAATAAGTTTTACTTATTTTACATTTGTTTCTTTTAAAAATGGGAAACCACTAAAACAATAATACTGAAAATTTCTTTAAGGGGAAAAATCATCCTAGCTCTCCTACTATCTTTTTTTTTTTTTTAATTTTTTTTCTTTATTGATTTTAGAGAGAGAGAGGAAGAGAGCAGGAGAGAGAGACAGAAACATCAATGAGAGAGAACATCAATTGGCTGCCTCCTGCATGCCTCCCACTGGGGATTTGGCCTACAACCTGGGCATGTGCCCTGACCGGGAATTGAACCAGCGACCTCTTGGTGCATGGGTTGATGCTCAACCACTGAACCACACCAGCCGGGCTCTCCTACTGTCTTAAGACCAAAACTGTTTTCTCTTTTGGCATATCATCTGCATCTTTTTCTATTTGCACCAATGTTTTCACATATTTTCAAGAAATCAAGGTTGTTCACTTTTAAATAAAAATTAAATTATAGGAGTCATGTTTAATTATGGAATTCAGTTACAAAAAATTAATTTCTTTGTATTTCCACTGAAAATTAAATCCATTAATACCCAGGGGAATTTTCTAGGTCTTGTCAGCTGCTTCTTAGAATCTTCCTTCAGGATTGTGGATACTGTTGTTACAACTGTTCTGTTTTCACAAAGGGCACATTATGTGATTCAATACCAAGCCTGCAGTGCAACTGCCCAAGCTAACAATTATCAGCCATTTCACTGATCTTAATGAGTTTAAGGTGTAACAATTGCAAACTGAATAAATAACTTCTATGACTCATCATGATTCAGGATACATAGATTACCATCAAACTCTGTATAAATCTGATGCAAAAGACTACCCAATTAATTCAGACACAGATGCCCCCAAGTGAAATCATCTAGAGATGTTTCACAGAGGCAGATGTGCCTAGCAGTTAAGAATGAGCTTTGACTTTGTAAGGAACTGGGTTCTGATGTGGAGTTCTCTTCTTGCTGGCTGGTGAAGGTGCTTAAGTGGTGAAAATAGGTTTCTGATAATGTTATAAGATCAAAACAATGCCTGATATTTAGGCCTTCAGTTATTGAATTATTCAGATGAGCATTGAACTAAATATTGAATTCTTCAATTGTTGAATAAATATTCAAAGGGTAGCAGGTACTACAGAGATACTATTCTGTAAAGCATCTGTTGGCCCAACTGGTCTGACTCTGGTCACTTGAATCTTGATTGTAACTACTGCTTTTGTCTACCGGATTGTTGTATTCACTTTTTAAAATCCTCAAATGGACACTTTCAACCCACAATTTTATAATGATAATAGAAATTAGTAAGTTATAAATCATAAAAGTCAAAACATGAAATAAACTTTAGTAGACATTTAACTTAATTATACACACACACACACACACACACACACACACACACACACACACACATAACTACAATTACTATGAATTCATAAGCACAGTATGGTCCAGAACTTAATTCCAGTCCTTCCCAGTTTAAACTTCAGGCAGATGAGGGAAATGTTTTAATCTGGTACCAATCTTCCCCTTCTTTTATTGCCCAGGCTCTGTTGCTGTTCTGTCTCCTTGTTTACATTGATCTATGACAGGTTTGTCACTTCTTTGCTCTGGGAATGTGAATCTCAGACTGCAATTACTTGAAGTTCATGCAAGTCTTGATTGATGGTATTTATTTTTTGTACTGTTTATCGAAACTTTGTAATAGGTTCTCTTTAGAAATAAATGCATAACTCTTCTAAACTGTCTGATGCAGCCGCCTCCTGCCTTTTGTGTGATAATTCACCCATGTGGAAGGTGACATCGAGGAAGGCTTCAGAGAGGCTAATCCATTCCAGCCAAATCTTGAAACATGTCAGGTAGACCATGCCGTGGGGGAGGGCATTCCAGGACAAGGAAAAACCTGAAAATGTTGAGAACATCTTGTGTCCACCAGTCTGGTGAGCAGGAAAGTAGCAATAGATTAGTGTGGACAAGGAGCCAGAGTACGACAAGCCTTACATGCCATGCTAAAGAGTTCGAGTTCCACACTGCAGGTGTCGGTGTACGGGATGAGGAGCCATTGGTGCAAGCACTGGCTTTACGTTGCCGTTTATAGGCCTTGCATATAATGGACTGGGAGTGGGTCCCAAGAAGGGGCATCTTAAATATTATCCCTTCACTACCTCCACTTCCTCCACAACACACTGCAAGTGCCTGTGCTCCACCAACCCCTTCTATTCCTCTACACTACATCCGTGCATTCTCTTTATTGCAGGTGTCTCTCACTCATCAGAGCTTTTTTATTTACATGCGTATGTCCTCTACTAGATTCTAAGCTTCTTGAGGGCAGAAACAGTATTGACTCACTTCTGCACACTCAGTATATAGCCTAGAAGATAGAAAGTATTCAATAAATTCATTATTGCACTCGTTCAATATTTATTGAGTACCTACTACGTGTTTCCTGGGAAAACTGCTAAAGGCACTGGGTATGGGACAGCAAACCAAGAGCAAAATCCCTGCTCCCATGCAGTCTGCATACTAATTCTGAGTTACACAAAAAATCAGGAAGTAAATAAATGAGTAAAATTGTAGTGACAGATAGTGATGAGGGCTGCGGTAAAAAATAAATTTGGGAGATGAATTGAGGGTATGAGTTTAAATAGGGTGGTCAGAAAAGGCATCACCGTGAGGCTGATATTAGAACATAGATTCAAAAAACAAGGGAGCAAGCTACATGGGTATCTGGAGTTGTAGGTAGAAGGATCTGATGGAGGAAAGCCCTAAAACAGGATGTGCCAGGTGTTCAAGGAATAGCAGAGGCCAGTATAGCTGGGACAGTGGGCCCCAAGGGATAAGGAGGGTGGTGGTTAGGCAGATCTTGCAAGACTACGTATAGGTCATTGTAATTACCTTGGCTTTTATTCTAAGTGGAATGGGAACCCACTGAAGGATTGCGAGCAGAGGAATGGCATGATCGAACTTGCTAACAAAACATGATAATTTTGGCAGCTGTGCCATGTCTTCTGGGAAAGAGGGGCCGTGTCTTCTGGGAAAGAGAAGAGGTGGCTTGGACCAGTGTGGTATCTGTAGATGTGGAGAGAAGTGCTGGATACTACATATCATTAGAAGTTGGTTTTATTCAACTGGATTTGCTAATGGTCGACCGGGGATGAGAGAGAATGAGAGGAATTGAGAGCGTCTCCAAAGTGTTGTCATGAGCAACTGGAAACATGGAGTTGCTATTTACTGAGATATATTGTGTGACCATTATGATGATACTTTTGTGAAAGGGAAATGCCACACACTTGAGAAAACACGTAAACCGGAACTACCTTGGAAAATCTGTTCATCCTGGAGCAGTGGTTATCGGGAAACTTTGCCCCCAAGGGGACATTTGGCAGTATCTGAAGACGTTTTTAGTTGTCACACCTAGGTGGCTGCTACTAGCATCCAGTGGGCAAAAGACAGCACCCAATGACAAAGAATTATCTGGTCCAAAATAGCAACAGTGCCAAGGCTGAGAAACCCTACCCTAGAGATAGGGAAGAGAATGGGAAGGCCAGGTTTGCTGACATGAATTGAGATGATGATCAATGCAATTGAAGAGATGAATTATGAGGATGCTTATTTCATTTATCATTTCTATCCCGCCTACTTCTAAAAAATATACATTTACCAAAAAATGGCATATACTATTGAATGCAGCAGACTATTAAGAAATTATACAACTGAAAGAATTAACCTAACTAGTTAGCCTTAATATTACGACCAGGGTTTCATTGGGACCCTCACCTACTCCTCAGCTATCCTTCCTTTACCAAAGGCTCAGTTCAGCTATAACATCATGGTGCTGTGGCCTCTTGGATTTTCTGTGTGTGTGTGTGCATTTGAGGTATGAAGCATATATATATGTATATATATTTGAAGTTCAAATGCAACTTTAAGAAAAATGATCACCATGATCACAACCCACCTAAATATAGTTAGCTGAAATCAATCTTACAAGCAAAGTTCTTACTGTTCAGAACACAAAGGTAAACCTCTTGGGAAGAAGATTATTAAGTGAAATGTCCAAACTCATTCTTATCCCTACTCCATCTTCTCTCCAAAGTAGAATGAATGAACAAAAAAATGAAAACACCATTAGAATGAGTGGCGGAACTCAAGAGGCGGACTGCCTGATCTCTATAGCCATCCATTTTCCTCTTTATCTGTTTAGACCACCTGTGAAGTCGTAACTAAAATATACTAGCTGACCTAAAAGCATTCTTTTAGTCCCAGTGTAGGTTCTTCCTTTCTATCCCCCCCAAATTTAGTCACTAAATGAGGCAACTCCAAATAGTTGAATATATCTGAATGAGCCTGCTGGTTTCTGAACAGCCAGAATCTGAGAGTAACATTCCAACTATTAAGCTAATAAAGCACACGAAAACTCTTAAACCAGCCCTAATTTTCTGCATTCAGGTCTAACAGACAAGGGTTTATAAACTCAAACCCTTTCTTATCTCGATTTTCTTCTGTGATCTTCTAATGGGGTCCCAAGCTTTAGCAAAATGCACAGAAATGCCTTTCTGTTTGTGCCTAACTACTGAGAGGTGCCACACAGTTCTCTCTTTGGTAGAAATCACATCAAGGCTTAGTCTTGCCCTGTCCCCCTCCTTCTCGTAGTTTATATGCAGGCACACAAGAGCATTTACAGCTATTACATAACATGAAAGCGGGCAAGGGTAGAGTGTGTACACATTCAGAACTCTGCCCTCTGTGTGGAATGTGACAGAAACAAGTTTAAGCAGGACTGTGCCCCCAAAGATGGGGGAACTTAAGGGGAGTGCATGGAGAGAGAAATCTCTGTGTTCTGTTCCTTCAGGTTAGATTTCATGAAATGGGAGGAAAGCTGTAAAGTATCCGTGCTTCTTGCAGTCCATGGATTTCCACATCGGGTTATTTTTCAGGTAGCTATGAACACTTAAATACAAACACTATTTCTGTGTATGCTGTGAGGGAAATAGTTCTCCCCCAAGGCACCACTGGTACAATTAAAGATCAAATAAAACCATGTAAACATTCAAGAAAGAACAGGTGAGCAAAGATACAGGACTACGTGTTCTCTGGGATCTTCTCCATCGCTACTGTGTGCTCAAATGCATGCCATGGTCATGCATAGAGTCACGGGAGGGGTCCAAGTGTGACGCATCTCTATTCTCAGCCCTACACCTCTCCCCAAAATAAAACAAAGCAAGCAAAGGGGCTGTGAGATGCCCAAAAGATTAATATATTGTCCTTACTCAACCTTTTCTTCACTTTTACTTAAAGACAACAGGTGGTTCATTTCAGCCACAAAGAGATTCATGTCCCGATCCTGAAACCTAGACTAAGGATCATTAACAGATCAATTGGATACTGGTTTTCCCAAGAGTTAAAGATACCTCTCGTTCACAGGCCAGTGCCCAAATCCTTCCAGCCCTCCATCTTCTGCAACACTCACAGTTAATTACTACTTGTCAATGCTTGTTAAGAACTGTCTACATCCACTTTCTGAATATACACAGTGGGCAGATTTCCCAAGACTCATCATGGAGACTCTGTAAATCAAGCCCACTTCATTATCTAAATGTGACAACATGAAAATAAAATTTATTTCTGCATTTGTAAAATTCAGGAGTGCTCATAACCTTCAGGGAAATTGGTCTTTGTTCTTGGAATGTTACAAGCACATTGCATAAATTGTCTGTTCCAATGAATACAGAAATAGAACAAAGAGTGTGCACATATAGCATCTTGAAAAATGATTTCATATTACTTGTTGTTCCACTTCTAAAGCATTATACAAAATTGATTGAAGAGATAACTGGAATATCATCTACCACAGCTCAGCTCTTCATCTCCCTTATGACTTTTTTTAAAAGGCTGTTTTTAAGACATGAGGCTCAATTCATTTTTTGGAAGGCACACTGATAGATATTTGCTGAGCTCTTGTTGCAGAACCATCTTTTCTTTGAAGGATTCCCAGTCACTGTGAACATGAAATCTTAAAAATACTTTATGTACCTCACTTATTATCTACTTGAAACGAACACTGATCATAAATTCCTAAAGTAATGCATTCAGATGAATTATAGTTAAAAGTTTAATGTACAGGATTGGCAAAAGTAGGTTTACAGTTGTTAATATGGAAAATAATACAATAATTAATAAATAATAATATAAGAACTCTGTTTCTCATACTCATAACTGCAAACCTACTTTTGCCCCGCCCTACATACATTTTTAGTTAAGTCAAAATTTTGCTTTAGAATCCATAATAACTGGAGAAAATAGTAAAATCATGGAAGAAAAGCAATAGAACATGCTACCTATGGGCTGACTTTTTGCATACTTACTAAAATTTCAATATAATCCTATCCTTTTGAAATTCTGAAGATTCTTACTGGATGATTTTCAGGTCTGGACTTTTCTTAACATTGATAAAGGAAGACTGCTTATTTTCTATGTAAGTTTTTTTTAACTTATTATGATAGAAAGTAAGATATTTTAGATACAATATTATCTAGTTTTTTTTTCTGGTCCTTGTGGATCATTTTGCATAGATATTAAACAATGCTTTTAAACATAGACTCAAGCAATAAATCTTGATTAAAATGTCTCTATTTTTAAATAATAATAAAATACCTCAAATACATGCTTCAGCCCTCTTACAGTTTAGTTATTAACTTAACTAGGCTGCCAGGAAAACATATTTTGGTGATTTAAAAAATATGTGTAAAATAAATTTTAAAATTGAGCTATTTAAGGAGTTCAATAATAAAAAGGGAGAAACCACTAGTAATGGTTACAAGACAAAAGTTAATACAAAGGCAATGAATATAAGTAATATATAGATAAAATGGAGGATTTAGAATATTAAGGTCCTAATGTGTTCAAATGATTAGAAAGAACCAGAATGATGTTATCTGTATTTCTTTAATAAGGAAAAGCATATAAAAACTGATCTTCAAAGCCTGACAACTCTTTCCACCTCTCATTAACTACCACCACATTCCCTGCTGTTTGCTGTGTTAATCTATGACATTATATGGCTAAAGGCCTACATAATTCATGCCTTCACCATTCAGCTGTCCTTTAAATCCATTCCACACTGTGGAATGGCATTGTTTTCTCCAGATGGCCTCCATTTCCTCTTAACAAGCATCCAACAGTGTTTTTGACTTGCTACAATAATAAAATATTTCTTCTCCCTTTTCCTTTCATTAAACTAAGCATTTCTATTCATATTTCCTTATGACAGTGGTAACATTCTTCTAATTTCAAAGCTTCTTATCTCCTGTCTTAAAAGGTGTTTTTTTTTGTTTGTTTGTTTTTTTCTTATCACTTGGTAGGACACATGCTCTTACATCGCAGTGTTCTATTTCAAATACAGTATCTTCATTCTCAAGGAACCAATGCCTGGAAACCTAACAGAAATAATAACAACCCAAAGCCTCAATAGCTAGTGGCCATGGACACTTATCATAGACGAGGCACTCTTCTTAGAGCTTTAAGTGTATCAGTTCATCTAATCTTCTCAACTGCCCCAGTACTATTTTCATTACCTTTAGATAGGTAGGAAACTGAGGCACAGAGAAGTGATCTGCTTAGCCCAAGTCATAGAACTAGTAATTAGAAGAGCTGAGAGTGCAAAACATGAAACAAAAGAATCTGAATCAAGTTGACTCCTCAGTGTTGATGAACAAAGAAACAGGTGTTTATAGATACAAGAATAAATAGAGCAATGTATTGTACATTTGAGGTGCCTTTTTGCTCGCATCTTGTGTTATAATAATACATTTTTTTATCCTAGCTTGGTAGGTAGATGTCATAATCATACTCTGCTTCCTGTTTTGATTCTATCCATAAAGTCACAAACAATAGATTGTGGATGTGCTTCAGTTTCCCTAATTTTATTTTATTTTTTATTTGTTAATCCTCACCCCAGGATATTTTTCCATTAATTTTTAGATAGAGTGGGAGGGAAGGAGAGAGAGAGAGAAGCATTGACGTGACAGAGACACATCGATTTGCTGCCTCCTGAAAACCTTACTAGAGCCAGGGATCGAACCTGCAACCCAGGTACATGCCCTTGACCAGGAATCGTACCTGAGGACCAGAGCCAAACCAGCTAGGGCAGTTTCCCTAATTTTAAACTGAGATGCACTTGGCTTGCCACTTCATTAAGATGGAATAAGAACTAATATTATGAAGTCCAATAATCCTTTAAAGATTTTTCACATAGCATATTTTAAATAAGTATTACTAGAAACTCTATTTTACCAAAATTAATGAGTCATTAAAAGTTGAGAGCCAGTAATTATATTTTTTCACAAAGCACTACCTAGGTATTTAAAAAACACACAAAAAAACCTTCAAATGTCTATTGAAAACCTATAGAACAAGCTTCATAAATCATGGATCTCCTGGGAATAAGTTTAAGAAAATTATACACAAAATTTCCTACATTTTTCTTTGAAATTTCCACAAGAATTCCAAAGTTTATTCACAGTGCCAGATGGTGTTACCATACTCTAGTCTCTCTATATACGTGGCACCCAATTTGGCAATATGTCTCAAAACTGTTTAATCAGTGCATTTTGATATTTATTTGGATTTTAAAAACCAGAAACAAAAAGATAAATAAGGCCCTGTAAGATGGAAATCTCTAGTTGTCTTTAGCAAACTTGAGAGGTTTTGCGGATATCTTCATTTGCCATCTAAATGTGAGTAAGGTAAGGCTGCTGGAAAGAGGCTGTAAAATAGATTGCCAAAGAATTTCAGAGGCAGTAGACTCGAACATATCTCTGCTGTTATGCTCCTTATAATACAGCACATAGAATCATGAACAGGCCTGGGGCATGCAGGTCACGCCGCCGCATCATGCAGAGCTTAACCTTAACCTTGACCTCTTTATGGTAGGAAGCCCAATTGATAAAATACCATCAGATGTTCATTATATTCTCAAACAGCTACTTTCTAATACTATACAATTACATAATACTTATAAAATACTATTTGGTTATGCAATATAATAATTTAAAACATACATAGAACCCGTTGTTTTTATGAGTTTGGCCCACAAATAAAATTATTAGTCTACCCATCTCAAAAGAGTAAATATGGAAAATCGGTAATATTTCCTACTTATCTGCCACATGCTGTCAATAGTGAAAATTCCCCTTGGACACTAGTCCTAACAGAACAGTTAAGAAATAGTTAATTTATTATGTTATCTAAAATTATTTCTATACCACAGTGGTTCCATTTCTTAATTATCTGTGGACTTTTGAATGTTTTCTATAACCTGCATGTATCACCTATCTAAAAAAATTTTTTATCCTCACCCGAGGACATTTTTCCATTTTTTGTTCAGATAGAGTGGGAGGGAGAGAGAGGAAGAGAGAGAGAGAGAGAGAAACATCGACGTGAAAGGGACACATCGAGTGGCTGCCTCCCGCATGACCAATCAGGGCCGGGACAAACTGCAACCAAGGTACGTGCCCGTAGCGGGAACCGAACCCGGGTCTCTCTGGACCGCAGGCCGACGCTCTAACTGCTGAGCCAAACCAGCCAGGGCTTTTAAAAAAAAAATTTTTTTTTTTTATCCCTATATCACCTATCTAAAATATTTCCCAGAATACTTTATATTTTTTTTATAAAAGTGTAGCAGGTCAGTATGACCTGAATTACTCAGGTCTGTGACTGGAGCCCAGAGCCATCTATTAATACCAACATAAACAGATCAAGGTGCCTTGAAGGGCACAACACTTTGTCCTATCTCAGTGTTTCTAACTCATCCTCAAATAGTGCAGCATTTACTGAATTGTCACAGTGTATTGGCTAAAGTACAGAGTGTAAAGCAGATACACAGATTTATTTTAGACTTTGTAAGTCCTGAATTGAGTTTGTCCCATTCATAACTAATATAAAATGAAACAAAATGTTACCAGGTTACTCTTTGCCTGAAAAAGGCACAATTCTAGGACATTTATTAAAAGTCACCTGGCTTAAGACTAGATTGGATAGCTTAAAGTGAGGAACTAGGAATGAGAAGTCTTTACATCTGTAGTCAAGACAGGCTTAAATCACATGTTTTTCCATCTTGTCCAAGTAAAGCAACAACATGAGGTGATGATGATAAACTGGGATGTTGGGACAACCCACTTCACAGTGTCACTGTAAGGACACTGATATGGTGTATGTGGAAAAAGCTTGTAAACCTTAAAATATTACAAAGATATTATTAACATTACCTACAAGATTTTCAGCTTCTCAGACCAGGGTTTATACTTTGTTCATTTTCTTAACCTATACCATACCTGTCATAACTGTAGGTCTTGATAAAAGTCTGTTACTTTTTATAATGGGTCCTAATAAACTGGAGTGCTTCTCCTCTTCTCTTTTGGTGCTTGGGATAAAAAGATTTGTGATATGTGTGTTTTATAGCTGGCATCGCCTGTATTTTATACTTTGATTTTTTTCTCAATCCTTTAAACATACTAGGACTTGAACATCCTGAGAGATATGTAGGAAAAGTAAAATAGATGGGAAGTCAGATATACTCAAGGAAAACTGAACGCTAATTTTTTCTTATGTTTCGAGGTTCATGATTCTTATAATAGATGCTTAATTTAATGAACCTATGAAGAAATATTTATAACAGGCTTGCTATGCACCCCCTATACTGATATAGGATTTTCAAGGTGTTCAGGAGTATTCTGAAGAATGTTACAGTATAATTGCGGAGTGAAGACTTTTGCATCAGAAACAGTTCAAGCACAGGGTGATTCCACGAGAATTAAAACCCTGGGAAATGCATTAACCAGTAACTGGGATTTATAGGAGGAACATGTAGTCAAGATCACTTTGTAAATCAGGGTCTGGACATACTCCGTAAAGGGCAAGATAGTAAATATTTTAGGCTTTGTGGGCCAGACAGTCTGTCACAACATTCAATTCTGTTGTAGTTCAGAAGCAGCCATAGACAATTCTGTTGTAGTTCAAAAGCAGCCATAGACAATGAATAAGTGAACAGGCATAGCTGTGTTCCAATAAAACTTTATTTACAAAAACAGCAGGCATGATGAATTTGGAACATGGGCCATAATTTGACAACTCCTATTATAAAAGAATTTCTCCTAGCTCTTTCTATAATAAATGTTCAATGTGCACCTTTCATGTTACTAAGGCATGCATCAATCACCCTTGACCCCTTTGTAATACATCACCTTTGACAATGGAAATGGCAGCCACGGCAAGATTCTTCATTTCTTTAAGGCTGAAAATGAAGGTGCAGTACAAACATGAAGCTCAGGAGGTAGTCTCTCTAGAAGTTACAAAGGGAGATATGTGGGGATCTGGGTGCCAAGGTGCAATTCTTCTCGAATCACCCTGTATAATGCAAATCAGGAATTAATTAAATGTGGAATTAAGAATGTTTCAAAGGCGTTCCAAATTTAAGTGTAACTTGAACCTCACATAAAGAATACAACCATTTATTTGGCTTCCTGTAGAGCTTTGACTTCTTCAGATTTTCAAAGCCAAATAACGCACAACCAGAGAAGAAAATGAGTGAGTGTTGTATGAGAGAAAGGAATATATGCACTCATATGTACGTGCATATGTGTGTGTGTGTGTATGTGTGTGTGTGTGTGTGTGTGAAAGAGACTGATTGATTTGGTTAGGATGGAAGGAGGATTCAAAGTGGTTCAGTGCTTTAACACAGCACACAGATGATACACTAGCACCCTGATAGGGTTAATACAAAGCTGGAATAATTTCTGTTCTTACCTTCCTACACCTTTTGTTAGTCAGCTCATGTAACATATCTGGCCGAGACTCAATCTGGTTTTGGGGCAAGGCTGAAACAACCTCACACTGGAGCTCTACATAGCTCCTTGACTGCTAAGAAACACTGACATTCATATTACACTTTTTTTTTTTTTTTATTCAATGAGTGTAACCTAATGAGGACTCTGTATAGTTGGTTGGCATTTCCATAAGATGCATCAGACACTGTTAATTTGAAAGATTGTTGATAGTTATTTAAAAATCTAGAATCTTAATAGGAGCCTTAATAAAATACTAGCCAAATTTTTTTTAGATAATTAGATATCATAGCAAAGTGCTATGCTGCCACATTATTTTTTAACTTTTAACAAAGAACGCTAGGATACACTAATCAACCTGTCTTAGATGAATTTATTTGGTAATTTGGTATGTAATAAATCCATCCATCAGCCCTAATTGGTTTGGCTCAGGATTAGAGCATTGGCCCTGGGACCAAAGGGTCTCTGGTTCTATTCAGGTCAAGGGCACGTACTTGGGTTGCAGGTTCAATTCCAGGCCCTGGTCAGGGTCGTACGGGAGGCAACCGGTCGATGTGTCTCTCTCATATCAATGTCTCTCTCTATCTCTCTGTCTCTCTCCCTCCTTCCCTCTTTCCTCTACTCTCTCTAAAATTCAAGGGAAAAATATCCTTAGGTGAGGATTAACAACAACAACAAACAAATCCATCCATCAGACCAAGAAGTATTGATTGAGCACATATTATGAGTATGACATTCACTAGGCTTGAGTCCACGTGATACCTACGAAACTGTCTCTTCCCAAGCTTAGGCTCAATGGAGAAATCCAGACAAGCAAGCAGGTCTACCCACCGGAGTAGGTTAGGAATATGCAAGGAACTAGAGCTGTAGCAGAAGAGGTTAGATTTGTACTCAAGTAATATTACTGCAAGGTAATATTAGATATATGGCCCATAAGAGCTAACAAATGCCATCAGAATTTAAAGGGAGGATGCTCTTATAAAAGAGGGATGTGATCAAGGATAACTTCATGGGAGATACAGAATTTAGAAAAGTGAAGGCTTAGGTGGCCCTGGCCAGTGTGGCTCAGCTGGTTGAGTGTCAGTCATCCCGTGCACCAAAAAGTCACTGGTTCAGTGTATATGGGAAGCAACTGATCAATGTTTCTCTCTCTCTCCCCCCCACCTCCCTTCCTTTCTCTCTAAAAAAATCAATGAAAACATTTAAAAAAAAAAAAATAAATAATGAAGACTTGGGTGGGGGCCAGAGAAATGTGAAGACTCAGAATAGCATCAGCTAACATACAGAAGTGGTGACACAAATTCATGTCTCAGGTATAGTTGTGCCATATTGGGGAGAGTACTAGAAGCTAAGTTTAATCTATTTTGGGATTTTAAAAATTCCCACCAACAATAGTAATTCATTGTGTGATGAACAGATATATATATATACACACACATATACACATATAGTTTTTTTTAAAATATGTTTTTATTGATTTTTTTGAGAGAGGAAGGGAGGAAGAAATAGAAATATCAATCAGCTGCCTCCTAGATGCCCCCTACTGGGGATTGAGCCTGCAACCCAGTCACGTGCCCTGACCGGAAATCAAACCCGGACCTCTCAGTCCATGGGATGTTGCCCAATCCACTGAGCCACACCGGCTGGGCTCATTGTGATATATTTTAATGCAGTGAAAAGAAAATCTGTACTTAAATATATTGTACAACAGCAACTCATCATCTGTTCCCGTAAGCCAATCCCCCACATGCCTCTTCCCAATATACTTCATTATTATAACATACCTATTTATACCATAATTTTCTAGAATCGAGAGAAGTAGATATTTGGACTTGAACTCTTGGTGCCCTCTTTTCCCATATTCCTGACATCTAGTAGACACTGTTGGAAAACATCAATGTCATGTGCAGGTGATTATTGCTACCTGGGAGGCAATACTGCAAACTGTAACAGAGCTATTTCTCGCTTCATCTCTTCAGTAATACTGTCATGATGGTCATCAGTTGTTTTGCCAGAGCTGGGGATCAGGAACCCTTTTAATTCTCAAACAAAGATATTTAAGCCAGTGTAAAAAACAGAATTTGTGATCATAACTCTTTCCCTCTCTTTAAATCATTAGTGGTTTTAATCAGACATGTGAGCTGTGCTCAGGGCTGTGGAATGTTAGAATTGGAACGGGCCTTAGTCTGACCCCCCTTATTTTAGTGGAACAAAAAGAGGTCCAGAAAGGAAAAGTGACCTGCCTTAGGAGACACAGCTAACTTTTTCTACACCCAGCACTAGAACAGACATCTCCTAAATTCTAGTGTTTTTTTCACATCAAAAGTTACATCTTACCAAATGTCATTAGCTTTGAATTAACTTCTCAGGGTATCACTCTGCAGCAGGGTTTCTCAAGCACAGCACTATTGACATTGGACCAGATAACTCTTTGTTGTGTAGGCTTCCTGTGCATTGTAGCATGACTGCCAGCATCGCTGACCTCTACCCACTAGATGAGAGCATCACCACCCGTACCCCCTTGGCTGTGACAACCAAAAATGTCTCTAGACATTGCCAAATGAACCCTGGGGGGGGGGAAGGGGCGTATCACTGGTTGTGACACTCTACTCTCACCACCTTCCTCACCCCACATACACCTCTACAATAATTTTTTTTTAATCCTCACCCAAGGATATTTTTCCATTTATCTTCAGATAGAGTGGGAGGGAGAGAGAGAGAAACATCGATGCAAGAGAGACACATTGATTGGTTGCCTCCCACATGACCCTGACCAGGGCCAGGGACCGAACCACGACTGAGGTACGTACCCTTGACCCGAATCAAACCCGCGACTCATTGGTCCGCAGGCTGACACTCTAACAGCTGAGCCAAACCGGCCAGAGCTACAATAATTCTTTCATAGCCAGTCTGACCTAACCTAAGGGCCTCTTTCCAAGAATCCAATGCCCGCAGCCTGACAGCAAGGGCCTCCCCCAGGTGCTCTAGTTTCTCTTGCAGTTGGAATCTAGTTTACTCCCATCATTGGAATCTAGTTTTTCTAGGTTAGCCACGATCATAGGTCCTGTCCTCATCTCTTCAATTCATTATTTCAGCATGCATTTGAGTGCCCATTACATGCTAGATACTGGACACTGGATACATAAATCTCTGATCTTCAGTAGTCCAGTGTTCTGGGGGAGACAAATATGTAAATGAACACCTGTCAGCCTTAAGATGAGTGTTAGGAGAGAGGTGTGTGCAGGGTGCTACACAACTAGGGAATATATAATACTTCAGTCACATTGAAGGTGGTCACAGGGTGATGTGTCGCAGAAGGTGGCCAAAAGAAAAGTGACAGCTAAGCCGTCTCTTTTTTTTTTTTTTAAATCCTCACCAGAGGACATTTTTTTCATTTTTTGTTCAGATAGAGTGGGAGGGAGAGAGAGGAGGAGAGAGAGAGAGAAACATTGATGTGAAAGGTACACATCGAGTGGCTGCCACCCACACGACCAACCAGGGCCAGGGACAAATTGCAACCAAGGTACATGCCCTTAGCGGGAACCGAACCCGGGTCTCTTTGAACCACAGGCCAGCGCTCTAACCGCTGAGCAAAACCGGCCAGGGCTAAGCCGTCTCTTCAAGGACGAATCAGAATGAGCTAGGTAGAGAAAGGAAAAGGCTTGTAGGCAGAGGGAGTAGTGTATTGCAAAGCAAGGAGGGGGAAAACCTGGATTCTGGCTATAGCATCAACATAGGGTGAGAAATGAAGCTGGAGAAGAAGCAGGGGCCAGGTCTTGAGGAGCCAATTATACCATGTCAGGGAGTCTGGAATTGATCTTGAAAGTAACGAGAAGCTGGGGGAGAGTACATCAAACTTGCAATTTAGAAAGATCTAAAATACAGAAAATTTCAAATATGGAGAATTCAAAGTAGGAGCACAGGCCACCTCAAGATAAACATCTGATGTACTGTCTAGTACAAGAACAATCGTGCCAGATTTCACTCTTGCCAATCCCAGCGTGGGAGGGATTCTTGTCCTAGGAGCATTGCCACAAACTGGCAAGAAGAGGAAAGGCCTACAACTGCACAGATGGACAGCCCCTTCCTCTACCCAGGAATGTGGGCAGAGGAACGCTTTTCCCACCAAGGCAAGAGAAAAACCTTTTCCTCTGGAATCTAAGACTTCACAGAGAGGCCAATTTCCTGATGGAAATTCAAAATACTATACTTTTCCCAGAAAGAAAAATGATAAATCTTGCTATTTTTAAAGCTATGGTTCAGCTCATTTATGGGCCAAAGGTGTTTTACATGCATGTGTATTTGTGTACGAGCTATTGAACATATCATTGTTTCTATGGGAATGTGGATTTCAGACTGACTTTCAGAACGCAATCCGTTTGCCCTCTGTGAAGTGTGCATGCCTATGCAGAGAATGTACAAGCACAAATGAGAGTAGTAAAATGCACCGGACAAGTTGTGATTAGAACTCTTCCATAAAGAAGGGAGTCGGGGCAATTTAAGAGCAATGCTGCTGACCACATAAAATGCAAACTGAAGTGAGCTCTAGGTGGCTGTTCAGACCCTGCCTGGGCTACGTGAGGAGTCTACATGCTCTCCTAGGGCCTGCCACATAGCAGGTGCTCCATCAGTGTTTGGAAAAGTGGAGTAGATGCACTGCAATGGATCTCCATACAGTGTGCCTCCTGGTTAAATGACAGAACAAAAGTGCTGGTTCATTGAGGCCCTGAGATAGGGTGTGCAAGAAAGCAAGGAAGAGACAGGCAACATGGATTTGCCCAGGACAGTGAAGTGAGCTAGTGAGTCCCTGCATCTGTGCTCATGGGACAGAAACCCCTTTCTCTTAGGAGCAGGAGCTGATAGGAACATGAGGTGACTGATTAATTCACAATCATGTCAGCAGAGGGGCTCAACGTAAGAAACGTAAGTTAATGTTAGTTCCATGACCTGTTGCGTATTTGTTTGAAGAGCTGATTTGTAGCTGAAACATGGTGGCCTTCTTCCCTCTGATTCATCCATTATTCAGAAGGCCCTAGCTTCCCATGATTCTTCATAAAATCCCAATCATTTTCATTAGCTGTCATCAAATCTAGCTGAATCTTCTTTCAAAGGGCCTCATTTTGCATTTCACTACTGACCTGACCTATGTCTCACCTCTCCCAGTTTCAACCCACCTTGATCACAAAGGGCAAATTTACCTTCTTAAAACAATGCTTTGATTAAGCTGCGCCTCTTTTCAGAGGCCCTCTCACCACTTCTCAGATACCTGCCGAATAAAGTCCAAATCTCTAGCATGCCTTTAAGGCCCTGTAGAGTCCTCACCTGTAAATTCCACCCACCCCCACCACTTCTATATACCAGGAAATATGATATCCTTAGTGTTCCCTGAATAGACTGTCTTCATTCCTCCACTGTGCTTGGTTCATACCTCAGAAACCTGAAATCCTCAATTCTTCCCTCTCTACTTAATTTTTTAAAATTTTTAATAATTTTTCTTTATTGATTTTAGAGAGAGAGGAAGGGAGAGGGAGAGAGAGAGAGAAACATTAGTGAGAAAGAACATCGATTGGCTGCTTCCTGGATGCCCCCCACTGGGGACTGGGCCCACAACCTGGGCATGTGCCCTGCCTGGGAATCTTACTGGCAACCTCTTGGTGCATGGGTCGATGCTCAACCACTGAAGCACACCGGCCCAGCTTCCCTCTCTACTTTAAAAGAACATTTCTGGCCCTGGCCGGTTTGGCTCAGCGGTTGGAGCATCGGCCTGTGGTCCAGAGAGACTTGGGCTCGGTTCCCGTTAAGGGCACGTACCTCGGTTGCAGTTTGTCCCCGGCCCTAGTTAGGTCGTGTGGGTGGCAGCCACTCGATGTGTCCCTTTCACATTGATGTTTCTCTCTCTCTCTCTCTCTTCCTCTCTCTCCCTCCCACTCTATCTGAACAAAAAATGCAAAAATGTCCTCGAGTGAGGATTAAAAAAAATAATAAAAATAAATAAATAAATAAATAAATAAATAAAAGAACATTTCTGAGTCTGGTCCTACTCAGTGAAGTAGAAGTCTGAGCTCATTTCCGCCCACACCCCCCTCTCCATTCCGTGCATAGAATTATTCTATGCACCTCTTGAGCAATAGTGACAAATGGATGAATGACCCAAGGCCCTAGAAAGGTGCCTGGCACATCTTAGGAGTTCAACAAATGTCTGTTAATTTTGTTGAATAAAGTCAACAGATCAAGTATTTGACATTGTTAATTTAAGATTACCACCCATTTTCTCCCTTAGGCCAGGGACTTTCCTCCCCCCAGGTGAGAAAAAGCATATAAATATTTTAACTTTGATAAAGGTATCTTTGATATATAAAAAGCAGAACTTCCTCTTTACCCAAATAAGTAAGAACTCCCCAACTCAACCCACCCCAACCCCCACTATTGAATTTTCAGGTTACTTAAAAATAACCGACCTGGATAATTTCTTTAAATAAAACGTTTCATCTTCTCTGCAGTTACAAAGGTAACCTTACCTCTAGCCAGCCAAGTCACCAACAGATTCTCCATGCGAGAAAAATGTTTTTAAAAATGGAGGTGTGAGCATAAAACACCGACAGGCAGGTACAGAACAACAGGTGCTCCAGCAAACACTAAACACCCAAACGGACTTTTGGGGCGAGCCAAAAGCTTTCAGCCAACATATTCTTCAGGGGCTTTTCGATAACAAAAATTCCCCCTCCCCTTGGCCTTTACGTTTTTCGCCCAACACTTACGACCGAGTGCGTGTCTGACTTACCCCGGCGCAATCTTTGTCGCACCCAGTCATCTCGCTCAGCAACCCGCGCAACCACGTTTCCTTAAATCAGAGCCTGGTGGACTCTGCTCGTGAACTACATTACCCAGCGGACCCCGCGCCCTTCGCAGGAAGGACGTCTGCGCACAAGATACTCAGTTCCAAGTTTGGAGCTTTTAGCTGCCAGCCCTGGCCCATCATGTAGCTGCAGCACAGCCTTCCCTAACGTTGCAACTGGGGGAAAAATCACTTTCCAGTCTGTTTTGCAAGGTGTGCATTTCCATCTTGATTCCCTGAAAGTCCATCTGCTGCATCGGTCAAGAGAAACTCCACTTGCATGAAGATTGCACGCCTGCAGCTTGCATCTTTGTTGCAAAACTAGCTACAGAAGAGAAGCAAGGCAAAGTCTTTTGTGCTCCCCTCCCCCATCAAAGGAAAGGGGAAAATGTCTCAGCCGAAAGGTAAGAGCCTATTTGCATTAATTGCAAAAATGCAAAGGGTTGTGCATGCATTTGTGAATGCATGGATGCAATTTTCGCCTAGCGATTGCATGTTTAAGTTTGAGGTTTTCCACAGCTCAGTTGCATTTCCTGTTTAGTATGTGTCTTTTTTTTGCAGACACAGAGTTCCTGTAAGGCAGGGCTTGCAGTTCAGCTGTGCATTGACGTTATTTGCATTCTTCTGCTAGGATTACTGAGCTCTTTTTGCCTTTTGCACAGTCAGGAGAGATAGAGCAGATTGGTAGCGTCTAAATGTGCAATGCTTTATATAATTGTAAAATTCTTTGGTATGCACGCATATTATAAGTAATTTTCTATGCAACAGAAATACAAACTTTTAAAAAGTCTGTGGGTGAAGATGAAAGGTAAAACTTGAGTTAAACTAGTAGGAAATTAATGTAATCTTATATTCCTTTGGGAATGAGCCGTTGCTGTGCCAGTATTTAGCTAAATTTCCATTGATACGCTTTGAACATTAAGCAACTTTTGATTTTTAAAGGAAGTAAAGGTGAAGTGTGCATAATAGCATATAACAACAACAACAAAAAGCCGACAAGAAGTCTTTCTCTTCCCAGATTTTGCATTTTACACTAACTGCTTATTGGCTCACAGTATTTAGAAGCAGCAATGAAGACATTGATGTTTTATGTCTTCCCATTTGGGAGATGCGTTGCATCTCGGTGGGGAAAATATTGGGAGGAAACTGTATTTTGAAGCATTACACCAGTGTGGAGGGGCTGTCCTGTTTCATTAACAACCATAATGAAATCTTTTAAGTGTTATTGCATATATTTAATCAGCTATAAAAGATCAGAAGTTCGGGGTTATATTGTTGTTTTTTAAATGTTGTTTTTCTTTTTCTAATTTTTTTTTAAAACGTTATATTTTGGAGGCTTACTGTCATGCTCGGGGGGGCATAAAAAAATAACATTTCTGACATGGCATCAGAGAGCTGAGGGGGTGCTGTCAGGTGCTCTAGGACCCTAAATCACTTGTTTCAGAATAAATCCTTTACTGTAGAGAAGGCATATGCCATATGAGAACACATGCATTGAAGGGGTGAGTTAGGTACTAGGTAAGTTAGGCTACCTGGGGCACAATGTAACTAAGAATGCAGTGTAAGTAAGTAGAGTAAGATATGGTGAAATCAAAGTGTCTCATATGCTTTCTGCCACTTTTTGGGGAGTTGTTGTATTACTTTTTAATTCTACTGGATTGGAATCATACATGTTAGCCCAAGAAGAAAGTGATATACATTCTCAAAAGTTTGAGGTAGGGTTCTGCTTTTCTTTTGAGTATTAGGAGAGCATGAAAATCTAAAAAGCTAAGAGCTGAAGAACCTGGAAACTGGCATTCTGAGGTGCAGTTTCCTTAATATATGGGAAACCTACAATCTCGTAATTGAGCAGAAAGGTAACAGTTTAGAAAGGGCATTCCATGCTTTGATGTAGTAAAGAGATGGCATCTAGTTAGTTTGTATTTGGTATATATTCACTCATTCATTCAGTTTAGTTTAATATATGTGTAAATATATTTTGACATATGTGTAAATATAATATAATATAATATAATATAATATATAATATATATTCCCACATACTGCACAGGATTGGGTGCACACACAAATATTTAAAACAAGAACATTTGCATCAGAGAATTTACCATGTGGTTGGTGAAGGACAGCAAGTCATAATGCAAGATAATTGCATAGATAGTGAAGAGAAATGCTCAAAGTTGGAATTTAAAGATAAAAGTGATCTCTCTGGGAGATCGTCAGGAAGGTTCCCTGAGGAAGGTAGAGTTAGTCGCAATTTTATCTTTGGACCTTAGGGTCTAAACTAAATTGGGTTCCTATTTGCCTTTTTGGGGCACACTCTTAAGGTATAGTTTCCTGCTGGTAGAGCAAGTTTTTGAGTTGGGAAGCTAGAAGAGATATTAGCATGGTATGCTTCCATTATGGGTATACCCGTAATAAATCAGGTAGTTTTATTAATTGGGTCCCATTTGGAAGGTGCATCTTGTGTGAACATGAGGTTCCTGTCCAAAAGGAAAATTATTAATAGAAAGAAGTAGGTGACCATTTCAGAAATGGCAAAGGAGCCTTGGCCTGGACTTTAAATGTGAAATTGGCCTAATTCAGCTACTGTATTCTCAAATGGCCAAGACATTTTTTGCAGTACCAAACTTCTTTGTAATACTAGACCCAAATGAAATGGGAGGAAAAGTGAAAGGTGGATACAACCTCTTAGCACTGAAGAATTTAACAACATGTTGGATTCAAGGACCTTTACGAACCTTCTAGATCACTATAATCTGGTTTTACAGACCTCTAATTTAAGGCACAGCACAGGCAAAAGAATTACAGACTCCCTGGGAGCTGGAAGGACTGGGTTGCTTCTTTCCAGCCTTACCAACAGTGAGATTCCGAGAAAGATTTTCTTAAAAAGAAATTCTGTTTTCCACTGTTGTAACTTTAGGTGGTATGCTTTTCAGCTTGTTTATATTAGCTGTCTGGGGTTGAGCTGACATTTTTCAAATATTAAAGTGGTAGAATGCCTTTTGAGGAAATCTGAAATGCAAGTTAACAGGAAGGGCACCCAGAAAGTGCAGGAATTCCTGCACTTCACAGGAAGACAGGCTACAGGAAAAATGTGTCATCTACATTACCCGGGAGAGAAAAACTATTGTTATCAGCCATAATGATCGGAGGGAGGGAGGGAAACAGGAGGGGAGGGAGGTGGGGTGGCCTGTTCACCTGAAAATTTACAAAAGTTTGACCCTGTTAAAATGCACTCTTCCTCACTTCTCCCTCCATTCACCTTTTAAAATTATTAGTTTATCTTGGTTTAAGATAGTAAATATTAGATATTCATCTTTTAAAATAATTTTAAAATAAAAAAATTCATCTTAAAAAATATAGTAATAGGTCAATCATGACGCGAGAAATGTGTGTAAGGCATAATCCAGAAGCATGTGGGAGACGGATAGGCAAGGATTTAACCCTCCATGGGTTCTTTGCTTTTGTAGTTCATTCCACCCTGGGAAATGAGATGTGTTAATTTCTCATTCCGGGTGTAAATTCTTTGTTAGGTTGTACAGACGAACTTGTCATGCTTAGCCTGTAATCTGAGCCAGTATGTTTTATAACCTCGTTCATCTCAGGGCACAAAATCAGAATAGGTACCTTGGGTTTCTTGAGCTTGTTGTGTATTGGTGTGGCATTCAGCACTTTGCAGCAAGCTGCATGTCAGCTGCAGGGGCTTGCACAGGGTCTCTGGTGGTCATTTAGTGCTGGAGGAAATGGTTAAGATTCTCATCCCTTTGTTTTTCTCAGATTAGTGTTATTGTAACCACTTTTCAGTGTTTTAAAATATGAAAGCCCTATAAGAAATATTTTTAAAACTTAAAAAAATACATAAGTAATACTTGTTCGTTATAGAAATATTCGAAAATATAGAAAAGGAAAATAAGAGTCACCCGCTACCACAGTGTACCTTTTGGCATATATCCTGGGCTTTTTTTCTGTATGTATATGACTGAATCCAAAGTATGCATAAAATTAATGTATATTTAGTTACCTTTTGTTTTACTTACCAATATACTGTGAAATATTTCAAGTTAATCTGTTTCAACATTCATTATATCCAGTTCTGTCATAGTTATTTAAATAGAACTTTAGTGTTTGTTAACTTATTTAAAATTAAGGTATAATTAATAGACAAAATTATATTAGATTCAAGGTATACAACATGATTTGATATTTGTATATATCGTGAAATGATTCCAAATCTAGTTAACATCTATCACCATATATTAGTTACAGATTTTTTGTGTGTGTGTAATGAGAACTTTTAAGATTTACTTTCTTAACAACTTTCAGATATGCAATACAGTATTATTAACTATAGTCACCATGCTGTACATTACATCCCCATGACTTATTTATGTTATAACTGGAAGTTTGTATCTTTTGACCGCTTTCACTCATTTTGCCCACTCCTACCTGTGGCAACCACCAATCTGTTATGTGTATCTACGAGCTTGGTCTTTTGCTATTTGGTTTTTAGATTTCACATATAAGTGAGATCATATGGTATTTGTCTTTGTCTAACTTATTTCACTTAGCATACTACTCTCAAGTTCTATCCATGTTGTTGCAAATGGCAATATTTTATTCTTTTTATGGCTGAAAAAATTCCATTATATATTTGGAAATATATATATGTAAAATCACAGTTTTTAATCCATTCATCTGTGGAAGGATACTTTAGTTGTTTCTATATCTTGGCTATTGTAAATAATGCTGCAGTGATCATGGAAGTGCTATTAACTGTCATTATTATGAGTATTGCCATGATGATCATTCCAGTTTATATGTTATTATGCAATGCATACCATGGCTTTAGACTAAATTGCCATGGTTATCCAATTCTTCCCCACTCTCCATTTTCTTCTCCATCTTTTAGCCTTTTTACTTGCTGAAAATAAATTCAAATCAAAGAAAAATTCATGATAAGAAAATAAGAATCACTCAGTCACACCACCCAGAGCTCATTACTGTTAACATTTTGGTGAATGTCTTTGCATTTGCACATACATACATATATACATATGTATGTGTGCTGTTTTACACACTATGTATGGCATTTTGCAACTTGCTTTATACTCTACCATATATCTTGAACATCTTTCCATAGTTGTACACATATAGTTACCTCATTCTTTTTCAGTTGTTTATTTTAATTTGTAAAAATGTAGCTATTTAATCAATCTCCAATTGGACTTTCACACAGTTTCCTTTTTTTTTTTTTTAATAGCTATAAACAAGATTGCAAGGAATACCTTGAACATACATCTTTGCACATTTGCCCTGTTATCTCTTTAGGATGAATTCCCAGAAATGAATGTGCTAGGTCAAAGGGCACGCCTGGATATATTGAAATATTGCCCTCCAGAGAGCTAATAACACATTCTTATTCCCACCAATAATATTTGGAAGTGTCCATTCTGTTCTTTTAAACAGCATGGTAAATATTGCCAAATAAATTGCTTTCCAGAAAGGTTATACCTACTTTTCTTCATTCTAGGTAGAATAATTTATAAAAATCTTTACCACCCTGGCCTGTGGCTCATTTGGTTGGAGCATCATCCCATACACAAAAAGGTTTGGTTTTGATTCCTGGTCAGGGCACATACCTAGGTTGTGGGTTTGATCTTCAGTCAGTGCACATACGGAGGGCAACCAATTGATGTTCTCTCTCATATCGATGTTTCTCTCCCTCTCTCTCTCTCTCTCTCTCTCTCCCTCCCCCCCTCTCTCCCCTTCCCCCTTTTCCTCACTCTAAAATCCATAAGCATATCCTTGAGTGAGGATTAAAAATATAATAATAATGATTTAAAAAAATAAAAACATATCCTTGGGTGAGGATAAAAAAAATTCTCCACCAATTCAATAAAAGATATTGATATTTTACTCTCATTTGCATTTCTTAGTACTAAAGAAGTTAAATCCCCTCCTTTTTTTTGACATTTGTGTTTCATATATTTGAAAATTTTTTTTCTCATAAAATGTATCTTTAAAACTTTAAATTGGGGATCAAATTATTTTCAAAGTTAAGCCAGAACATTTCAAAATTGCAAAGCTGAAGTAATCATGGGTTGAAAGATGGGTTCTGTGCATTTAAACAATTTAATTCCTTGGTGAGTTCTAATTTTAATTTTAACCAAAATGTCTTATGTGAACATCGCATAGTTTATAAACTCTTTTGTTATACTGTCTGTAGCTATCGAGACCTGTTTGGAAATAATAAGGCCCAGCCAGTGGGGCTCAGTGGTTGAGCATCAACCTATGCACCAAGAGGTCGCTGGTTCGATTCGTGGTCGGCACATGCCTAGGTTGTGGGCCTGATCCCCAGTGGGGGGCATGCAGGAGGTGGCCAGTCGATGTTCTCTCTCATCGATGTTTCTCTCTCTCCTTCTCTCATCCTCTCTCTCTAAAAAAATCAATAAAGAAAATAATAAGAAAAATGTAATTATCTGATTAAGATTCCAGTCTGAGAAATAACTTCTAGACATTTCTGCATTTTTTCAGCTATCTCTACAGGCAAAAAGTAGTTTTTCCTTAGTTTCGTAAATAATTCTTACATAGCACATGGTTGTGTTATGTGCGTTGTTGTAGAATATATATATATATATATTCTAGCTTCATGTGCAATGTCTAATCATAAAGGTGGTTTACTCTAGTTTACTAGATTTGTTAGAAGAATTAAGGCTAGGATCAACTTTGATGACCTCACAACTTAAATAAGCCAGTCACACTTAACATATTCTTAACATTGCCTTCCTTGGTAAATGTGCCTACTTATGCATCCTGGTATAAGTGATAGAATTTAGAGCTATGAAAAGAAGTTTTCTAGTCCAACCATATCTTTTAACAAACCAGCAAACTAATGCTTTGGAAGTAAGTGCTTTGCCAGAGGTAGAACTATGTCTCTTGATCCTCTGTCCCAAAATTCTTTCCACTAAACCACGCACAAACACTAGTCATCCACATTTGCAAAACATTTTTTTTCTTCATAATCTTTAGTATATTTCACATTTTTTTGTTTTGTTTGCTTTTGTGGGGAGCAGATTGGCAAGGGGGCTGATGGTACAGTCAGTGGGGGTTCTTTTTCTGTGCCCAAGAAATGGTGATATATGAATCATGGTGGTGGGGTTTCTTACCAGTTCTTTGCCAAAGGATACTTTGCAAATGTTCTCATTGTAATTCCCATTGCCTACACCATACAGCTGCAAGTTTTAACCACTGTAATTGTTGTTTGCCTTTTTCCTACAATCTCTGAAAGCCCCTGCTGGGTAGCTAACATTTATTCCTATATATCTGTGCCTCTCCACCTCTTTTAGAACTGTGCTTATAAATAATAGGTGCTCAATAAATGTCTGACAGTGAAAGATTTTTCATTAGTAGGGATCTCTATCATTTCCCCCCACCTTTCATAAAAGGCTTGGTGTAACTAAATTATAATGTAATTTTCTTCCTTGTTTGCCTTAATATTCCCATTATTTGGAAACTGCAAGAATAGCATAAAAAGCAACTCACGATGGCTGAAGGAGTGTCATTTCTCCTACCGATCCCCATTAACAGATTTAAAGGTTGCAGGATCCTTGACTGACTAACTTTCCTTTTTAAAAATATGCGGAACTAAGCCCTGGCCGATTAGGCTCAGCAGTTAGAGCGTCGGCCTGCGGTCCAGAGAGACCTGAGTTCAGTTCCCGCTAGGGGCATGTACCTCGGTCGCAATTTGTACCCAGCCCTGGTTGGTCGTGCGGCAGGCAGCCACTCGATGTGTCCCTTTCACGTCGATGTTTCTCTCTCTCTCTTCCTCTCTCTCCCTCCCACTCTATCTGAACAAAAAATGGAAAAATGCCCTCAGGTGAGGATTTAAAAAAAAAAATGCAGAACTAAGATGAGTTGTCCAAAGAATCTAATGGGAAAGGGTTGGAGTGAATCCCTCCATTCTGTGCTGGTTGCAAGTTACCTCTGAACTGGAGCCTCGGAAGGGTTGTCAGAGATAATCTGAAAGTTTTTAACAGCTGGCTGCACTGTGACAAAACAGGGAACTTTGCATGGATAACCCCTAAGTGAAAGGGTTCCCCACTTCCTCTGCGACCCCTGCCGTTGCCACTGCTGCCCTCTTCCACCTGGGTTTTGTCTCCCACTCTCACTCCGTAGATGGTCTCTTTCCCTGAGACCATCATTTTGGTATGCAGTCCTCGAAAGCTGCTCTTTTACAGTGAGAGGATGTTCGAGAAGTCTGTCACAAATCATCATAATTTAGTCGACTCAGTTCTGAGTTGAAGCATTAAATAGGCACTTGCTGGAACTCTGGTCATATGTTTTATTTTCTATTCTATGCATATCTCCTTAAGTTGGGTTAGGATCAGCCTCTGTTTTGTTTTGTTTTTAAGACTATTATATGCAGATCTAGATGCTGATCACAATCTACACCCCCACATAATCATCATCATCATTTATTTTATGCGAGTCGCTTTCCATGTATTATGCTTTTAAACTTCACATAAATCGTATGGGGACAGATACAGTTATCATTAATTTGCAAATGAAGAAAGTGAAGCTCAAGGCAGTGAACTAACTTGCCCGGGGCTGGGTAGCTAGAGGCAGAGGTTGGGTGCAAAGCCAGGCCTGTCTGACGGCAGGGCCCATGCTCATAACCAGGGCTCTGCAAATACAGCCCATGGGCCAAATCCAGCCCCACCTGTTAGGAAAAAAATTAAAATAACATTTTATGACACATGAAAATTCTGTGAAATTCAAAGTCAATGTCTACAAATAAAGTTTTATTGGAACACCGCTATGCTCATTCATTTATTTATATGTCGTTCATGGCTGCTTTTTGCCCATAGTGGTAGAGTTGAATAGTTGTGATGGAGACTGTTTGCCCTACGAAGCCAAAATATTTATTGTCTGGCCCTTTTCAAAAAAAAAAAGTTTTGATGATTTTGTCCTTTATGACCTACTTAGTCACCGTCTAAAGTCCTTTCATGATGAGGCCCCCATGTTACATTCCTCTTTAGCTTTAATTGGAAGTTGTTAACCTGGATAACTACTCACTCGCTACTCAGCCAGCGACCTCTGGGGCCCACCCACAGGAAATGTCTGAGAGATGTTTCTCCTGGTTATGAGATTTTTAGGCCATTGCTCATTTCCGCTGAACTGAGCTACTGGTCTCCTTTAGCCCATCCTGGGGTCCTTTCCCCTCAGCTGCACTCTTCCTGTTTGCTTTATATATATTTTTTCTCCCCCCCCCCCCCCCCACTGAGAAGCTGCTCATTAGTTCTTTTCTTTGTCCCTTAATTCTCCTTTTTTCGATTCCACATTTTGTTTAAAGGCAAATAAACTAAAAGCAACTCTCATGCTACCACCATTGCCTGGCTTTGTTGATTATTATCATGACCCAGATCAGAGGTTCCATCCTTTCTTTTGTGTGACGTAAAGATGGAAACCTCCCTCCATGGTAAGACAGCCTTCACCTTACCCAGAGAGGTTTCCAGTTATCATCTCCTACAAAGGTTAGAGCCGTTTTCTCTCATTAACACCCTCTGCCCCCAACCCTGGGTGGGACAGTATTTTAGGGGGGTATGAGTATCCTTTTGCTTACAGAGTCACTTAATTTGTGGGGAATGTGTGTATTTAAGAGGGAAGGTCATGGTGAAGGTTCTAAAAATGAAGGGAGGATGGGGTAGGGGTGGAGCTACATGAAGACTGAGTCACTTTCTTTGGTGGGATGAGCCTAGATTTGTTCACTGTCTCCAGAATGAGCTACGTTAAGTCACATACAAGGAAGTGTTAATTCATACCATCCCAGACGGTAACCCCACTATGGATTCTTTCTACATTCCAGATACTGTGTGTAGTAATACACAGGAATGACCTCCTCCTCCCCTCACTAGGCCTGGCGAGGTGGATGCTGCACTGTGTAGACGAGCAGCCTGAGGCCAGAGAGGCTAAGAAACTTGCCTTTGATGTCAGGGCTGATAGTGGCAGAGCAGAAGCTTTAATCAAGGTCTGTCTGACCCCAGAACCTGAGCTCCTGGCTGCTCCACTTGATTTGTCACTGCAAAATAAATCGATGAACCTATTCCCCAAAAGACATGTTTGGAGATGGAACACATGAATGGACTCCATGGGAATTTGGGCATACCAGGGACAAGGGTAGTAGTTAAGAGCAGCTGACCTGTGTTTCTATACCCTTTGACATGTCCCTTTAAGTCTCTGTTGATTGTAGAAGACTGAGTCTGACTCATTCTGACTCTTAATGTTGAATTCCAAGTATGAATTGCCCAGTGATGAAGGAAGCTAGTTACAAATGTTTTACTGATAGATCTGGTCTGTACAGAGGGGAAGTTTATGTTAAATATCAGCAATGAACCTTGATTCCATTAGCTGTCTTCTGGGCTGTAACTAAGGAGACCCAAACTTTGTGTTTCCCTACACATCTAAGTTAAATTGTTTTAAAGCAGTAATAAGAACATGGCCCCTTTGGCACCATGCCTAACTAGAGGAATACTGTAGCCCTTTTTGGCTTAGAGATTTCTTTTCTTCCTGGTTATTTCTATGTAACTGTAACAAGTGCAGTTTCCTTGAAATTGTAAATGAACCTATGTCTCCATTTGTTTTCCTTTTGTACTGGACGGTGTGGAAGGAACTAGAATTACCTCCTTTTGTGGTAGCAGGGGGTTTGGGTTTAAACTCATGGATTCTCTCCCAGCTTCCTCTCCAGCCAAAGCAGAACAGTCATACTTATGCGTGAGTTTTTTCCCATGATCCATGCTGAAGCCATGGGAATCGATGATCTGCAAGTCTCTTCTCCCTCTGCCATTCCCACATGGGAAGGATGAGTTAGAGAGATGGGTAAGGCTAGAGTCTGAAGAACTAGTGGAAACAGAATAGCAAGGGGTATGGGAATCATTTTGCAGTGAATGTTCAGAGACAGCCTTTCTGTGATATTTGAAAACTTTATATTTCCCCCACTTTATTTACTCCTTCCTGTACCCTAAACTCCTTTGCCATTTGAAAAAAATAATCCCAAAGACTCTTAATATACCTAAAGTGAGAACTTGGATAAGGGATTTGTTCAGATCTATTCAACAAATAAATTTCTGATCTATTGCTAAGACATTTAAGACATTGTGCAAGGTGGCGTTAGACAGAAACGCATCCCACTCTCCTCTTCCACTTCACTAGCCATGAGCCTTGAAAAATCAACTTACCCTGTAGCTTCAGCTTCCTCACCCATTAAATGAACAGACTGACCCTTATTTACTGGATTGTTATGAAACTTAAACGAGGTCATGTATATTATATGCTTTGACCAGTGCTTGGCATTCATTTATTCAATAATTGTGTATTGAGTACACTTTTGGGTTTCAGGCATTGTACTATCATTAACTCACCATAAACATAAATTTGCTTTATTTTTCTTTTTCTCTAGCCCTCGAGGAGCTTATAGTCTAGTAGGAGATAAGAAAAGCACAGAAATGTGCAGAATACAAGCTAGAACTCCTAGATATGCTTAGAAGAGGTACTATGAGTCGGGAGGTCCTATGGATGAGGGGGAGATCAGGAATGTTTTTACAACGAGCATAGAAGTATCAACGTGACTTTCAGAGTCGATGAGGAAATCATGTCCTGGATCCAAAGTAGACATGGAGATGGAATCTTGACTTCAGCTATCTAAGGGCAACAGTAGAATGTTCATATAGGCAGAGCAATTCTTTAGAAAATAAAAAAGAGAAGATGCCCTAGCAAATACCTTGAGCTTAAAAGATCTTACTTGCATTTTCTAAGAACTTTCTTTTTCTTACCAAGCTATATACTATAGTTATTGCTTATAATCAAAATAGGTCAATACATGGAATATATCATGTCGTGTACTTTTAGGTGTTTTTGGATTGTGGAAACTCCAGGAAATCTAGCAGTTAATAGCTGAACAATTATATCATCATATCAATGGGGTTTATAGGCACACTGTAATTATATAAGCAAGCTGTTGGTTCAATAATCAATGCCTACCTAGATCAGGGAATATTTCCCAGAGCATGGCCACAGCTGTAAATTTCATTTTTCATAACCTGCTAACCTGCCTTTTCCATTTCTTAGTGCTTTCCCCTTTTCTAGAATCATCTGAAGTCAGTTAAGGAGGAGGAACACTGTTTGTTGTACTTCTGAATTCTCATTTTACTAGTGGAGCTCCAGATGGCTCTTTATTTTACCAAACTTACTTTCTCAAGCATGGTATTGGATACTGGCAAGGGAGTTTATGAAATTGTTCTGTGTGTATTTATAATTTCAGAAAAACTTTTCATTGAAAAGATAAATATATTTAATAAAATTGATAGATTGAATTAATTTTTCTTTCATTATCTTAGTTTCAAGTGCACAGTGACCTAAGTTCTGGATGTGACAATAGGTTGTTTCTCAGTATAGCTATGACTTAGTCACCTTCCTTCTGCTCCGTGACTGTATACAATTCAGGGTCAGCATGGGTAAGGTGGGTGGGCTGAGTCACCCAGTCAGAGTCTGGCAAGGCACAGGGCAGTTTTTGCCTCACCTTGCTGTACAGTTAAAGGAAGCATGTGACCCAGCCAGGTAGATGGGACCTGACAGCTATATCATCCCCTCATTCAAGTGGCTCACCAGGTCTTCTCGCTTAGGACTTTGTTTCTGAATGAGCTTCTATTTTTATAGGTAAAGTAGTGGGGGAAATGCAGATTTAATACTGGGATTGACTTAAAAATGAGATTGAGCAATTCTGATACATTAGGGTTAGAATGACTTTTTCCAACTTTCAGGGTTTTTTTTTTTTTTTTTTCCTGATGTAACCTAAGAACAAGAGTCAGTGGTAGCCGGTAGGGGATGGAGTGGATGGGGGTGGTGGTGGGGGGCGGACAGAGGGCCATATACTTCTTGGTTGATTTTAACAAACATTATTAACAAAATTAAATAAATGATCTGTACCTAGCACTGTGCTAACTGAATGCAGAGATGAACAGAATTCTACCTCTGCCCTCAAGAAGCTCACAGTCTAGTGGGATGTATTCGTGTGCTGGGGCTGCCATTCCCAGCTACCACCAAGTGGGCGGCTTACACAATAGAAATGGATTGTCTCACAGTTCTGGAGACTAGAAGTCTGAGATCCATATGGCGCCAGGGTTGGTTCGTTCTGTGGGCTGTGAGGGAAAATCTGTTCTGTGAGTTTGGTGGTTTGCTGACAGTTCGGCATGCCTCACCTTGTAGACGCATCATCGAGATCTCTGCCTTCATGTCCACATGGCGTTCTCCCCGTGTGTGTTCCTGTGTCAAATTTCCCCTTTCTGTCTGGACACCGGTCATACTGCATTAAGGGCTGACCCTCATCCAGTATGAACTCATCTTAACTAATTTATCCAACAACCCTATTTCCAAGTAAGGTCACATTCTAAGGCCCTAGGAGTTAAGACTTCAACGTAGGATCCCAGGGAACATTTTGTGAAGTATATAATTATCTGACCACTACGCTATACATTTAAAACCGATGCAAAATAATATTGAATATAAACTGTAATTGAAAAATAAAATTTAAATTAAAAATAATGACTTTGACATAGGAATTTGGGGCAGGGGGACACAGTTCAAGCCATACCGTGGGAAGACAAACGTGTCAGCAAATGAATGCTACTCTGTGTGCTGTGCATGTAAGTTTTGGTACAAGATGTAGGTGGGATACTAAGGAAAGTGAAGGGTATAACTTAACCTGGGAAGATCAGGAAAGCCTGTGGGTAGAGGGAGGATATTGACTTGGTATAACGGAACTTCACTGTGGTTCTTCTCATAAGAATAAGTAAGAGAAATAAGAGACTTGCCATCTGGTCCTTGAACAGACTACCTGCTCTTTCTTCTGATTTTTCTATCACAATGACAGACTGGATGCTTCTAAATGGGGAGTGTTAATTTAGCGCTTGCACACACACACACACACACACACACACACACACACACGCTGTTGCTGTATTGATTCCCAAAACTTACTGTGTTTAGTGGTAATGTGACATGCAAATCACTCAGTTGTCACAAGCAGCTTTATGTATGCAGAGGTGGTGCTTGGAGTTTGGGGAGAGGGGGCATTCTTCCCTTTGTAACAAATGGTTCTAGTCCTAATGGAACAGAACCTAAGAGGGAATGAGAGCAAGAACCAAGGGTCTGCAGCCAGGGAAAGCTTATTTTTAGAAAAGGCCTGTAAACTTAAAAAAATAATAATAACACTCGAGCATTACCAAGCTCTTACAATAATTGATTATTAACATAAGGTCTTTTCAACTGTGTGTATACTTAATAGAGTTAATAGGCGGCTTTATTTTCTTAATGCGGTCTGAGTATGTTTAGCATAAAATTATGTATAAAAAGACCAGGATCCACTTCAGTAAGAGGGGACAGTAAGGGATGAAGTTGTCAGAACATGTCGTGTGAGGTGATTGTGGGTTAGGTCAGTGGGAGGGAACTTTCCCAGCTTAGAACAGACTCCCATCATCTGTCAAATTGTCCTGCTGGGGTGTTGGTGGTGGCATGCTTCAAGCGCAGGGACCAGGTGGGCACTCAAGAAAAAGCCACAGGAAGGTAAGGAATCCTTCAGAGCTCAGTGCATGGTCCTGAGAGTGGTGATCCAAACAACAAGAGGACAGGTGGGTAGCAGACGTGAGGCAGGAAGTCAGGTATTAGATGAGTCAACACGGAGGGGAAAGAAAGAAATTATAATCAGGGAGGTCAGTGGGAAAGCAGGGATCAGAGAGCGAAAGTGTCCGAGATACCAGTGTGCAGAATCCAGGCGTGAATATATGTATTTTATTCCATCTGAGCCCTGCTGTAAGAAATGAGTACCCACCTCACCTGTTTCTTTCAGCTTCAGAAGCAATCTTTGTTCCTCTGGCTATTGTGTGGCGATGCATCATAGGAAGCCTGGGGAGGTTGGGTGTAGAAAGATATGCAGAAAAGAAGCAACAGAAACTAGTTTGGGGCTTGTTTACAACAAGCCCAGACTTATCTCCACACGGAGAACCTGTGTACAGCTCTCTGAGTGGGACCAACAGAGTCGGAGGAAAACAGGAAACAGTGATCCAGCTGGAGTGTCAGCTACTTGGTTTAAGACTGAAACCAGCCACTGGTTTTTCTCTCTCAGGTTAGGAGGTGAGAAGCAGCCCTGGCTCCCAGACATCCAATTCCAGGTCAAACCTGGGAAGAGGAAGTTGTTCTTAAAATGTGTCAGGGGATGTAGACTCAGTCTTCGCGAAAAGTACTTGGGCAGTATCAAGAGCCTGTACAATTTTTGATCCAGCTTTTCTTTTTATGAGAATCTATCCTATAATAGCTAGTGATTTTTTTAGTGCCTACTATGTGCAAAGCTTTGTGATAAGCACTTATTAGCTCTAACCTTCATAAAACCCTGCAAGGTAGGTAAAGTTATCCCCATTGTACAAAGGAGGACATTGGAACTCGGGTTAGTAACTTGCCTAAGATAATACAGGTAGTGGTTGCAGAGCTGGGATTTGAATCTAGTTCATTTAAATTCCAAAGTTCATGTTTTTCACTATGTAACTGCCATGTCAAAATAGTGAAAAATAAAACACCCTATTGCATAATAATAAGGGAATTGCTTAAGTGACAGATACCTACCTGATGCAATCGGTTATGAAGAGAGGGCGATAACGTTAATGGAAAGATGCTTATGGCCCAGGAAGAATGGATAAATGTATACCTATATAAAATATATGTGTACGCATTTGTATATGTTTTGTTTTACCTCAGTTCAGAATATTGGGGAGAATTTCATTGAACCCAGTTGCAGCTGAGCCTGAATTTTCTGACTCCCTCTTTTTTCCTCTCTCACTTCACAGGGGCCCTCATTTTGCTTTTCCGAGTCTTTTCTGCTTTCCCCTGCAGATCAGGCTTTTGCTAATTCATCAATATGCACATGGTTTAAAAGAGCACTAGTCCTGCATCTATATGACCATAGTTTTAGTACCCACCATCCTTTGACTAGTTACTTTGTCTGGTCTGAGATCAAATTCTCTGTCTCACAAATTCTCTGATCATGAGTGGCTGCTGGATTGGCTAGACCTGTGTCAGGTGTCCAACTCTGCATGCATGAGGGGTAAGTAAGCCCCTGGCCCACTATCCACTGCCCACTGCCCACTTAGAGGTGCTGTAGAAGCAGGTAATCCGAGTCGGGGGCACAACTACAAGAGACAAATAGGTTGACATCATAAAGCAGGTGGGGAGGAAATACATGAGAAAAATGAAAACAAATATGGCTGCTTAGACTTAAACTGGAATGAACCTTTGACACTATTGTGACTGGTGTTTTGTATCATTTTAAAATTTGCATATTGTTAATAATAAAGAACTTGGTTGTTAAAGAAGGCAATGCATCTCCTCAGATTCTCCCAAGGCCCAGACCGTATACGTTTGTTCTGATGCTCATAGCCTTTATAAGCAGGCCACTTGAGCAGTAAAAAGAAGCAATGAGGGAAGAACACAGAAAAGGCACACTGGTGCTCTCTAATGGCTAAGTGACAAACACAAGGTTAGTTTTTTGATGCTATGACAGTGGCCCAAGTGTATGTGGTACAAAGAGTCTGGGTAATAGATACCTGGCAAGATGTAAAGAGTTTAGAACCATGCAATGTTACATACAGTTAGCAAGGACCTTGGAAATCATCTACACTGAACACCTCATTTTTTAGATGAAGCAATTATGATCAAGAGAGATTAAGTAACAAAACCAAGGTGGTGGTGAGCTAGGTCTGGAAGACAGATCTCTTGACACTCACATCTGGGCTGTTGTTAGCATCTCAGAGGCATCTTGATGCTAAGCCAAACTTTGACTCTCTGGGGAGCCCTTATATTCTTCCTATCAACACAGAAACTAACTCCTGAGGCATAAGGATAAAATATAAACCAGGGCACCAGGCACAGTGGAAATCAGGACCTCTGTTTACTCCATCTGTCATCAGATGATTGAAGGGGTCTGTTCAACCATGCAGGCAGCCATTCATCCATTTATGCATTCCCTGTACATTGATTAGATTCTTCTCAGACTGCTTCATAGTGAGGCACCAGGGAGTGTGCAGAGAAGACAGTTTCTACTTGCAAGAAGCTCACATCTAATGGAGACAGACGTGTGTATCAACATTTCTGATATAGTGATAGCTCAAAGGAAAAAGGATTAATTGCTTGGATCCTGGAAAACGAATGGGAGAGTCAGAGATTGGAGGTGGAATATCAAAGCGGACCCAGTGCTGGTCTGTGGAGCACTGTGAAATGGCATAGTGTCCAGAAAATCCCAAAACTGGTTGGAATGTTGGGGTCATCTAATAGAGCAGTGAGAGATAAGTAGGAAAAACAGGCCAAGGTATGGAAGGCCTCACCCCTCTGGAAGCACTTGCTGCCTGACTCAAATACACAGTATGAGGTACTACTGAGAGAGGGTTTCTTCTAGCAGCTATATTTAATATAATTTTGCATCTTAGACTCAACCATGCATCTTTGTCCCTTAGCAACAGGTTTTGTTAATGTTCTGTGCTCAGTATGAAATGGAGAGCCAAATTGGCATTGAAGAGCTTTCCTTTGGCAAGTCTACGACTAGCTTTCTTTATCAGTTAGGGGGGGAAAAGCTATCAACCTTTATAGGGAAGAGAGTTTGCCCTGGTTGATTAGTATTAAACGTAGCTTTCTTTAACTTACCATCTGATGACTCAACTCATAATGGCATTTTGTTGGCGGTTCACCAACCTGCACTTGCCTCTGTTCTACAGGGTGTGCCTTGAGGTCTGATTACACAGTTTTCATTCATATGGGCCTGTCTCCCACCCTGCTATTTTTCTGTTGTTGTTTTTCAGTTAACTTGACATTCCTACCTGCCAAGACCTGGGGAGCTTGTCTGCTCGCCCCGTTTGCTTCCTCCATGAGGTCACATTTGAGTGCCTGCGATTCTGGAGTTTTAGCAGAACAGAAACCCCCAGCCTGTGTGTTGTAGAGCCAGAGATTCCCACTGTCTGGACCTTTGGAAATCAGTCTTGATCTCTGGGAGAAGAGACAGCTCCATGGTTAGAGTCTTACAGAAATGCAGGAGGGAGCGCCTAGGCGATGAAGAAATGCGAAACCACACCTAAGGTGGCTTCTTCCAAATTACAAAGAATTTATATTATTTTTCAACTTTCTCCTTTTTGTTAACTAATAATTTCCAAAGTCTATATCCACAGCCTTGCGTAAGCATAGTTCGTAGTGGCAAACTTAGCAACAAATCAGAGAAAAAAGATTAATGTGTTATCTATATTTTAAAATGATTTGTGGTCTCACTTACCTCATCTAACCTCAGTTTCCTCTTCTTGTAACTGGAGGGTCACTACATTCTATGGTTTTAAAAGAAATGCCTAATTTGGGAAGAGGCATTAAGGCTACAACATGTGGAGACTAGAGATACATGTGGTGCAAATAAAGAAGCATAAAATTAAGAAGGGTGAATGCCAGTGGATGAAGTATTTCAAACATTTCACCTTTCCCTGACTCCAGTTGGGCTCAAGAAAATCACCCGTGCTTTCATTGTTTTTGGTAGATGTTTGGAAGAAATTAACTACTTCAACCATACTCTCATAGTATCCTGGATTTATATTTAACTGGACTCTTATTTATTTTCCAAAATGCATTTATCCGTTTCACTCTGCTAAGAATGAAAGGTCAATAATGGAACTTGAGGAAGAACTTTGTTCCTTGTCGGAGAGTTGTAAATGCAAGAATATGTGACTAAGAAGGGTCCTGACATCTACAAGAAAAGAACAGAATCAGCTTTATGACTTGGTTTAGATCTAACGGTCCTAAAAGTATTTTTAAAAAATCTAAAATATATTCCAGTCAGCCCTGGCTGATGTGGCTCAGTTGATTCCGTGCACGGAAAGGTTGCCGGTTCGATTCCCGGCCAGGGCACATGCCCAGGTTGTAGGCTCGATCCCCAGTGGGGGTGGGGTGTGTGCAGGAGACAGCCCCTCAATATTTTGCTCTCACATGGATATTTCTCTCTCATCCTCTCACTCTAAAAATCAATAGAACATCTTTTTAAAACAGAATAATAAAATAAAATATATTCCAATCATTTGGAATTGATTTAAAAGAGAAAATGAAATGCCCTGCCAGCCATGATAGATTGCTAACTGCAGACAACGCTTTCCGAAGTGAACAGCTGTCACACTTCTCTGTCCTCTGCAGAGATGTAGCTTTGGAAAGATAACAGGTTTGCTAATTAACGGATCTCATCCAAATTCCATTCTTTTCCCCTGGAGCTTTTGCCACCCCAACTCCATCCCCTTCCCAGAGCCCGGTCCTTTGGTTCTCTGGATCTAGACAGCATTTGCTTCTTTTTTCTCGTTGTTGGAGATGCTACTCATCAGGCAGTCTTAAAATGAGAATTAATGAAGAAATGCTGTCTTTTTTTAGTTTTATAATAATAATTCTACGGTAAGTACTCTGCATGTATTTTGATAAAAATGACTAGATGGGGGCTTTTGCTCTGGTTAACTATAGACTGGAGAGAATTTTAAGAAATACTTTTCTATCTTGTTTATTTTATCCTCAGAGCCAGGTTCAGTGCCTGCACATTGTAGGTGCTCAACAAGTACTGTTTGAATAAATGATTTATTAATAGTATACAGGGTTAGCCTTATGCAGATTTACAAAGTAGACTCAGATGGCCTTTGGTGGATTCAGTCTCCTTTTTTAAGCCTTTCTTCTTATTTCTTAACTGAGAACTTCTCATCACACCTGCAGAATCCTCATGCATCTTATTTTTTAGCGGGATGACATACACACAATATGAAATTCACAATCTAAATAAGTCTAGAACATACAATTCTGTGGGTCTTGGTACATTCACAGGGCTGTGCAGCCATCACCACTGTCCAGTTCCAGAACATTTTCATCACTCCAGATGGAAAGCAGTCATTCCCCGTCCCCCATCCTCCCACCCCTGGCAACCACTGATCCACTTTCTACCTATGGATTTGCCTGTTCTAGATATCCCCTGTGAATGGAGGCACATGGTGTGTGGCCGTTGGTGTCTGGCCTCTTTCACTGAGCATCATGTTTTCCAGGCTCATCATCACGTTGTAGCAGGTGCCAGTGCTTCGTTCCCGTTGTATGGCCGAATAGCATTCCATTGTATGGATCGATCACATTTTCCCGTCTTTGTAGTTTCTGTCGAAATCTAGCCTCTAAAGAACAGGCTAAAAAGTAGTTAATACATTACATATAAATGTAGCTAATAGAACTGAAATGAAAAATTCATCCAGGGGAATTTGCACTGTTAAGTAGAAAACAGCTTAAAAATAAAGGAATACATTTCTAATGGTGAAATCTCAGGGATGGGGAAACATTTCCAAGGGGACAGGGGACTTCTTTAGTGCCGGAGAATTAACATATTCACGACTGTCTGAATTCTTGTAAAGCCAGCTCTACCAATGGCTGTGGGACTGGAAAAGGCATTGGATTGAGTGTGTGGGAGCAAATTAGTGAACTTGTATCATCTGCATTTCCCTGAGCTGAGTGTTTTGTTTGTGGTCTTGGTTTGATTTTTGAACCACACTCTCCACTACACTCTCCTACATGCGTTATCTCATTTAATCCTCTCAACATGGTATGGAATAGGTTTAATTTGTATTCGCATTTTATACATGAGGAGTCTGTAAATGAGATGTTAGAAAACTCAATGCCATGACTGAAGTTTAACACCTAGTAAATTGTTGGGGCAAAACTCAAACTCATGTCCACCTGTCCTTTAGCTGGAGCTCATTCCTCATGTCCACCTGTCCTTTAGCTGGAGCTCATTCCTCATGTCCACCTATCCTTTAGCTGGAGATCATACCTCATGTCCACCTGTCCTTTAGTCAGAGCTCATACCTCATGTCCACCTATCCTTTAGCTGGAGCTCATTCCTCATGTCCACCTGTCCTTTAGTCAGAGCTCATACCTCATGTCCACCTATCCTTTAGCTGGAGCTCATTCCTCATGTCCACCTGTCCTTTAGCTGGAGCTCATTCCTCATGTCCACCTGTCCTTTAGCTGGAGCTCATACCTCATGTCCACCTGTCCTTTAGCTGGAGCTCATTCCTCATGTCCACCTATCCTTTAGTCAGAGCTCATAACCACCACACGGCTGGGGCTGGCAAACTATGGCCCACTGTTTGTTTTTGTACAGCCTGGGAGTCAAAATGGGTAATGCATTTTAGGTGGTTAAAAAAAAAATCAAAAGAAGAGTATTTCATGACACATGAAAATTATATGGAGTTCAAGTTTCTGAATAAAGTTTTATTGGAACACAGCCACACTCATTTGTTTACATAGTATCTTTGCTTTCATGCTACAATGGCAGAGTTATTGGGACAGAAACTGTGGGCCACGAACCCTAAAATATTTCCTGTTTGGCCATTTATGGAACAGATTTGCTTGTTTCCTCATTGGTAAAATGGAGGCAGGAAAAGAATTCAATTAAATTATTCTTCAGTTTCCTTTCAGCATCAGTGTTCTGAGAAAGTTGTTTAATCTTCTGTTTTGTGAGGTCATCACTTTCTCTGCCTTTCAACAGCTGAGTTTGCCTCTTGGAGAAAAGAGATTGCGTACATCTACAATAGAAACCCTCCCACACCCCCCGCCATACATCCATGGCCTGACCTCCCATCTCCCTCTCCTTGATTCATCTATTTGGATTAATAACAATGTTACCATTTATTAGATGCCTATGATACTTAAGCACTGAATGGGATTGTGAAGAAGGTTCAGAGATGATATATGTAAAGTCAAGTTTATTATTTCTATTTTAGGGATGTGAGAGCTGAAGCTTGGGGAGGTCAGATTACTTCTCCGGATTCTGATCCCAGGGCCATTACTTCTCCCGAGTGATGTTATCTTTGCTTTCTGAGTACCCCACCCCACTCCCCACCTATTCATCTCTGTATGTTCTCTTCATTTCCACCTCCTTTTTCTAATGGTCTTTTCTTTTGTGCATTAAGCCTGCACCCCGACAACATTCCCCTGGATCCGTTCTTCTGACCATCCTGCCAGCCCTACCCCAGTCCCCACCTGGTACGAGATTCCTCTCCTCTTGGATGTATTTTGGGCAAAAAGCCATGAGTTAAATCTGGTTCTTCCACCTGCAGCTGTGTGACCTTGTATATTGAACTGCACTGAATCTTAGTGTTCACATCTGTAAAATGGGATGATGACAGCAACCGCAGAGGCTCGATGCGAGAATTAAATGAGATCACTTCCATGTTATATCTAAAGATGCCTGGCACCTAACAGACACTACGAATTGTAGCTCTTGGTCTTCTAACTATTATTATAAAACAGTATTTTCTATCCTACTGTTCAGTCCCAAGCCCCAGAATTACTCTGCTCGGTTTTCTAGGGTGTTTTGTTGTTTCTTTCCACCCAAACCATCCAACTTATACTCAGCTTATTTTTACCTCATGCATGCATTCTGTCCTCTAGCCAGCCTCTTGTCTTTCTTTCCCTTTCACATGTCTTACCCTCCCGTACTTGGTGCCTTTTCTTAGATTGACTGTTCCCCCCGCCTTTCCTTCAAGTACTGCTTGTTTGTCAGGCCTCAGTTTCAAGTGTGACTGGTCCCTCCTGTCCTGCTCTCTTCCTTTTTGAACTTCCTTTGAACTTGGAGTCGCAGAGCCATAGACTGGCAATGAAAGGCACCATGTCATTCTTCCCACTTAGCCAGGTTAAGTGTGTTCAGTAAGGTTATTCAACCTGTTTGTTCGACACTGCCTTCTCTATATCATACAAGTATTCTCTGAATCACACACACTTTTCTTGTATTATCCACCATTCAGTGGACAAGAGTCTGAATGCTTATTCTATGATAGGCTCTGCATTAAGAAACAAAGATAGCAAGGACCAGTTTTATGCACATGTACCTGAGAGTGAGTGCCTCTTTAAGTACCTTCCTTGCTTTAACCTCACCCCAGCTCTGGTAAGGACCTTCACTTGTCCTGTGTGCTCACTGGTGGGGTGGGTAGGGAAGAATGACTAACACTCTAAAAAAAGGGCCGTATAATGGCATCAGCAGAGGTTCCAGCAACACAGAGGCAGTCGTGATTCATATAGGGGGCATTAGGAAAGCTTCACAATGGAAATGACATTTGAGCTGGGTTTTGAAGGATGAGTAAAAGTTCACCATCAAGGAGGACACATTTTAATCAGTGAAGAGTATAGGAAAAGCAAAGGAGGCGTGAACATGCATGTCCAGTGTGGTATGTAAGCTTTTGGTACAACTAGGGTGTGTCTGGGGTGCATTGTCCATAGGGCACTGAAGGAGAGGAGGTGCTGGAGTAACCAAAATTCAAATTTTCTTTTTGACTAAAAAGTCCAGGCTCCTCTCTTAGTACCTTTTCTAGTCCATATACAAGGTCTGAATTCACTTGGCCCTGCAACCTTGTTAAGTAATCTACCCTTAAACTAGATTACTGAAGTCTAATTTGTCTCTCTGTGCCATTGAACTACAATTGGTTACTTTCAAGTTTGTTGTTGTTGTTGTTTGTGTTTTGCTTTTCTACCCCCATGCTTGCCGTGTGAGGGACATTGCAAATGGAAAGGTTGAATAGGGTCATGAGGTTTTGTGGCTCCTCATTTGGAAGTTTCTGGATGGAGCAGGGTGCCCTGCTGGTCTTGGTTGTTTTCCTAGCCTTGAGGATGATTTCTAAGTCAATGAGAATTTGTTGTCAAAAGGTATAGAAATTGATTCATGCTGATCTCGGCATTGAAGTAATCCATGGCAAGAATTTGGGGTAGCTCATAGCAGCTGCCATAGGGCCAGAGAACTGGAATCAGAGACAACAGAGCTGGGACAAAGCCACAAAATACACCCAAAAAGGGGGCTCGTGCAAATGCCACTGCTACCACCAGTGGGCACAGGTAGGCAGCCTGCAGCTTGCACCACCACTGCCGGAAGTGAGGTGTGGTCATCATCGGAACTGCTGCCAGCAAAGCTCCCCCAAACTGGATGGAGCTGCCACTGCCATGGTCAAGCACTGAAGTGGCTCCTGTGCCGTCCCTGCCTGTTTACACCACCAGGGACTGAGCCTAGGTCCACAGTGGGTGCCCTGGGCCCATTACTTTAGTGCAAAAGATGCTGGGAAAGTGAGTGTTCAGCACTTTTAGCTTCTGTCATGGGTGGCTGGTGCTGCCTCATGAGGTGGGGACCCTCTAAACATAGGAAAGGGACTCAGAGGCCAAATGCATGATGGATGTCACCTCTAAGCTGGCCATTGTATGCATGCTACCAACTCTCTTTAGCTGGAGACTTATAGGAAATCCGAAGTGCATTTGCATCAAGAAAAGATTGTACCATCTCTGAGATAGAGGAAGGAAACTCGACTCGGGGAAGTAAGCAGTGGAGAGAAAGCTCTTGAGTCTTAGATTACTTACTGACCTCAAAAGCAAAAGGGCTGGCTCAGCCTTAGCTAGGTCTGTCAGGAGCTAATTCCAGGTCACTTAACAAAAGGGACTTTTTAAATGGGGATGCACTGCCTGGATTTGTGCACACTTTTCAGAAATCATGGATCAAATCATAGGTAAACATTTGTTTTATCTTTTTAAGAACTTGAGGTAGTGGAGCAGTTATTTTTCTTGTTTCACAGAAGGGATACTTGTTGCCTGTTTAAATGAAGTAGCTTGTTTGGGGGTTCTATAACTACCAGGTGGTAGACCCGAGGCTAGGACCTGGGTTTCCGATTTCTCTTTCAGTATTCTTGTACCATGGGTATTTCCCAGTGAGCATTCCCTGTTCTTTGGGTAACAAATGAATTGTCTGCAAATGCCTGAGTACCATAAGGAGTATTAAAAGAACCCTCAATTTGATGCATAATGATTGGGTTGGTAGGCCATCACAGTAGCTTAATTATTCATGGGTGGTTATTTGGATGAGAGACATGTTGCATTTCTGTCCTCTGGGTTGAAAAAGTAAACCTTGTGAAGGTCTCTCTTCCTTATTTTGAGATATTTATACTATCAAGTTCAGTTTCAAATGTATCAGTCTCAACTTTAGTTCAAATTTATTTCAATTCATTAAACAATTTATTTCAATTCATTCACATAGCACAGGAGCTCAAACGGGTACACACACCTCTAAATAGTTAAGAGTTTAAGCAAGAAAAAAATGTTTATTTTTTACCCTGCAACAAAGGTATTTTGGGTGTATAACATGTTGTCTTACCAGCTGCTGCCTCCTTTAGTGTTATATTAGCTTTCATTGCTTTAGCTTCTTCTGACGATTAATGGAGACTGGGGTGTTTCCATTAATACCACGTTTATATAATCGAGCCAGTAATTGACAGTTTACTGTTAAGCGACAGAACTCTGCCTTCTCCCAGAGAATGAGAACAAAGTACAAGGGTACAGCCTAGATTTACACTAGTCAACAAGTGTTTTGAGTGCCACTCAGGAAGCCTAAACTATACTAAGTGCTTAGAGATTGAATTGCTGGATTAAGAATCGTGTTACAGGGGCTAAATCAGTAGTAGCAGGACGGGCTGAGCCAAGTTATATTCTGTTCCTCAGTTTCTCCACCAATGTTTAGTCTGCCTTCTGCCAGATTTCCATATGTGTGTGAGGCTCATTACTTCACTACTGACCTACTAGGTAGATGTTGTTTTCTGCCTTTTGCAGGTGAGGGAGGCTGAGTAATTTTCTTTGAGGCCGTGGAGCTTGTTAATAGCAGGGTGGGGAATGCAAACTTAGATCAGGGGCTCTCCAGAACCACTCAGCCTAATTGCCTCTTATCCCCTGCCTTTAGGGCACTTTCACTTCTCACATAGACACCGAAATACAAGTGCTAATGCCTCCGCCTCCTCCGCCATTTTTACAGTGGCCGTGTTTTGAGTTTATTGGGGAAGGGGTGCTTGACAACACAATGGGTAGACTTCATAATGAAAGATGTCGAATTGTGCAATTCTGTGAAGTAGTCATTGAATTTTATGCTTTTAGCAGGTTTGAGGATGTGTGCGATTTATATAACTTCATATTTTATGGGAATCTTTGTTTCCTACATACAGAGGAGTCCTGAGAAAAGGTAGGTTTGGGTAATGGAATTTGATGATTGCCTGGAGGCAGTTTAGTAAACAGGGATTAGAAGAGGGAGATGAAGAGAGGAAGAATTAGAGCAGTGATTTCACTTGGGGCCATGGGGGCATTCAGAAGGGTGAGCATTGGTGGACCAGAGAAGAGTCAGTTAAGAAAAGCATAACGGGGGTGAGCAGCAGGCAAGGGACAGGGATCCCTAGCAGGGAGTCAGGCAGGGGAGACTTGCTGAAGAAGAGACGGGGCAGTGTCCAGGGAAATTTAGACCTGCCAGACTATTGAGGTCAGTTGCAGACAGGCCCCTTTCAACCTGAATTTGAGAGACTGCATGTGGAACACGGCAGAAAGAGGACCATGTGACTCTTAGGGTGAGGATGAAGGTAAATCAGCCATTCAGCTTAAGACTGAAACAGGGAGACACTCTCACCTAAGTATGCAGTGCACTTCTAATCTGTCTTGCTGTTCCTAGTTTATCTGCCCAGGACTGCTTACCCCACCATGACATCAAGCAACAGCTCAGTTGTTTAGCTCTGTAGGGAAATATTCACAGGGCTTTTTTTTTTTTAAACTAAAGTTTGGTCCTGTAAGCACTGAGGCTTAATTGAACCCTGTTTTTCTTGAGACTCTCAAAGGCACTCTCTTTTTTCTTGTCACTGAAAGGTAATCTATCCTTTTATTTAAGGAACATGACCATCATGATGGTCTGCAGGGCATGGAGAGCTCATGTGAAGTGGCCAAGGTGTGGGGCCTTCCTGTTCCAGCCGCTCTGGGTGCCTCTTGGGCCTCCCCCTGCTGTCCCGCTGCTTTGCAGCAGCCGTGTCCCCGTCCTGGCCCCACTCCCAGCTGCAGCCACCACCAGCCAAGGCTCTTTCCATTCTCCATGGCTTTTTCCTTTGCCTTTCCCCCCAGCCACATTTCCACTCTTGGCCCCTGTGGCTTCCTTCTTCAACCATCCCCAGGTAACAAGAGGCTCCTTCCTTCTGGTCAGTGACAGACTATGTAGGGCCGGATGTCCGGTTGGTGCTCTGCCTCATCTTGGCTCTTTCCAGCATTGCTCAGAGCGTTTGTTTGCAGTGCTGGCTGTGGAGGTGCTTTCTGTCCCTTTTCTGCCTCTCGTTTCTTCTGTCCCAGGGGCTCATGGCTTTTCCACACGGTGACTTTGCTAAAAGAAAGGCGCCCTTGACAGCCGAGGTGCTGGTGGCTGTGCCAAGGCCTGGGGCAAAGATCGGCACTCCCAGGTTACAGCTTTGAAAGGGACCTCACCGATCCTTTGATGACAGTGGCGAAAGTTACAAAGGAGCCGGTTTTTCTCCTTCTCTTAGTTTGATTAAGAGTATGGATTTTGGAGCCAGGCTGCCTGGGTTCAAATCCTGACTGTTCCCCTAATTAGGTTGAGGTACATTACTTACCATCTTTGTTTCTTAATCTGTAAAATAGAGATAATACTAGTACCCAGGACATAGGGCTGATGTGAAGATTCTGGTATATAATATATTTTATTTATATATAAAACATATCAAATATAAAATAACTATATTGTATATAGTTATATTAAATTATATTGTATTATATTTGTAGCATTGTATTATATATTATATACTACTATATATTATAATATATGGCATATGTTATATGCTATTATATATAATAACATTATATATAGGCTATAGTATGTAAACTACATATATAACTAATATATGTAAAGCCTTTAGGACAGAGCTGGTATACAGCAAGCAGGTGATATATAAGAGTTTACTTTTTTTTTTTTTTTTAATCCTCACCTGAGGATATTTTTTCCATTGATTTTCAGACAGAGTGGGAGGGGTGGGAGGGACAGAGAAAGAGAAACATCGATGCAAGAAAGACACATCAGTTAGTTGCCTCCCACATGACCCCAACCATGGCCAGAGACTGAACTGCAACCGAGATGTGTGCCCTTTATCAGAATCGAACCACTGAGCCAAACTGGCCAGGGCAAGAGTTTGCTATTATTATTTTTGGGGGAAGGGAATACGTTTTTGTTTTTGACTTATAATCAAGGCTGCTTATTATTTCTCAGACTCCCCTGCGTGGTTGGCTGTCATTTCTGTCCTTATTTTAAAGGTGCAGTAGTTTGCAGGTAGCAGGCACTGAGTGAGCATGTGCAGCTTGATTTAAATCTGAAGCACAGTAAGCACCTGGTTGACTCTGGGTCTGAAGCAGTAGTAGCATTTGGAAAGGTTGGTCTCCAGGTTCCCTGGCCGGGAGGTAACTAGTCGGTCCACCTGCCCATCCCTTGGGCCTGCAGAGGGTGTTCTTGTTTCCAATGCTTCTCTGCTCTGGCTTTGTTTCAAGTATTGGGTTTGGGATGAAGACTTAGAGGCCAGGCTCAGGCCCAACCTTCGTCCACGCTTTCCCTCTCTGCAACATTCTGGAGTTGGGGTGGGGAGCGGGGGATCAAACCTTATGTTTAAATTTGGGGTAGTAAGAGTACTTTTTCCTTGAGACATTTTTTTTAAGAGCTGCATTTCATGATAAAGTTGAATTAGGAAGTAAGGCCAGTTTTTTATTCAAAAAACATTTTGTGAGCATCTCCCGTGCCAGAAAACAATCTAAATAAGATCCTACCCTCAGAGTAGTTACAGTCTAGAAGTGCAGTTTTGTAAACATATACACATACACTAAAATAGAATGGGACCACTATGACGGGAGAGTATTTTTGGTACTTGTAGACACAAAAGCAAGAGGGTTGTATTGAACCTTTGTGTGAAATGGGATGGGCAGGGGTAAATCTTGAAAATGTTTATGGAAGAGATTTTATTTGAGCTGAATCCAGAATGTCCAGTAGGTTTGCATGAGTCAGACAGGGAAAGGAAGCATATTCGAGACAGAAAACAACATGAATAAGAGCAGAGAACCTCAAAGCATCCTGGTGGTCTGAGAATGACAAGAATCTGCCATGGCTGCCATGAGGTATGCATGAAGAACAATGAGAATTAACAATAGCGGGTGGTCAGGGGTTATCAGTGGCATGCCGGAGCTGGCTTGTGTCAGGCTCACGGGGGAGAGCCATTTATTAACTAGCCAGTAGTTTTGCAAACTGGTTGTTTAACTGTTGGTCGCTTGAAATGGACAGTGGTGGAAATATTTACACCATGGGATCAGCAAGTGCTACATATCAGGGCTTTTTTTCCCCCTCCCTCTGCGGAGTTTCTTTACCAGCACTCTACTGATTGTGACGCCCTTGCATGCCACTCTGATAATGTCTCTTTAGGGCCCCTCTGTGTTGGCTGGGTGGAGCCAGTGCAGGCTGGCTGGCAGGGGAGCAGTATGATCAGATTTGTAATTTAGAAAGACGACTCTGTGTCTTTGGTCCTGGTCCTGTCCCCGAGGAAACAGACCCAGAAAGGGAGATATTGGGGAGTGTCTGGGGACTGACATTTGAGGGGAAGCAAACGAAACAGGATTGGACAGCAGGAAGAGTGGAATGACGAAGCAGCTGTAAGGCGGGTTCCACATGGCTGTTTTGGAGCTGGAAAGGTCCATTAGAATGGTCCCACCCCGAGGCACAGGCATCAGGCCTTTGTACACCTGCAGTCCCTGTATGAAGGCTGACCCTGTGGAGGGGTACATAACCACAGTGAAGTGACTCTCTTCAACTGAGGGACTCCGTGGAGAAGGGTCAACAAGTAGGAGAGTGAGTGCCTCAGGTCTGGAGGCCATTCTCTGTGTTGCACCCCACCATCCACATCACTCCAGTGGCAGTTTGGAGGATATGAGCTCCATGGGAGGTGGGAAGCACAGAGAATGGTCAGGAGAGTGTTACAGAAGTCCAGGTTGCAGATGTTGAAGGCCTAGAGTAAAGGAGCAGCCATGGTGATGGAGGAGGGAGGGATGGGCAAGTGGGAAGGTGGGGTCCATGGCACAGGTTCTTCTAATGCAGTGGTTCTTAGCTCAGGCCAGGGCTGTCCCCCAATGTCAGGACACATTTTTGGTTGTCATAACTGGGGGAGGGTAGTATGTTTGTGTGTGTGCTCCTGGCAGTTCATGGGTAGATGTCAGAGATGCTGCCAAACATCCTATAATGCACAGGATACCTCCTCCCCCCAACAGAGAAATATCAGGCCCCAGCCTGGCCAGTGTGGCTGGGTGGTTGAGCATTGAGCCATGTACCAAGAGGTCGCCGGTTTGATTCCCAGTCAGGGTATGCCCTGGTTGTGGGCCAAATCCCCAGAGGGGGGCATGCAAGAGGTGGCCAATCAGTGTTCTCTCTCATTGATGTTTCTATCTCTCTCCCTCTCCCTTCCTCTCTAAAATCAATAAAGAAAAAAAAAAAGACATATTAGGCCTCAATGTTAGTAGTGCCAGAGTTGATATGATATTAGGAGTAAAGGAAGTGTAAGGAGCCTTTTTCCCCTGTTCCTGCCCTGGGAATCTGGGAATTGAGTCCATGATTCAGTACCAGATGGTTCAAGTGGAGACAGTACTTGACTGATGGACAGAGAAGAGAAGAACTTTTATAAGTAAATACATATCACATTGTCTCTAAGGCCCTGCCTGGCTCCTATGAAAATGTTAATTCTAGGTAGCAATAGATTCTCACGGTTTTCCCGTCTGTCTCGCCTCCAGAAGATAAATTAAATTAGACCTTCATCCTGTATTTAAAACCGCAGAGGTGAAAGCAAACATGATGGGGGCTCACCCTGGCCAGTTTGGCTCAGCGGTTAGAGCGTCGGCCTGTGGTCCAGAGAGACCCGGGTTCGGTTCCTGCTGAGGGCACGTACCTCGGTTGCAGTTTGTCCTCGGCCCTGGTTGGGTCGTGAGGGAGGCAGCCACTCGATGTGTCCCTTTCACCTCGATGTTTCTCTCTCCCTCTCTCTTCCTCTCTCTCCCTCCCACTCTATCTGAACGAAAAATGGAAAAATGTCCTCAGGTGAGGATAAAAATAAAATAAAAAAATGATAGGGGCTCTTACAATAGCTCCTGTTATTTTTGCTACCATAGCAAAAGTTTGAAAGAGAAATGAACTTTGGAGAAATTTTAAAATGTGCTGCTTAGGTTTTAGCAAAGTAATAGAGCAAAGAAAATTAAATGAAGAAACTTAAATTTAATTAGGCAAAACCAGAAGTTGATTAATGAAGGTTGAACTTAGGTTGTGGACAAGCCCTATATAAAATATCTTAGTTTGCTTCTTAACAGGAGCATATTTAATTATAGCAAGTCAGTGAGGTCTGGTTTTCGGGTTTGTTTTTTGGCTGAAAGCTGGTTATAGCCCAGAGTGATGGCCTCAGCCAGGTACTCTGAGGTGTACTGGTCAGAGCTGAGGAGCCAACACCCAGCAGGTTGGAGCAGAGTGACTCCTGGAGACCCTGCCAGTGTCCTTTGATGGCACTGACCAGTCAGAGCAGAGGTGCTTGGCAGGAACCCACGTTCAGATTTATTTCCAGGAGGGGCACTGGTTGGAGAAGAGTAAAAGGGAGGTATGTTAATTCCTGGTACTAGTATACTAGGTTACAGACTAAAGCAGTGGTCTGAAAACTTTCTCTAAAGGGCCGGCTAGTAAAACTTCTAGGTTTTGTGGGCGTATGGTCATTTGCACTCTGTTGTTACAGTGTGAAAGCAGGCACGTACCACAGAAATGAATAAAACTTGATTCACCAAAACAGGCGGCAGGCCCAATTCAGCCCACGGGCAGGAGTTTGTTGATCCCTGGACTAGGGTCTTGAGAAGCTGGATGTACTTAAACAATGATTTTGATGTGCTGTTTAAGGAAGAGTTGGTTATGGAGGCATAAGTATGACTGTAAGATTTATGACTAACGGGGGCCAAACACGTTCATTTTCTTTATCTTGGTCTCTTCTGGTCATCTCTCTCTTTAAATAATTTCCATCGGATACATATCTAGTTGAATTGCTTGTTGATTGATAACAGTCGCTTTCCTCTTATTTTTAGAAGTGTTGAATATGTAGTGGGAGGAACCTTTTCTAGCCCTTTCTCTTAGACCTTTGTAACTGCAAATTGGTGATTTTTCTCTTGAGTGTAGCTCTTTAATTACATTTCTTCTATTTGCCATTGACCTTGGGTGTAACTTAGCACCCAACCCTGAGTGTAACTTAGCATTACCTGGCGAACTCTTAGACATCCCGATGCCCAGGCTGCATTTGGAGCAATTAATCAGAGCTCTAGGGACAGACTATAATGCATCATTATGTTCTAAAGCTCCCTGGGGCGCCAATGTGCAGCCAAAGTTAAGAACCACTACCTTGGATTTAAAAGACAAAAAAATGTCCCCAGTGCTAGCTTCAGATGCTGAAATAAAATGGGAAATTTAACCTGCGTAGGTAACTGTTTTTGGCCTGCAGGTTATAAGTAGGAAAATAAGATTCTTCAGATTTTAGGGGCTATATTCAGACACATTTATTTCCCAGTGACACAGGAGAAACTCTTTGTTGTGGTTTGGTAGAGGCGATAAAAGAAATATCAGGAAGCTATTGTGACTTGGCTGACTCTGTATTTCTAGCCAGAAGGGCTTTTTCCATTAGCGAGCTCAGTGACAGCCTTTGAGCATGGAGAAAGCTTCCAGGTTCCAGTGAGTCGTTATCCACAGAAGCCAAATGCTCAGGACAGATGTTCTGCCTCTTCCAGAGGGAATAACCTTTGAGCATCATCATGGGTCTATACATATTTGATGGTATTTCTTAAAGAGAACCTAAATGACCAAGCTAAAGGTGATTCTTTTGTCTAGCGTAGGGAAACATAGGGCAATTCAAAAGATAAATTCAAGGAACTTTTATGAAGATATGTTGAAATATTTTGAAACTGTAGATATAGGAATACTGATGTTTTGTGGGTAGGGACATTTTTAAGGGATCCAACAGCATTTTGTTCAGAAACAGTGTTTTTGTCATCTTACAAATGAAGGATTCTAACCTTGTGACGCTGGGGTTGCTCAAGCATTTAACGCTCAAGGCTGAATTTGGAAGATTTAGTGCTTTCTTTCCAAAGCAAGAGTTAAGAGAATCACGGCTTTTTAGGGCAGCGCTGGAGGTGGCCTACAATGGTCTGAAGAGTTTTCCAGCCAGGTGCAAAGGGTTCGAGGCCTCCTGCAGCTTCTCAGTTTCCATTATACGAGAGATATGAGAGTTGCTTTGTTTATTGAGGGGTGATGGGAGGTCAATAGGATTTTGTCCACTGTAAGTAACTGAAGACTCGATGAAAGTAGTTGCAACAACAGAGGTTTATTACCCCCTCTGTGAAAATACCTGGAGATGCATCACTGTTCCAGGGCTGGTTAATCCAATAATTTAGCCATACCCTGGCTTTGGATGGTATCTGATTCGATTTCTGGTTCCCTTGACTTTTTCTTCCTGGTCACATGACCACATCAAAAGGCAGAAAGAGAAGGGGGCATTTCTCCCTTGGGTCTTATTATTTTAATCGGGAAGGAAAAGCTTCCAGGAGCTCTCAGTGGACTTCCTCTCAGGCTTCAAACCCAGAGCCAAAAGCTATGTAACTTGTTCACCCTTAAACCCATAAAGGGGTTCCTGTGGTTGGCACAGACTAGGGGTAGGCAGACTTCTGTAAAAATCGGATTGTGAACATTTGGGGCTTTGTAGGCCACATGTGTTCTTTGGTCTGTTTCTTCCTTTTCGTTTCTTAACCCTGTGAAAATGTAGAAACCACTGTTAGATCTAGGGGTGTGTGCCAGGCATTAGCTAATCAATGCCATTTCATTTCCAGAGGTTGGTGGAGGGGTCCACCATTGCCACCCCTTTTCAAAACAATACTGTGATTTTGTCAGCAAACTGAGTGGGCAGCCAACTGTGTTTGCCTCAATATCTAATGATTATTAAATGAGATAACTAAATAAAGCATGGAATTCCGATTAGATCGCAGTAAAGCAGTAGTTCATGATTTTTAGCTGGTTCAGTTTTCCTCCACTGTAGGCAATTGTGGCCTCCAAGTTCCTTATCTTGTCCATTCATGCAGATTTTAAAGTAATTTGGCAATGGGCAATTTGATGAGAACAAATTGGGTTATGAACTCCGAGGACTTCAGAAGTCCTCTCATTGGAGTGGGGTTACTATTCTTACTGTGTTAGGTTAGAGTCAGCGACACCCTACCCCACAAATCTCAGTGGCTTGCTACATGTCCCCAACAAATCAGCAAGGAACCCTACCCCACTCAGTGACTCAGTGACCCAACCTCATAGAGTCTCTACCATGGTGTGGCTACACCATGGGGAGCACATGGCCTTCTCGGCTGTACCACAAAGGAAAGAGGGAGAGTGGAGAACAGCTCTTGAGTTTCTCGCTGCCTCAGGCTGCAAGTGACATATTTCACTGGTCAAAACAGATCACATGGGTTAATCTACCTGCAAGGCAGGCTGGGAAATACGGGGGAACAAATGGAACACTGAGTATTGCTATCCTTCCCACAATCCCACTGCTTTATTCCTATTCTTCAGAAGGAGAGAACTGATGAAATTACACCATTATAACACCAGTAGCTTCCAGTCCCTTATCTTCTATCTTAGCTTAAACTCTTGTTTTTCCCATTTTCTTCTTCATTTTTAGATTACACTCTTCTCCTTTCTCGTGCCTTTTCCTTTTCTTATACAGTTCAGAATCTTGTCAATAGTTTCTAGGAGTTGGAATGAATGAAGTAGAAAATGAAGTAGAAGTGAAAGGTATGTTGTCATTGGATTACTACAGTATGAAAATTCAGTAGGATTGATCATTGCAATGTCAAAAGCACCATCTTTTGCCCTTTGAATACTCCTTTAACTCAGAGAGTCTAAACTGGGAGAGTTGTCACTCCTTAGAGTATATCTGGCAATGTCTAAGGACATAGTTTGGTTGTCACAAAGGGGTGGGGGTTGCTACCAGCATCTAGTGGGGAGAGGTCAGATATATTACTAAATATTATGCAATGCACATGACAACCATCGACCACAGAAAATTAGCAAGTTCCAGAGGAACTGTCTGCACGTTAAATTTGAGAAGTACTGCTCTAGGCTGGTCTGGACTTACGGTCTCTTTACTACCTTTATATAACACGTTTACCCTGGAATACAAGGGCTCCTTCTAAATAATTTACAACTAACTCCCTTCCTTCCTTCCTCCCTCCCTCCCTCCCATCTCCCTCCCTCCCTCCTTCCTTCCTACTTACTTACTTTTTCCTCTTCTTTTTCTAAATGCACAGGCACAGGATCTGCCCTAGACCTACTGAATCAGAATCCAGGGGGTAGGGCCACAACCTGGTAAACAAATACCCCAGGACATTTATAAGACCCTGAAGTTTGAGAACCACATCCCAGGGCAAATCTTAACTGTACAGTTGTCTCTGATTTCCTCCAGAACTTTGGACTTGGGAGGTCCCTCCTCACAAGTGCTGCATTTTTTTTGTTGAGTTGATAGCGCTATCCTCCTGCTGCTGCCACCAGATTTCCAGCCGGCTTTCACCCCGTTGCTGGAATACTCTTTTACCTTGCATCACAAAGTGCCCAGTGTCACTGGGATTCAGCAAAGGCGAAGTTTTGGTTACACCGCTGCCCTTCTGGATGGTCCCACTCTGCCTGCGCCACTCCTTTCAGGTCCCGCGTCGCCGCCGTGCCCGGTCCCGCGTGTTCTCGGTGCCCACTCATCTCTTGGTGTCTGCAGTCTGACTTCTCTCCCCACTTTGCCACCAGATCTCTTCTTGCAAAAGTCATGGGGGACTTCTTTATTTTCATTTTCAGCGACCTTTTTGAGTGCTTTAAAGCAAACCTGGTAGAGGTTGGCAACCTCACAAAAAGTCATGTATTCTAACTTCTTTGCTGGTGTACACAGTTGAGCATGACTGTCAGCCTCTGCGCCAGGGAGAAACTGGACCTTACCCTCCCTTCACTTGCCAACCCTCAGGGCAGGAAAGTAGTCAGTCACTGAAGGTTTTTACACTTAAAAACATGTTTTACACATTCAGGTTTACTGCAGTTTTTTTAGCATTAAAATAGTTATTTGAATTCTTAATTCATTTAATTACCGAATTTCTTCAGATAAATAATTGCCCATATGATTCATGAGATGTTTTGTGGTTAATTCTGACTAGATTCTTCCCTTGTTTTATAGAATGCACCCATATCCGGAGTAGCTAAGTCAGGCATTATCTTCCCTTTGAGAACCTGTGAACTAAATCTTTAAAATCCAGTGGAAGGGAAAGTACTCAAATGGAAAAGAAATAGAATAAGAATGCACCAAATGTAGGGCAACCCCCCCAAACCAACCTCCCTCCCTCCTTCCTTCCTCTCTTCTTCCTCCTTTTCTTCTTTCTGCCTTTCTTTCCCTTCCTCCTTTCTTTCCCTTCTCTCTCTCTCTCTCTCTCTCTCTCTCTCTCTCTCTCTCTCTCTCTCTCCCTCTCCCTCCCTCCCTCCCTCCCTCCCCCCTTTTTACATACTCAGCAAAGATTCCAGACAGGACATTAGGTGCTGGGGATAGAAACAAACTCGGCCCCTTGCCTTTAGATGCTCAGGGTTTGGCACAGCACAATATAGTCATCAAATAAAGCAGTGTGCTGCTAAACATGCAGGGAAGGCGAGGGTCTGGTGGGCCTGGGGGCAGCGTGGAAGGTGGGTGAGTGGGAAGCAGGAGAGCCTGCCGTGAAAGATGAGTAGGTGTCCTGTTGCAGCTGTATTCTTTCAGGCACTGCAGTCGCAAGAGCAGGTCCAGGGCCGGGAGGTGTGAGGTTACCTGGTGCAGCTGCGGTGTCCTGAGGGGATGTTGACTGAGGAGGCTGGGGAAGGGGGGGCACAAGTCTGGATTTTAATGTAGAAAGTAGCATGATGATGTATCAGTAACAGCTCAGAGGACCGTGGCTTGGAGAAGTATGCAGTCCTGCAAGTGGGAAGACCAGTGCAACATCTAGCTGGGACTGGTAGACTGGGGCTTGGTATTGAGAAGTTGCCTGGGGTCCTAGAAACCTTGACAAAAGCACAGGCGAGAGGCGCAGGGAGAGCAGAGGCTAAAGTCGGAGTCCTAGGTCCGGAAGACTCTTGCTGGGGGAGGGCAAAGGAAGAGTTGCTTGGAGAAGTAGGAGGAAAACCTGTGGTGCAGATTTAAAATGCTTACTACCCTTTCCAACTAGTTGCAAGGAAGGCCGTTTTGTGGTGAAACAGCTCACGTCCCCTTACTCCTCCACCTCCAGGAGTAACTCAGGATGACTGCTTCCCTTCCGCCGCGACAGCGACAGCGCCGCGACAGCTCTTCAAATGACTGAAGAGAGCTCTCTGATTTCCCTCGATCTTCTTCTCTCTGGGTCACACACTCCCTGTTGTCACATGTGGCTCTACCCACCCCCATCCCTGGTCTAACCCACTTACCCACACTGCTGGCCTGGCCAGCAGCATATGGTTGCCGTGAAATGGAAAGAATGAGGGAAATGCCTTCCCGTCGTCTTCCTTCCTTCCTCCTTCCGCAGACATTTCTTTCTTCCAATTTTTAAAAATATGTTTTTATTGATTTTTAGAGAGAGAGGAAGGGAGAGAGAGAGAGATAGAAATATCGATGAGAGAGAAACATCGATTGGCTGCCTTGCCCCCCACTGGGGATCGGGCCCACAACCTGGGCATGTGCCTTGTCTGGGAATCAAACCAGCGACCTCTTGGTGCATGGGTCGACTCTCAACCACTGAGCCACACTGGCCGGGCTCTTTCTTCCAATTTTTATAGCCGACTCTGCATGCGTTGTTGGGTCAGTGAGCCCGAGTGGTGGAAGAGACAGCTTGGGGACCACTGAATAGCCTCTCTTTGTCTAGAGGCATGTTTTTCTGACTGTTTACGGTGCCCGACAGGGTCGTTTTTGTTCTCGGGAGAGCTGGTTTGAGAAAGCAGGCTGCCGAGAAAGCTGTGGGGCTCCACTTCCCTCTGGGGCTACCTCCAAGGCCCTCTCAGAGAGCTGCCGTTTAGCTTCCCAAAGGCACCCTTGCCCAGTGGAGGTCATCTGAGGCCTCTGCGTCCTCAGCCCAAGTCTAACCCTGATAGTGAGGGGAAGAGAAACCATCACCAACTTCACCAGCTTAATAGTAGCCAGGAAGGAGCCCCGGTCAGTATGATTCCATTTTAATCATCAATCATATTACAAAAAAAAAAAAAAAATCCAACAACAGCTGTGTACCACTTTTCATAACTTTTCCTCCATGGTTGGCAGTCAGATTGCTTTCTTTTGCAGAAAACACGATGTCAGTTTTAGTCAGAATTTATGTGTAAAAACTTGAAAGGAGGCAATTTGGAAAGGAAAGTGAAATTAGTGAGGTTTTCAGCTTGTGTTTGGAATGAATCACACACATTTGGGATTGTAATGTGCAAACATAATGCTGAATTTTCCTTTTCTGGCCTTCCTGCTTTCTGTCACATCCCTGGGCACGTAGAGTCCTTTCCCGGCAGGCTCTGGCGATAGCAAGGGGAACCCCGGCAAGAGAGAGCTTGAGAGCCTCCGCCCCAGGCCACAGGGAGCAGGTTAGCATCTCCTGTAACCCGGGTATGGACTCTGGTCAGCTGATTGGTGTGGCAAGTACATTCCAGCAGAGAAAAAATGCTTGGCTGGTCTCTATGGCTTCCAGAACATGCCGTCCTTCCATAAAATGACCAAAGAACACAGTGTGCTATTGAGAGCTGCTGGGTTTGTATGGAGCCCTCTACTTTTCTCCCACAAGGGTCATGACAGAGGTGGCTTCTTCGAGTGGATTCTAGACCAGCAGTCTAAACAACTTTAAGTTCAAGTCCCAGTTCTGCCCATTGTTAGTTTGATGGCCTTGGGTACATTCCTTGCCTATGTAAAGTGTGTAACCACCCTGAACTACAGCTTTACCTTCTTTCTGTCTGGATGCCCTGGATGTGTGTTTGCCCTGCCTTTGCTCATAGAAACAGGTCATACTTGGTGCATAGATTTAAAGGATTATTCACAGGAGTGATGTGACCTGCAACAGTCTCAGTTTCCTCATCTCTAAAGGGTAAGGTGACTTTTACTTACTGAAGGCCTTGTTCCAGCTTCAAAGATGTATGATTTGCTTATGTTATCTGTTAAATGGGTGTTTGGTGGGCAGGTATAGGAAACTCCCTATTGAAATATTGTGTATCTATACAAATAAATTCAGAGTTTTAAATAGATTAGCAAGTGAACTTTTGATACACCATTTGTTTGTTGAGGTCGATTCTGCCATGGAATCCGTCAAAGGTAATACTAACAAAGCAGGCAAGTGCATCCTAATTATTTACACAGATTACAGTAAGTCAGTGATGATTCATGAACTGGTCATCTTGCTGGATCCCATTCTGTCCTTCTGGTCAGTGCTGTACTTGAAGCTGGGTATTCCTCAGCCAGTTATTTCTCTCTGCCTGACTACCAGGCGGGGATAGAGGGCCTGATATGGCAAAGAATATGGGATTAAGTAAAGGAAGAGTTACCATACATGGTGAACATATATAGGAAGAGACTGGAAAGGTCAGGATCTGCATTTCAATACTTGCCAGGGAGAAACCCTGAGCTGGCATTGTATCTGGTACTGAAGACTATCTGGCTGGTGTGCTCTGCAGGTGTCATGGCCATTTGGTGCTCATGGGCTGGTTTTGTTAGGAAGCCTGCCATCTGCAGCCAGGAAGGCTTAAGATGATCAAGGAGGAAGAGGTGTTAGGAAGGGGGGTTGTATTGAGCTCTGAAGTGTCATTGTGGTGAGTTTCCTTTCATTGTGTGTTGATTGGATCTTCTAGAGCAGTGGTTCTCAACCTTCCTAATGCTGCGACCCTTTAATACAGTTCCTCAGGTTGGATGTGGGCGTATCTGCATGTGGGCGGACCCGCCTGGAGACGCATAGAGGAGTGGGGTCTCGGTTCCTAAGACCATCGGAAATATGTATTTTCCAATGGTCTTAGGCGACCCCAGTGAAAGGGTCGTTCGACCCCCAAAGGGGTTGCGACCCACAGGTTGAGAACTGCTGCACTAGAGGAAGGCTCTGGACTGAGTCCCTTTCCGTTTTCACTACTGCTAGGTTGATTATTAAACAGTGGTTTTAGACTTGGATGGTTTTTGATGAGACAGTTGGGACCATCCTGGAAATACTATACTATCAAAATGTTAATATGCACAAATCTTAGGTAACCATAACTCAAATTTTGATTGCCTGTCTAATCCTATTTCTTTTTACCTGGATAATCTCTCAGCTTCACTCCACTCAACTCAAATTCATCCCCCTTCCCACCTCCCTGTCTGCTTCTCTTATATTCTTGTTCTCAGTTCTGCCATTTCTCCTGGATATAATTCCGTTTTCTTCCTCTCCATCTTTACTATCACTGATCAAGTCCAGGCTCCTCCCTTCTCTCACTTGGAACTCTACAGTTATCTCTCCAACTGTTTTCCTGCCTCCGGTCTTGTTCCCCATCTCGATCCACTCTCTATCTGCCATCAGAATGAGTAAGAAGTAAGTAATTCAGCAACCATTTATGGGCCAGTCGTTCTCTTTTCAGGGCTGACTGTAAGACAGCGAACTAATCACTGTTTCTGCTCTCACTTATTTTCTAGTGCTGTCGACCAACAAAGCCAGGTACACAGGCAAGTAACTAACTAACGTGTTTATAAACTGTATGAAGAGGAAACAAACAAGGAATTGAGGTGGAGCATAAAAGGGTGGACATGTTTGCATAGCATAGATGAGCAAGGCTCGCCTTGATGATGACACTTAAGCTAAGATCCAAGGGAAGAGAAGGAAAGAGGTGGGGACATAAATGTTCCAGGGAGAAAAGACAGTCTGTGCATTCTCTGAGATGTGAAAAACTTGGTAGGCTCAGAGAACTGAAAACTAGGAAAAAATGATTAATGTACAGAGCCATCGAAGGAGAGTGATTTAAGATGGGATGAAAGAAACGGGCAGGATCGTATGTCACACAGGACCTTGTAGGCTACAGTAAGGAGTGCATTTTACCCCAGGTTCAATGGGAAGCCACTAAGGAATTCTAAACACAGGAGCAGTTTTATCCAGTTTACATTTCACTATCATGCTTGCTTTATGGACGGTAGGTCAGAGGGTGCTGAGAGAGAGAGTGTGGAGACTAGGTAGGAGGTTGTTGTGGAAGTCCAGGTAAGAAATCATGATGGTGTAGACTAAGGTGTCAGCAAGAGAGGTGGGGAAAGTTGGCCAGATTTAGAATACATTTTAGAGATAAAATCAATGCACTCTCCTCTTGGATTAGACACGGGGACAGAAGAACAGGAGAAAATTAAAGATGGCTGTTTTGAACACATGGATGGAGGGGGTTATCTCTGAGATGAAGATTTTACCTTTTATCTTCCTCTTCCACTATTTAAGGACTCATATGATTAGATTGGACCCACCCAAACAATCCACACAATCTCCTCATCTCTAGGTCTTTAACCTTAAACACATCTGCAAAGTTCCTTTTGCCATGTAAGGTAACATATTCACAGGTTCTGTAGATTAGGGTGTAGGTGTCTTTGGAGCGTGGGCATTACTCTGCCTGCCACAGAGTAAATGAGAAAAGTATTCACAGAGGTGGTTGGTGACCTTGACAAGAGCTTTTTCAGGAGTGTGATGGCAGAGGAGGGCCATATCTCAGTGGGTTGGGCAATGAAAGGAGAAGTTAGGACGCAGGTTGGTGAGCTGCTCAAGCTCTCTCAGAACTCCCCATTTACACTTCCGTTAGTCCTGAGATGCTTACGTGTTGTATATCAGTAGTCTCTACTGAAATGTGACTCCGCTGAGGGTAAGAGACATATCTCTTTGTATCCACAGCACCTAGCACAGTGCCTGCACATAATAAAAGCTCAATAAATATGTGTTGAATTTAGTAGAATCATGCAGGTAAATTGATTGAATATATATATATCAAACATTATCAAAGTAGGAAGGGGGCAAAATCTATTTAGTATACATGAACTGTTATACTCTTCACTGACTTGTTTTAACTTCATTTTTCCCACTCTCCACAGCTGGATCTCAGCAGGCTCAAGAATCATCCCAAGGGTCAGCTTTGACTCTGTATTACCCTGTAGGCGGTGAAGTCCTTCAGGGAAAAGATTATGGCTTAGTCATCTTTGTGTCACCATTACTAAGCACAGTGCAAAGCCTGTAGACAGCATAAAATTGTTCAGATTATTTCATGTGAGTTTAAAGTTGTTTCTCTAGAAGCTGTAATATCTAGCAAGTCTTTCTCGCAGGACATGTCCTTCTGGTCTCTGATCAGCCTTTAGTCTGAGACAACCCTGCTTTTGATCTCTTTATCCATTTCAGTGGTCTTGGGTTGTCCTAAGTGGATTGATTTCAAGTTCTCTAAAGCTGAACGACTTAGCATATTGTTCTTCAACTTGTTCTTTTTAAAGAGGCAGACATATTTCACACATGCCACTAAAAAGCATGCTAGCTATGCAAGTGGTCACTTAACAATTACAAACAAATATACATCTTCACAACCTATATTTGTAGTGCTTTGAATGGAACATTTTGTGCCTGAAAAGGAAGTTTACAAAAATATGATTGATGCCTGCAGAATGTATTCACAGTCAAGTGGTAAGGGATGAAAGCATTTAAGAAATTGTACATATAGTCTCTGGCCCGTGTGGCTCAGTTGGTTGGGCGTCATCCTGTATACTGAAAGGCTGATGATTCATTCCTGGTCAGGGCACAGGCCTGGGTTGTGGGCTCGATCCCCAGAGGGGAGCATGCAGGAGGCAGCCGATTGATGTTCTACTCTCACATCGATATTTCTCTCTCTGTCCCTTTCCCTTCCGCTCTCTCTAGAAAAATTTGTACATATAGTATGGTCTTAATCTTGTAATTTTGTATATATAGTAAAATTCTTGATCGGAATTTTCTGTATCTATGTAAGTATATATAGTTATAGATGTGTGTACAAAAGTGATGGCACAGTAGTTCACCAAAATATTCATAAATGGTTTTGCCTGGTGGTGGGAATTTGGGTAATTTCAATGTTCATTTTTATACCTTTTTTCTGTTTTCTAAATTTTATAATAAACATTTTCTACTTTTGAATTCAGGAAATCTGTAGTATTTGTTTTTAAGAGTAATTTATTATTACTGCAAAAATTATTTTTATTATTATTAGCAACAATGTAAGAGCCACACCCAAAGACACATGCTTTTTAATGCCCTTCCCCCTCCCAACCCAGCATAATGGCTGAAGTAGATGCCTTTGCATTCCTAAAGCATCAGTGGTAAGATAGTTTTTAAATTTTATTTAAAATTTTTATTTTGGCTAGTAAAGACAGCAAGAAACCAGGGGCCCTTAATTTCAAATGCTTTTAAAGCCAAGAGGACTAGAGAAAGAAGGTTAATACACATAAATGATTATTGACCTAGGAGAGGATTTGGAGGGGACTTAAAATGTTGAAATATCACCAGAGTTCAAGTGATATTTCAAGGTGTCGTCTGTCAGATCTGTTTGGCTCCCCAACAGATAGGTGTCCAGAGGTTTCTGAGGAAGGCTTCTGTCTACCCTGGTACGTGAGATTGCAGTGGGACTTTCTGAATGCAGCTTAATTCCCAAGACCAAAATAGTCCAGTGAGTCACTTGGATATATTCTGAATCGAAGATTTAAAAACCAAACCATGCAGAACGTCCTAATGCCTTCGCTCAGAGTGAATGTCAGTTAATTTTGATTTCAAGGCTACCGAGAGAGCTGTTGCTCAAGGCAGCCAGGGTAATGTTAGAGCAAAGAGAGATGGCTCCTGATGGGCAGGGATGACATGGTATGCTGTGTTATGCTATGCTATGGTGTTTTAATTATTTTTTCATAGTCTCTGTGTTGCTTACCACAATGTAAGGCGCATGCAGAGTGTTGGATGAATGACAGAGACCAGAGCACAGAAGAGGATTATGAAGTACTGACTGAGTAGGGTGCCAGCCATCTGGTTTGCTGGGACTGCCCCTATTCACAGCTCTTGTCTTAGTTTAATCACGAACAGTGTCCTCTTTCACTCTCAATAGTGTCCCATTTGGGATGATCACTTTATAGAGTCACCCTGTGACCAAGGTGGCTAAGAACAATCTAGATTTTGTGATTTCATCTCTGTCTGCACAGCAGTTGTCTGCCTGGCAAAAATTTAAGAGCCACACCCAAGGGCACATGCTTTTTAATGCCCCCACCCCCTCCCTAGCCGGCATAATGCCTGCGGTAGCTGCCTTTGTACTCAGCCTTTTCAGATAGATAAATAGCACCGTTGAAGGAGTCCTACCAGATTAAAGCCCTGGACACGTTGATCTCTTTCTATTACCACAGCTGTCCCAGATGGTGGTAATATTTCTGGGACTCTGAACTCTGCATTTGGGGCCAGTGGGATAAAATCCTGAGAACACATTGAAACTGACAAGCTGCCTCGACATTTGCTCTTTGGCTCCTAAGCCATGGATTTTCTTCTTCTCTATGACAGTTTGCACTTCTGTTTCCTTTATTCCTTCGGGGACTCCCCCTCGATCCCCTTTTCCTTCAGAAGAATAAGATTTGAAAGGCAGCATGTCTAATTCGCAGAGGATTTAGTGCCCCTTAATTGCCCTAGAAGCCTGAAAAGTCAGTCTCTCAGAACAAGCTGAAGAGGGGCTCAAATTGAGACAAACGTTTGTTTCTGACAAAGGCCGTGCAGTTTTCTGATTCCTGCCCCGGGAGCACAAGTGTCATAAATGGGATTGGCGGAACACTTGCATTTTTTGAATTGGGGTTTAAGTTCCTAGAAACCTCTCATGCTCTGTAAATTAAGATTAAGGACTGTGCTAGTTTAAAATAAATAAAATGGTTCTAGACTTTTCCTGGGTCCCTGAGCTCTCTGAGAAATTATGAAGACTGAGGATCTTCTTCCCAGAGAAGTATGCATGTGCACACACAGAGAAAACTTTACATGTACTTTCAGAGGATTTATGTTGCCTAGTCTACTTTGTGGATTGTGGACTAAGGCAGCAGACGCAGCGGTTGACTCCCTGATGTGCATGCTCCGTGCTTCCCTTCCTTCTCTCTGTTAGAAACCCTGCTCTTGGCCCTGGCCCGGTACCTCCGTTGGTTAGAGCATCGTCTGGATTGACCAATGTTGCGGGTTCGATCCCCAGTCAGGGCACATAACAAGAATCAACCAATGAATAGCTAAATGAGTGGAACAATAAATTGATATTAATCTCTCTCTCTCTCACTTCCTCTCTCTCTCTCAAACCAATAAATAAAATATTTAAATATATATATGTATAATTTAAGAAAAAAAAAGAGAAACCCTATTCTCTTTCTGTATCTCACCCTTCTCCATGTGACCGTGTACTTGAGGGGAGGCCCTAACCCCAGCCTCAGGAATGGAGGTGGTGGGAGGATGACTGGTCTATCGTGATGTTCCTGTGCCAGAGATGGGTTCTGGCATAGGTGTGTGATACTTTGTTGGCCAATAAGATAGGAGTGTAATTCTGTGGGAGGAGCTTTGGGGCAAATTTTACCCCTCTTTTTAAAAAAAAAAAAATATGTCTTTATTGATATTTTAGAGACAGAGGAAGGGAGAGATAGAAACATCGATGTGAGAGAGAAACATCAACGGGCTGCCTCCTGCACGCCCCCTACTGGGGATCGAGCCTGCAACCCAGGCATGTGCCCTGACCAGGAATTGAACCTGGACCTCTCAGTCCATGGGACAACACTCAATCCACTGAGCCACACAAATGTTACCTCTCTTAAAATGAGAAACATATAGGTGTATGGAGCGAACAATCTTGCATTATAGATTGAATGAATGAGAGAAGGCAAACAGAACCCTGTGGGGATGGGTTGGTATTGGCCATATGTGGATGCACATTCGTGTATTTCCTACCTCTGATTGGTGAAAGGACCAAGAAAAAGTGATACCCCAGTGACACTGAGCACACCTGGTACCCAGATCGTAATACCATTGACCCCTGAGAGGAAACAGGTTTTCTTGCAGAAATGTCAGGGGTGGGGCATGAATCAAGGTGACACTGGAAGAGAAGGTTGTTCTCATGCTAGTGCCCTAACTGATCCTTTCACAGTTAAACTGCCTGTTTTTTAACAATTAAATTTGTGATGAAACTAGTGGATGTACCTCCTTTGTTGCACCTCCTTTGATATTAAACAGCCCCTTGGCCTGCAACAGTGTTCTGTGGGATACTATGCTGGTGGGTTGGGCATTCTTATATCTCTTATAGTGTGCTTGCAGAGGCCTTACATGGGAAGGCAAAGCCATGTGTAGAGTAGGTAAGCATGAATTGCAATCTCCTCCTCCCTTCCAGGGCAGAAGTGGTCTACTATAATCAACCTTCCACCAAGGGGCTGGCTGATGCCCTTGAAGGTGCTATAGGAATTTGCACCTATATCTGCTACTGATTGGTTGGACGTTCAGCAGTGGCAATGGCTAGGCCATTGGTAACAGTGGTAAGAGGGAGCCCATCCTACTGGACCCATGCACAGCCTCCCTTCCTGCCACCTGAGCCCTTCCATTTGCAGGTCCATTGTGCCAGCACCAGAGTGGCTGAGAAGAGGAGGCTGGCTGACATCTGCAGGTGGGTCATGCACTCCTGCAAGAACACCTCCAGCACCATTGGATCTTCTGATTCATAGAGCTTGAAGGGCAGGACAGATTGCACCACAGCCTGCACTGCCCGCATCCGTTTGGCCCACATTTCTGCTACCTGCTGACTGGATGCAGAGCCTGAAGTAGAGGATCATGTGCAAGGGTCTTGTTTGTCATTGTGATCTCAATAAGTAGGACAAAGTAGATGAAACAGGGAAAGAGGGAAAGCCAGTGCAGCAGTCATTGCTAGGGATAACTGATGTTTAACACCATTAGATCTTCTATGAGCCTCATGAAATGTATTCAGAACTGTGTTCCCAGGGTGCAAATAGTCATCGCCTCCTGTCCATCATTGTTCATTGATCGCAGGTGGCCCCACATGCTTTAACCCCCAGGTTCTGCATATCAGCAGGCCTAGCAGGTTCCATCAAGCATCAGAGAAGTCTTAGGGCAGGAATCCAGAGACAGAAGAGGGCATCGTTGCAAAGGTGAGGCACTGTCATGTTGTGTCTCTTTGGAAGCTGGTCAGAACCTGTGCTGAATTGGAAAGCCACATCAGGGTCTGAAGTGGTAGGTGGGTGGAGAGGAACTGGGAGTGGTGCACAGGAGCTGGCCCATGCACACACTGCACTGGGAATGGTCGAGTAAGGGCGGATTTAGGATTTGAGCAAGACACATCTGGCTCCACTCTTATCTACTGTGATCACATGGTGTATTCACCTGTGACTATTCTAAAGTTCAGTCTCTCATCTGCATAATGAAGATAGTAACTCTTGCAATTGAGAGGGTTAGCTGTTAAGTTCCTTGCTCTGTGCCTGGAATAAATATTAGTGAGCCACCACCTGGCCATGCAAAGCAGTAGCTGCACAGTTAACTTTCTAGTCTTGTAGGTGGAGGGGAAGGGCAGAAGATGGCGGTGAGGCATGAGTTCTTAGGAAAAAGCCTTTGGACCGAAATGCAGGAAGAAGAGCTCTGTGTGTGATTGCACAAGGCGGGGACAGGTACAGTGTCCAGGTGGCAGGAGCAGCATGGCTAAAGGAATGGAGTCAAAATCAAGGTTAGGTGAGTACAAGGAAGTAAAAAGGACTTGCGCTTGGCTGCCTCTTAGTTACTTCTCAGAGGGGGAAGTAGAAGATAGTACAACTGTGGTAGGCTCTTGAATGCCAGTTAAAGTAGTTTAAGGTACACTTGGCTGACAGGAAGGAGGCCTAGACAGACTTCTTCAAAGATTGGGGATTCAACCAAAGGGGCCACCTTGCTTTCTCCACCCCTAGCTCATTTAGGCCATGCAGGAAGTAACCATTGCCATTGACCTTCCTGGAGCCTCTGGGAATATACCAGTGTAACTTAATCAATCTAGAAGCAATAGCCTGGGGCAGGGCGGGAGTGGGGCAGGGAGGGGGGTGGTGAGGAGGAATAGGAGGCTGGTTCTAATTCATTTCTTAATTTCAGGGCATAACTGAGTACTGATGCATAGTAGGCACTGAGTAAATATTTGAGGACAGGATGAATGGATGAAAGCACTGTGTCTTTCTTCAGTCCCTTTCTTGGTGGCACTGTTAGCTTATGCACCCTCTTGGGTAAGACATTCGCCCTTCTTTTGCCATTGCCGGCTGTAAGGGATCAGTCAGCTTGCTCCCTAGCTACCACGGAGGCAAGGTCTCTTAAGCCCTGAGGAGAAAGACTCCCTGAGGGGTTTCGAGCTTAGATACACATTGAATGTATGTCTGCATTTTTCTTCCTCGGTTGGTGTTTTTCAGCTTGTGCTTGCACACGTATTCAGTTCCCTGAAAAACAATGTGATCTTGTGGCGTCACCGGGCATGACAGCCTCTGCCGGAATGTGTAGAACAGGTTGCATGCTGTAAAAGGAAGAGACGCTACAAGGAAGAGCCATAGCCATTTAGTTTATATTAAAATACTGGTCTTAGCCCTAGTTCATGGCCTACTTGTTCAAAGCCGTATTCAATATAACCGAATTTCACTACCACCATCGAATTTAAACAATGTCTTGGATATTTATGTAACATATTTTTGACTTACCGTGAGACTATTTGGGGAACTAAGCCCAGGAGCTGTGCTTTTTTTTTTTTTTTTTTTTTAACTCCTCATCCGAGGATATTTTTCCATTTATTTTCAGATAGAGTGGAAGGGACGGGTAGAGAGAGAGAGAAGAGAAACACCAATGTGAGAGAGACACACCGATTGGTTGCCTCTCGCACAACCCTGACCAGGGCCAGGGACAAACTGCAACCTTGGTATGTGCCCTTGACCCGAATCGAACCCGTGACTCTGGTCCATGGGCCGATGCTCTAACCACTGAGCCAGATTGGACAGGGCCCAGGAGTTGTGCTTTTATTTTCTATATCTCTTTGGCTGTTTGCTTTTTTCCAATATAGAAGGATTTGGAGAGTTAACCTGATAATTCCCGGGTTGAATGTTTTCTTATTTGTTTATACAATTTAAGGGAAAAAAATAGTTTTTAAAAAATAGTTAAAAAAATACTTTGTAGCCATTTATGGGGCTTATATTCTTGAGAGCAAAGTATTCTAAAGGACTTAGCATCATTTCCTAGAATGTTGCATCCCTCCCCTCCGCCCCTTCATGTTCTTTCACTTTCGTTCCCAAGCACGTGAAACACCATGGCAGCTCCTCTTGTTGCTCCTGGCTACTTCTGGGCCCCTCCTCTTGGTCAAAGGACATTCTGTTCTCCCCACCAGCCCCAACCTGTTTGCAGCTTGGCACACAGAGCAGACAGGACTCTGCATAGTCTTACCCCTGGGACAATACTAGTTTCAGCGTTTCAGAGACCAAAGCTTCTGGCCCAACAGCTTTAGAATACTGAGGCAATTGGGAGAGGTAGTCATACATTTAACTTCAGAGAACATAGTCTTGGCATAAAAGGGGGAGGATATCTTGGCATCCGTCACTATAGCCCCTGGGTATTTTGGAAAAATTCCACTTCATTCTTCCTTTTCTTTTTTTGGATTCTGAAATAAGAGGCCATAGTTCGATTCAGGAATATGGAGATTGGTAGGAGCCGAGACTAGGTAAGGGAACACCTCAAGGAGCCTTCCGAAGAAAACTTATACCTCCCAAGCAGCTCAACAAACAAAATGCTTGTTGGAAAAGCAAAACCATCTGAAAACAGTCTGAGTTTGGAAGTAATAGGGGAAAAAAAAAAGAATAAAAATGAGTGTTCTTGATTTGAAATAAAAAACAATGTAGTGCTAGGATGGAACTAGGATGGAAAAGTTGTATATCTAGCTTGGGCTTGGGATCCAGACCCGGATGGGAATACTGACTGTCGGAACTTGAGAAAACATGTTCGTTTCTGCACCTGTAAAGTGAGAATAATATTTCACTTTTGTACTGAAAATTTTTTTATTTTGAATTGTGGTAAAACATGTCTAGCACAGACTTTATCATCTTAACCATTTTTGTGTGTACCATTCAGTGGTATTCGGTATGTTCACAATGTTGTACTGCCATCACCACCATCCATCTCCAGAATATCTTATCCAGAAAACTGAATCTCTATACCCATTAGACAATGGCTCCCGTTTCTCTCCCTTTCTCCCCACCTGTAGTTACTGACCTCCTCTCTGTCTCTGTGAATTCAACTACTCTAGGGACCTCATACTAGTGGAATTATACAGTATTTGTTTTTTTGTGACTGGATTATTTCACGTAGCACAGCATCTTCAAAGTTCATCCATATTGTAGCATGTGTCAGAATTTCCTTCCTTTTAAAGACTAAATAATATTCCATTGTATGTGTAAGTCACAGTTTACTTATCTTTTTATCTGTCAGTGGGTGTGTGGGTTGCTTCCACCTTTTGGCCATGTTCATAAAGCTGCTATGAACATGAATGTGTGAATAGCTCCTTGAGACCTGTGCTTTAGTTCGTTAGGTCTGCCATAACGAAGTACTCTAGGCTGAGTGCTTGAAACAACAGAATGTGATTTTCTCACAATTCTGGAAGCTAGATGTCTGAAATCAAGGTCTTAGTTTCTTCTGAAGCCTCTCTCCTTGGTGTGTAGATGGCTGTCTTCTTGTATCTTTATGTGGTCTTTCCTTTGAGTAGGTAACGTATTTACATGGCTCAAATTGAAAATTTCTAAATTTTCTCTTCTTTTAAGAACAGTGGTCATGTTGGGTTAGAACTGACCATAATGACTGCATTTTCACTTAATCACCTCTTTAAAGACCCTATCTCCAAAAACAATGTGAGACACTAGGGCTTAAGACTTCAACATATGAAATCTGTGGGATGCCATTCAGCCCGTAACCCTGCTTTCCATTGTTTTGGGTATATACCCAAATGCATCTGAAGAACTTAGTATATGGTTGGTGGGCCCCAGAAAATGTTGGCTCTACTTAGTTGTATTGACTGTAAACTCTCTGATCCCCAAATTTTCAGGCAAAGAAATTAAATCCAGAAAAGTTAAGCGATTTGTGTCTTCAAGTACCTGGTGAGCAGTAGACTCAGAAAAAGAGCCTAGGTTTTGACAGTGTCAGGGCTCTGGATTGCCATTCGCCACATCCTTGCAGTCCTTTATAGAGACTGTTCTGCTATTTGCTGTTAAGTACTTGCTGGCTCTTCTGGCATTTCATTCTAGTCTTCAGTTTTTAAACTTAGTTTTCTGAATAGGTAACATATTTCCATGGCTTAAATGGAAAAATTATACCAAAACATACTCTAGAATGTGGTTTTCCTAATTTTGTCCTTCAGTACCCTGCCTGCCCTTTCCACAGGCAGCCAACATTGTTAGTTTCTAATATATTCGTACAAAGATTTTACACATGTACAAACAAATCTGTTTATGAATTCTCCTGTCATTTTTAAATTCAATGTATCATAGAGTTTCCTGCATCTTGATTTTTTTTCACTAAATGTATTTTGGAGAGATTTCTATGTTGAAATATAAAACACTTCCACGTTCTTTATTTTTTCCCAGCTACACAGAATCTCATTGTTTGAATGCCCTATACTCCATTTAGCCCATCCCCTCTTGGACAGTTGGTGCTACAGACAGTGCTGTATTGAATAAACTTGTACATACATTATTTTGTATGAGTGGAAGATATATCTGTAGGATAGAGTCTTAGAGGTAGTACTGCTAAGAGAAAGGGAACGTGCATTTGTAAGATGGATTTTTGTCTGACTGCCCTTTATAGGGCTTGTGCTAATTTACACTTTCACCGTCATCTTGGAAAATTTTAAATAATGAGGAGAAACTACTATACTAAACCATGCCCTACTCTGTCTATTGATAGCTGTCTATATGAGGGCTTATCATGAGTTAAGGCAAAGTCAGAGAGCATCTCCCTCAGAGCAAGAGCAAGATAAGGATGTCTATCTTTCTGTTCTCCTCAACAGTGTACTGCCAGGGCAAGAAAATGAAATAAAAGGCCTCCACTTTGGAAAGGAGGAAGCAAAAATATCTGTTTGTAATTGACATGATCTTACATATAGAAAACCCTAAGTAATCCACTAAAAAACTATTAGAACTAATAAGCAAGTTCAGCAAGGTTGCATGTACTCTACAAAAATCAGTTGTACTTTTATGCACTAGAAATGAACAATCTGAAAATGAAATTAAGAAAAAATGTATAATAGTATCAAAAATAATAAAATATTTAGGAACAAATTTAACAAAATAAGTGCAAATCTTGTACTCTGAAAGTTACATTGTTAAAAGAAATGAAAGATGGCCTAAATAAATGGAAAGATATATTGTGTTCATGGGTCAGAAGACTTAGTATTGATCTACAGATACAATGTAATTCCCATCATAATTCCTGCTGGCTTCTTCCCAGACATTGACAAGCTAATCCTAAAATTTATATGGTAATTCAAGGGCTTAGAATAGCCAAAATAGCTTTTAAGAAGAACTTTGAAGAATCACACTTCCCAATTTCAAAACTTACTGCAAAATTAAAATAATCAAGACAGTATTATAATGAAATAAGGATAAACATAGATCAATGGAATAGAATGGAAGGTTCAGATATAAGCCCTCAATACAATTTCTTGATTTCAACAAGGGTGTCAAGACAATTCAATAAGGAAGAAGTAGTCTTTTTAACAAATGGTACTTGGACAACTGGATATACACATGCAAAAAAAAAAAAAAAAAAAAAAAAGAATGTGAACTCTCACCTCCCACCATATACAAAAATTACTTCAAAATAAATAAGAGATCTATGTAAGAGCTAAAACTATAAAAATACTTAGAGAAAACATTAGGTGTAAATCTTTATGACCTTGGATCAGGCAGTGGTGTTTTTAGATAAGAAATCAAACCCACAAGTAACCAATGAAAAGAAAAATAGCTTGGATTTCACTAAAATTGAAAACTTTTTTGTGGCCAAAGACACCATTAAGAAAGTAAAAAGATAAACCACAGAATGAGAGAAAATTTTTTTATAAACCATATATCTGATCAGGGACTTGTATCTAGACTATAAAGACCCACTACAACTTCATAATAAAAGACAAATAACCCAGTTAAAAATGAGTAAAGGATTTAAACAGACATTTTTTCAAGAGTATATACAAACGGCCAGTAAACACATGAAACTATGCTCAAGATCATTAATTAGCAAAGCACAAATCAAAACCACAATGAGATGCCACTTTATATCTATTAGCATGACTGGTATCAAAGAAACGGAAAATAACAAGCGTTGACAAGGATGTGGAGAAACTGAACCGTTCATACCCTGATGATGGGAATGGAAAATGGTGCAGCTGCTTTGGTAGCTTTAAAGTCTGAAAGTTTGGCTCTTTCTGAAAAAGGTTTAGAGTAACCATAAGACCCAGCAATTTTATTTCTAGGTATATACCCAAGAGAATCAAAAACTTATGTCCACACAAAAGCTTGTACATGAATTTTCATAACAGCATTATTCATAATGGCCAAAAAGTGGAAACACTCTAAATGTTTGTCAGTTGATGAATGGATGAATAAAACATTGTATATCTGTATGCTGAAATCTCGTTTGGCAATAGAAAGGAAGAAGTACTGATGCGTGCTATAACGTTGGTGAACCTCGAAACCATTGTGCTAGATGAAGGGAGCTGGCTATGAAAGCCCATGTATTATCTGATGCCATTTATGTGAAGTGTCAAAAATAGGCAAATCCATAGAGATGGAACGCAGACTAGTTGCTGCCTAGGACTGGAGAGAAGGATAGTGTTGGTGGAAAAGGGAGAGTGACTGCTGATGGGTATGCTGTTTCTTTTGTGGGTAATAAAAATGTTATAAAATTGATTGTGGTGATGGGTGCACAACTCTGAATGCTCTAAAAACCATCAAATTGTGTAATTTTAATAAGTGAATTGTATGATATGTGAATTATATCTCAATAAAGCTGTTATACTAAAAATTGGAGGGCAAAGGTAATGTCATGGATCTATCGTAGACCTTAGGGTTTGCAGCTCTGGAGATTAAGAACTCAAACTCTTTAGTAGCAAACTTTCTAATATTTCTCAAAGAGTGAAATGTGTCACATACTCACATGGGATCTTGGAGACTCATGAGTTGTTCTTGAGCTGGTAACCAGTTCTAACTCACTCGTTTCCCAGTTATATGGTGAGCAGCTTTGGAATGGAGGAGGTTCTCAGAAGAAATGAGGAAGGTTTAGGTCCCACCTGCTTCCCAGCCTTACATAGTTGAGTTGACTATTGGAATGTTCTCTTACATTTCTCATAGAACATTAACTACTTCCTCAGAAGCTTATACCCAGCTACAGAGCTTGTAAAATTTCATTGGAAACTACAGGAACTCCTTTGCTGACCTGTTCTGGCCCTTTCTAATGTCTTGGCTTATGCGTGTTTCCTCGGACCCCATGGGAAGTCTTGGCAGAACACCCTGTTATATGTCAATATGAGTGGCTCTCTCAACTTTTCTTCACATTGAATTTTTCTCTTGGTTGTCACCCTTTAAGCCCTTCTTTTTTCTCCTTGTCTTAAAGAGAGACCCTTCTCTCGTTTCACTGAGTCTCACCTCTCTCCACTGTGCTATAAATCTCACGAAGTCCACTAGGACCTGGACCCGTCATTTCTGTTCACTTCTCTGGTCTCTTTGCCCCTTTCTCCTGCTTGCTTCTTTTCTCGGCTAGGCTGTTGCTCAAATTTCCCATCATTTTTTAGAAAGCAGTAACAAATGCACACACACACACAAACACCCCACAAATTTTTTTTCCTTAGGTCTTTTTTTTTTTTTTTTAATCCTCACCCGAGGACATTTTTGCATTTATCTTCAGATAGAGTGGGAGAGAGAGAGGGGGGAAGACAGAGAGAGAAACATCAGTGTGAGAGAGACACATTGACTGGTTGCCACCCACACAACCCCCAACTGGGGCCAGAAACAAACTGCAACCAAGGTACCTGCCCTTAGCGGGAACTGAACCCGGGACTCTCCGGTCCGCGGGCCGATGCTCTAACCACTGAGCCAAACCGGCCAGGGCTCCTTAGATCTTTATTTTCTTCCTCTATATGCTATGTTCTTTGTGTGTGTGTGTGTGTGTGTGTGTGTGTAGGTTTTTTTTTTTGTTTGTTTTTTGTTTTTACAGTTACCTTGTGGTGAAGTGTCTATTTTTCTATTTTCATTGATGTGTACTTCTGATGAAGAGACCGAGGTTAGGAAGTTGAGAGCCCCGTGCTAAAATTAAGCTTAGAACAGATCATACCTAGACAGATTCTGGCTGTGAAAGTGAAATGAGGCTGCAACAGGAGGCAAGCAGAGTTTAGAAAACTGTTTTCCCAGGCATCATGCTAGAAGCCCAACAACCACAAGTGGACTCGTATTCTGGTTACACGGCCAGATGCCGTGAGAGTGCTGCTTGGTGTCGAGCCTCGTTTTATTTATCATTTAGACGTTGGAGCTGGAGCAGTCTCCTGGAGAGAAAATACTATCCTTAGTAAGAGACAGGGGTTCTTCCTTCACAGAAAATGCCCCCAAGATGGTTATGGAGATGCATTTGGTTTTGTGCATTTATTTTATTTTGAATGTTAAGGTTTCTGGTATTTCGCCAGATTTCAGAGTCTCAGTGAAGTGGAGTGTTTAGTCTAGACTGGGACTGGTTAATCCTCTAGTAGGAAGGGAGAAGCCTCAGGCAGAGATTACCATCAGGATGAGGTGACCAAGGAAGCCATTAGTGGGCTGAGAGCCCCTTTCTTTGATATCGAGAGGGGTCCATCCCCCCCTCCCCCACAGCACATGTGTCACTAAGACACAGCATTTTGCAAACAGGAGCCACAGCCACAACTGTCAGTCACTTGCATTAACCTCCTGCTAAATGTCAGGGAGGACATAGGCTTAGCACTTTCATCAGGACCCCCGTAAGGCAGGGGTGTTAGTTTATAAGCACATCATACAGCCCTCTCACAGCAGAAAGCTTTGTGACAGCGTATAAAGCTGGTGTCGTGCTCCTCTCAAATACCAGAGCACCATTGAATGAGAAAATTAGATGGTTTATGGATGGAATGTTTTCCATTTTAGCATCAGGGGAACTAAAGTCCAGAAATGTTAAAATATCTTGGGCAAAGTTCATGGCAATATAGCTTTACGATTGAGTCCGGATTTCCCGATAGACTTAGCTCATGTTGCCATGGTTCCTGGTAAACAGCTTTCTAACCTGCATTTGTTATCTAGAGGAGTCTGGCCATAGGAGCAGAAAACCTGTACAGGGGGTTTAATCCAGGGCTTTTTTTTTTTTTTTGGCCTCCCAGATATTATATATAGCCCTGACACAGTTCAGCAATAATCCTTCTACAAGCTAGTGCAGAAAGACTTGTGATGAAAAGCAATTGCAATTGTAGGACTAAATATAATCATATCATATATCATATCATATATCATATCATATCATATCATATCATATCATATCATATCATATCATATCATATCATACGGGAAATCTGCCTGCCCACATCTGCACCAGCTCTGTGGATCTGGACAAGGCCCTTGGGGTGGAGGAAAAAATATTCACCCCATGCAGTTGTAGCGACCATTATATTAAGGATTTATGTGAAAAGCTGAGCACTGTGCCTCGCATATAATACATCCTCAACAAATATTAGTAGCTTTTATTATTCTCATGAGCAGCTACTTGTTAATAAGAAAGCAGCTGCCAAAAACAGCAGTGTAGCTGACTTGGCAACTTTCATTTGTCCAGCACATGTTTATCCAGCGGTGCTGCGTACATTGCTTAGCTCCTTTAACTCCTCCAGGTCCTTACTAGTATTCCCATTTTAAGGATGAGGCTTAGATTAATAACTTTCCAAGGTTTTACAGCTAACGAGTGCTATGGTTTGGTTCCCTTCCTACCAGGCCTCTTTTTTGTTTTCCAACTTAAACGTATGTAACTTTGATGGCTACTTTTAGATCATCAGATTGTATATACAGACGAGTGGGCACCTCCCTCAGTTCTTCAAGCTATGTTCCAATAAGAAAGACTTGTGAGCCCGGCTGGTGTGGCTCAGTGATTGAGCATCGACCTATGCACCAGGAGATCACTGGTTCGATTCCCATTCAGGGCATATGCTGGGGTTGCAGGCTCGATCCCTAGTAGGGGGCGTGCAGGAGGTGGCTAATCGATGCTTCTCTCTCACATCGGCGTTTCTATCTCTCTCTCCCTTCCTCTCTCTCTAAAAACTCAATAAAAACATATTTAAAAATTGTTTGAGATACTTGAGACAATTAGAATTTTGGACACAGTTCAATTAAGAAATTGTTTATGTGCAATCATGGTATTGTGATTATTTTTTAAATAGTCAATTTCTTTTAGAGATATTTGGTAAAATATTTGTGAATGAAATAACTTGATATCCTGGAACAGTCATTTTCAGCCTTTTTCATCTCATAGCACACACGTAAACTAATTACTAAAATTCTGCGGTACACCAAAAATATGTTTTGCTGATCTGACAAAATATAGGTATAATTTTGATTGCTTTATTAAAAAAATAATAATAGTAATTACCTACACTTTTTGCTCCAAAGTGACGAAACTTATTTCATCATATCTCCATTTCCCCCACCCCCGCAATATTATTTTGAAACAAATTCTAGTATCGTGTTATTTCATCTGGAGACATTTCAGTATTTATCTCTAAAGTACGAATGCTGTTTTCAAACCTAACCAAGACTCAGTGGGCATTTTAAAACGATCAAACACATCCCTAACTTTTTTTGCAACCTGTTGCCATGTTTTTATTTTAAAGTATTTTTTAACACTCTCATAACATCTCCTTTTGATCAAGACTCATGAATGAAGCAGCACACAAATGAGGAAGGAGATGAGCACAGACTGTGGGGATTTCCCATCTAACCACTGCCTGCCTCCTACCTTTGCTCTGGGCTCAGACCACAACTCAAGGGCATTGGCTGTGATTTGCTTTTAGGTTCTTTCAAGGGCACATAGCCCCACATTGTTGACATGACAAAACAAACTTGAGCTCTACCAGGTCTAAAAAAAAAAAAAAAAAGAGCTTCAATCACACGGAGCTTAGGAAAACCCTCCGAGAGGATGAGTTGTTAGAGCTGTTCTCCACGGTCTGGCTCATTCTCCTTTAACATGTCCAAAGATTCCGTGTGTCCCTCACAGATCTTCATTCGCATCTCATTGTCTCCAAATGTTCTGACCTTGGTGCCCCCTTTCCCCTGCTGTTCTTGTTTCTCTGCCTATCTCATTAATTTTCTACTTCTCTGTCACTCCCAGATCTACACATCCCCCCAACACACTTGTCTGAGGCTCCATTTGCCTGCTTGAAATCTGCCATACCTCTCCAGCATCTAATCTTATCCTTAACACACTTGAATTGCAGTTCCTTATCTGCCTTCTCCCACCACCACCCCAACTGGCCTGGCTTTTCTTTTTCATTTAATTCTGTCTAGGTGTGGAAAAGCCAGATTGCTACTACTATTAACTACTACTAACTACTAATACTACTGCCACCACCACATTCCATTACTACCACTACTACTAACTACAACCTCTACTACAACTATTAGCTATTACTTACTACTACTCTGCATCTGATGTTCTATACCTGTTATCCAGTGAAGTACCAGAGCCTATAGATTTTGCCCCTGAAAAGTTTGAGCAGTTTATTTATGAGCCGGGTTACTGTGGTCTCTGCCTCTTATTTCTTGGGTCTAATGCCTAGCTCTGTGCATGGGCTTAAAACATGGTGTATGGCTTTGAAGAGCTTGCATTGTAGGGAAGAGATGGATGACCAGATACGTTCAGTCAGTGTAGGAAGGGAGACATTAAAGGTATGTCAAGTGAAATCTGATCACACAGATGAGAGGCGTTTAGTGCATGATTTTTTGTGGAAGACTTCCTGAGGAGAACATGTTTGAGCTGAGTGTTGAAGTTGACCAGTGGAGACAGGTAATAAGAACATTCCAGGGATATTTCCTAAGAATCCCGAAACACCAATCAGAAAGATTATATGCACCCCTACATTCATAGCAGCATTATTTACAATAGCTAAAGTCTGGAAATAGCCCAAGTGTCCATAAGTAGATGAGTGGATAAAAAAGCTATGGTACATTTACACAGTGGAATACTATGCAGCTGTAAAAAAGAAAGATCTCTATCCTTTGTGATAGCATGGATGGACCTGGAGACTATTATGCTAAGTGAAATAAGCCAGTTAGAGAAAGACAAATATCACATGAGCTTACTATATGTGGAATCTAATGAACAAAATAAACTGATGAACAAAATAGGTCCAGAGATAAGGACGCATGGACGGGACTGACATATCTCAGAGGGGTGGAGGCTGTGGGGATGGGAAGAGATTAACCAAAGAATTTATATGCATAGCCCATGGACACAGATAATAGTGTGGGGAAGGCCTGGGGTGGGGTGGGTGGGGGCTGGGTTGGAGGGGCCACAGGGGAATATAGGGAACATCTGTAATATTGTCAACAATAAAAAAACAAACAAAAGAACATTCCAGGGAAAATATGAACAAAGACCTGGAAGCTTAAAACACCAAGGTGTGTATATGTAGGATTGTGTATGTGTACCACAGTTTCCACAGTTTTAGAACATCCTGCAGATATTCGGTGAATCTTGTTACCTTATTTTTTTTTTTTGAAACATGGAGGACATGGCATGGCTCTACTGAAAGACATACATAACATCTCCTCTTAAATCTGAAATTTAAAAATTATTAGTTGCAACCTTGCTGTTTCTGGGAAAAATTGCCATCACAGTGGAATTTATATGGGGAAGTTAGACAATAAACAAATTAAGTAAAATACATGAAAAATAAATATGTGAACGCAATAATAAAGTAACGCGAGACTGTGAGAAAAAGTATTAGTAATATAAATGGAAGACGGTTGTGGAGATCTATTTTAGACGCAGTGGACATTTTAAACTAAAATGTTGGCAATTTGGTCGAGTTGCACTGAGTTCATGTTGTGTGCTAGATGCTGGAGTGTGAAGGTTGGCCCATGTGGACAGTGATTTTTGGAAGGTCTGGTGAGGTTGTGTGGGGCATGCACGAACTGAGGTGACTTTGGAAGGCTGAGTTCCTGACCACTAGAGGACCGCAGTCCTTAGGCACAGGGAACGCAAAGGTCAAGTCGAGACTCCTCTGCCTCCTTGAAATGACTGCACATTTTAAAGCGAGTTTTGCAGCATTTCTTCTCTAAATTTTATGTAATTCCCAGGAAATCTGGCATACTGGTTGGAGTCTCAGTGGTGGGTGAGACCCAGCATCTGTGCCCACTTTCATATCACCATGGCAGAGCCAGCGTTCTCCCTGCACTCCCTGCCCTCTGCCCTGCTTCATTAGTTGCCTTGTATCCGATCATTGCAACTCAATAACATAGAGTGACACCTCTCTGCTGATTTTCGTGCCAGCTACCCTTGGGACGTAAGCCTAGATGCAAGGATTAAGAAGAGGGCAGCCAAGGCCTCCAGGTTGCCAGTTACTTGGCGGGCAACCCCATTCACATTGGGAAACAGATTTTTAAAATTTGGCACAGGAAGCAGTGCCATCCTTTTGTAGAGCTGTGTCAATAATCATAAACCCTCATAATTATGCCCTCCACCGTCGGCCAAGATGACAAATATTTGGGTGTCAGCATATCTTCATGATGCCACCTTCTGTTGACCCTGTGGGATTCTCTTGCTGTTTGGGTTGGCATGGGAGAGCGATCTTCTGTTTTATGTAATAAGGCACATGAGAGGAGTCCTTTGTGCTCTGCCTCTCCGAGTGGGTGCTGAACAAGAGGTCTTGTGTACCCCATCATTTTCGGTACGGGCAAAGCGAGTGAACATTTCTGTGGCCTGGTCAATGTTTTCTAACCATCGGCAAGGTTTTTTTTTTTTTTTTTTCCAGTGCCATTTCGTTCCAGGCCAAGATCACAGTGACCCAGCTTTGGTTTAAGATGAATTTTGCAAATATATGGGTGTGTGTGTGGGGGGGGGTGGGTGCTACAGTGTTTTCAGAGAAAACAGCCATGGGTGTGACACGGCTGATGTCATGCAGTCCTGCATATGTTCAGTCAGGCCAGGGAGGCTTACCCTTTGCAGATTGCACCAATAAAAGGGCAAAGCTTGCTGAGCTCTCCAGAAATTCACAGAATCCTCTCTTTCTGAGAAGGCTTGTTACCAGCATGTAACATAATATTGAGCCTGTGTTCGGCTATATTTTTTCACTTTTGCTTTAGAATATCAAGGGAAAAGGCCATTAAACATCATCGGCCTCTTAGCTTTATTATTCATATTGCTCCCTCATTAATTTTTTATAACACAGTATTAAATGTTAGTGCCAGGGGTTGGCAGCCTTGCTAGAGGGAACAGATTGCTTTGAAATCAACACAGCTGGAAACTGACCACATATTGTTTTTCTTCCTTTTAAGAAATGAAGGAAGCATTTATAGAAAGGCCAGAGAATGCTGTACTGTGCAGAATTACTTTATAGATGTATTCCTCCAAGTCTGGTTAATGATTAATGTCATGCCTTGCTGTCCAAATGGGCCCACTTCCCTTCTCTCTTCCTGAAGTTGCAGTTTCCCGGGAACAATAAACTCCCGGAGGTTTGCTGCGGATCCTCACTTGAGGAGGGGTGGAGCCTGTTCAGTGCTGTTTCCCTCTGCTGCACTGTGGTCTTCGGAGCTAAGTAAAGCATGCCTTCTGTGGGGTCTTCTCCTGCTAGCCCGCCTTGCAGCCTCGGAAACCTCATCAGAGTCACTCCTGCTGGCTTCTCGCTGGGCTGCGTTTGCCGTGGTGGGCACGTAAGTGAATTATGGAATGTTGGTGTGTGTGTGTGTGTGTGTGTGTGATTTTTATGTCATTTGATCCACTTTTAAAAATGAAGCAGGGTAGTCCCTAAACCTTGTAATTCAACTAGGTTTTGTGTCTCCTGGAACTACTTTTCTTGTTGCTGTCAGAAGAGAACTAGGGGCCTTCCTTTCTCACACCTTGAAGACTTGATTGTTGTTTTGGTCATTTATTCCATTAGTCTCTGTGCCACAAGGTGTCTCTCTCTATCATTTACTGTTTCTTCTTATAGACGTGCTGATAGTTTGTTGAGCTACAGTGTAACAATCGATTGCTATTAATGAATGGCTAATAATTCATGGCTCTGATAATGTTTGGCAAAGGGCTTTTCTCTGTAAATAGCTATTTCTTTTGATGTGTATCTTGTAAGGACTGAGTAAATGAAGGAGAGAGAGATGCAGGAATTGAAGAGTAACTTCTGCTTTGGGTTTGCTGAAATGGCACCTGGAGAGGCTTTATCACAGGTAAAATAGTTTTTACTTTACTTTAGTTTAGTTTTATCTTTAGAATGTCAAAAGAATCATAGGGTTGTATGTGTTGGGATTACCTGAATTACCTGTCACCTGTACTGGCATATGTACCCAGCTATCCGGACGAGTTGAATTTGTTATTCATTGCGTACTAGGATCTCTCATTTAAAATAGCATCCCTCATCTTTTTGACTGAGGCCTATAGATGGGAATTAGGCCATATATCTAGTATTTGGATTCCCACAATCAGATCCCACATGTACACAGAACAGCTTGGTGTATTGTCAACAACCGGCTGATTTAGTAACTTGTACCAGGAATAAGAAAGTAAATGGTGAGTTTTGAATCTTATAAAATGTATAGAAAAGCCCAAATGAGGAGGGAATTGAGGAAACCTGTTATAGTGAAGGTGGTCCTAAAAGGCTTTTCCCCCCTGGCTTTATACAACTTGGCAGAATTGAACTAGATTTTGGATTTTGAATGCATGGGAGAAAAAAAAAAAGACTCAATTATGCATTACATTGGGCTTAGGCTAATTTTGTTCATAAATTTCTTAAATGACTTACTCATTAATGTGACTGTACAGATTCTTTCTCCAAATGATTGTAATTAGCAGCTACCTAAGCTATCTCAGTGCTCTTTCATGTTATCTCATTTGATTCTCTTATCAGTCTCATGAGGTAGGTGTTGATGTTACTTCCTCATCTTACAATTGAGGATATGGAGAGTCAGCTGAAAAGTGACTCTAAGGTCACTGGGTGAGTGGAAGGACCCAATGTAAGCTGTTTACTTTTGTGGTTTTTTAAAAACTAAAAATCCCATATTTCCTGCACCCCCCTCTCTCTGGTCATCTCTAAACTTCTTCCATTGTGAAATAGTGGAAAGAGCTCTGACTTTGGGGTCTGGAAACCTGGATTTTATTCTGACTGGGTCATAGCTGGCTCTGTGATGGTGAGCAGTCCCTGAAGTCCCTGGAAGTCATTTTCCAGCCATCAGGTTGTAATATTTGATTTCTCAAGCTCCTTTGCAGCTTCGGAATCTCTACCCAGGAACTTGTCCAGGGCCCGTGTCAGCTCTGTATGCTCACCTGCAGCGTGAGAAAGACAGTGGAACCCTGGGCACTGTCTTCAGCTCTGCTTTGGCCTGAAGACACACACAGGGTCTTCTTAGATGGGGAACATCCCGGGCCCTGACACGACTGTTTTCTTTGATCTGCTTCCTGAGCTGGCATTTCTCAGTCTATTCTTTTTTACTCAATAACAAAAGTATTTGAGCCAAGCTGTCTTGTGGTTTCAGCCCAGGGATGAACACGTCAGTTACTTGCCTGTCTGGTTCCCAGAGAAGCAGTAACCTCCTTGCATGAGTCCATCTGTTATCTTAATCCTTTTTGGAACAGGGCAAATGTAAATAAATATTATTCTATTTCTCTCTCAGGTGTTTCAGCTTCTGACAGGTGGTTGATAATGGGCAGGGGAGACGGTGGGAAAGTATTTTTTATTTTACCTCCATGGTTAACTCTTATCGGTTGTTCACAGATCAATTTAGAAAACTGGGTTACTGGGATAAGGGTGACTACATTTGACTGACATTAAAAAGGAAAAAAGAAACCATAACCAATACCATCTACCATGACCATCATTGTGTACAAGAGAGAACAGAGAAGTTGGAATGACAAATTCTCATCAGGGAGAAAGGCCAGGTCTTCCTAGGTAGAGAGAGTCGGCATGCTTATACTGACGTGTTCACACGTGACTGGTGAAAGTCCACATTTGGGAAGCTCTACTCAGCCTGGTGCTGGGTACTTGTCACTCACAGAATTCCTGCATAGGAAGTGTTCTGAATGGGGAGACGAGAGCTACGTTCCCAGGTCAGCCCTTTCCTGCTGCTGCTGTGTCCACCCTGCACTAGTGCGTGATGTAGACCTTAACTTTATCTTTACATCTTTCCCTATAGGCAGGAAGCGAAACCCTGGCCTTAAAATTCCAAAAGAAGCATTTGAACAACCTCAGACCAGTTCCACGTAAGTTGGCAAGATCATCGTCTTCATCCAAGCACTCACACTTTACGGATTTCTGGGCAGTGGGGGTTCATTTTTGGACTGGTGAGCAATATCTTGACTGTGAAAATAGTGGTGAGAAGGGAAGGGACCTTTAAAGGGGAAGTGGTGTGCTCACTGTTCTGAGACTTGAAATAACCACCCTTGGTCAGTCAGTCTGTATTGAACGGGTAGCTTTGAACTCCGTGTCTCACGTTACTGGTTGGCCGAAAATTGAATGTCACAAATGCATTTGGCAGATGGGGTCTTATGTACTTCCAGAAAGGTCCCTGGATGTGGACTTTTTGCCTTTTCCATATAGATTTGAGAAAACAAGTAAATCCTTGTGAGAGCCACTACTATAAAACTTGGGTTGAGATGGAAAATGGTACTTGATGAGTACTCAGCATCCTGACACCTAGATCCTATCCCACATAAACAGAAGGCAAAATGAGGTAAAGGAACACTTTTTTTTTTTTTTTTTTAATTAGCTGAGGCTTTGGCCCAAATCCCAGGTGAGCTCAAGCCCTGGTGAGGCAGGGCACCCTCTCCCTGAGGTGTAGGTTGAGCTTTATTTTTTGGCCAATGGATTTTCAATTGCTCCCGCACCATTTCTTGGAAAGGCTATCCCTCCTCCATTTCTTTGCTTTTGCTCCTTGGACAAATATTAATTGAGCAGACTCTGTGGGTCTATTTCTGGGTTCTCTGTTCTGTTCCATTGATCTGTGTGTCTATCCCTCTGCTAATATCTCACTGTCTTGATTGCAGCTGTATAATAAGCCTTAGCATTGGGTAAAGTGATTCCTTCCACTTGGCTCATCTTTTTCAGAATTATTTTGGCTATTTAGGGCTTTTCTTTTCTTCATATGAGTTGTAGAATAAGCTTGTCTGTGTGTTCAAATAAACTTGCTTAGATTTTTATTGGAATTGTGTTTAACCTATAGATCAATTTAGGGAGAATCAACATCTTTTACTACACCGAGTCTTTCAATCCATGAAAATGGTAGATTTCTACTGGTATTTAGATTATCTTTGATTTTCTTCATCAGTATTTTATAGTTTTCATCATAAAGAGTCTCTACATTAGGTTTTATCCTAAGTATGGGAGCCATTATAAATGGCATTCTATTTTTGCTGTTGGTTTTCACTTGCTCATTGTCATTGTATAGAAATGCAATTGATTTTTATGTTGCTCTTGTCCTGTGACCTTACTAAACTCACTTATTAGTTCTAAGAGCTTTTTGTAGATTTCTTAGAGTTTTATGTGCAAAAAGAGATAGTTTCACTTATGCAAAAAGAGATGGTTTTACTTCTTCCTTTTCAAACTGTATATTTTAAACCTTTATATTCTTACCTTAACTTCAGCTGCAAGAATGTTCTGTACTATGTTAAATAAGATTAGTGAAAGCAGACAGCCTTGCTTTGTTCTTCGTCTTAGAGGGAAAGCATTTAATCTTTTACGATTAAAGCGTGATATTAAGTTTTTGTAGATGCTGTTTATGAGGTTGAGGTACTAAGAGTTTTTATCATGAATGTGTGTTGAATTTTTTTGACTTTTTGTGTGTGCATCAGTTGATATAATCATAGATTCTTCTTTGTCTTGTTGATATGGATTTAATTAATTGATTTTTAAAACATTGAACTAGCCTTTCATACCCAAAATAATTCCTACTTGGTTGTGGTATACTACTTTTTTATATATTGTTAGATTTGATCCACTAAAATTTTGTTGAGAATTTTTGTCTAACTTCATGAGAGATGTTGGCCTGTAGTGGTGTGTGTGTGTGTGTGTGTGTGTGTGTGTGTGTGTGTGCGTGCTATTATTTTCTGGTCTTTATATTAAGGTAGTACTGGACTCATAAAATGAGTTGGTGAGGGTTCCTTCTTTTTTCTGGCAGACACTGTATAAAATAGGTGTTAGTTCCTTTAAAAATATTTTGGAGATAAAATTGACATATAATATTATCCTAGTTTCAGGTATACAACATAATATGTCAATATATGCAATTCTTTTTTTTTTTTCCTTCATGTTTTCTAAAATTTTCCAGTTAAACAAAATAGGCTTGTGTATTTTATTTTTCTGGAGCTTTTTGACTACAAATTCATTTTTTAAAAATAGTTATAGGACTAGTCAGCTGATTTTTTTCATCATGGGTAGGTTTTGGTAGTTTGTGGTTTTCAAGGAATTGGTCCATTTCTTGTAAGTTGCTGAATTTATTAAAGTAAAGTTATTCATAGTATTTCCTGAATATCCTTTTAATGTCTGCAAGATATGTGGTGACAGTCCCCGTTTTCCCCTGGTATTAGTAATTTGTGTCTTCTCCCTTTTCAATCTTGCTAGAGCTTTATTAACTTTATTGATTTTTTTTTTTTTTAAGAACCAGCTTTCTTTTCCTGTTTTCATTTTTATTGACTTCTGCTCTTATCTTTATTTTTTCCTGGAATATATTCTATCAACCTCTCTTGTATTACTTCCCTTTAAAATTTTTGTTCTTCACCTTCTGATTTATATTACTTTTCTGTATTTGATAAATTTTTGAAAACTACCGTAAATCCTTCCTTCATATAAACAAATGAATAAAAACCTATGCAAGGATAAAGGTAGTGTCTATGTTGTCTTTCTCTCATGTGGTAGAATAGACTTTGCATGTACTTTTCTACCGCACTGTGTAAAGCCACGGGCATGATTGTAGACTATGCCACTTTAGCTCATGGAAAGCCTTATTATTATCATTGTTATTTTAATACTGAGCCTTAAATTTTTACTCCCAAAGAAGTAGCTTCTACACTTTGAATTTTTCTTGGCAATTTTTTGAGGTTGGCTTGGTGACTCTTAGCATTTATACCCTGCCTCCTCCTGCTGTACTACACAGAAATAAATAGCCTGGGACAGAGCTCCATTCTCTTTAGTTCCACATGTGTGGTCCCTCTGCTTGAGCCTTTTCTTTGAGTAACTGATGCCAATGTGTCTTTGACTTAGGTTTCTGAGCTGTCCCCTCACTTGATTGGCAGCAACTAATTCTAAATCAATTCTGTGCCAGTCAGCATTCTGTCATTTAACCCTCACAAGAAACTCAGGAGGCAGTCACTATTACTCTCACTTTATAAGTCAGAAAACAGACCTGTAGAAGGGTCAGGTGTCTTGCTCCAAAGCAATCAAGCTTAGCCTTGTGGATAAGACTGCAGGTTCTGGCCCTAGAATGCCAAGGCTTGCTTTGGGATCTAAACTTCACTAGTTGAATACCTTAGACAAGTTACTTAACCCTCCTAAGACTTAGTTTCCCTTTCTGAAAAACAGGCATAAGTAACGATGTGGTTGCTATGAAGATTAGATGTCATAATCCACATTAAGTGTGCTAGAGCCAGTCCTACTATAATTTCTCAATGAAGGTAGCTCCAAGTGTTGCTGCTGTTGCGATCACTCCACTGTTATTAAATGGGAGAACTGGCATACACATGCGGGCTCCCTGACTCTCAGGCATGCCCTTTCAGCCACACAGTAGACTGGCGGAGGCTGTGGCCAAACAGTCCCTGGCTAGGAAGTGAGGGCAGGATCTTTACTTCTGCAGTTGAGAAGATTTCATGGCACAGCTCTGGGTTCTCATCTCACCATCTCTTTGAATGACGTTAAATTATTCTGTCTCTTTCAATGTCAGTTCTTCACATTAAAATAGAAATAATAATGCCTCTAAGAGTTGTGAAAATTAAAGAAGATACTTTATATAAGGGGTCTAACCCAGACTCTGGCCCAGGTCTATGCTTAATCATTACTGTTGAATAGGAGAAAAATACACATAACAATAGCCAGTGAACTGATTGTTCATGCAGTCTTATAAATAAATAATTGTAATACCCCAAAGCTTGTTGTTCGTATAAAACACTAATACTAGGTGCCCTTTGGAATACCTTCCAGGGAAGAAATTTTGTAATAAGCTTGGCTCTTCCCCCAGTGGACTAAAATATTGAAAAAGTGACAGAGAATGTCCACCTGCAGAATAAACCTCCTGGGGAGACTCTGTGCCCCAGGCAAACTTCTGTGCCCAGCCTTGGACAGAACACAGTGTCAGCTAATCCGGCAGGAGCTGTCAGTCCTGGCCCCATCGTTTGGTGTTTTTGGCGGACCTGATGAGCCCTATGGCCCGAGGCTTAGATGGATTTCTCCTTTTCATCAGAGGGATCCTGAGTGTGGAGAGCAGGATCCTTGGATTCAGGCAGACTGGGATTGGAATTAGGGGTTCAGCACTTGGGAGCAGGTTAGCTAAACTCATTTGGAACGTGGGAATAATGGTACTCATAGGGTGTGTGTGTGTGTGTGTGTGTGTGTGTGTGTGTGTGAAACAACAATTCATGAGCTGAAGGTAAAGCACTTACTCCAGTTTTCAGCATTTATCCTTTCCTCCTTAGGTCAGGACTGAGAGTCAGGTCATGTGAGTTTTATTTTCAGCTCTGTTGAGGGCTGTGGCTTCAGCAGTTTTTCTGTGCTTCATTTTCCTCAGCCTGGAAAATGGCACAAAACTCTCCTATTAGGTGAAGGTATGTTGCAAAGTTAGCATAAAGCTGGAGTCAGCAAACTTTTCACAAAAAGTCCAGATAGTAACTGTTTTAGGCTACCTGGGCCACAATGGCCTCTATTGGATATTCTTTGTTTGTTTGTATTTTTGTAACCCTTTGAACTTGTAAAAGTCATTCTTAGCTGGGCCACAGGCCATCCTTTGCAGAGCCCTGGTGTGAATACTGGACTATCAGACCCGGGAGAGGTCTCACCCGTTACCTTCATTGGATGACACTTAAACGGAGGTAGCCCCCAAATACTAGTGACCTTTCTGTTGCTTTTAAAAGGAAGAATGCTAAACAATTGCAAAGGGTTTTTATTGTTTATATTAACCACATGTTTCAAGTGATATTTGTCTTTATTTCAAAGTTCCACTGCAGTTCGTACAAATAGTGACAACTGAAGAAAAATAGCTTTGGAAACTTTAAGAATGAGAAATCAGATTTTTACTAATTTAATTCCTCTGGAAAAGTGTTTCTGAAGAAACATTCCCTGCTTGGAAAAATAAGATATATAAAAACATCACTGCGCGTGTGCCTGCATGCGTGTGGGGTATGTGTGTGTGTGTGTGTGTTTGTGTGTGTGTGTGTGTGTGTGTGTACGTGTATGTATTAATACATGTACGTGTGTCTTTTCTGCTCTCTCCCTCCCCCCCAGGCCCTGGTTTTAAGTTTGTATAGGAAAACTTATGTTAGGTATTCTGTGTATTTCAAAGGGGTTTTGAGGTGAGAGAAGGCTTGTCGTTAAAGCCCGAGATTCATGTTTATATCTGTGTTTATAGATCTACGTTTCCCTTATTGTTTTCTTTTTTTATTTAGTTTCAGTAGGAGGGAGAGAATCATAATACATTAGGGTTGCGAAAAGTTGTCATTGGCAAAGGGTTCTTTTCTCTTCCTTTCCTCTGCCATCCCTTCCATTTCCCCTCGTATTTTTCTAGGACAGCTCTGGCGTGCACAGCCCCTCAGTTGCTTTATTATTTGGCCATGTTAACAGCGTGTTTCCTGGCATATACTACTTGTGTTGTGATGCTTTCGGTGCATTTATTTCAGGAAAACGCTTTTCTAGGCTCCTCGTTAGGTGCACAGCCAAAGCCAACACCTCTCTCCTAAGTGGCTTGATATGAATCCAGGCAGCACTGAAGTAGTAGAAATACACACATGAGGTGACTAGTGCTTTCTCTTATGGAGACACATCAGCAGGCCTCTGCTGGGATGGCCCTTGGGTAGCATGTGCACTTTGTAGAGAAGAAATATCACAACTGAATTAGACAGCCTGAAAGAGTAGAAAGTATTCTGACCTGAAAATCAGGAGACTTGGGTTAGTTGTGACCTCTGGCAAGTCATTTTACCTCTCTGGACCCCACTCCCCCATCTATAAAGGCAGAAACTAGATAGATTTCAAATTCTTACGGTCTATGAATTTTGTAAGTTAAGATAACCATTTGCCAATTATTGTTTTGTTTTTTAAAACAGTTGTGGATAAAGTAGGGGGTTGATTAGGCACTTAGTGTTCTTGGATGAAAAAAAGTTTGAGCCTTACTGGAATAATATAATTATCTCTATAACTATATACATATAGCTCATATTTATTAGATATTTACTGTATGTCAGGCGTTCTGCTAAGCACTTTACCTGGAATATTTTGTTTAATACTCCTATTCCATGAGGTAGATGTCATGTCAGAGAAGAAACAAAAGCTCAAAGAGATTAAGTAATTTAAACCCAAAAGTTTTGTATTCCAAATCCCACACTGTTAAAACTTGTATGCTACTTTATTTTATTCATAAACTTCCTCCTTATTTCTAAGGAAAAATCTCTACAATCACATATGATTTGGGAAGGACCTTTTTGACTAAAATTTCACATTTTTTTTTTTTTTCTTTTCCCTCTTCTTTTTCCTTAGGCCACCTCGAGATTTAGACTCCAAAGCTTGCATTTCTATTGGAAATCAGGTGAGGAAATTTATGTCTGCCAGCTAATATCTTAACCATTTTATGTGTATGCTTTCTGACTGCCCGTTGAAAAATTTATTTTTTGTAATATGCTGTCAGGGGATGGATTAAAAAGTTTGAATTTCAACAGAAGTCGTCTATGGAATTCTTTTGATATTTTTGAATGTTGAATTGAAATCAGGCTGTTGTGGTCCTGATGGAAGGCATTTGTGTAGAGTGGATGAGTCTCTTTGGGGAGGAGGGGGATAATTTCTCAAAGTCCAAGCATAGATCTAGTTGCCTTCAGTCTGCATATGGGTTGCACATGTATTCAAGGAGGCATGGCTGACGAACCCCAGTGTAGACAGCTTAAACCGAGCAATTTGGAAGCTGAGTTGGAGTTGGATGTCTGTATTGCCTTTGACAGGCAGGTAGCATTCTTTGGGAGTCTAAACATCTCCCAATGGTTCTTGCTTTCAGTGGCTGCTTGAAAAAGCTTCTAGACCAGAAGCTTCTGGACCAGAAATGACCCTTAGAACATTGGGAGAAACCAGAGAGAGGACAGCATAGTCTGTGTCACATTTATTTCTCTCTTTCCTATCGTGTGGTTTTTCTCCCCCGTAGAACTTTGAGGTGAAGGCGGATGACATGGAGCCTATAATGGAACTGGGACGAGGTGCGTACGGGGTGGTGGAGAAGATGCGACACGTGCCCAGCGGGCAGATCATGGCGGTGAAGGTAGAGTTGATGTTCCCCAACACTTTCTGTCTGTGGTGTTTACATTCGTCCATCCCCGTGGCAAATCAGCTCCCATCATAGAAGCGAAGACAATCTTTAAAGGGGCGAAACAGAAAAGATTATTTGTAGGGAACAGATTGCCCTCCAAATGCGTGGAAAACACTTTTTTGATGTCACCTCACACCAGGTCTAAATTAAAATTACCTTGATTGTCTTGATGTTTTTATTTTTTGTTTGTTTTTTGTTTTTCCTATTGGTTGCTCAAATTAGAATCCAATCAAATGTTCACATATTTCATTTGGTTGTTATGTCTCAAAAGTCTCTTTTATTCTATATTCTATTTCTTTTAAAGAATTGTCCCTGAAAATCAGGAAACCAGAATTGAGGGAGAAAATTGTCTCCGTTTGTGGAAAAAAGGAGGGTAAAATACATCTTGAGTGAATTTGCATAGTTTCTGCACTATAAAAAGAAATGTATAATCATTGCATATTTCTTGAGTGGATGCTGGAAGGACCTTGGAGAATCGCCATCTCTAGACGAGTTAATAGATTTGGGCCATTGTTAGGAATGTGGATGGTCGGATGACTTGGATCCCTTTGTTTTTGGAGAATGGAGAGATATCTTTACCTTAACTGGTAGATTTTTTAGTTTGTTCCCTTGCAGACTCTTTGCTAAGTAGGCAAAAAGTGTGAATGCCTAGCGATATATTATTCCTGTGATTTAATGAAATAATGGTATTTCTGTAAGGCCACGTTGGGTAGTGTGAGAGATTTCTCTTCTCTCAGAAGCGCTGGGATAGGAATGGAGGATTTCTCCGTTTCTGTTTGATTTCTTCTATTTCCCACAGCTGTGTCAGTTCTCTTACAGTTGCTGTTTAGTCCAAATATTCTTACTTGTTCCCAAAGAGGGGCTTTTGGCCCTTATTGTAGGACTCCAAATTGGCCACAGAGTAATTCATACTGTGGCCTCTTTGCACTGAACAGGCATAATATAATAAACCAGACTGTTTTTGTAACTTGAGATACATTTCCAAACATCTGCACGTTTCCCAAAATATATTATTAGTTGTTTGGTTTTGTTTTTTTAACCAGGGATTATTCAAGAAATGAAATGAATAACAATCTTATTTTTCTTTTGTTACAAATAGCCAGTCACTTAGGGTAGATGTCCGAGAGGTTGTCGCCAGAAGCCGTGCTGTGGATTTTTGTACTGTTTTCAGGATGGGACTCTTTAAGGACCCTGCATTATGAATCGCTTCATCCTCAGAGCAGTAACCATACATCTTTCCATGTATTCCCATCCAGCGGATCCGGGCCACAGTAAACAGCCAGGAACAGAAAAGGCTACTGATGGATTTGGATGTGTCCATGAGGACAGTGGACTGTCCTTTCACGGTCACCTTTTACGGCGCACTCTTCCGGGAGGTAGGTGATCCTTCATTTCAAAGTCAAGGAGAACGATAACTTAAAAAGAAGTGTCTGTGATCACATAAATGCCGTGCAGGGTCTTGGTACTCTTTCTTGCTTGACAGGTCTCCTAGAGAGGGCCTTACGCTTTGCATTGATAATGCGATGCCCTTGTGCAAAGTTGGCTGGAAGTGACAGTATTTTCAGATGTGTTGAACCCTGTGAAAAATGCTGTGGCTCTCTGTTTCTCCTTTCTGTTTTACTTTGTCTCTTTTGGCCTGTCTATAGACTGATTTGGATAGAGTTCCTAAAATATAAAATATTTCCTGGCCAGTGTGGCTCAGTGGATTGAGCATCGTCCCATGGACTGAGAGGTCCCCATTCAATTCCCGGTCAGGGCACATGCCTGGCTTGTGGGCTCGATCCCCCGTGGAGGGCATGCAGGAGGCAGCTCATTGATGTTTCTCACATTGATGCTTCTAGCTCTCTCTCTAAAAAATCAATAAAAACATATTTAGAAAAAAAAAATACAAAATATGGTGCCCTGACTGGGTAACTCAGTTGGTTACAGTGTCGTCCTGATACACCAAAGTTGGGGGTTTGATCCCTGGTCAGGACACATATGAGAATCAACCAATGAGTGCATGAATAAGTGGAACAACAAATTTTTCTCTCTCTCTCTCTCAAAGCAATCAATCAATAAACATTTTTTAAAAATCTGAAATATTCTGTCCTTTTGGCTACTTGCCACACTCTACGTAGCCTGCTTTTGTACCATGTAGGCTTATGTATCTCTCTTTGCTCTACCTCTTCTACTCACTTTACTATGCTATGGATTATGATGCTTCACCTCACCCTTAAAACTAGCCTTGTGACGAACGGGCCAGTGCTTCACGTGGGAGGGCAGACGTGGAGCAGGCTTCTGGACTCAGCTGCTAGGGGCAGGCACGGTGAAGGCTGGTTTGGGGGTTCTATTGCTTGTCTCTATTCGTATTTTGATGCTATTTCACAAGGGAGTCAGTGGTCACATGCCAGTTCTGCTTGGCTGTCTGCTCGTTGGCTCTTTGGAGATCATCTTGCTTGTTTATGAATTCCTTTGAGATCTTGAAGAGAAACTGTACATTTCCTCCAAAAACTCAAGCAGGAAGTAGTTCTTCCTGACAGGTGTTCACTGTTTTCTCTTTTCCGTCCTCTCTAACAATCTCTGAACCAATCGGTCTCCAGGGTGACGTCTGGATCTGCATGGAACTCATGGATACGTCGCTAGATAAATTCTACAAGCAAGTGATTGACAAAGGCCAAACAATTCCAGAAGACATCTTAGGGAAAATAGCAGTTTCTGTGAGTACATCAGGGACCTACAAGGAGAATGTGAGACAGCTAGGCCTCCTGTGTCTTTGTAAGCCCAGTACGAGGAAACATTACCGTAGAACCACCCAGTACATGCTAGATGCAGGAGTTCATCTGAGGGTGGCTGAGGGGATGCTTTTCTCCCTGAGCACTGTAGAAGAGTCCCCCACTGGCTCAGCTGGGTAAACTTGCAGTTTAAGGGCCTCTCAGCAGTGCATCCATCTGCTACAACTGCATTCCTGGTGTCTGTATTCTGAGATTGGCTTAATTTTTATTTGTAGATTTTTACACATTTCCTTAGGACTAATAGGCATAGAAGGAAGCAGGAAAGAAATGAAGTGGAATGAAGGTGTTTGCCCTTAAAAGCTATTGAGGGTCGGGAGGATGGAGAGAAAACAATGCTGGAGGCCAAATGAAAACTGAGATATCTCAGTGCAGCGTACTCTCTGCTATGCGATACAGTCCTCTCTGGTGGGCAGAGCCCAGTTTGTGTAAATTCCTGTGTATTTTTCTGGGAAGGACGACCACTGTTTGAGAAAATACTTCACCTTGTGACCTAAGTGAAGGATAATAAACTGGATATACTTATCATTTGATTTCTTTCCAGTGATGGGGGACATAAATCTATCCTGTGTTTCTCTTGCAGATTGTAAAAGCATTAGAACATTTACACAGTAAACTCTCTGTCATTCATCGAGGTAAGCATCCATGGAGCTGCCCTGGCTGTCCCTTTTCTAAAGTGTGTTTCTTTTACTTGAGTTCCACCTGAAATGGATGGAAGTGAAATTGAGTCAGGCAAGAGAACTGCAGGGTTTTCCCTTGGGACTGGATAGCAAATCATATAAGTGGCTGTTCTTTATCTTGTCCGAGGATATCAGAAGACACGGGCTTTATATTACACCTAAGCTGAACATAAAATACCTGTTACCAAGCAGAGCTGTGGGATTACACCATGGACAATTGTAGAGAACAGGGGAAAATTCATCCAGTATTGGCCTTCACCTGGGGGCATGTTAGAACATCAGAACTGTGGGTCACAAGACCGACTGACCGCATTTTATCCAGATGGTAATTCCTGTGCACATTCAAGTGTGAACAGTTCTGGTTTAAAGCACAGCCCTTTCAGACAGCAGAAGGCAGGACAAAATGGAAACATCGGTAGGTTAGTCTCTTCTTTCTCCCCCTCTTCCCCTTTTCCATCCTATTGACCTGTTATCTCTTCATCCACCCATATATCCGTTCTTCCGTCTTTCATCAATCCATGTACCCACCCACTTATATTTTCCAGCATTATACAGCACTGTATTTTTACAGCGCTATAATATATGCCCCAAGAGGTGGCTGAGAAGAAAACATATTCGTATTAAAGTTCTACGTAGGAATTCTTGATAGGGGAATGAACAAATACACAACAAACCCATGAGAACACATTGGAAATATGAAAGTACCACCTATGGAAGTAGTATAGGTAGAATATGAAGCAGGAATGATTGGCACGTCCAGCCCGTGTGGCTCAGTGGTTGAGCGTGGACCCATGCACCAAGAGGTCGCTGGTTCGATTTCTGGTCAGGGCACATGCCCATGTTGTGGGCCCGATTCCCAGTGGGGGGCGTGCAGGAGGCGGCCAATCGATGTTCTCTCTCATCTATGTTTCTGTCTCTCTCTCCCACTCCCTTCCTCTCTCTCTAAAATCAATGAAGGAAAGAAGAAATTTAAAAAGAATGCTTGGCACTGGTGACTCTAGTCGAGGGAAGTGTGCTCAACCAGGCTTTCGGAGAACTTAGCGGGAAGCATCGATAGCTCATAGGGCACTGTGATCTGGCAATTTTTATATTCTCTGAGCCGGAAAATAATGTAAAATGCCTGAAAAGTTGCTATTGTTATTATTAAAAATTGGAAAAATAAGAAGGGAGAAGAGGAGGAGAAGAAAGTGGGATGGAATCCGGGTAGGCAGAAAAATGTGGATTATCCACAAATGTGAAGCTGATTGTTAAGAGTTTATTTCAAAATTATGAAAGATTTCATTCATGTGAGAGAATGTGTATAAAATTAAAAAATAATGAAATGAAATGTGTATATCTGCCATTCCATTTAAGGGGAAAATCATAAAGCATAATTTAAAAAGTTTTTAGAATAACTTTTTTTTTTTTTTTTTGTGATGACATGTACTTTACAGGGAAACAATGAACTATACTTTCTAATTCCATCATCCAGAGATAACAATGGTTCTCCTACTTGGGGGTGGGTAGGTGTCCATATCTTTCCAGGCTGCAGGATTTAGTTATACCCGTTGAGCCACATGTCCAGTCCGTGACCTGCCTCTTCGTCTGGAGTATCTGAGCTCATGATGATTCTACTCTGTGACCTCTGACACACCTCTTGAAGGGGTTTCAATCAGAACTGGTTGATTTGATTGTCTTGGTATACTGGGACATCACAGTATCCCTTTTCATTCCTTGGTCTATATTTTTCCTGCACTAAATGTGCAGTAGATCATTAGAAACTGGGCTTTTATTTATTTTATTTATTTTTTATTTTTGTTACAGATGTTTCTAGAAACTGGGCTTTTGAAAACTACGTTATTGTCCTAAGAACACTTAACATGAGCTCTACCATCCTAACAGTGTTAAGTGCACTGTATAGCACTGTTCATCACTACAGTGACAAAGGTGCACAGCAGATCGCTAGAACTTGCTCATCTTGTGTAATTCAGACTGTGCCCCTGGACTGGGCATTTGATTCAATAATGGTTTTTCAGGTTCTTACTACATGATGGGGAGAATGAAGAGGATAGCATAGAGGAAACAGTTCTTACCCATTGGTGGATTCATACACTCCTACAAGAAAGACAACCCGTGAAATAGAAAATCAAGTTGAAAGTAGTAAGACCTACGTAACCGAGTCAGAGATGGCATTTACTCTTTACGCTGGGCTTGGGCAAGGAAGCTGAAGGAGAAATGGAGATGTCAGGCCCTCTGGTGGTAGAGCGATGAATCGTCAGCGCAGGTGGGATGATGGGTTCCTGCTTGTTCTCGCTTTCAGACGTCAAGCCTTCCAACGTGCTGATCAACGCTCTGGGCCAAGTGAAGATGTGCGATTTCGGCATCAGCGGCTATCTCGTAGACTCGGTTGCTAAAACCATCGATGCAGGATGCAAACCGTACATGGCTGTGAGTACAGGGCTGGGGGTGGCATCTGAGAATGCCATCCGTGCCAGGAAATGGAAATCGGATGGCTGCAGAGGGAAGATGGAAATGTGACCAAGATGCAAGAAATATCCTGCATCCCCTTTTCTCCTTAAAGATTTCCTGTCCGAAACCCTCCACCACTTGCTTCATCTATCTTTTTTTTTTTTTTAAATCGAGCAAAAAAGGTATATTGTTTTGAAAGAAAACACGTAAATAACTCATACAGCCCACACAATTTCCCACACTGAGTTGCAGGAGAGTGTTACTTTGTTTGTTGAGGACAGAACAGTAAATAGAATTGAAATTACCCAAATCAGTCAGGTAGGTTAGTCCTGAGAGAAAATCGTAGCAGTGAGGATTCATTGCCATCAGCAGAGGCCTCGAGACGCCCTTTCACTTACAGGACTTCTACTGTATCTGTGTCGAAATGGATTTGAGCTTGGAATTAAAAAGCTTCTTGTCCCCGCTCAACTGGAAGTGTGTCAGTCTATTAACACCAGATGGCAGCCCAGCGACTCTCGTAGATTTTTTTTTACTGAGTTCTAGACTGTTGGTGTTTTTAACAAGGAACATTCTAGTCTGCCACAGTAGCACCATATCCTGTTCCTTCTGAAGGAAAATGGGAACGAGTTTTGAATTGTGGGGGGACTTTGATTTATTATTGTCTCCAAGAAAAACGCTAACGTAGAATGAGGGGAAAACTGCAGACATTGCTAGGCATTGTCACCGGTGAGTCTTCTTGGCCTGCGAGTGTTCACAGCTTCAAACCACTCGCTAGGCTGCCGCCGCCGCCACACCCCCAGAGACTTTATTGAGCTGAGAATGTCATCTCCATTGTCTTTTTCTGTCTCCTTTCCAGCCTGAAAGAATAAACCCGGAGCTCAACCAGAAGGGATACAGCGTGAAGTCTGACATTTGGAGTCTGGGCATCACAATGGTAGCGTATGATAACCATCGTGGATGACGAGGTTCTGGGCATGAGACCGAGAGGCAAATGCCCTGCGTGCCGGTCTCGGGCGCCCTTCCTGCATAAGATAGCAGGGGATGCTGAGTGACAATTGTCTGCAGCGTGGTGTAGAAGAAATACTGAACTGGGATTGGGAAAACGCAGTATTTCTCTTTTTTCCACCTCTAAGTAGTTGCATGCCCTTGAGTAGATGGTGGACTCCCACAGACTATCTTACTGTCCTCATCTGTAAAATGAGAGGGACTAATTACAGCTCTTGATAGTTTTCTTACAATTAGATTATTCTAATCAAGGCACAAGGAAGCTGGGGCCATTCAAAGAGTGGTGGCGTGTGCGGACCCTGATAGAGCAGTGTCATCCAGGACATAGGCTCTGCTCTCAGAATATGGTTATGACAGACGTCTTGGCCATTGAGGTCAGGTGTAGCTAAAAGACATGATAAAATATAATAGTATAATGTCCTTAGGCTCAGCCCTAAAGTCACACGATTAGTGCCTTGTTGTTAACTTTGATGATCATCGATGCTCAGTGTGTGGCCAGGGTCTGGAATTCTCCACTGCGGTCCTGGCTGTTTCCCAGGCACGGCAGCTGATTAAATCCGCGAGTTATTTCGCGTCCCTGCCCAGAAAACATGTGATCTTGTCACAGCAAAGTGGCCTTTATTCAAGTCCAAAAAAAGATCCGTCCTTTGGTCCCACGTTGTTTTTGTTCCATTCTAGCGAGGGGCCTGCAGGTGGCAGCAGATGTCCGCAGCTCTGTAAAATCCCGAGGCGAGAACGGAGCCTCGGAAAACCAGGCTGCTTTCCGTCCCGAAGGGCAAGACTGCTGGCTTGTCATTTTAAAGTGCCACCGTGGGTTTGGGTGAGGACCCAGCTTTAGGCAGGCTTAGGAAGATAGTATTTGACTATCCCTAGCCCTGGGAAATGGGGGAAATTTTGCTGGAGAACATATTACTAGTTTCCTTCACCCTGACGTTTTCCTGGAACTGCACCGTGGTTTCTTCCCGCTGGTTCTCCTGGGAGGAAGCACTGCGCACTCCGTGCAGGACCCCTGCTCCAGCTGTCCCTCCGCTTTCCTCTCCCCACAGATCGAGTTGGCCATCCTCCGGTTTCCCTACGATTCCTGGGGCACTCCTTTCCAGCAGCTCAAACAGGTGGTGGAGGAGCCATCGCCGCAGCTCCCAGCAGACAAGTTCTCCGAAGAGTTTGTCGACTTTACCTCACAGTGGTAAGAGAGCCTGTCTCCCAGGTGCCAGTGCCAAGGAAGAGGAGTCCTCGTGAATTTCCTCCATCGGGTTTAATCCATAATGCATACATTCATTCCAACGCATTTCTGGAGAGTGCCCTCCATGCCAGAGCCACAGAGGTGCCTCTGTCCAGTCCCTGCCCTCACTGAGCTCAGGGTCAAGTCGGGGAGCCTCATGGGTCAGTGATTATAGTGCAATATGGCCAGTCCAGGGAGGGAGCTATTCATTGGGTATTTGGGGGACTCAGAGAAAGGCATGAGGATGGAGTTTCTGGAGGAGATGAATCCTCAGCTGAGACCATGTGAGGTCTTGTCCAAGTGAAAGGCAAGTAGGGGAGAGAAGGGTGTTCCGAGCAGAAGAAACATCATGCATCATGTCATAAATACGAGAAACTCCGTTATAAGAGCTTGAAACAATTGGATGTCGATTAGAGCATAAACAGAAAGGTGGTAGGACCCATTGGAGGTTTAGGGGTGGGAAGTAGGTAAGAGACAAAGAATGACCTTGGATGAGAGGCAGTGGCTAATTTCAGAACATTACTTAGGTCCCCGGAAGTCTTGCAAAGTCGTTCTCGTGTTTGTAGGCTACCTCCTACAGAGTACTTGCTAACTGTGGCTATACGTGTCCGTGTGGTGTGACAAACAGCATTCGGGGTCTGAGAAGAGAATCTCAAGGTGGCTGGAGTGGAAAGATAAAAGGAGGCATACTGTGAACTTTGTTTTTACCAAAATTGCCAGTGGAATCGAGGAAAGTAGGAGAGGGCAGTTTTCTCCAGAAAACCTAGTGGTTTCTGCCTGCAGAGGGACCATGATGCACTTTCCAGTTCTATCGCCTCTGAGTGTAAATCCCTCTTATAGCTGTTTCTCCATTTTCCTATGTAGGAAACTGTTTTTGAGACACATCTTCATGAGAAGACCCTTTTTTGAGTGATCTCCATATATTTTTTGTGTTTTTATGGCATAGTCCGGCTATGACTCTTCAGGACAGCTCAGACAGCCCCAGCTCTGGGTCGCAAGTGAGGAAAGTGGAAGATTAATCTCAAGTTGTGAGATTAATACACCCGTGCTCCTATCTCCCACATCTGTCTCTGGGCTAACTGTAGAGCTAGAAGAAAAAAGGGTGCATCATTCACAGCCTAGGTAATTCATCAGAGTGTTTGTGACCATTCGTGGGGTGCGTCCTTCCTACGCATTTGATGACATTACAGTGGTGCTGAATACTCCGCCTTCATCCAGGGAGTCAGCCTGGGACCACTGTCCTCTGAGCGCTGCTGGTCGGTTGACAGCACGTGGTTGGGGTGGGGTAGGAAGCACACACAGGCTATCCCTAGCACACCCTAGGTTAGATCTAGAGCCCCGAGATCCAGCTGGCTTATTTCTTCCGCAGTAACGTCAGGCGTTACCTTGAGGGGAGAGGTGGTGGAAAGAAAAAATGAAGGCTTTTCTTCCCTATGAACTTGAAGAAAAAAATACCCAATGATATCTTATAAACCCCTCCGTTGTGTACTTGCTTTGAAATAGGGACTATTGAATGGTATGCTCTTCCTCTTTCCCCCTCACACGTGGCTTTCTTATCATAGGGGTTGGAAAGAGTTCCTGGAGTGAGTGGTGCTGACCGCGTCCGCTTCGTGTGGGCTTCATGATAGAAAAGTCTGCTGGGAGTTCCTCAGGACAAGGGGATCTTTGCAGGCTTCACTTCCCCCCACAGCCTCTTCCTATAGCCTCACAGGCTTGGGGACTGAAGGAGGTCACCGGAGACCAACCCCCAAAGCCAGAACAGCTTGACGTCGTGTTTGCTCTCCCTTCAGGCCGCCTGCAGAGGCTCAGCGCCCGGCTGACCAGCCTGACGGCATGTTGGCGTGTGCTGGAGGCCCACCCAGACATTGATACCGTCTGACTCAGAGGAGCTAGTATAAAACAGAGACGGTCAGATATAGTTTCCAACTTGTTCAGGAAGGACAGTAAAAGGAGGCCCTGAATATGTATTTAGCTGATGACAAATGTATGGCTGGAGGGGCGCAGTGTGTTTCTGTTTTGTGGATGTGCCACATAGCCTTCTTGGAAGCAGTGGGGGCGGGGGATTCAAACAGGCAGAAACCCTCTGGTCAGCACAAACTCCAAGCTAGCAATTCTCAAGAGAGCATGAAGCTATTTTTTAGTGTCAGCTACGGTCAGGAGCGTGTGTTGTGGCATTTGGAAGAGGAATTAGGGCTGTTAGCTAATTGCACGCTTGAAAATGACAAGCCACTTGAAAATTCAAAAGTCTGACTCAAATCCAAAAAGAAATCAGTGTAGCTTTGAACTCCACCGTTGTTATTTTATACTGAATTTCAAGCACGTCCTATTAAACATGGAAAATGTGCTTTTCCCTCTAACCTTACACTGAGGTTTTTTTTTTTGCTATTCTCAGGCCATGTTTTGAAGTGTTCTCAATTTAAAAGATAGAAGGGGCTCTATCAGTTATGTTAACTCCATAAACAGCCTTGGTTTACTGTGTGAGTATTTTCCATCAGCACTGCACTGGCGCGCGTGGTGAATCTGAGCTTTCTGATCGGGGCCATAAATCAAGAACTAGCTGGGTCAGCAGTCGCCGAGATTTCAGGAACCCTCAACACTTGATGACGGAGATCAACTTGGGGTACTTTCCCCACATTTTCTTTGTACAGATGAAAAATAAATACTGGAGAAATATTCTTAAACTCTTCCAGAAGTGAAAAGACATTCTAACTTAAAATGACCTCTCCTTAAAAAAAAATCCAGAAGTTTTGAGTTCTACCTGAGGAGTAATAGATTATAAGTTCATTATCTACTAAATAGGGGGCCTATATTCAGCAGCATCACAGAGATCTCTGGTTGACAAAGAGGCCATCGTTTTCACCTTGGAGACACAGCTTTTCTTCCTGGGTCCTTTTCTCTCTCGTCGCCCTGGGTCTGGGCCCTCAAGGAGAGCATTTCTGAGTCAGTGTCCAGCTTGGGTCTGATGACTGACTTGTGTCCCATCTAACGAACCACTTCAATATCCAGCGTGGATGTAACGTTGAGTCTGTGCTTTTCACAGTTGGCTTTAGCAAGTTAAATTGTTCAGATCGCAGAGAACACACAGTCTGGCTTCTTACTAGCTTTTGCAAGATGGCTGGAGAGGCGGGCATTTGTGCGTTAGCCCGTTTGTGTTTGACTAGGGTCTGTGTGCACGTCAGCAGCCCTCCTGGGGTCGCACTTCTGCTTCTGGGTGTCTTTCTTGGGAAAGTAGCTCTTGAATTTAGAAGGAAGAACGTTTGCTTCTTGGGGTGGGGGGTAGGGAGACATGACAGTGGTGAGAATGTGCCCACGAGACAGACAGACCAGCTGGAGATGCTTCTACATCAGTGATTTTCAAGCAGGGTGCCGTAAGAATTTTTAAAACATGCAATACCTGACTAGCTAAGAGCACTGACCTCTTTTCCCTTAGATTATCAAATTTACAAAAAATGACAACAGCCAACAACAATAGCCACCCAATGTGAATGAATCAAAATTATGCCTGTTTTTGTTGTTGTTGTTGTTGTTGTTGTTAGATCAGCAAAAATTATATTTTTTGGTGTGCCGCAGAATTTTAGTATTTAGTTTATGTGTGCCATGAGCTGGAAAAGGCTGGAAATCGCCGTTCTAAGTAAATTTCATTTCAGAGAAGGGGATAGACGGTAGCAATGAGGACGTACACCTAGTACATATAGCCCAGTGTTCCCAGCCTCTGCTCGAATGACATTTGGGGCCAGATCATTCTCTGTTGTGGGGGCTGTCCTGTGCCTTGTAGGATGGTTAGCAACACCCCTGGCCTCTACCTATAGATGCCACTACCACCCCCCACCACCAGCTCTGCCAACTGATAATACTTTCAGACATTGCTAAATACCCCCTGGGGGGCAAAGTCGCCCACAGTGGGAACCACCAGGAGAGCCCTGTGGAATCTCAGGACATAGGGACACACAGTCGTAGGTGGAGTGACAGGGTCTCATTCATTTCACTCAGGCACACCTTCCCATGTCAATCCACTTTGACAGTTGATAATTCCTCTTGCTAATTCCCTCTTATTTTTATCCTCAGTTGAGATGAAACTTTCTCTCATAGGTGGTCTGGTCACTGAGGTCACTAGGTCCTAGATCAGCCCTCAGTTCCAGATTGAAACTTCTCTCCTCACATCTACCTGTACCCTGTCTCAGGTTCCCTGGCTTCTACCCACAGAATTGCCCGGAATAAACTGGTAGGCTGCTTTAAGTTGTTTTGGTTCAAAAGCTTCCTCTTTTCTTCATCTTGTTTTGTTTTAAACCACAGTTTCTCCCAGCGTCTCGACTACCTCACTCCCATCCCCGTCCTCATTGTCAGGGCTATGTGGCTACAGCAGAGCTCACGCCACACATACTAGGTCTCATTTGCTCAGAATGATCCATCGACACAGATCCCAGCAACCCCCAACACCAGACCAAGTTCCTTTCCATTCGTGTATGATTTCGTGACCCAGTGAGCAAGGGGAGTCTCTAGGTTGCCTTGCAAATCAAAGTTTTCAAAATCATTCTTTTCTCCACACGGTAACCTGGGATTCCAACTCCAAATAAACCACTTCTTTTGTTTTTCCCACTTTAAGGCTGGGGATGGATACAGGGTGGGGTGTAAGGGGCGGGGGGCTCTTTAGATTGCAGTTTTATTGCTGTTGTCTCCGATTTCAAATGTGATGAAAGTGTCTGTGTCTACAGACAGCTGACCACAAAGTATCTGTAAGAAGGAAAATTGCCAAGTCACTGGCTGAGTGTGCTTTCTCTTTCAGAGAATGCAAAGAGGTCAGAAACAAGTAGCGTTACCTTAGACATTTTACTGGGTGTATTGCTTCTATCTCAGGCAGGTTTGGTTAAGAATATATAAAAGCAAATTATACGTTCTGGGGATTCAGAAGCAAGGAGAACAACATACTGATGATAGTGAAGCGATAACAATTGTAATGTAAGAAACACCTGCCGATTTCTTTGCCAGTGGGGGTGGAGTAAAAATTGTTTTGAAGGAGATGAGATATGCATTTTGAAATATAATGGCTGTAGATCAGAAAAGCTAGTTTATATGTCATTGGTAAAGTATCATAGGAAAGTAAACACACACACACACACACACACACACACACACACACACACACACACACCCCCCTGTTCTTTCCCTTAAGGTACACCCAGAATGACTTAAAACATAATTTGCAAGTATAACAGAAGAGGAAAGTCATGATAGGAGATCTATGTTTTCAATACGTTTTTAAAGTGGGTTATGTTTAGTTTTCTACAAGTTCTGAAATCCTACTGTAGTGAAAATCCAGATGGTTTCTAGATTTTAATGGGATTAAATTTTTTTCTTTAAGCTTGAAGAAGAATTCCAAAGAACGGCCAACATATCCCGAGCTTATGGTGAGTATCGTTAGCAGTGTAAACATGTCCGAACTAACAGCTAGTGAAGATAAAATGCCTAAGACCTAAGTTACAGCCGAACAGCCACACTGGAAGCTGACGCATTGAGACATGGGTAATCGGAAGTGAACTGAAGAAAAAGAGCTGAGCCCTTCATTTGTTCTAAACCCTCCTTTCGTATAACCTGCGGTATGTCACCAGTCTTAGCAAATTTTCCATGCTGATAAACAACATCATATAGACCAAATTATTCTATAAAAGTTATATTTCAAACTTTAAAGATATGAAGAGTCACCAATCACTAACATAAAATGAAGGAAAGCACGATTTAATGGGTTTTAATGAGAGACTTAAGCGCTATGTGACTGATGAATTTTTAATAAAATATTTAGGATTAATTGGATGAACATCTTTTTGGTGGGTGTTTAGGGAGGGAAGAATCTCTTTGTATTTTCCTTCTGCTTTTCACTTTAGTGGGAAGAAGACAAAGCCTTAATAATTTGAATTGCACAACTTGAGCATTCAGTTTACCATTTGTGTGACTTAGGAAAAAAGAGTGAAAATTAGACTTCAAAGCTGTTGCTACAAAATAGTTTCTCTTAAGTTGTAGTACCTTTGTTTCTAAGCTAATTACAAATGATTCTTTAATTTAGATGGCTGGTGCCTAAACTTGGCCATCCTTATCTCAATACATGTTGAATGTGGGAGAAACACCTTTCTCTTTAAATATTATAAAATTTAGACGATTTACTAACTTGTGTTAACCCCTCCCTAGATTTGTTACAATTATCAAGGTTTCAGTTTGAGCAGGGGATGGGCGAGTTCTATTCATGCACTATTTCAGAAGAGCTAAGGGAAAGCATTGGCACATTTCTTACTGGAGCAAGGTACTCAGCAGCATAAAATGCTTGCTCCTGTCCCATCCCACCCACAAGCAGTGCTCAGCTTCATGACCACCAGCTCAGGGCAGGTGACAGAGGTACAGGTTCCTGATATCTCTTAACAAGTGGTGTGGTGAGGTGTCTCCCACTTGGAAGAAGTACAGCTTGTTGGCCGTTTGTATATCTTCTTTGGAAAACATGTCTATTCAGGTCCTTTGCCCATTTTTAAATCAGACTGTTTGTTATTTTGCTATTTAGTTGTATGAGTTCTTTATATTTTTTGGATATTAACCCCTTATCAGATATGGTTTGTAGATATTTTCTCCCATTCTGTAGATTGCCATTTCATTTTGTTGATGGTTTCTTTTGCTGTGCGGAAGCATTTTAGTTTGAGGTAATCCCACTTGTTGATTTTTGCCAATGAGTGCATGAAAAGGTTCTCACCATTACTAATCATCAGAAAAATACAAATGACAACCACCATGAGATATCATCTCAAACCTGTTAGAATGGCTTTTGTCAAAAAGACAAGAGAGAAGTGTTAGCGGGGATGTGGAGAAAGGGGGAACTCTTGTGCACTACTGGTGAAAATGTAAATTGGTACAGTCACTATGGGAAACAATATGGAGTTTCTTCAAAAAAATTGAAATTAGAACTACCATATGACCCAGCAGTTCCACTTCTGGGTATGTATGTCAAGGAAATGAAATCACTGTCTCGACAAGGTATTAGTACCCCCATGTTCATTGCAGCGTTATTTACAGTAGCCAAGGCATGGAAATAATCTAATTGTCTGTTGATGGATAAATAAAGAAATAGTGACACACACACACACACACACATAATGGAATATTATTCAGCCACAAAAGAAGGAAATTCTGCCTTTTGCAACAACATGGATGAAGCTTGAAGGCATTGTGCTAAGTGAAATAAGCCAGGCAGAAAAAATCAAATACTGTGTGATTGCACTTATGTGGAATCTAAAAAAAAAAAAAAAAAAAAAAAGAAAGAAAAAGAAAGAAATCATGGAAATACAAAGTAGATGGATGGGTCATTGCCAGGGGTGGTGGGTGGGGAATATGGGTGACAGTGGTCAAAGGGTGCAAACTTCCAGGTGTAAGAAAGAGATACTGGGGATGTGATGTACAAGTGACTACCGTTAATGACACTGCCGAATACTTGAAAGTTGCTAGGGGAGTAGCTCTTAAATGTTCTCACCAACCTAAAAGAATGGGAACCAGGTGAGGTAATGGATGTGTTCACTAACCTTATTGTGGTCATAATTATTTTGCATATACAGATGTATCAAATCATCACGTTGTACACCTTCAACTTACACAATGTTATATGTCAATTACATCTCAATAGAGCTGGAAAAAAGAGAAAAGGTATAGATTGGAGATGTCAAGCCAGGAAGAGCTATGGAAAGCCAATCCGATGGATTTTCAGTTCTGTTGGTTAAGCTTTAAGTCTGAACCATTCTCCAACTGGGTGACTGAAAAGGAACTCTGTCCTTTCTGAAAAGCAGCTCAACAGTCTACCCATTCTATTCAACTAAGACCCACAGCTGAAGGAGAAAAGATGAAGGATGCTTGAGAAAATCTTAGCGTACTACATGTTTGAGTTGACTCCTTCTCCCCTGGTTAGGTTTTAATAGCCAGCTGGCGGCCTTTTCAGTCCTGGATTCCCGTTTCTGGTTTGCTTATGTAGCCCCCAGAGCATTTAAAAATAAATTTCACTTAAAGTACAGTAGACACTTGTGATCCCTGTGGGGTCCTATGGAGCCTGGACTTCTGTTTGAAACTTGCCTTGTTTGTCAGTATTTTCAGATAAAAGAAGAATATTTCCTATATGTTTCTGACTATTTAAAATGCAAACCATTTATTTTTTTCCTTGTCAGAGGTTTCAGTGGAACACACCGGAGAAAAATTGCTGAGTTCTGGCTTAATATACATCAGGCGCTGACGTTGAATTCCCCTTTCCAGTGCCTTCTAACACAGTGGTCTTCCGTGGCCTACATATCAGTGTTGTAAAGTCGTGTGGGCCGCCCTTTCCTTTTATGGCATTCGTCTCTGCGGTACTCGAGCTGGACTTGCCTTTTAAGGCCATCACTGTTCCCTGCTTGTCTGTGGAATTGAGGTTTTTAAGTGGAAAATCTGAGTCCAGGCTCTTTGACTTGACATTGGGAAAGCATGCTGAGAGGCCATTGTTTAGATTGTAGGAGTTGGCGAAGAGGTAGAAAAGAAAACAGAAATCCTTTTTTCAGGTGAAGGACACTATAATTAAGGCCCCAACCCAGACATGTACCTCTTATAGAAATCTCAAATGTTTTTCTTTCTAACTTGGATTGAGTGGGTGTATTTGCTTTCATATCATCTCATTTGCTTGTTCTCTCAAACTCCCATTGAGGGACAAGACTCAGTAGGATTTGTTCTTCTAGAGTAGGGGCCTGCCAGCTTTTTCTGGAAACGGTTAGATAGTGAGTGTTTCAGGCTTTATGGGACTACTCACTTCTGTTGTTTGGGTGTGAGAGTAGCCACACTCAGTATGCAGACAACTGGGTGTAGCCATGTGCTAATAAAACTTTCTTTGGAAAACAGGCAGTGGGCTAGATTTGGCCCCTGGACCATTGATTGTTGACCCCTGTCCCAGATGATAACCAGGCAAGGCAAGTGATTGCCCAGTGAGGTGATTATGTTCTCCAAATATCCTGGGACCTTCCAGGTTGAATCGCAGTGTTAAGGATGACGGAATCCATAGAAAACCATTGTCTTGAGGGATGAGGTGTTGTACATAGGATATGGAGACCATCGCTGATTGTAGCTTGCTCCAGTGCTCCTGGCATTATGTTCTCAGATCTCCATGTTTTCTCCAGGCACAACTACTAGTAAAGTCCTTCCTTCTGTACCTAGCTCCTTTTTTGAGAAACCCAGCCTGGAGATGATTTCATGGCGTCTAATTTGCTCATCTCCTGGTTGCTGTCCTTGCTATTCTTAGTGCTTATAGAAGGGACTGGGTTCCCCCCTAACCTTTGCAGCCTCCAAACCCGCAGAAGAAGGAGAGTCACACTTTCCATTTTGCCTGCCTGCCTCCCCTCTCTCTGCTCTCTGGCTGTCACAGCATTTTCCCAGCCTGAGAATAAACTGAGAGATGTCTGAGAATTTTTTTTTCTAAGATGTCAGGTCAGGTTATTGAATTCATTCACAGACTTGGGCTACATCCACTGAGCTGAAAGCCACCAGCTGAAAGAACCAGAGGCAAGAAGGGGCTGGCAGGCCTGGGAAGCAGTCACTGAGATAATCTGAGGTTTAACATGTCCTGTTTTGATAGTAAAATGCTTTTAAGTACATTAAAAGATCGCCAAATGTCAAGAGGATGTGGGAAGGCTAATAAGCACGATGGTGAAGCACTTGGTAAGTGTGCTGTGTAAGTGGTTAGTAATCAGAAGTAGTGCTGTATTTATTTATCCAGAGAGCTCAGGGCGAAGGGCCCGACATCAAGAGCTTCAGTTCATGTCATGGGTGTGAGGCTCTGAGCCAGCACCGACCTCTGTCTGAGATGGGCCAAAGCAAAAAACCTTTTCCATGTTGTGTCCTGATACTGAGCAGTGACCACCTACCTTCTTTGGGGTTTTATTGGTTGTTATTGTTGTTCCTTTCCCATTTGCATTGTTTCCTAAAACTTCCATGGGTGGGCACTCAGTTCCCCACAGGGCTGACTCATCAGCCCTCTGCTGTCAGTTTTACAACAAATATAATTAGAAACCCTACAGCTGGGCAACAGGAAGGTTATAAACTAAAATCCCAAGTCAGGGAAACAGAGTGAGTCATGTACGTGCTTGTCTGCATGCAAAATGCTCATATTTAGCTGCTCTACTCGTCGTTGGAAATACCAGCAGACAGTCCAGAAGGGGGCCGTGTGGGGGGCTGAGGCAGTGGGGAGCAGGGCACGGCACTGGTTCTACCTGCAGGAATCGTCCTTCCTGAGTTGGTTGGTTGTTCTCTTTCCCCTGTGACAACTGTGGATCATGAGCTGATGTATCTCCTTCCAGTCTGAGGTGGAAGGTTGCAGTGTGACAGCCAGCCGGGCGCTTACTGTGACAGAATTGAGTTATTCAGAGAGGACGGTTCTGGTGCAGAGTAAACAGCTTTGTTTCCTGCAGAACTGTCTTGCAATGTACGGCCTCTCATGGCGTGCTGTGTCTCTTCCCCCAGCAAAGTGGCGGACCTGATGCCTTCGTAAAGTTGATGTAATCTGACGACCGGGAACAGAGACCATTTCTTTTGCTTTTCAATCTTGGCTCTCTGAGTTGTTTTCTCCACACACACCTAGAGTTTGAAGGTCTACCTTATTTTTCAGAAGGATCAACTCTTCCTCAAGAGAGGCATAAGTATAACTCACATAAGTGGCTGGAGATGGGGCTTAGAAAGTGGCTTTGTTAACTCCGGTGTCAGGGGCAGGCAATGCCTTGCCTGTTTACTGCTCCACAAAATCGGTTTTTTATTCCACCACCCATTTCCCGAGAAATGACCGCATAGACCCATGAACTTCCTAATTATTTTATTAGTGTCTCAGTCTAAAATTACTTTGTGGGGCAGGGGTTATGTGTAAAGCAATTTGGACTGTCTTTGCTGATCCTTGTATTTTACTGTAGATGGGATCTTATGTAGCCTAATTTCATAGGTATTTTTAAGCAATAGATACGCTGTAGTGGGAACATATCAAAATGGGAGCGTGGCAGCAAAGCAGAGATACCTTTAAAATGTTTGCATCACTAGATGTGAGCTTGGTTTGGGACGGGACAGGAAGAGTCCAGTGTAGCCCTGACAGGGGGGCCTAATGTGTTTACCAAACAGATCTGTTAATCAGCTGATCTCCTACATCATCAGTGACAAATATTAATACCATATATTTTTCTTTTCTTTCCCAGCAACATCCATTTTTCACCCTACACGAATCCAAAGCAACAGACGTGGCATCTTTTGTAAAACTGATTATTGGAGACTAAATACAATGGACTCGATCGGTTGACCCTCCTGTGGATTGGTGGGTTTACGGGGTGAAGCAAGTTCACTAAAGCGCCAATAGAAACTCATCCTTGAAATAATTTAACCCTGCCTCTCAGAAGGCTGTTTTCTCCCCATTTTATTTTTCTTCCCCCACTCCAAAAGGGGCCTTGGAATCTATAGTATAGAATGAACTGTCTAGATGGATGAAATATGATAAAGGCTTAGGACTTAAAAAGGTGATTAAATATTTAATGATGTGTCATAATGAGTCCTTAAGCTTCTCAGACTTCTCTTGTTCTTTGCAAAATGAATGCATTGGCCCTGGTAAAAAGGTGCTAGTAGTGATGAAATTGTAAGTAGATTTGTAGTCTGTCCCACTTATTATTTTAATATTTATGTTTAAGCGCTTGGTTGAAAAGATTCCATTTTATGCAAGGAAGGAGATACAAAAGACAAGGTTGGGCTGTCAATATTTATAGGGCTTTTATTTTTTAAGTTCAATTATGTCTATGGTCCAGAAGAAATTATTTAATATGCATCTTTAAGAGTATTATAAAAATATCAACAAGCATTTCTTCTTGTGAAATATCTGTTTCAGCTGTTGTGGCTGCCGCATGTTCTCACATTCGTGCGCTTTCCTGGGTAGTCTCCATATACTCCAGGTGAAGTGGCCAGGTGTCCTGGTCAGACTCTTTCCCCAGCGTTGGAAAACACGCGATCACTTTTATCGCAGCTCAAAGTCACAGATTGGTTTTCTTGACATTTGTGGTGTAATATTAATGGAATGTGATTTGTGATGTGATTTTTCTATCACCTGTCTTTGTGTGTGTGTGTGTGTGTGTGTGTGTGTGTGTGTGTATTTGATAAGTCACACGTTCTGCCAAGTGGCTTCTGTGAACATCTGTATTTAGTAAGGAGGACATTTGTCAGTCCCAAGGGGGAATATCACGTCAAGCCACACAGAGAATTGGTTCCTTCTGCTGTTGCCCTTCCTACAATGGACAGACCCCAAAGATTGCCTTGTAGGTCACGTGCTCTTTTGCTTTTTTATCTTGTTTTGTTTTCTTGTTCAATGAAGAAGCCTTACTATTCATGGAAGGGCTGCAATAGAAGAAAATTAAAGGCACTTAGTTGTTCTTTGATAAGATGAGGAGATAATGGGGAGGGGTGAATTAATTCCTGGGAATAGACTGGCAAATGTCCACGAGTTGACTTGAGGCCACATCTCCCTTCAGCAGCATGCAGTAGCTCGCTCCACTCTGCATTCCTAGCACACTGAGTAAGCAAGGAACAAGAACTCTTCCTCATGGCCAAACACACCCATGGGCTCTCTGATTTGGGGCTTTAGGTTCCTCGAAGATCAAGCAGCGAAGTGATCCACTGGGAGAACACTACCGATGATAACCAGGAAACATGTCTTTGGGACACTGTGTTAATGCAAGGCGACTCTTGTAATACAAGGGCAGAAGATTTTGATGAGAAGAGGAAGAAGAGGACACACTCTGTTCCTTTCTTTGCTTCAAGTTCACAGATACGGAGAGAGGATTGCTCCCTCGAATCCTCCCCTTGTTCCCTTTTTGGATTTTGAAGTGCAATCGTGTATTTTTCTGTGTGTGCATTTTCTCTTTGCTCTTGACCTCTCTGTAGCTCATTGCAGTTGCCCAGATGGGTGTGGCATTTCCATACGTGTCTTCGTGTTCAGTTCCAGGAGATACCTGTTTGATTCAACATCAGTTGAAGCTACCCCTGTTCTCATCTTTTTCCAGCCAGAAAAGGGGTATTATCCTAGTGATCATGGCCATTCACTTTCTGACCCACCTTCCAAAATCTGCAGATTCTTCTCTGAGTCAGAGAGAACAACAGTCACAACTATCTTTTTTTGCTTTATTCATCCATTTTATGCCAAAAGAAAGTAATAGAAACAAATCTTAGGTCTTTCCATTACAGCTTTGTGAACTATGTACAGCAAGACATCTCTCTGGTCTGGGTCAGATAACTCTTAGCTATTGTTCAGTGTGGTTTCTACTTAGAAATATTCTTAACCAAGTGTGTTTCTCATGTGTACACCTCTCCAGTCAGTGAGCCCTGGGCCTGAACCTGCAAAATAACCGTTCTCAGGTAGAGAAGGAGTTTGTCAGTGGTCCTCAACCCTGGTGCACATTGGAATTGCTGGGAGCTTGGAAACACCGTCAGTGTCAGAGTCCCAGAGATTTGGATTTCATCGGTCCGGGGTGGGGCCTGGGAGTTGGTAGTTTTTACAAGCCACTCGTGATTCTGATGTGCACCAGGGTTGAGAACACTGGTCTAATGCCTCCTCAAGAAAGAATTGACCTAAAATTTCTCTTGAACATTTGCAGAGAGAGAGGGGTGACTGTAGAGGGGAACAAGAGCCCCACTTCTTTCCTTGTCCTCATCGTTGGCGACGTCTTTGCCAGTATCAGAGAAGGCATGTTCCTGGAAGACTGATTTGAAATAGGATGTCTTTTCCCCATAGAAATCATGTGCTACATGGTGATTAAGTATCTTATGCACCAAAGTCGAATGGCTTGATAGCCTTCCAAGTCTAAATTTTAGAATGTGCTTTTTTTTTTTTAAGAACTGTGTTATCAGTTACAAACAACTAATTTTAAAATAAATATAGAGATGCAGAAACTATATTTAAGTTGATATAAGTTGGGAGTCTCCTGTACATGCATATATGCATATATATGTATGTATATGCACATGTACAGGTGTGTGTATATATATTATACACACACATACTTATAGATGTATACATATACATACATATATGTACCCACACATATACATATGTACATATATGTATGTTTGTGTGTGTGTGTATGCATATATATATATATATATATAAAAAGAGAGAGAGAGCGAGCGAGAAAGAAGCATGGACCATCTGAATATTAGCCCTGTCTGTGTCAGTGTATTAGATAGTCAGTGTGTCTCTACAAAAGAGATCATGCTCCTTTTTTACAAATGTATTTGTTTTGATGTCATGTAATCGTCCATATTATAAATTGGCTTTATGTTCATAAAAATATCCATCTCGATATATTGTTGATTTCCAAGGTGTGCCAAAAAAGCAACGGGATGGCTTGAAGACAGCCGCCTATATGTGTATGCATCGATGAGTATTGCCCTTCAGAGTAGCCACTGTGAAAGGCTATATATTTATATAAATAATGCTGCTAAATATTTTTGCCACTTCTCTTTCAACAAAGGCTTCAGAAGTCATTTCCTCTCCCATATGCGTAACATGTAGAATCATTGTTTGTTTCACAAAAATCCTTACGAGGTATATTCTTGTTGGCTGTACCTGCCTTTTATTGTCAGACTGAGCACCAGTTGTGTTTAGCAATTTCTAGAATTCCAGTCTGCCCTCAGAGCGGAAGTTTTACCATTACTGAGCCTTCTTAAAAAACCATGTCATGGGCTCTGAAGATGATTTCAAATGTGTATGTCCCCCAGAAAGTGTGCATTTGTCTTTAAGTAAGTGTAGAGCTTCCCAAATTGACAACTTTGAAGGAGAAAGAGCTCACCTAATGTAAATGTTTAATGATGAAACATCAGTGGATTGTCCTTGATTTCATACTTGGGACTCATCTCTTAACCATGATGGACAGCCCTGATGTGGAGGACCAGTCCATCATTCTAATGACCGCTTGGTAACACTGATATAGTCAGAAAGAATTGGTTCATGCAGCTTCTATCTTTTTGTGAAGCCATCTGAAATGGACAGTGGATATGTGTGGAGAGAGCTCAATATTGTTTGTATTTTACTGTTCTTGTCTATCCTCCAAGCCTCACCAAAAAAAGATAAAGAAAAAGAAAGTGTATGGCAGGGATCAGGGATTCCCAAACTCTCTCTTCATGGTGCCATGAGTTGTCTTAGTGATTTTTTTTAATGGTACCCTAGGCCAAATAAATACTTAAGAATTCCACTTAGTAGGTATCTAGGTCCAACTCAATCATGGTTGTTTGCACAGTGTCCTACAGAGTTGCTGTGTTTCCTTCAAAAATGTACCTTGTCCGGTGGTACCACTGTGGGTTCGCTGCCCTGCTTCACTACGTCTCAGCCCACGGTTTGGGGACGGACCATCAGTATGTTATATTGATGTTTGCATTGTCCACAGTTGGTGACCCTCAGAATGGAATTCTTGGCCACTCAGTCTTCTGTGTCACTTCACTCTGTGTGTTTTGCCGTCTTGTCTCTGCTTGATTAGTTTTTTAATTGAGGTCCTACCCTCCTTTGCTGTTCATCAGTCCTGCAGTACCATAGGTCATTATCTAGGAAATGAAATATGCATTAGCCCCAGCATTAGAGGAGGCTGGCACCAAGACCAACGGGGCCCCTGGTTTTCCCAAACGCAGTTGGTTTCGTATCTTTGGAACATAATCACCAAGGAGGCAAGGTGGGGCTGATGTTTTCATAGTTGAACCCTGAAAATGCTTTTGTTCACCAAGGGGCTTCATCAGCTCTGCTCAGAAACTACTCTGTTTCTTTCCAAAGCGTCTAAAAAAATGTTTTATCTCTTACATGAAAGGGCAGTGGATGCCTGGTTCCTGATTTCCTACCCAAATGCTTTTTTGGCGATATAACTCCCTCTGACCTGGAAGGTAGGATTCACATATTCATAGAATTCATTGGAGCTGGTGGTCAGATCTAGTAAAATGAATTAAACCTCTACTGTGCTGGGGATTTTGCCTTAATGTCTGTCTATGAATTAAAGGGAGATTTGCTGGCTTAAGGGAATCTTCTACTTTTATTAAATTAGCAAGTAGAATGCCCAGTCTTCAGTTGGACCCCTGAACATTTACATACTCAGGTGGAAAAATGCCAGAGTAAATGTAGAAAGAGGAAGCTACCAAACCTGATAGAAGAGAAAAAAGATACTTTATTCTGGAGGGTCGGCATTCCTCTCATGTAGGTGTGTGTGGTGTGTGTGGTATGTGTGGTGTGTGTGGTATGTGTGATGTGTGTAGGGTGTGTGTGTGGGGGGTGTGGGGGGGTGTGGGGGTGGGGTGTGTGGTGTGTGTGGGGTATGTGGGGGTAGGGTGTGTGTGTGGGGTGTGTGTGTGGGGTGTGTGTGTGGTGTGTGTGGGGTATGTGGGGGTAGGGTGTGTGTGTGGGGTGCGTGTGGGGGTGTGTGTGTGGTGTGTGTGTGGGGGTGTGTGTGTGGTATGTGTAGTATGTGTGGGGTTTGTGTGTGTGTGTGTGTGTGTGTGTGCATGTGTGTATGTGTGTTAGCATTGTTAAATGTGCTGGCAGCTAAAGACACTTTTTAATTGGGGTACTCTGGATTCCTCTGGAAATCTGTTAATTTCTAGTACCTTTTCCCTAGGAAAATGCACATTGTGCATGGAACACAGTTTTACAAACATCCTTGTTGAGGGGCAGGGGAAGGGAGCCCAGTGTAAAGACCCCATAAGGTCAATAACCTCTGCTCTGTAGAATGCGGACTGTGACATTCTAGATCAGGGATTGGCAAATGTTTTCTGCAAAGGGCCAGATAGTAAATATCTTTAGCTTTGTGTTCCATACAGTCTCTGTTGCAACTAGTAGGTGTGAAAGCATCCATAACAATATGTCAGGGAATGAGCTTGGGGGCTGTGTTTCAATAAAACTTTATTTGGAGAATCAGGCAATGGGCTAGATTTGGCCCCTAGGCCATGGTTTGCCAACACCTGCCCTAGACCATCAAATTCAATAATTCACTAACTCTGTGTGTAGAGTTCTTCCATTTAGTGAGAATTTAGCTCAGTTGCTATTGAGGCAGATTAGGAAGGTGGATGTAGGAAGATGAATTTGGAAAGGAGGGAGACTGTTCAGTCTCATGACAATTGCCTCTTAATCTCCTTAGGTAAGTGTTCCTTGCTCTGGAAGCCAATGGAACAGTTTTCTTCAGATTAAATTGAGGGCCTACTTTTTCTTTTTCTTTTTTTTGCAATAACCAACATAACTTCAACTTGGAAATGCAAGGCACACTTCTCTGAGACATTACTGCATGCTTGTCTCTTAGCTTCTCTTTTTGTGTCTCTCTGTGGTGGGATTTGCGTGCAGAGAATCATGAACCTGGATGCTAATTGTTTGGTTTTCCTTCTCCCTGAACTGTATTAGGATTTGAGACTTTGAGAGGTCATACTTACCTCAGAAGCAGAAGGCACACAGAGTTCTTAAAATCTCTCAACTCATCCGCCTCATCCTTGGCCATCTTTGAAGAAAGTAAGAAAGAATTGTGCGGGGTCAAAATGCTTGTTCTGAGGGGACCGGGAGCTCCAAGCCCTCATGGTGACGGGGACCTCGGCCTGCCCCTTGAGTACCATCTCTGGACTTGAAGAGATGGGGCTGCTTCGCCTTAATCCTTTCTTAAATCATCAGTACATCCATTTCTGTTTTAAGGGGTCTATGCAGATGCCTTTTTTCTGATGTGATGATCTTGGGTTGCCAGCCCTGGTTGACTTTCTGGGCCCTAGAGCCTCTAGTGAAAACTTTGTCTCCCCTGCGGGACCACCACAGCTGTATAGTTGGCTTCGCCTTCTGTCTGCACGGTCTGTCCGTACACCTTCCTCTCTGTGCAGACACAGGTAGCTTGTCTGCCAGTCACCCACGCTGTCTCCGTGTTCTTCCAGACTGCATCATCTGGCAAACGTAAGTCACACTTGGAAGGACACTCGGAAACCCCTGGAGAAAGCACGTTTAAGTATTCGATCCAACAACTTACCTAAAAGAGTGTTTCTCTTCACCTAGGGAAACAAAATCTGAATTCCAGAGCCTTCAAAATGAAATTATTGTCTGGGGGACACACGTTGCCTCCGGATCCATCACCCCCTACCCGTTCCTGGTGTCTGCAGAGATGTGTCGTTTTTCTGAGGGTTAGAGATGCACTGTCTGCAGCTCTGCAAACAGCACTTACCATGCGGGTCTTCAGATGCAGTCATTGGAATCAAGACTCAGCTGGGGTTTAGTTGTCCAGTTCTAGCCCACAGTCCTTTTACAGGCAACATTTCTCTAGCATCCTCTTTTCTGTCTGAGGGGAAGAGGACTTGGCCTGTGTAGAAACACAGGTCAAGGACTTTGTAGGGATATATGTATGTCCTTGTGACCCAAACATATGTTAATAGAATTTCAAGCCATCCAACCTGCTTCCCCAGGACTGTCAGATCGATTCGTTCATCTTGTCACTTGAGCGAGGACACTGAACCCTTTATTCTTAGGAGATTACAGTTCGATTTTGGGGAGGTTTGCATTGTATTTCTTTCTTACAGTTGTCAGTATGGACAGTTACGGACAGTGGGCAGTTAATCTTGGCATGCCTAGGTCTTCCCCAGGTTACACGTGTGCATTTCTGGGATTTAGGGTCTCTTTCAAGGAACAAGGCTGCCGCTCTTACGTCTCAGAGATGGAGCTCCGGGAAAGCACGGCAGAGTTTAGGCACTTACGTGTGTCTTCATGTAAGAAACAGAACTTCCTGAGCCATCCCCAGGGTCCGCGGCTTCAGCCAGGCCCTCACCATCTCCTCAGCCTTCCTTGATTCCATCTCGTTATTCCTCTGCCCATCACATATGACCTGGGCCGACTTACCACACGTGGAAAGGAACCGACCCAACTATTTTCATATATCAAAACTCAGAATCAACACTTTTGCACGGTCTGCCTACATGGAGTCTGCTGTCCCCAGATCTTGAAAATGTAAAGGATATCCAAGGAAACTTTAAGCCAAACCCTCATTCAAAATATTAGACCTTATAATAAAACTTCCCTTTGGCCTTTGAAGACGAGCAGCTGGGTTGGGTATTTTTCCTCTTAAGTCATATTCTATTGTGGCCAGAAAGGAGTAGTTAACATCATTTTGGGCACTACCAATGTTTGTATTGGAGGCTGCAAGCTATTTCAACAAACAAGTCAGGCCACTGCCTTAGGGATTGTCATTGGAGTTTGGAGTTTAAAGCTGGACTGTGAAGTGAAATCATGTTTTAGGGCTGGGAGAAAAGATAACTGCAGAGAACAGTGCTAAGCTAGGAAACCCATGAACGAGCAAGCTGATGGAAGAAGTTGGAAGACAGGTATATATCCCTTAACTTATTTTCAGTATTCCTATAGAGATGATCTCCTTTGGGAAAAACCCAATCAGGAAGCCAAACCTTTATTTATTATTTCCTCTAAAAAATAATGAACTTTAAGAAGATTCAGAGACTGGCATTGATTTGGATATCAGAACATTTTTCTCGTGTTTCCCTGGTGTTATTGATTCTACAGAGTCACCATTTAAAAACAGGACACCCAGAAAAAAGGTACACGATCAGAGGTGTGAGACCGCCCTCGGAGAGTATACAACCCATCCTCAGCTGCCTCCTGGCTGAAGAAAAACCCACCCAAAGCTGAGCCGCTCAGTCTTTAGTTCGGGCGGCTTTCAGAAGGGGGAGCACCAAAGGTGAGGTGACGAGCAGACTTCCCCACCATGCAGAGAACTGTGAGTGTTCGTGGAAACATACCACAGGTCCTCACTAGAAGAGCTAGAAGGTGTCATTTAAAATACCACTCACAGCTAGTTGAATGGTCAGAAACAGTGAATTGTGTGGACAAGTCACTGTTCCCCTTTCTTTTCTTCTGGTCTCACATGGTCTGTCCTAATGCATGTCCCGCACTTGGGGAGTTGAGAGTCTCTTGTCATGACGCGAAGGGGAAGAGAGTGTGATGAAGGTCAGCCTTGCCCAGCTGAAATCCCCATCAACCTCCATGCAGAATATTCGGCCACCAATATTTTTTTTTCCATTTAACTGGAAGCCTGTGGCTATTCAAGGCTTGGAACTTTGGGTGAAGTCACAATTTGAAGACCCTCAACAGCCCAAGAATCTGGGACATTTTGTAGCCAACGCTGTCTGTGAGCCTGTGGCTTTTGCTGTATTGATAGTTTAGAGGCGGAAGGGCAAGGAGAGAGGGCCATTTGTTTTCATTTTTAGGACTGCATTTGAAAGAAAATGCAAAAATCAATATGGGATGGAACTGGTTCTTTTTCTAACGTGATTGAGAATAACCTGATTCAGCCACAGGGGTGGCGTGACTGCCTTGCTCCGAGCGGGCGGTGGAATTTCTAAGTGTCTGTGTCCGCAGAGAGAGCAGTTGTAATTGTTGTTCACTGATGCGTAGGAAAATGTAACGCTCTTTGGACAGTTTTGGCACACAGAAGGGTACGAGCTGCAGCTCAAGCTACCAGAATCACTGGTGTTACAAAGTTTCCAGGCAATGGGACCCTGGTACGGCCTGTGAAAGCTGAAAACCACGAAGGTGTGTATCTGCCATGAACTGAACACGAGGGAATGCTTGGACTTCAACGCCATCGTGTCAGGTGCCTTCTACACACACAGGAAGAGCCTGTGGCGAATTCTGATCGTGGTGTGTTTGCCCCTAAACCCAGTGTAACAGCTGGGGCTGACAGCAGCCATGGCAGGACACTGTGTCAGAAAGCCACAGTTGGCAACAATGTGTAGAATCAGCCATTCTCTGTGGAAAAGACACCTACGGAGATTCGATGAAAAAAATGCAGACGATTTACCTGCCATTCTACTCCTGTGTTTGACTTATTCTTTAGTCTCCAATTTATTTTTTGAGTGGAGTCATTTTCTACATGCACTGAAAGGATGAAATGATGTTTTACAAAAATAACAGGTATTTTTAGAGGGAAAAATGTTTTCTTTATGTAATTCACTTCCAAATTGGAACATATTTCCCAATAATCCCATTGGGCCATTTAAAGCTGAAAGAGCAGTTAGGGATGTAGTTCAAATTTTTTAATTTAAATACATGGACATTTTTTTCTATATATTTTGTGAAAATCTCGATGAGATGCTGGATATAATTTCTATATGGAATTGAACTTTACAAGAATTTTAGGAACATAGGTGGGTTTCCCTAGCTTCTTCTGTGTTTCATTTTATCCCTGAAACTGTTGCCTGCGTTGATTCATCTGGTCTTTGTAAGCAAAAAAAGCAACCCACTTTTTTCCTTACGTTACGATGGGTGGATTTTATAATAGACCTTTCTTGTGTTTGTGTATGTGACTGTTTTCCCATGCTGCACTCCAAATTTGTTTTGTCTTCATGTTTATTGTAAATACAGCTGTTGGACAGGGGGAAGCATGCCTGGTTTTTAAATCCCCTGATGCTAGAATGAAGGAATTCCATACGCTAGTCAGGAGGTTCTGCTGCCTTTTCCTGGTACCTGACATATTCTGGAAGGGGACTGGAGGGCTGTGCACCCCTGCCCTTCAAAGCCCACCTCCAACACTGTGTCTGGAGAGTCAGAAACAGAAGAATGGCTGCCGTGTCGTGGATTCCGTGATCATCGGGCACCCCTCGTCTCTCCCGCCACGGACAGCGTGCTGCCAGGTCTCCTTGGTGGCCAGCATCTCTCTCGGACTGTGGCGTCTTTTCTCTGAATGGGGCGGGCTGAACTGGAGAGTATGGAATTCATTAGAAGTTCATCAAGTAAAGACCTCCGAAGGGTGTGGGTGGGGTGTGTCCATGCCTTTGGGGCGAATGTTGAATGTGTGTTCTGGCCCTGGGAACGTTCTGCTTGGGAGCTGCAGAAGCAAAGAAGGAGTTGGGGGACATATTTAACTCTGTGTTTTCCTACGGGGAAATGTGTGTGGGAACTTGCCTTTCCCCCCAGTCACTGTATGGAGAAAGGGAAGTTAGGAATATCGATTGATAGGTTGAGTCAAGCTGCAGGGCTGTATTGAACAAAACCTTTGTGGGCGAGTGCCTTTACCGTCTTTGCTCTGTCGGCTCTGGCGGCCGCCGTGCGTTTCCATTCTAGCCCAGCTTTCCCGCCATCCAGGCTGTGTGCATTTTTTTTTTCCTTTTGAACTACTGCTTATTATAATTGTTGATGTTATCTCAAAATCCTGAAACCAGGGAACTAGCTAATGCGCAGGTCTTGGGGGTAGACGCAGGTGTTTGTATTGATGTAGGTTGAGTTTTTATAGTTACCTGAAATATACTGGATTGGGGATGATGTGGCTTTAAAGAAACCACGTCTGCTGTTAACACTCGGGGAGGCCACCTGTCCTCCGTCCTTGATCTTGAAAAATTCATCTGTTCGCAAACAAGGAATCAACAGTCAATAAACAAGGAATGATAATAATTGCCAAAGGTGGGGCAGTTTTGCCTTTTCGAGGTCATTCTAGGGTGAAATTTCCAATCAGGGTGTCTTGTAGAAAGCGTAACTTTGCAGTTTCCTCCTCTTCCTGGTCTAAGAGCACAGTGGAGGAGGAGACAGGCTCTGATGTGCTGGGAAATGGTTCTCTGCATCCGTGTCCTTGACCAAGGAAGTGGCTGAGGTGTTGAACTGAGCGGCTGTTCCCTGGCTCCCGCGGCGACCGCCCTGCTCCCTGCTCACCGCCTCACAAGGACAGTGAAACCGGGAGGTGAGGTCACACGTGGGCCCCTCTGTGGATGAGGGGCTTACGCTCTGGTTTCCCGTCTCAGGATATTCTTCCGTTTCGTACCGCTGCTGAGGAGGAAGGGACAGTCTGCCGGCGCTGTCACTGGCCTCCGGATGTGTGGACGTGTGTGTGTACTCGGTCGCACCGTGCGTTGTGCTCGGAGGTGTGTCAGTCTGTGAATGGACTCGAACACGTTTGAGGATGGAGAAGACAGTGACAGTGGCCAGACACCCAGCCGCCTCTCGGTGGGGAACTGCTGGCTGTGCCTTTCACAGCAAGGACAGGCAACACGGACAGGAGCGCCGTGTCCTTCAAGGAAGTGGTGTCAGCGTTGATCTCACCAGAACATGTACAACCAATAAAAGGCATCTGCCAAAGTGCAGTGAGTCTGTATATTAATTGAGTGGTCGATGGGAATCCTTTGTTCCAGAAATGCTGCTTTTAGGTAGCAAAGCCTTGCAGGTCACAGCTTTGCTTGAAGTGTGTGTACTTTTTCTTCCCCATCTCTCTTACCGCACTTCCCTAACCTAATGGGACAAAACAGAACAACACAACACAACAGTAGCGCGGTGTTGAAGACTCATTAGAAAGCCATTCCATCCGCAGGGAGCTTCGCACTAATATTCGATGTTTTTTTTTAATCCTCATGCGAGGATATTTTTCCATTCATCTTCAGATAGAGTGGGAGAGGGAGAGAGAGAGAAACATCAGTGTGAGAGAGACACATTGACTGGCTGCCTCCTGCATGACCCCGACCAAAGCCGGGGACCGAACCACAACCGAGGTACATGCCCTTGACCGGAATCAAACCCGAGACTCGTTGGTCTGCGGGCCGATGCTCTAACCACTGAGCCAAACCTGCCGGGGCCAGACTGATATTCTTATAGTCAGTATTGCTAGGTTAGAAGTGAAGGCCAGGGTTTCATCATCAGAATCAGATGGCTTGTGGTGGGGCCAGTCCAGATGGCTTACACAGAAAGATTAAGAGCAAGACTTCTTGGCCTCCTGTGTTCCTGACACTGCACTGTTAGGCCAGCTAGTCATTCAAATTTTTTTCTGGATCCTATGCACATTATATGCAATATTAGGAAATTTGCTTTATATCACCAGGCAGTGGCGCGGTGCCGATGTTCTGGGAAAGAAAGAAAATCTTACAAGTAAATATGGCTGGGCGTGCCGAGTTCTTTGATTTCTCCTGTAAACGGAGTGGCTAGACCACATGACTTGGATCCACATTGATCCGCACGGAAGAACGACCGGACTTAATGCCGACAGTTTGCATGGATCACCGATCACACCCAGAGGCACACGTTCTCCTCTGTCTTGCTTATTGCTTAAACAGGGATGTTGCTGAATCAAAGTTGACCTCTTTAAAGGCCCCTGGTGCCTCACCTCAGACAGACGTCATTTCCAGAGTTGGTGCCCCCTACTTCTGCACCCCGCACTCAAGTGACTTGCCCGAGACAGTGGTCTCTCTCACATCGAGTTTGAAGTCCTCCCCTGCTCTGTATTAAGATTGCTGCAGACCTCCATGTTTCATAAGTGCGAGGCCTTCGTGGCCATTAGGAATTTTAAGTTGCTGTAAGAGGTTGAGGTATGTGGATGGGAGGGGGCATGATTAAACAAGGTTCTCAGACACCACGCGTGAAGGTGATTTTGCCCACTTCTCCACACCCTTTCGTACTTCGCACAGGAAGGTACTCCAAAGCCATGCCTTCCTTTCATGTTTAACATAGCAGGTATTTTAACTTTTTCTTTTGATGGGTAGAATGCCTTCTTTCCTGGTACACCATTCCGGTGACGTCCTGGCTTGCTTACTCAAGATTTTGCAGGACACTGTGAAAGTAGAAAATGGAGAGAGACCTCGGGGCTAATACAAACTTTCTGTGGTGGTTTCTTGGTGTTCTGGTCCCCTCCCATAGCGTAGCAAACCCTGAATCCTAATAGCTTAAAACAGCAGTTTATGGTTATTTCTCCCAGTGCTGTGAGCTGACGGGGCTCAGCTGGGGGATCCTTGCCTGTCATTGGTCACGCAGTGTGGTCAGGTCATCCGAGCAAGACTCAGCGAGGGCTGCTTCCCTCCCATGTCCGGTGCCTGGGCTGCGGTGGCCGGACGGGTGCATCTGGGGCCTAATAAGGCATTTCTTTCTTCATGTGGCCTCTCTGTGTGGTTAGCTCGGGCTCCTCACAGCCTGGCCATCTCAGAGTAGTCGGAATTCCTCTCCATGGCAGTTGGATTTTCCCAGAACTAGTGACCCAAACGTCCCAGGCAGAAGCTGCAAGGAAATGACACAGTGTAATTTCCACTGTGAGTGCTAGGCCATGTGTTCGTGGTGGGGGGCATCTCTGAAGACCAGCTACCATGCTTGGTCAGTCCAGCTCTGCTAAAACATGTTTTTAGGAATGGATCTTGTTCCTTCTTTCCTAAACTGGTGGTCAAGAGGCAGCAGACAAACTGTATTAAAATTAATGACGAAATTAATTTCCATTCATTTATCATCCACAATGCTGTCAAGGAAAGCACTTTGGGGAAAATGATATGGAGGGTGAGCTAGCCATCTCTGCCTGAAAGTCTTAAGCCGGAGTTGGAATTAAAATGACACGGGAGAGAATTAAACGTTAACACCAATGACTCACAAAATTCCTGTTATTACTTCCTCACCGGCCCAGATGTTCATGGTTCATGACACTTGCCTACCAGGCGTTTTCCCCTCAAGTGGAAATAGCTTTTTATCATGATCATTATTGTTATTTTTAAAATACTACATTTTGAGAAAACTTAGAGTATGCATGCAGGAAAATAAACATTATCCACAATTCTGAGTTAATTGTTCGTATATTCTTTAGAATATATTGTTCTATACTTTTTTACACACACACACACACACACACACACACACACACACACACACACACAGATACAGCCTTAATGGGATTCTACTATTGTTACCTGCCTTGCTTTCCAAATTATATCATGAGCATCTTATCATGTCAATTAAGGTAGGTGACATCATGTTTCATGGCTGCGTAATATTCCAACACATACACTTATGAATATTGAACAGCTTCTGTCAGTGGGAACTTTGATTATTTGCTTTTAATTTTTTTTGTTTTTTTAATCCTCACCTGAGGACACTTTTTGCATTCATAGAGCTAGAGGGAGAGAGGGAGGAAGAGAGAGAGAAGAAACATCGATGTGGGAGAGACACATCGACTGGCCGCCACCCACACAACCCTAACCAGGGCCGGACAAATTGCAACCGAGGTACGTGCCCTTAGCGGGAACCGAACCCAGGTCTCTCCAGACCGCGGGCCGACGCTCTAACCGCTGAGCCAAACCGGCCAGGGCTGATTATTTGTTTTTGATTGCTTTGATAAATCTCTTTATTCCTACATCTTTATGCATACGTGTTAGTGTCTTGGAGAAGTTTTAAAGAGCTGACCGTCCAACGTTTTCCCCAGGCCTGAACACAAGCAATGGTTTGACTTGTTGAACCCAGCGCTCTCCTCTCGTTATCCTGGTGCCCACCCCTCTCCGGGCCCGCCTTAACCTAAGAGATCAGACTTGTCTGGCTTAAAACCCAACGTAGGAATGTGCTGGGACCTGCCCACACAATGGTGTCCTGATGGTCGTAAACGTCTCTTTCTCGAGTAAACGGGAGCATAAGAGGTGTCTCAGGAATAGCCGCAGAGGCAGACATTGTCAGGAGGAAGCACGGAAGGGGAAGTACCGAGCACAGGAAGAAAGAAACAGAATCTGCCTCTAAGAAACAAAAGGCTGCTTGTAGTCCTCTCAGCTTCTCGCAGCTGGTGTCATGATCACGCGATGCCAATAGGCAAGAGCAGAATTTCCAGTTGGTCTGGTAGGCACTCTACCCATTTCAGACCAGGTAAGCCTTAAGTTTCGCTGGAGCTCGAACTCCGCAAATGAGACTAATCATCCCCCCCCCCCACAATGGGCCTTCGCCCTGAAACCGTTTTCCGATGTGATGTGGCCATGCCAGTTTGGAGAAACTCTGCACTGCCCTGGAAGCTGCCCTCGGTGCCCTCAGAGCCATACGTCATCACCGTCACCCGGGAGCTCGTTAGCAACACAGCCAAGAACCAGCCGTGATTCCTGGTCACGTTACAATGTGAGAAGCTGCGGTCCACCTGTCTCATCGAATTGTCAAGTTCCAGTTGTCCAACCTCCAAGGTCGTGGCGATCCTTTGACATTTACCCCGTGTTACAGACCAGCGGTGCCTCTGCAAGTGATAGTCAGATGTATGCAACAGAATATCCACACTGGATGGAGAAATATATGTTGAAGCGTATTTAAATATAGCGGCACTGATGTGCGGTTAAATGCACTTTTCTTTTTCATTGCAGGAGAATTGAAAAGAGGTATTACGAAAGGGGAAAAAAATGACCCTTATGCCTGAGCACGTTTATACCAGTTACAGATAAGTGTGAGGTTCCAAAAGGAACGCCGCTTAGGGAACGCAGAGCCCCGGGCAGCCTCGCAGAGAGGTCTAGGAGGTGGTGCCCAGCACGCGTAGGGCATGGCCTAGAAGAATGTTCTACTGTTTCCACAGTCGGTGACTTCCTGTTATCTGGGCCGTAATGCACCTCACCTTGGGTTTCCCTGCACTGCCGGTCTGGTCAGGAATCGCCCTGGTAAATGGTGGTTCTCTGTCCCCAAGGAAAGGGGAGAGGCAGACTCAGAGCGTCAGGCAGCTTGCCTGAGAAGAATGCACTCAGCCCAGAGCAGCCCGTTCCCCTCCGATCTTGCATGACCCCGCGGACCGGGAGGCGGTTGTTCTCAGACGAGAACTTGCTAAACCACTCGACATTTTCAACAGCTGCAGAACTGTTTATGGAGAGCATGCCTCTTGGCTGCTCCGACTTGGCAGCCGGGAAAGTCGAGCCAGGGACTTTGCGTGCTTTCGAAAACTCCTGAACAACCCTCAGCTTCCACCACGAAGAGGCTCAATTGGTCTCACGCGGCCGATAGTGATCTCGGGGTGGGCCGTTTTCTCCTTGAGCTGGTCGGCCTTTGGGACGCGTTTGCTGGCATCAGATGAGTCGTTGCTGGAGATAAACATAAATGCCGACTTGCCAGGGCCTCCAGTTCCCTAAACGAGTTCATAAAGAAGAATAGATTTGGTCTGTTTCAAGCCACAAACCTCGGGCAGGTGGTGATAGCTCTTTGCCGAGGGCAAAGAGCGTGAATTCTGTTCACTTAATTTTGTTTCTGAGCAATTACAGAGCCAGTGAGTTTTCATTTAGCTTATAGGAAAATGATGTTTGTGTGCAAAAATATCCATGATTCATGACATCCTTTTGCAGAAGGCTGTGCGCTGAAATATGACTTGGTAATGCTGATAAAATGGGTGAAGAATTATTTTAAAACAGTGCAAGTGTTTGTGAAGTAACTGAGCAGGACGTGGAGCGTGAGCTGGCATTGAAAGAAGAAGGAAGCCTCCAGGCCAGGGCCACAAAGGCTTTTAAAATCCTGGCTCCACGACTTACTGGCTGTGTCACCTGGGACACACGTCTTCGACAACCTGTCTCTCAATTTGGTCCTCCTTAAAATGGACATAGTGATAGGACCCGCTTTAGAGAGTGCTTGGGAGACGAATGAAATCGTGCCTGGAAAGCACTGAGCCCAGGGTCTGCCACAGTAATTGTCACGCAGCAAGTTTTTCTTACCATGGCCCACTGTCTAGTCCTTTCCCAAACAAAAATGTGTACAGGTGAGAGATCAGCAGGCAGGTTCGAGTGAAGGTATTGGAGACCCCAGCCCAACGCATCACAACAGTACCTGGCGTTTCTTGGCCCAACAGGCAGGCGCATACACGCCAGAGCCGACTATCAGTACCAACAAATGTTCTATTTTTCAGTTGGTGTATCAGATGGAACGCTGCGTTCACCTACTCACATAAGTGATGAAACCAACACTTTTATTCCTGCAAACCCTGCTTTATGAGATTAAAACTGCGACATGACCACCTTTGAAGTGGTAAATCGCACATATATCGAAAGAAATTTTCAGGGCATTCATTTAAGATGGAGATAAGATACACCAGAACAAGGGCAGATTCAGTACTTGCTGATTTTTTTTTTGTGTGTGCAAAGATTAGGTCACAGATAATAAAATACTATAGACTGATGGAATGCACTTTAAATACATGGTTTTTTTTTTTTTTATTTAATGAAACTTTTTTTTTTTTGCAATTTGTCATGTACTTGAGAAAGTATTTCCTGGGGATTGAGAACTTTAAAAAACATATATACATTGTTTTCCTACTTTATCCTCAGAGATGGCAGTGAGCATGCATGGAAAGCATGTGGTTTTTAGATGCCATCTAGACCTGGGCTTAAATCTGAGCTCTACTGACTGCTAATTGGGGAGGGGGGGTCTAGGAAAAATGTCTTAAACCTTCTAAGACTCAGTTTCCTACCTGAAAGAAGGAGAAAACTTGGGAACGGCATGGAGGGGAGGGGGGACAGGAACTGTAAGGACCAGAAAAAGAAAGCAGTCCTTGCTTTGCATGTGGTGATCTCAGTGATGGCAGAACCGAGCAAAGTGAGGGCAGGTTCCCAGTGCATGCATGTCAGTTAACACGGTAGCATGCCCCAGGAGGCCTGTCTGTAGCAAGTTTCCAATATGACAGTTCTATGTCATTTTGCTATATTGAGCATGCAATAAGGGAGCTTAATATTTCTCCTTAAGAGGAAACATCTGACGCAACAATAGTATCAAGGATGTAGCAACATCTCATTTAATCCTCACGTCAAGCAGGTATGTGCCATCGCTGCTTCTGTCACCAGAGGAAATCGATCCTTCTGTGGTGTCGCAGGAAAAGAATTCCAGGGGCACTCACGTAGGAGGAGTTTTAAGCAACAGTGGCGAGACGGATTGGCACATAAGGAGAACGTACACCCTCCCAGAGGCAGAAGGCAGCCAGGGATAGGCCAGTGGCCACACGGACTCAGGAAAAAAGTCACAGAGGCAAAAGGAGAGCCCTCTGCCGCTGCTTGTTGCTCCCTTGGTTGCAAGTCTCGTGGGGACCCTTAGAGTTTAGGAGAAAAGAAGGCAAAAAGTACGCGCCCAAGGGAAAGAAGGACACAGGCATGTCCCGAGGACACGTCCTTGGTCCTTTGTCTAGCTCCTGTGCATTTCCTTGGGTTCGGGACAGAGCAGGCTTTCCTTCAAACTCTGCAATCTCTTTCCTGGCTTTTCCCAGGCCCGTGCTGGTGCACCCTCCCTATCCCAGCCCTGTCCTGGGTCTTCTGGGGTTTCGTGCCCTGGTCCTATCCGATCTTTCCCCTAGATTTTCCCAGGCTAGTCTCCTCTCCGTGTATGGTCACCCTGTCAGCTGGAGGACTTTTCCCCGGTTGTTTGCTCCCCGCCCCCAAACGATGCCCGTTTCCCCCGGGGTGAATGAGAAACTGCTGTTTCCTGACGTAATCAGGCTTAGTTTGCTCCCTTCTCTTTCATTAGTAACGAACCAGCTGCCCACTCTGACACGTCCATTTGACAGTTGGAGAAGTGCTGTTGGAGGAGGTCACCGAGAGGATGGACCACCGGGTGACCCAAGGCTGACCCAAGAGCTGGATCCAGCCAATCAGAGCTCCTCCTCCCTCCCCTGCCCCTGGAATGTGGGTTCCACTGGCCTTTCCCACAAGTGGAGCCATTTTCAAGGACATGACCTTGAGAGAGCAGTGTGTTGTTGAGACCATGGATGGTGTCTGTGACTGAACCCTGTTAAGGGCACTATACAAACTGAAGGTTCTGGCTGTGGGGACAGAGATCTGTGTGTCTCATGGTGACCAGGATGAGCCTCCTAAATCCTCTCTCTTTTTAAATCCTCACCCAAGATAGAGAAGGGAGGAAGAGAGAGAGAGAGAGAGAGAGAGAGAGAGAGAGAGAGAGAGAGAGAGAGAAACATTGATGTGATAGAGCCACATCGACTGGCTGCTTCCCGCACGACCCGACCAGGGCCGGAGATGAACCGCCACCGAGGTACGTGCCCTTGGCTGGAATCGAACCCGCGACTCTCTGGTCCACGGGCTGATGCTCTAACCACTAAACCATACTGGCCGGGGCATAAGTTCTCTTGCTTCTTAAACCACCTGGAGTGGCCTCACTTTCTTCAGTCTCCCTGTGCTCTCTGTGTGTGGAGGTCAGTTTCGGAGTTCACCTGGGAAGCTCCTGAGGTTACGACCCAGCCGTCGGAGAGCTGGACCTTCAGCAGCTGGACCACGTTCACGCAGCCAATAGGCGCTGTAGGGCGACGGCTGTCCGACTCCCTGCAGGGGGGCTGCTCACCACTGCACATCTCTTCGATGTGCATTCGAAGGAAGAAAATGTTTTCTGACTTTCTTGGCCTTGAGAATCATTTTGCAGCCCTGCCATTTTGCCAAGGAAACCCATGTTTTACATGGGCTGATGTGGGGAGCTGGGTAATGGGGACTTCAGTGCCCCGTGTGGTCCAGAGAAGGCAGAAGAAAGAGTTGCAGAAGAAACTCCAGACGATCCAGGACCCGCCTCGCCAGTCAAACTGCAGGGGCTCTGCAAAGGGGCGGGACGGGTGGGCAGATGTTATCCTGGTGGTCGTGGGGACAGATCACGGGGACTTGAGCAGTTGAGCTGGCTTTCCGGTGGTGCCTTGTTCTATTAGGGTGGAGTCCTGGTCAAGGCTGAGGAGAGGGAATGTGAGGAGGAACCCAGAGTGATGGACTGATTGAGAGAGAGGAGAACAGTAGTGATCCCAGGTGAACTGGCTTGTCCCTGTGTGCTTGACCTCGTATAAGGATTACAACGAAGGAGATGAGGGACTGAGTGAGGGTCAGGGAGACAGTAACTCAGCAGTCTTTATGGCAGGGCCACCAGTCTGGGAGCCGGGCTGCAACCCCACTTCCCAGCGTGAAGGGTTGCAGAGGGACCAGACACAACAGGAGCTACCCGCATGGTTCTTCGCTCTTCTGATTGGCGGGCTTGAGGTCAAAGCGATTGGTGGACCCAGCTAAGAAAAAGCAGGAGAATAGAGGGCTAAGAACCAGACGCACAGTCACGGGCTTGTCGCAGCAGCAATGGCCGAATTTCTGTTTCTCAGCTGGAGGGGATGGGTGACCCCCACAACCATCACGTGCAAAGTGTAGGTCAAGGCGCTTGGGAGGATAGACCTGGGATCATTTGTTCTTTGCTTTCAGGAAGTCCTTAAGAAATGGCTAAGAGGGGGGCCATGACCTTGAAACGTGGCTGTACCCTTTGGAATTCAGGGTTTGTTAGTAGGCAACCCTGTCCAGGCCACGCAGATGGACTGTTGAAGACCAGCCCACTTGTGGAAACCAGTGGTTGATGCAAAGGAGAGAAAGGACCACCTTCATTCTCCAAGAGCCACGTCAAAGACAAATTCCACCGCCACGCAGAAACGCAATCATGCTTCACGGCGAAAAATATGCCCCTTTAGCTCCTTTAGCCTGTGGGGGTGATTGCACGGAGTGGTAACGTGTTCCAACATCAGATTGGAAGCTGCGAGACAGGAGAGGGCACGGGTGGGGTCCAGCCTCCCCCAGCACACAACCCTGTCCTGGCGAACATGGGAAAACTTGTCATGGGTAGGCTGACGTTTAGTGAATGAATGTCTCTTGCGGTCAGAGCAAGTTATGGAAAATGTAAAGTTAACATCTTTTGCGCGTGAACGGAGAGCTCACTCGGAGCTAAATGATATCAAACATTTACTAGGTGTGTGTCGGGTGGCGGGCGGGGAGCGGTGGGAAGATGTGGTTGGGAAAAGCTCCCCTGGAACTCTCTGTTTCCCCTCTTGTTAATCTGTAAAAGACTTTTTGGCACTGCCGTATGGAAACTTCAGGAGCAGATGGAAATATTTTGAGATGTATAATACACATGGGCCTGTAACATGAATTTCCATTTTCCTTACAGGAGTGAACAGGGAAGTTCTGCATCGGCCTTTGGACGTTAGCAAAATTTCGGAGGGGAGATGAGATATTTTATGCCACAGCGTCAAGGCGGTTTAGAAACAGCAGTCTGATTTGCTAATAATGAGCAGCACAGAAAGTGTCCCAGTTCTTCCCGATTTATCATTAAGGTCAATGGCCAGGTAGTTGACAATCCTAACCTTAAATGTACCTTGCAACGAATCGTGTTTCTCAGCGTTGTATGTACATCCCTATAAGTACTTAAGAGTAACTGAATTCTGTTCTTTCTCAGCCTGGGTGGGCTTGTGTTTTTTCCATCAATGTGAGGGGTCTCATTGGTGCTGAATGGACAGCTCTGGACATGGTCAGATCAAGCTCTCATGGGACCCGGGGGGCTGTGAACGTCGCAAAATTAAATGCAAAATTGTACGTATATGAATGTGGGCACATTTACTGAGAGGAGCCGTAGCAGTGAAACTTTGCAAACCACCCCCCAATAAAAGGGGATACGATTTGTTGCTTTACTCCTATCAAAAGAAATGCTATTTTCATAGACAGTACTTTATTTATCATACATTTATTAATGTGACCAGTCTCATATTAAATATACCTTATAATATTTTTGAAGACCCAAAGGCAATGTATCCCAAAACTTAGAGTTTACTGACTTTTAATATAGGTGGGATTGGAAGACAGTCAACTTTGATAAAAGAGAGCTCAACCAAAGAGGAAAAAAATCATTTTCAATGTTTGATTATTGACATTTCACAGCACAGCAGGTCCTGGGATAACCTAGTTTCGTTATAATGTTGTTGAGATGCCAAAGGAACTTAACTTCTGTTTACATCAATCAGCCTATGGTAAAACTGGTTGCATCATACGTTTTTTTGATTGGTTTCAGAATCTAATTGAAGACATGAAGCGAACACTTGACGCACGCAATTGTAGTTCGTAAAATATTTGTCTTTATCGTGTTTGGTGTTTCTGGAAAAAACCCTGTTAATGTTAGGGTATGTTTTGGCGATGGTGTGAATATGAGTAAGTATTAACAAGTTGTAGGGAAGAGGTTGGTAAATGTTTAAATCAACTAACTTGATTTTAAACTAGTCAATAAAAAATTTCTCTTAAAATCTCCAGGCATATTTTGATCAGTTCCCATATGTAGTATTATTTTATTGTTCCATTTTTCCTTTCTTTCTCTATCCATCTCTCAGCCGGGCTTGAGCTCTCTAGAGCTCTACAGCATTGATGAACAAACTCTATTGTCTCTTGGTGCCTTCTTATCTTTCAGCGTAAAGCACTGAAATTGTTTAACATTTTCATAAAAAGCAGGTCAGACGACGATAAGTCTGTATCTCTCCTCTTGACCCTTTCACCATGAGGTTCTGTCGATGTCAGTCATGTGGTGACTGACCATGCTCCAACACTAAATTCTGGACAAAAAGAAATAAGTACCTTATGAAAGTCTCAATCCAGACATCCCTATCAAATGCAGTGAGAATTTGGTCATCACTGTATCAGTCGTAGCTCAATTAAAATTCAGTGTGCTAGCCCAGCCAGTGTGGCTCAGTGGTTGAGCGTCACCCATGCACCAAGAGGTCGCTGGTTCGATTCCCGGTCAGGGCACATGCCCAGGTTGTGGGTGGGATCCCCAGTGGGGGGCATGCAGGAGGCGGTGGCCAATGGATGTTCTCTCTCATTGATGTTTCTATCTCTCTCTCCCTCTCCCTTCCTCTCTCTATAAAATCAACAAAGAAAAAAAATTTTTTAATTCAGTGTGCTAGTGTATATACATTTTTTTACTTTGAATATAACGGTCCCAAGAGTACATACTTAGTCCTCTGAAGGGAGGAGATTTAATTGGAAAATTTTAATGCAGGTTATGTATCACTCAAAAGCGAGAAATTTAAAATGGCCACAAGGGGGCAGCAAAATACACTGGATTTCCTTAAGCGGCGAAGCAAGGGCTGGAGCGGTGTGATGAAGGCATCCTCAAGCCCAGGCATTTCTAGGACAAGTACGTGAGACTGTACTTCCTAGGACCACTGAATAGGTGAGACACCAGCTGTCTAAGTATTTCTTATCAAGGGCTCTTGGTGATCGGCACACAGAGGGCTAATCCCTGGCAGTGACTCACTGTACTTCTCGGTGAAGTAGGGTGTGAATTCCTTTCCCCATTTTCCTGTTAAGATTTCCCTGGATTTAAGGGGAGAACAACAATAGGGTAAAGAGTCAAATAAGACTTACTTTTTAGAAATAGGGAAACAGGCTCTCTTATGAATCACTAGTTATCAGGCACCGTTCAGCAGGGAGCCTTACAAAATGCAGTCGAGTTCAGGGTACCAGGAAAACCTGGATCCTGTTGTCAGAATTCCTGAGTGTCGTTCACCTTGGGCAGATGTCTTAACCCCTAGGTGTCTTTTATTCACTTATAAAATGAGGATAATGCAAGAGCTTGTTTCAAAATCCAGTAAAAAGAAAAAAAGAAAAGAAATGCATGCCACCCCCCTTAGCTCAGTACCTGAAATAGGGTAAAAATTCAATTAAGTTAGCAGTTATAACATTATTATAATAGATGAGCAGCCCAGGGGAATGCTCAGTAATTATTTCTTGATAACTAACAAGAATATACATGATCTCATTTCCTTACCACACTAGTGTGAGAGCCAGGTTTTATTTTCCTTCATTTTTATACACGAGAAAGTTGAGGTTCAATCATAAATTAAAGAGAAGAGCTGGAATTTGAACCCCTGACTTTCTGATGCCAAGCCCCTGTACTTCCCACCACACTTGGGGAGGTAGACTACCATCATTTCCCCCTCCACTTGGTAACTCCTACTGTCACCTTTAGTCACTTGACAGATCTTGGAGGTGACGAGCAGTCAGGCTAGGCCAGCACAGGACAGCATACAGTGTTTTCCATGCACTGATTAGACTGATAGCAGGTGTGGGGAGGAGAGGGGGGCTGCAATCCCGGACCAAGTAAAAAGAAGGACCTTGGCCCCTGGTCCTTGCCATGCAAACGTCTGAAACCCAGGGCGGCCTCATCTAGGAAATCAGCCTAAGGCAACGTTCCCTAAACGTGACCACGTGCACCTGAGCGCCTCCTGATGCTCCGGTGACATCCGCCCATAGGAACAAGTTGAAATGAGTTGGCTCATCTGTGGTGAAAGGATATGCAGACGCCTGGGATCAGAGTATGTTCCTGAGGTCGCTCTAAGCCTTTGTAAGAAATAACGAGTAAATCCACAGAGTCTGCCCCACCTGGTCGCTCTCAATAAGCTGTAATGTGGTCCCTTCCTTCTCATCAAAGGAGGCCAGACCCCTCTTCCCAGCTTTCCCTGGGCGAGGCCGCCCCCCCTTGGGAAGCAGGTCCCTCACCCTCTGCACAGGGGAACCACACTGAAGCTACGTTTTAAGTTAAAAAAAAAAAAAAAGTTACAGCCACACACTCAAACAAAACAAATATCCTCAGTTTAAAGTAGCTTGATAATCCACAAATTATTTTAGACCGGAAGTTCCTTCCCATAAGAGAGAGGAACAGCTCAACGCTCCAAACACAAAGGCCACCAACCTATAAACATTGTTTTTTTTTTTGAGAAAATTATGGACACGATACGAGGTATTTCCTTTAGTATCTATTTAGGTTTTTAAAAAAATGATGTAACAGAAAGTCTGGTGTTTCCCAAAGGAATAAAAGCGGCCCTGAGAGCCTGACTCCACGTGATCACACGAGCACCCGCTGGAAGAGGTCTCGCGAGGCCATGAGTGTGCAGGTTGACCCGGGAGCTAAATCCGGGCATTTGGAGGTTCCTCCCGCTTCCGGTCCTTGAAAGGCACTTCCGGCCACCGTTCCCAGAAGTGGGCACCCTTGGAGAGAAAGCGGCCGGGAGAGCATGGGATAGTGCTGAGACCCCCAGGGCCGTCCAGGGGTGACTGAACCCCATTACGGCTTCTGTGGAAACTTTGAGGAGTCTGGAGAGCAGGTGCCGCTCTCTTGGCCTGTGGCCCCCAGCCAGCCTCGTAAGTTCCCCGGCTTCTTAAAGCCCGCCCCCACCAAGGCGGGGCTCTGATTGCTCCGCGCAGCCCCGGAAGCGAGAGCGCCGCCATGACCCTTGGCCTCCGCGACTTCCGCCGGAAAGTGTAGGGCTCCATGGACGACGCCTGCAGAATAGCTTCCGGTGTTTTTCTGTTGACGTTAAAAATCATGTTTAAACTCAGGATTGAAGTCTATCCTAAATGCAAGTGACCATGTCTTACCCTTCGGTGCCCTCGACCTTGACTTGCTGTGGTTTGGGGGCTTTGCATGGACACTGTTTGCACGGGGGATGGGCCTTGGGGAGCGCCTTGGCCCCTGGTCCTTGTGCCTCTGCAGGGGGTGGGGGGTTCTGGAGACCACAGCAGGAGGTGGTGGTGAGGTAGGGGTGGAAGGGGTCTGGAGACCACGGCCTCTGCTCCCCCTTCCCTCCCTTCTTGAGCTCCTTGCAGAGCCAGGCCTACCCTCCGAGCAGGACCTTCGGTCTGTGTACTCCGAAGAAGCGCTCCTTCATGTTTCTTTTCGTCTCGGATACCTGGAAATGCAACTGCTGCGAGACATCTTATGTTCAGTAGGTTTTACTTCACTTGTGATTACTGAAGCACATGGGAAGGAATCTACACAGTGTGTGTATGGGATAGTGCGGGAAGGGAAGATATATCAATTGTACTCTGATAAAGTGTTTTCTACTCAACTCTTTATAAAAATTTTTTTTACTTCTTTATTAGTTCTTGTGTTGTTTTTTTTTTAAAAAAAACTTTATTGAATTTGTTGAGGTGACATTGGTTAATAAAATTATATAGGTTGCAGGTGTACAATTCTATAACATGTCATCTGTATAGTGTATCATGTGTTCACCACCAAGTCAAGTGTCCTTCCATCACCATTTATGCCCCTTTACCCTCTTCTTCCTGCCCCCTCCCCTCTTCCCTGTGGTAATCACCATACTATTGTCTGTGTCTATGAGATGTGTTTTGTTTTTAGCTTAATCCCTTCACCTTTATTACCCAACCGCCCAACTTCCCTTCCCTCTAACAGCTATCAGTCTGTTCTCTGTATCTATGAGTCTGTTTCTATTTTGCTTGTTAGTATTTTTTGTTCCTTAGATTCCACATGTAAGTGAAATCATATGGTACTTGTCTTTCTCTGGCTTATTTCACTCAGCACAATACTCACCAGGTCCATCCATACTGTTGCAAAAGGTAAGATTTCCTTCTTTTTTATGGCCAAGTAGTAGTCCATTGTGTAAATGTACCACAGCTTTTTTATCCACTCATCTACAGATGGGCACTTGGGCTGCTTCTAGATCTTGGCTCTTGTAAATAGTGCTGTTATGAACATAGAGGTGCATATATTCTTTCTGATTAAGTGTTTTGAGATTCTTAGGACATATTCCCAGAAGTGGAATTTCTGGGTCATAGGCAGTTAGTTCCATTTTTAATTTTTTGAGGAAACTCCATATTGTTTGCCACAGTGGCTGCACCAATCTGCATCCCCACCAACAATGCAGGTGGGTTCCCTTTTCTCCGCATCCTCCCAACACTTGTTACTTGTTGATTTATTGATGATAGCCATTCTAACATTTCTCTGAGGTGTTATCTCAGTGTGGTCTTAAATCACATTTCTCTGATGATTAGTGACATTGAACATCTTTTCATATATCTGTTGGCCATCTGTATGTCCTCTTTGGAGAAGTGTCTCTTCAGGTTCTTTTGTATCCTGCTACTTTTTTTTTTTTTTTTTTTATCCTCACCCAAGGACATTTTTTGCATTTATCTTCAGACAGAGCGGGACGAAGAGAGGGGGAAAGAGAGAGAGAGAAACATTGATGTGAGAGACACATCGACAGGTTGCCGCCCCCATGACCCCAACCGGGGCGGGGACAAACTGCAACCGAGGTACGTGCCCTTAGCTGGAACCGAACCTGGGACTCTCTGGTCTGTAGGCCAATGCTCTAACCACTGAACCAAACTGGCCAGGGCTCTTCTAGGATTTTTATGGTTTTGAGTCTTACGTTTAAATCTTTCATTTATTTTAAGTTTATTCTTGTGCATGGTGTAAGTTGGTGGTCTAGTTTCATTTTTTTTGCATGTAGCTGTTCAGTTTTCCCAACACCATTTATTGAAGAAGACTGTCTTTTCTCCATTGTATGCTCTTGCCTCCTTTGTCGAGTATTAATTGTGCATACTGTCTTGGGTCGATATCTGGGTTCTCTGTTCTGTTCCATTGATCTATATGCCTGTTCTTGTGCCAGTACTAGGCTCTTTTGATTACGATGGCTATGTAGTATAACTTGATATCTGGTATTGTGATCCCTACCACTTTGTTCTTCTTTTTCAAGATTGCTGTGGCTATTTGGGGTCTTTTATGGTTCCATATAAACTTTTGGAGTATTTGTTTTACATCTGTGAAGTATGCTGTTGGTACTTTAATAGAGATTGCATTGAATCTGTAGATTGCTTTGGTAGTATGGACATTTTAATGATGTTGGTTTTTCCAATCCATGAACATAGTATATGTTTCCACTTTTTTATATCTTCCTCTGTTTCTTTTTTCAGTGTCCTGTTGTCTTCTGCAAACAGGTCTTTTGCTTCTTTGCTTAAGTTTATTTCTAGGTATTTTATTTATTTTTGTTCCAATGGTATATGGGATTTTTTTTTTTAGTTTCCCTTTCTGAGTGTTCATTATTGGTGTATAAGAAGGCCATCAATTTCTGGATGTTAATTTTGTATCCTGCTACTTTGCCAAATTCATTTATTAAATCTAGTAGATTTTTGTGGAGTCTTTAGGGTTTTCTATGTACAAAATCATATCATCTGCAAATAATGATAGTCTCACTTCCTCCTATCCAGTGATGACAGCAGGGTATTGAAGTCCCTTGCTATGATTATATTGCTGTTGATTTCTCCTTTAAAGTCCTCTAGAAGATTTTTAATATATTTTGGTGCTCCTATGTTGGGTACATATATGTTTACCAAGGTTATATCCTCCTGTTGGATAAATCCTTTCAATATTATGTAGTGGCCCTCTTTGTCTCTTGTTATGGCCCTCATTTTGAAGTCTATTTTATCAGATATGAGTGTTGCTACCCCAGCTTTCTTCTTTTTTCATTTCTGTTTGCTTGGAAAATTTTTTTCCATCCCTTCACTTTCAGCCTGTGTGAGTCCTTTGTTGTGAGGCGGGTCTCTTGTAAATAACACATACATGAATCATGCTTTCTTATCCATTCAGCTACTCTGTGTCTTTTGATTGGAGCATTTAATCTACTTACATTCAAGGTTATTATTGATATGTACTTATTTATTGCCATTTTTGTTTATTATGGCTATATTTCTCTATTTCTTCTGTTTATTACAGCAGTCCTTTTAATATTTCTTGCAGTGCTGGTTTGGTGCTAATATATTCCATAGCCTTTTTTTTTTTTTTTTGTCTGGGAAGCTCTTTATTTCACCTTCTATTTTGAATGATAGCCTTGCTGGATAGAGTAATCTTGGATTCATATCCTTGTTTTTCATTACCTTGAATACTTAATGCCATTCCCTTCTGGCCTATAGTGTTTCTGTTGAGAAATCAGCTGATAGCCTTATGGGGGCTCCTTTGTAGGTAACCTGTTGTTTTTCTCTTTAAGATTCCCTCTTTGTCTTTAATTTTTGGCATTTTAATTACAATGTGTCTTGGTGTGGGCCTCTTTGGGTTCTTCTCACTTGGGGCTCTCTGTGCTTCCCCTTCAGGGAAGTTCCTTTGTATCCTGTGCCTCTCTCTGCCTGATAAAACCTCTGCCCTGGTGATTTTCTCAGCCAGGTGTTATATGGGCACCTTTCCCTGTTCCGCCACTCTGTGCTGTGGAGCCGGGTTGGGGTTTTAACCCCCGACTTCTCAGAGGGAACTGCTCACAGCTAATACAGCCCTCAGCTGCTGCCTATGGGAACCCAGGCAGCCCTCTCATGCCTCTGTTACTCCTACCAGTCTCAATTTGGGGTCCTCTTTTCATCCCTGGTTATAAGGGTTCTCTCCAGCTGCTGTTCAGTTGTTTTTTCCCAATTACTTGTCTTTATTTTAGATGTAATTCCAGTTTGGTCCTAGGAGACGGTCTGTGTAGCTTCCATTCACTCTGCCACCATTTTGGATCTCGCCATTGGTATCTTGATAGAAATTGCGCTGAGTCTATAGATTGCTTTGTGTAGTATGGACATTTTAATGATGTTAATTCTTCCTATCCATGGACACGGTATATAGGTTCATTTATTTATATCTTCTTAAATTTCTTTCTTCAGTGTCTTATAATTTTCTGAGTACATATCTTTTACATCCTTGATTAAATTTATTCCCAAGTATTTAATTTAATTTATTTTTTTGATGCAATTGTAAATGCGATTGTTTTCTTAGTGTCCCTTTCTGATAGTTCATTATTGGTATATAAAAATACAGCTGATTTCTGGATTTTTTTTGTATCCTGCTCCTTTACTGAATTCATTGATTGGTTCTGGTAGTTTTTTGGTGGAATCTTTAGGGTTCTCTATATACATTATCATGTCATCTGCAAATGTTCACAGTTTTCCTTCTTCCTTTCCATCAATTCTTGATAAACTATAGAATACCACTTCTCACATTGTACTTTTCATTTGAAACATGCAATTAAACACTTTCTAAATGTTCATAATGGAGATTTTTAGGTCAGCCTTCAACGTGGGAATATGTTCTTGCTGAAGGAATAAATCAAAATGGACAACATTAATTTACTGAAGCACAAATGTGTCTGTACAGCACTTCCCCCAAACTGCCAGAATTGCTAGTAGTCTGTCCACACTAAGGAGGTGCCTCCACAGATGGAACTTCTGTAGAAAAGGAACCAGAAAGATAATCACTGAGGTTCTTTGTCTTTTCTTTCCTCTCTTGCCCCCCTCCCTTCCTTTCCTTTCTTCCTCCTCCTTCTTCTTTAAGAAATGACATAATTTAAGATGCTGCCACAGGTGTTTTAGAACATATATTTACCTTCCTATTTTGGAAATGACCTAAAAGGAAAAAATGATGTAAAGGAAGAAAACAACAGGTTAGAATAGTTCATCCTTCTCTTTGTGAAAATGAATTTTTTTGAGTGGAAAGATTGGCCTCTGGTAGCACGATATAGTGATAGCTGGAGACTCTGATCGTTGTCAGGGTGATGTTTGGAAAGTGAAAAGATGATTTAATTGTGCATATGTGTTAGGGTGTGTGAGCACAATTACCCCCATGACCCCATAGGAGTAGCAAAGTAAGGGTCTTATCCTAATGGTATAAGGAAGTACAATTAAGGAACCTGAGAGGTGTGTGGTGCCCACCAGTCTGGAACTTGAGTTGTGTCCCCAGTGGTCCATTCCACACCCGTAACCCTTGCCCACGTTGTAGACCTCAGATGTGTTATTTTGACTCCAACCTGACATTTTCCTCTCTAATGCAGGTGAGAACTGCTTCATCAGGTCAGCAGGAAAACATGCAAAACAATAATCCAGAAACCTGTTTGGAAGAAATCCCTTTTGTCTCTGCAGTTACACATATCTTAATAGCCTGACCTATAAAACAACCAGCAAACAAAACATCAACAAGAACTAGAAACAAAGGAAAAAATGAATAAAATCAATAACCAAACCAGACCAAAACAAACACTGTTCTCTGCTTCTCTGGGCTGTTAATTTCTAACATAATTTTTAAAAATGTCTTATAAAAATAAGACATTCCCTTAGAAATGCAGATAAGCAAGAAGAAGAAAATGAAAATCACCTACAATTCCAGCATTCAGAAATAACACATATTGTTAACATTTTGGGGTGTAGACTTTCAATTTGTGTATGTGTGTGCTCATTCCTATACACATTCAGTACACATAGTATATAAATGTACATACTATATGAAGTTTATAAAATATATAAATTTACGAAATTTGAAACATTTTTGCTTTTATTCATCTTAATAAGCATACCCATCCTTTAATAACTACAAAATTTAAGATTGCATGAATATACTATAGTTAATGTAACTGGCCATTATTGGGTCTGTAAGGTGTTTTGCAAACGTAAGGCATCTCATTATTTTATAAAAGTTGTTCTTGTAGCCAAATCTTTGTGACATTACAAGTGCTTACTTAGGAGAAATTCCTAGAAGTAGGATTTCTGTGTTAAAGGGTAGGAACACTTTAAATAGCGTTTGAAGTGTGTGATGTTAAGTAACGCCAAACTACTTTTCAGAAAGGCCTTAACCAGCACAGTTTCTCATCAGCAGTGCATGAGACTGCCCAGGTTCTCACGATTCCTGAGTGTAACCATTAAAAAAAAATATTTAAAAGTGAATTTTTTTTAAGGAGAATGACTAGACAGTTTAATGTCATTGTTTTGAATATTCAGACTTCATTGCAGAACCAAGTTCTTTTTCAGGAATTTGCATGTTACCAAATGACTCAGAGTCATAGTCAAGGCAAAAGCTTACAGTGGTCGTGCCAGCAGTATTGTATATTCATTTATAAGAAAGGTCACGTCTTTCTCCCTGAATTCAAAGGAGCAGAAGCTGGCCCGCTTCCAGGTGGGATATCCTGATTGGAAGTCACCTCTGACACTCAGCTTTGCCTCTTCCTCACCATGTTTTTGGTGTAGGTTCCTTCAAGAAGAGTGTGATGTCTACACATGCTGGTTTGCACACACTCACAAACACACACACTCACACGGTGTGACAGACACATGACCTACTTAGTCATCCTGTGTGGCTTTGGAGCCCGCGGGGAGGGGGAGAGGAAGCCGGCTGAGAAAATGGGAGGTTCTTCCTGGTAAGTCCATATGAAATGTTAGTGTCTGGCCTGCGAACAGCTGTTTACATGAATTATTTGTATTAATAACAATGAGTAATAATTTAAAAAGTGTGCGTGCTTGCCAGCACTACATTTAGCGCTATACAGTATATGCTTAGGTCAAAGTCCTTGTTAGACCTTTTACAGTAGCCTTGAACATAATAATGCCTCACGTTTGCAAAGCTCTTTGGCCTTGGTGAGTTTTCATATCAATAAGCTCAGGTGTAGTGAGTTGTCAGATCTGGTGGCACTTCATGCTTTTTTTAAAAAAAAATCTTGTTTTCTTTATTGATTTCAGAGAGAGAGGAAGTGAGAGGGAGAGAGAGATAGAAACATCGATGAGAGAGAACATCGATTGGTCGCCTCCTGCATGCCCCCCACTGGGGATTGGGCCCACAACCTGGGCATGTGTCCTGACCGGGAATCGAACTGGCGATCTCTTGGTGCATGGGTCGACGCTCAACCACTGAGCCACACCGGCCGGACGTACTTCATGCTTTTACCTGTCTTTGAGTAGTCCTAAATTTCAGACCTTCTGTAGATTCCTTTGGTCAGGTTTATAATTTAAATCCTTACTTAAAAAACGATGATGAGCTCATCTCTTTTATCCTATTTCCTAATTGGATGCAATCAAATAGGAAATGTGGTTAACTGTCATGACACATTTAAACAAATAAAAAGATATAAAAGTCAAACTGTGGCAAGATAGGCGTTTTCACTCAGTGCCTTGTCAGTGTGGGTCTTGGATTAGAAAAATCCCCCACCATCTTTCATGCATGGCTGGAAATACAAAACTTGGTGTCCTGGCTCCAGTCCAGTGCAAAGGGGAATTTCAAGAGCTGGTTCACATATTTGTAATTTTCCAGTTTGAGGCACACACTTCCTATCCTGGCCACTGGTGCTCTCTGGGAGCAGCCAGCAAATTAGTTGTGAAGAAGGCAAGGGGCTTCTTGATTATCTTAAAACCGGAAAGTGCTGTGGGATGTTTTTGGATGAAGAGTTCAGGGAGGTCATTAATTTTGTAACCACTCTGTGGTCATTAGCGCAGTTCTAGACTTACAGTGTTTTGTTAGTGTGGTTTACATTATTAGTTTATTTGGAGAATCATCATGAGTTATTGATGGTGTCATTCCACTATGGGGAAGCCCGGCAGCCTGGAGAAAATCAAAGGGCATCGGTGTTGTGTTGTTTTTTAAGTCTGGCTTATTAGCAGCACTACTCCAAGTGCTTGGGCAGTCCACAAAAGTAGTTGTCAGTTCCAGCAAAGAGAGGCCAGTGTAGAGGACTCGCAGAGGAAGCCTCAGAGCAGAAAGGTCCCAGAGGGCCTTTGAGCATCAAGATAGCAGCATGAACAACAGAATGATTCAAATGGAGGATTCTCACAAAAGTTGGGAGACCGTGGGTTAAAAAGAGAAAACCAAGAGCCATTCAACCCTGCAGGTTACTAGTAGCTTTTAAAGAGCGGGAGCTAAGTGCTGAGAGAAGTGCTAAGGGAAGTGCTAAGGTTTTCTGAGTCAGCCTGTCTGATAACAGTGTTGTTGATTTCAGGTGTTTCTTGCCAGTTATTTTCTGCCCAGGAAGGGAGAGAAGACATTCCAGGAATGTCTAAGATTGGTTGGCTGGCCAGCAGAGTCAGGCCTGTCAGACACGTTGTTTGGGTGTGCATTGCGTGAATAGACCCTTTCCCTTATCCCCAGAGGTCAGCGTCTCCGCTGGAGCATTAAAGGATACGTGTGACCAGTCGGAGACAGTTGTATTATACCAATAGGACAGTTAGATTATATTAACATTTTTCTGTTTTAACCTAGAAATAAAGGTTAAGTTAAATATAATTTTTACCTGTATTTTAGACCTTAGTGAGAACCTTCTCTTAAACCTACCGTTTCATTATTTTAAGTTTTCAGTAGATCAATAGAAACAACTGTGCAAACTTAACATTCTGGCATTAGTTTACGGCAAAGCTCACAACATTCTTTATAGCCAAAGGTGTTGGTATTAATTTCTGATTTTAATGACTGTGCTGCCTCCTTATTCTGTGGCTGAGACTTGACCGACAATCGGGTTATAATCCATGTGTATTATTCGAGTGGCCATAAAAGGGGTTTAGTTTACTCCTAAAAAACCCATTAAAAGAGCAAATCCTGTTATGGAGAGTAATGATTTGACCACAACATCTGTGACAAGTAGAGAACTGACTGATTAAAATTGGCCTAGTTCAAAAATATGTATTTTGTTCCTGAGTTTTAACTGTGAATATTCTTGTTCATCAGAAAGGGAATATTTATCTAACACCAAGTGGAAAATATTATAGGTAGTGTCACTCAAAATATTATTGAGTGACCCATGCACGGGGGATATTTCTTTTAAGATTCTAAGCCTTCTAGCTCATCAAATAAACATTAGATGTTTTCAAAAGGAATGAAAGCCAAGCTTTGCCCTGATGACTCTGGTTACTGGCTGCCATTTGAATTAGGGTGTGAGCTCAGTGCAGGGTGGCTGAGGGCACAGGTACCAGGAAGCCCCGCTCCCCTGGAGTCTCTGAGGCACACAGTGTATCTTGTCTGCTGTGTTTGGGAATTTCAGATATCTCGAAGGGTCCTGATTGGCGTGAACAACTGGGTTGGAATTTTGACATAACAGAAATAACTTGGAGTTTTTTGGGGAATTTGCTGATGGCACATGATGGCTTTTCATATCTGGCAAAGAAAGTGTGTTTTTGAAGTGTTGTTATGGAGTGGGGTGAATCTTTCTGGAAGGGTCTTGTTTCGATTGTCTTCATGCTAGCTTCCCGACTGTCGCTTGAAATCAAAACATCTTGGAGAATTCTGGTGTGAATCCTAAAAGAGGCAGGAACTTCGCTTACTGCCTGGCCGAGAGGCATGGCGTTTCCAGTTACCCAGGCTTAGGAAGCAGAGCGCTCTTCCTCCCTCGGGGGTCAGCTCTGCGCTGGGCAAAGGGATCGGCCCCTTTCAAGGCCTTGTTTGGTTCATTGTGCCAGTTTGATCAAGGGGCACATGAATAGGCTTGCTTTATTTCTGTTCGGAAGAGAAACACAAACAGCTCTCTGTCGTCCGTCAGTTCATCGCTAAATGCTTACAGAGTGTTTACCGTGTACTTTCAATTGTGCTTTTGGGAATATGAGGAGTTCCTGAACCACCTCCCCTCCCAACAGCCCCCTCCCCAGGCAGGATCTCCCACTTATCTTCACCTGAAAGTCCCAGGTCAGATAACACTGGAAATTGCATCCTGCCTTCCCAGAAACATCTGCCACGTCAAGGGGCCGAACAAAGGCCAGCGTGTTCTGGAGCTGCGGCCTTGGGGTTGCTTGGACTAGATGCCTTGCCTATTCTTCTCTGCTGTGTCCCGGACCCCTTGCTGGCCAGCTGTTTGTTTTGTTCCTGAGTCTACTACGGGTCTCTCCGGACTTGGTGCCTGTCCATGTGTTTGCTTCTGCGTGTTCCACACCAGAGTCCCAGCTTCATTGTCCAGTGGACTGAGCTCCTGTCAGGTCCCGAGTCTGCCCCTGTGTTGGCCCCACTTTGGTGACTCCAAATCTAGTTTTGTGCTCTAGAGTCTGTCTTCCTTCCAGCCTAGAGCCTGGTCCTGAGCAGGGTACATGCAAGAGTCATCTCAGTGACTGGAGCACGAGGGTTGATTGAATGTGGAAGGCAAGGAAGATGGAGGAATTGGAAACCCATTTGTTTCTGGGGGTCTGGGAAATCGGTGATAGTGTTAACACAGAAAGGGAAGGGAGGAAGAGAAGGGGGTGTGGAGGAGAAAGAAAAATGATCAATCCCATTTTATACATGGAGGAATGATGTGTGGTACCAATGGGCCATCATGGTGGAGATATCTCATACATAGTTGGAAAAGTCTGGTAAGGTAGTGTTGCTCAGATCCCTCCCTGTGGGATCTAGTTGGTTACTACGTCCATGGAGGCTAGATTTTTTTCTCATACTTCTTGTATTCAGTATTACTTTTTGTATTACCCTCCTTAACATCTCATACCTGCTTTCCCATTGGAGGTCTGCCCAGTGGTACAGTTGGAGAAGCAATGATCCTGGCTGGCGTGTGTGTGTGTGTGTGTGTGTGTGTGTGTGTGTGTGTGTGTGTGTGTGTGTGTGTGACTATTATAATTCAGTCTTTCAGGACACATACAGTCCTTTAACTTATCTGACTTCCTAACCTGTAAAACATGGTTAATAATATCCAGCTTATCTGTCTCCCAGGATGGTTGTATGTCTGAATTAGAATGCTGCTAAAAGCACAAAGTGCGATGTAACTAAAATAGTGCGCTATAACCAAAATAAATCATCCTCATACTCACCATCAGAAGTCCATAACGGATGTCTTTAGTGTGACTTTTAAATCAATTTCCCCATTGCTTCCTATAAAATAGGAAATCACCAAATGAGAACTCCTTTATTTTAGCCATTAGTCTGTGAATCATGGACTTGTTTCTTCTGAAGTGACAATTAAAACACAAAGAGAAAGAAAGCCCAACTGCACAAACACATCTATTTCTATTTTAAACTCAAAGTGCATCACCCAAACCACAAAACCCCAAATCAAATTTAGCTCCTTCCGAGCCCAGGCCCAACCCTAGGGCTCTCCCAGAGGTGAACTGCTGGGAAAGTGTCTGGGCTCCAAGCCCAGGCTCGTATAAACGGCTTCTTCCTCTCCCGTCCCGACCTTCCCTCCAGCACACCTGTTTGCCGAGCCCCTTCCTTTCTTGTCCAGGCATTTTGATTCTGTCACGGCCACCTGTTAGGGATGACGCAGGTTTAGCCCTACGCACATCCTCGCCTTGTTGCTGTCTTTAGGGTCCCAAACTGTGTTGATTCACCCCACAGGACATTATTTTTAGCCTTTATCTCTAGGTGGTTTTGTTTTCTTTCCGCCACCTTTTGACCTGAGAGCTGGAAATAAAGTCCGCCTTCCTTAAGGACGAGAAAGTTGTCAGCCATTTCCTTCCTGCGCACATGAAAGGCCTGCCCAGCAGGGTCCTGGACGACACTGACACTAACAGTGTCAGCGGCCTGGGTCCCTGAAACCCTGCGCTTCAGGAGCACACATCACCCCCTTACACTCTGCAGAGGCTGCCTGCTGTAGGCAGCTGTCCTCTCAGAAGGTCTGGAAGACGCTCAAGGGGAATAAATAAAAGCAAACCACATTTTCCCTCTCCTTTCGATCCTGGTTACTGAACTCAGACCTCTGGGTGAATTTGAGTAGCCTGTCTACTACTACTACTGCTACTACTGCTACTACTACTACTGCTACTACTACTACTGCTACTGCTACTACTACTGCTACTTTTTTTAAGTAATTAAAAGAAATTCACAGGCAAAGAAAAATGACTACTTTTGGATTGAAACCATTGCTTCATTGAACTGGAGACCTAGTTGTTTTTATGGAATAAAATATGGGAAGGTGCTTTGTAAATTGTAAAGTGCAAGGTGTATTAAAGGGCTTGAAAATTATAGTTTGTTACCCCTGATTTTGAAGTGAATGTATGAGTACAGATAATTCAAATAGAATAGAATGATAAAAATGAAAGCGGAAACTGTAGGCGCACCAGCATCCTTTCTGAAACTGGAATCCATTACAGGCTATTACAATTCAAACAATTACTTTTTGATGAACTTTATTATTTGGGGGGGGGCTCTTAATCAATATTACTGAAACTAATTTCCTTGGACCTTCATTTTAGTGAACTTTTCTATCATTATTCTTCATATTAAATTCTAAATGTGAAATTATGGATTTAAAGGTATATACATTTAAAGTTTTGATGCATATTTTCAGACCCTCTGTCCCCCAGAAGACTGTACCCAATTACAAGTCCTTAGAAACTATACAACAGTTCCCATTTCCTCAACTCACGTGAACAGAGAGTTTTATTTGTCTTTTTAATCTTTGTTACTCTGACCATCTTTGTTATTGAGTAGCTTGAATATCTTTACATGTATTTGTTAGCTGTTTATATTTTGTCTTTAAGGAATGGATTTTTTATCTTCCATCTTTTCCTCTATGAGGCTATCTTTTACTAACTGATTTCATAAGACTCATTTTTATTGGATATTACCTTTTTCTCTTACACATGAAAATATCATCCCAGTTTGTTATTTGTATCTCAACCTTACGATGTTTTTTGGTCACCATACACATTGTTTTCTTCTTTTTCAAAGTAGCTGCACCTATCAGTCTTTTATGATTTCTGCTTTTTGTCTTTCATTGAATGGTGGCGTTTCCTGTCACCGAATGGAAAGCTTGCTTCCAGGCAGGATTTGGAGCTAGACAGAACAAGTTTAATCCTCCTCTGAGTCGCTCATTGGCTGAGATGCACAGAGGTTAAGTCACTTGCTTAAGTTTGTAAATGGGAATGATAATACCTGTTTCATGGTGTCATTCAATAAGACAGAGCAGGCTTAGGACTAAGTTCAGGGCTCAGCAGTGGGCCTACCAAGAACGAGGGAAAGGTGTTAGTTTCCTTTCTCGCTTTCATCTCCAAAATGAGCTGGAAACTGAGTTGGTTTAGTTTCTCTAAAGTGAAGAATGACTGGGCAGAGGTTTCTTTCACAGGTCTTGTTTCCAGTTAATAAATGCCCATGGAGAAGTGGCTCTCAGGATGTACTATGGGTACCAAGGAATTGCCAATCTGTTCTCTGCTTTAAAATCTTTTTTTTTTTATTTCTAAAAAAATAAACAGGTCATTCTATTCCTGTGTCTTCATCAAATTATAAACTTTTGAAAGAATCATTAATCTTATGACACAATAAAACTCTTCAATTAAAAACTAAAATATTTGAATATATCCTGTGAAGGTTTCAGGCTAAACAGAGAAAGGAGGAATTGCTGAGAATCTAATTCCTGGGAAAAGGGGTTTCATTGGAACTCCCGGTAGAGGAAACCTCTGAGGATTTTTTACCAGTTTATCATGTCCAGGGGTACTTTATGCTAATGAAAACTGGGCCCAGTCATTCTTAAAACAAATAGACAAGATGGATGGTCTCTGAAATAGCAGCTGTATGCATTAGCATGTCCGAAGGTTTAGTTACATATTGTACAGATGGAATAAATATGAAAAGATAGTCCATTAACAGGCTTATTTCATTTCACCATCCAGTATCTACCTTCATGTTGTCATTCTCCCCAATAAATAATAAAGTTGGAACCAAAATTTCTTTACAATGAAAGTGAGTTTCCAAAGAGGTTCATTTTCTCTGCCAAGTATAAATTTTGAAGCACTCTTCAGTTACGTCTGAATGCACCACATGATGGAAGGGATGAAGCCAATTAACAAGGTAATCCAAGACATAGGAGCCCACCGTTGCTTTGCTTATCCGAATATCTAAAATTGACATGGTTACTTCAGCCTGAATTATACAGGGTTATTGAGTCATTTCTAACTCATTCTGTGTGTGTTGGAATAGTCTATTTTAGGGCTCTGTTCTTTATATCCACAATTAGACCAGCGAATGTAGAAAATATTAATGTTTGCAAGATAACTCTTGTTTCCAATTTTTTTTAATAATCCCTCTTCTGCTCCTCATACAGTAGAATTTAAATTTCACAAGCTTATTTGAAACCATCATTTAGGTAGGATTAAAGATAAATTCAGTATCTATCATTAATAGGTAATCCAGAGGCAGTATGGATATGGTTTTAAAAGACGAGAACAAATGATCATCATAATAAAACAAATTAATTATTAATAAAACAATCAGATATAACTTGAGTGTCTAGCATTGGCTGGTTGATTGATTCATTCAACCAATGCTCAATATTTATTTAGTACCTATTACATATTAGACATGATTCCAGATACAGAGGATAGAGAACTAAGCAGACAAGATCCCTGCATCCAAGGAGCCCAGAGCCGAGAGGGGAAACAGCTAACACACAGGACATTGCAGAGACAAACTGATTTTAGAGTGACATGTATACATCAAACAAAGTGGGAGAGGTAAGAGGCTGTAACTGGGGAAAGGAAAGTGGTGGAGGAGCTGCAGTAGAGGTTGGGCAGGCAAGATCTCTGAAGAGGTGGCCCTCATGCTGGGATCTGAGTGATGGAGGATGTGAAGAGGTGGGGGAGTTTCCTAAGCTGTGGGAGCAGCTAATGCAAAGGCCGTAAGGCAGGCGTAAGCTTGGTGGTTCTATGTGTCAACTTGGCTAGGCCCTGGTACCCAGATATTTGGTCAAACACTAGTCTAGATGTTGCTGTGAAGGTATTTTTAGAGGAGATTATATTTAAACCATTAGATGGAGAAAAGCAGATTTGCCGTCCATTATGTGGGTGGGCTTCATCCCACTGATTTAAGGTCTTCAGAGAAAAAAGACCAGTGTTCTCTGAGGATGAGGAAATTCTGCTTCCAGACAGTCTTTGGACTTGAATGGCAATATCAGTTCTTTCTTGGGTCTGCAGCCTGCTGGATTCTTCAGATTTTGGACTTGTAAATATGCACTATTGTGATTGTGAGACAAGACTAAAACAGCAAAAGTGAAAATGGGAAGAAATGAGTGGCTTTGGTATGTCTTGAAAGTACCGGTCTCCTGGCCACAGGATTTGCTCATGAGTTGGATGTGTGAAGTGAGGAAAAGGATGGAATCAAGGGAAATTTTTCTGCTAGGCACTGTAGTAGGGTCTTCTCATTTTCACAGTAATCATTACCACTTTGTCTATGAGGAAAGCAAGACTCAGAAGAGTTAAATAACTTGCTAAAGTCATGAGCCTATTTGCTAACCAAGTTTGGAGATTTTTCTAAGGATTATTTGAAACCACATGGCAAGCAAATAGTTTTCAACGGGTTTCGGCTTCATGGCTTGAAGTTGGGACTAGCGGAAAGGATGGGTTGTTGCAGTATGTTAGCATCTGATTGATCAGATATAGGTCAGTTTGTCCTACTCAGTGCTGACACAACCTTCTTCTCATCTTGTTTTTCTTATTGTTTCTTTACCTCTTTCCCAGCCGATGACTCTTCACTTGATTCTATGTATTTTAGTGGTTACTCAGTTACAATTTATTAACACATGTAGGTGGTTAGAAAATTTCCACAATGATACTGATGACACATGCCTGCAGGAAAAAAATGAGAAAATCTTTGGTCAATGTTGTGTCATTTTACAGTACTTCCCCCGTATCTGTGGTTTCACTTTCCACAGTTTCAGCTACCTGTATTTACAGTTCACTGTGGTCAACCGTGATCCAGAAATATTAAATTTCCCAGACATAGACCTCATTCGCTCCTGACATCCAACCATCAACATTGTCATGGCTCGGTGGGCCAGGATCACCTGCAAGCGGCTGGCCCTTCTTCTGAGTGTTGTCTGAAGGTCATAGCCCACCTCTGGTCGCAATGCCCGCATCACTCACTCACTTCATCTCATCATGCAGGCATTGTGTTATCTCATATCATCACAAGAAGGGCGAGTACAGGACAGTAAGATATTTTGAGAGAGAGACCACATTCACATAAATTTTATTATTACAGTATAATTGTCCTATTTTATTATTAGTTATTATAGTTGTTACTCTCTTACTGTGCCTAATTCATAAGCTAAAGCTTATTGTAGGTATGTGTGTATAGGAATAATCATGGTACATACGGGGTTCAGTACTATCTCTGGTTTCAGGCATCCACTAGGGTGTTGGACCATACTCCTCATGAATGAGGGGGACTGCAGTACACACATTCTATTAATTGATCCTTCCAAGTATCTTACAGAGTCTATACTATCATTCCCACATTTTAGAAGATCAATAAAAGGTTTGATGAAGGAATTTATCTCAGTTCACAGAACTAACAAATGGCAAAAGGAGGCTATAAGATATGCGAGAACTCTTTCCACCCTTAAGTGCTATCCGTGATTTCTTCTTTTTCTTAGAATCTCTCCCTATTGGTTGTTCCATACTACAACCTTTCTCATTTGCCACTCTAAGTACATATTAAAAACATACTCTAATTAATAAGTCATGAGTGACGTGAGCTATTTCAGTAAGTGTGTGTGTGTGTGTGTGTGTGTGTGTGTGTGTCTGAGAGAGAGACAGAGAAAGATTATGTGCCTATGAAGGTGAAGTTTAATTTTTAAAAAAAAGCCTAATGGTGGAGTTTCAGGGACTGTGGTCTCTGTGTATGTAGGGAAACCTTTGTGGGACTCTTTGCATCATAAGGTAAGAGGGACTTTTAGTTAGTTATAAGGTTTACCGTCTTAGAACCATCGTCTTCCCTAAGATGTAATTTTCATACCACAGGAGCATGAACTTGAAGGCAAAGCTTGTTTCCTTTCCTTTGCTCCAGAATGACATTAGTCCCAGTAAGGACTTTCCTTTCAGTTAATCTTTTTTTTTTTTTTTTGAGTAATGCCTTGCCATCATTTTTGTATCTGTGAGTAAACATTCTCAGGATCTCCCTTTTACGGTTTCCGTTATACATAGTGGGCAGTATGTTTGTTTGGGAATCACTCTATAATTCTAGTGTTTGCCTGAATTTAAACAACCAGCTCAGCACCATGGAGTATTACTGAGGACTCTCAAACAAAGGAGAGAAAATGTCCAAGTCTTCACATCCTTGTTGGTGGCTTTCTGATGCACTGTACCATTCGAAATAGACCTTTAATCTCGTTTAGTTTTGAGTCCTGATCATTTTCTGGGCGACCCTGGCGTGTGTGAGCAGCCTGGGCCAAGGGACTGTTTTTTTCCGGCTTTGAGACGTCAGCTTGCTTCCTTTCACACCTTGGAATGCCAGCAATGTATTCACTTTTCTCTCTGAGATGTTTTTCTCTTGCAGGGTTATTATGGTGACAGGGGTGTTCTGTTTACTTGTTGCTGAGTAGTTTTCCAAACGCAGTTACAGCAAAAATAAAAGCCTCCCCCCCCCCACTCCTTCCACCACCCGTCACATCAACAAGAACAACAAAATCAACTCTCGCCATTATTTCTGTCACACAGAAATTTTACAAGAACCCTTTCAGAGGCTAGTGTGCATTTAATACCTTTAATACCAGTGGGCATTGTGATATTGTCAGGGTTTGCCTTAGGATAAGAATAGGAAAGTACAGTTTAAAGATTTGATTTAGTCACTGTATCATGGAGTAAACTTGCTATGTTCCAAGATCTATTATGGTTTCATTCTATTATCGATGAAATTCCATTCTCTATTACATAGCGATCTTGATAGAAGATTATGTGCAGAGGTGCCTGGTGCCCAGGGGATATAAGTGTTTCCTGCCTCTGTTTCCCAGCCTCACTTGCATTTAAGGTGGAGCCACTGACCAGTTTTAGCCAACAGGATGTGAGCAGAAGGGATCTAGGCTCTTTTCATGCTTGGCCAAAAATAGTTTTATGACTATTTGATTCTCTTCTCCCATGCGGTAGAGGCCCTGGGAGCTGCCATGGTGGCACCATCAGATGGAAGTTTCCTGGTGAGATTTCCCGGAGCGAGTTCTGCGTTGGACTTCTGAGCAAGAAATGAACCTTTGCCATGTGCGCATCCAGTCACCCGCACGTTGGCCTTTCCTCGATACCTCACCATAGCACAAGTTAATGAGTTAGACGTTTTTCAAATTTGTTTAATATCAGAATGATTATTCCGATTTTCATCCTGGTTCCAAACATTGCCTTGGAAACTATCCTATATGTAAAGATTTAATTTCCACAGTCCTATAATTCTCATCCTAGTGTTAGACCTGTATCTGGAGAAGCGTTGGTTGCAGTGTTTGCTAGCTCTTTGCCAGGTATTTTCATGATCTTGAAATGATCAGACAACCCCAACAGTGTGAAAGCCGAGGAGGAGAAAATACAGAAGCAGCCTCCCGTCAGAGGTATGCATTTTGTGCATGTACAGGGTGGGAGGAACGCTGACGAACATGGTGCTGGAGAAGCAGCATCTCCAAGCGCAGCCTGGAGGAAAGTGATGATCAGTTTCGTTCCGGTTGGGCCTTGGAAGTGAGCCCTGGAAGGAGTCTTGTCCTGATGGTCTGCCCCAGGTGTTAGTCTGTGTCTCACTCCTCCCTGTCTGCCACACACTTGTCCTCCCTCTGTAGGTACATGGCGTTCATCCACATGGGCTGCACCCCACAATCATTTCTTTTCTCAGCTCTGCGATCGTTACTCCAGTGAACACCCAGTCGGTTAATTAGTGAATCACTCATTCAGTTTGCTTACCAAGCATGAACTGAACACCGTTTGTGTTCCTGGCAGTAGCCCCCGTGGTGGGTTACACACCAGGTAATTATTCTGTTCCATGGAATTGTGTTTCCTTTTTCCTTTTAACTGGTTAGTTGGAAATTATTTAAAATTTGTGAAAATAGTATCAGGCGTTCCCATATGCCCTTCACTACATTCCCCAAATATTAAAAATTCACCACAGTTAAATCACTCTTCTTTTTTGTTTTTCTGAACTTTTTGGGAATAAGCTGCAAGCAAACGTGATGTCTTTATTCTGAAGTGTTTCAGTGTATGTGTTCTAAAGATAAGAATTCTTTTCCATACTTCAGTGAAATCATCAAAATTCGGAAATTAACATTGGTTTATTACCAATATGTAGTCCAGTAGGTGGCAAGTGTGGCCTGCCATCTATGCTTGCAAATAAAGTTTTATTGGAACACAGCCACACTCATTTGTCTGTGGTTTGTCCATAGCTGCTTTCTTCCTCCAGTGGCAGAATTAAACAGTGTCAGAGACCACATGCCTGCAGAGCCAGAGATACTGTCTGACCTTATAGATAAAATTTGACCTTTGATCTAATTGGTAGATCTTACACATTTCATCATTTATCCACATGTGTTTTATTGCAAAACAACAACAAAACCCAAGGTTTCTAGTATAGTAGCCTATCCATGATCACATGGTATATTAAGTTGTTATGTCTTATTTTCCTTCACTGTGAAACGGTTCTTCAGCCTTTCTTTATTGTTCATGACCTTGACATTGTTGATAGACATAGGCCATTTATTTGATAGACCATACCTCAGCTTAGGTTTGCCTGCAGCTTCCTGATTAGAGCCATCTTTGCACCTTTGGCGTAAGTACTCCCCAGGTAACATGGTGTCTTAGTGCAATGTCACATTGTCCATTTTCCCATCACTGGTGATGCTGATTTTGATCCTTTTGGTTTAGGTTGTATCTTTCAGGTTTTATCCATTATAAAATTACTGTTCCCTTTGTTCAATAAATATTTTATGGGAAGATACTTTGAGTCCATGTACATGCCCCCTTTTTTTCCTTATCAAATTTTTATTCAGTGGTTTTAGCATCAACTGATAATTCATCTCTGTAATGATTATTATTATAGTGGTTGCCAAAAGTGAATTGTAAAATTCTCTTATTCCTCTACATTACTTTGTTTGAATTTTATTGGTGGAAAGAACTTTCCCTTATCTCTATATCTCTGTATCTATATATCTATTTATCCATCCATCCATCTGTCAGTATGGATTCTTGGATTTTAAAATGTATTTTGTGGTTTATTTTACTAGCATTGTTTATTTTGATGCTCACAAGGTTTCAGGACTTTTATTTTAAACAATGATTCCTTAGGGAATAACTTGAAATACTAGTGGGCAAGCCCTATGTCTGTATAGCCATTGCTTAGCATAGAGCCTGGACATATTTGGTACTCAGTAAGAGTTTGATTATGTAGTTCCTAACTCAAAGGAATAAATCCCTGAATGTGGAGTGTTAGACATTGCGTTAGGCTTGGGGAAGACACAGTTTGGAATAGTACTTCAGTACCCTTCAAATATCACAGTCAGCTTCAATAGAAACCATGGTATATTTTTCTTTTTTAAGAGTAGTGAGGCTCAGTTATTTTTTTAAATGTAATTTTCTCACTTACTTTTGAGACTCTAAAATATCCTTATAGGAAACATGTTTTTCCCTAGACACATTCTAGTTTTAACTCGGTGGGAAAAGTTCTGAATTCCCTCGTGGTCTAGAAACTACTTAGTTTTATCTTCGTACTGGAAAGTGATTATCCCCAGGGATTCAGGAAAGGTCTTTACGTGAATCTAGGAAAACTGATTCAAAGTAAAAACAGTTTTCTGTATTTTCAAATCTCTGTTTTCTGGAATCTATAAAAACGAATCACAAGAATCATTCTAGGAAGCGATGTCCCTGATGCCACCCCACCCCGCTTCCCTCTCATTTCCTTTCTCAGCTTGCCAGCGAGGGACACGTTGCTGATTATGCTCCAGATTGTGCTGTTAGGGTCGCCATTTGTGATGTCCTTGAAGTCCGTGCATGGGTTGGGGTGCCTTGGGCCTGTGTGGAAACTGTAGGACCGTTGCTGTAGACTGTATGTGCCTGGAAGGAAGCTATGAGTGGTGAGGAGGAAATAGCTGAGGCCAGCATGGAGGAAGTGGAACTGGTGATATTTTCCCTCTTCCCAAGTCAGGTCTTTGCTTTTACTGTCAATAACCCGATAACTCAGAGGATGTGACCTTAGTAATTCCTTTCCTTAAACAAGTGTCTTATACAGGCATGATGCTTACTTCTTGGCAGTCATTGAAGTGTCTGACTGGGCTTTCGTGGGACTTCCCGATGCTTGTGTACCTCTGTGAGCCTGTCTACCTGCTTCCGTCCCCGATCTGGGAGGTAGATGTGGGTGGAGGTTGATCTTCCCGTTGGTTGTGAGGCACAGCAGAGAAGAACCAGTAAGGTTAGGTACGTAAGTAAATGACCTTGCTCTCTGACTAGCTCATGAATTGCCATTGGAAGTAAAATTGGTCCATCGTGGCTCAATTTTGGAGATTAATTATCTGAGGAGGTAATAATACTTCTTTCCTTAGGAGAGTTCCCAAAGTTACTTACCCTGCTTGGATAGCTAAATCCAAGTCATTCTTGGGAGCGGCATGACCAGCAGATGTGGACAAAGCAACCTCGAAGACATTGTGTAGAGCGCCATGCATTCACTGCTTTTCCCAGGAGGGTGAGACACTGTACTTTACCTGGTAACTGTAGCATCTGACTGACGGAGTTCCATTTAGTATCTCAATTGCCCACCCCCTGCTATCTTTTTGTTTTTGTTTTTCTCCTTCTGAACTCTCCTTCAGCAAGACCTCTGTCTCCCATATGTGTCCTGTGGCACTTGATATAAATGGCCACACCACGTAGTGATGAACCTTGGAAACTGCAGCCCGGGTGGGAGATGACCTCTGACAGGCTCCCTCCTATTCTTTAGCAGCCAGAGTCACAGAGCACAGGAAGCCGCGCCAGCAGGCTGAGCCTGCAGAGACCACAGTGACAGCGGGAGAAGCACCTGGCAGCAGCGGCACTGCGTCCAGGAAGAAAACAGGATCTGAAATATAAACAACATCCTCACAACACAAGTGAGTGCACAGCTCACACCCGACTTTGTTTGACTCCATTCTTTCAAGGCTCTCATGAGAATCTTAATTGAAACAGGAAGGTGGTCATGAGATGAAGCCAAGTTTCATGCATTCCGGTGGACATCATAAAGAATTTTATTGTTGTTCTTTTATTTTTACGCACCCGAGTACGAGTAACTATGCCATGTCTACAGTGTTGAAATTGTTTTTAGCTGAATAAAAGTTTAATATCCCAGGACTGACACCGTTTTAAAGGAAATGGTATTAATTGGAACAGAACCAAAGAAAGGGTTTTGATGACCGTATCTTCCCAAACGTATCTCCTCTGAAGCAGGTGTTATCTCTGTGAAGCACTATGTTGACAGCAAACAATGACATTTATTAAGTGTTCACCATTTAGGCATTGTGCAGGGTGCTTCAAGTGTATTATCTCACCAAATGCACGGAGATGCTTATGCACAGAGGGGCGAGGTTGCTCTCCCAGCGTCTCACAGCTAGTAAGGGATGGGTGCAGGACTGGAACCCTGGCCCTCTGGCTCAGAGTCAGCCCACTTGTGCCTTCCACTCTTCCCCTATCTGTACCATCCTTCTTTTTCAGTAGGCATTGTAATATGTCCATACTCTTCCAGAAAGACCTCACAGTTGGTAAATGAAAATCTGCGATCGCTGTTAATTTTGTTTATTAATGTTACCAATCTCTCTTTAGTTGTACATTCAAAATAGCAATGAAATTTCATTCCCATGCCATTTTCTTATAGCAGTGCTCTTATATGGTTGTTTAAGGGTCATGCCTAAGATTTTTTTTCTATAAATGGTCAAGAAAAATAACATCTCTACCTTAGAACTTCTCTATACTCTCCTTGTTTATTACAAGGGAAAGAAACCAGGAAAAAGACAAGTTGAGAAGCTAAATGTCAAAATAAAATGTGTCAGTCTTGCCTCTGAATAGGCATGGCTGTCATTAGTGTTATAAGAACCTCCATACTGGACATTCCTCCTGGTTCCTGTTCTTCAAGCAGAACCCTCCTCACAGCTTCAGCTGTTGCCTCACTTGGATTGCCACTGGTGTTCCTGAGAAGATGTGAAATATCAAGAGATCAAAGCTTCCGGAAGTAGATCTATCTGGAAAACGCATCCATCTGCCTGGGCTAATTAGAAAAGCCATGGTTTCAGCACATAGCTCATTTCACCAAAGAGAAATTGGAGTCAATAGCTCAAAGTTCTTCAGGCTCTTGGTAAGCCCTATCTTGTCATAGTTACCTTTACGTTACTCATGTACTCGTTCAGGCAGCAAGTATTGAATGCACACACAGCATGTAGCAGGCACTGTTCCATGGACGGGTACAACACTGAGCAAACACTGTTATTAAGAGGTCTCTATGTAATAAATACTTAATGGTAGATTGAAACAACATATGATGAAAAAGGACAATACAGTACTAAAAATATAATTGCTTTGTTGAATTTCAGCAGGCATTCGCAGTGGGCCAGGCACTTTATGTGTATTGACTTCTTCATCCTTACCAAAAAGCCTTTGTAGGTTTTCATGCACAAGAATGAATACTTTTATGATTCAACCGAATGCAATTATTATTCTCATTTTAAAGATAAAGACTGAAAAAAAAAGCATAAGGAAACTGACAGGTTTCCTGGGCATTACCCAGATAAAAGTGCCGGAGCTGGGATTCGAACCCAGTGCCCCCTGACTCCAAGGCCACACTCTCAATAACAATACTATACTGAAAGACAGAACTTAAAATTAAATATGACCAGGAGATTGTTTTAAAAGAAGATTGGCAGCTGTTGATATAATCACTCTGGATGTTAATACAATATGGCTAGCTCCCATTGGCTTAATTTTATTTTCATCATAATCTTCCAGGTGACAATAACATTTGGCCCTTGTAATTATTTCCAGGTGCCAAGACAAGGCCTTGAGGCAGAGCTTCCTTTCATAGTTTACCCCAGTGAATCATTTATCCTTCTTCCTATGCTCAGGGATTATTTTAAGTACCCACCTTCCAGGGAGTGCCATGGGGATTGACAGACAGCCAGTCATATTTTGCAAGATTTCATTAACTCACCAACTCTGACCTTCCCTAGGGCCCATCACTAAATCAGCTCTGTCTACCAAAGGGTCCTTGTGATGTTTTTACGTGGGTGGGGTATGCCCTATCCTTGCAAAGAGCTGAGGAGCCTCAGCTTCCTGCAGGAAACCTGTGACTGAATCCCGGACCCAGGGCGGAAACATTAAGTGTATCGTGGGAGAAAAGGAAAGCAAAGTGCTAAAGTTGTTACTCTGAACAGAGGATACTGGCGCATCCTGCAGAAAACTTCCTGTTTAGCCAGTGGACTAGAAAACAAGATGAAAAACACCCCATTCAATGCCCATTGTGTGCATTGTATATTTCTAAACTTTCATTACCGTAGGCAGGGCTTACTCACTGGGGCCCGTGTGCCCAAGGTGGAGAGTTAGTCATTGCATCACAGCCATGCCCCATCTTTGTTTTGGCGGCCACATCAGACCCTCGTGCCATCTGTGTGGGCTACTCCTGGGCCTGCACTGCATCCTAGGCTGCACTTTTCCCTGAAATGAACTTCCGCTAGCTGGTGTTAAACACTCTGTAGATGGATACAGAGAATGCAGTTTAAGTAGTTTGGTTCCAGCTATCCTCTGCCTCCAGGGGCAAGCTATGGGGTCCACTCCGTGAGCAAAGAGCAAGAACTGTTGATGGTGAAATGAAGTATCTCTTTATGCTTTTCATTCCCAAACACTTTCTGATGAAAGAATAAGACCCAATTCAAGAAGAAAAATTGGCGTTCTAAATTTCTCTAAAGTTTAAGCAGTTAAGAAAATTTTAGATATTTAGCCAAACACATCCCAAGTAGCATTATGTTGTGTTATGTGTTATATGTTATGTTATGAATGAAGACCTTCTTGGTTGTTTTTATAATTTATCCAATTAGATTCTTTGTGTGAAACGAAGTGGAAATGGTTCAAGTGGGAAAGAATGGAAAGTTAATGTCTTTTAATTTATGTTACCATCTAGATCTGCAAATGCATCTGTGTGATTAATGGTGGTGCATGGGCTGTTTAGCTGTCTTCTCCTGAAGACGCCCTTTATCTCCCCTTCTCTTTCCTCCCCACCCTCCAAGTTAGGATGGCCTCATAATCTTTCTCATTCTCTCCCTTATTATATTTTCTTTTTTGATTAAAAAACACTAGCAACAAATGGGTAGTTAAGCTTTGAGACACATTTGCCATATAAATTAGTAAAGATGAAAAAACTATGTAATCATTTGTTTGTCTAACATCTGTTCTCTCTCTATTCTTTCAAGCTCCATAGATTGGAACATAAATCAGTTTTTGGAGACAGCATTCTGACGGTACCACTTTTGTAAGATAGTATTTAGTTGCCTCCTAAGACCCTGAGACCCTTCTATATATAGCTTTATATATTTCTTTTAGCTCTTAAGAATGCTGTGATGATTTATAATAGTAATAATAACAATAATATTCCCAGTTGTTGAGCTCTTTTCTGCACAGTGTTAAGTACTTGGGCTAAATGTGCTGTTATCCTGGCCAAGTTCAGTGTTACCTTCATGTCGCTAACCGGTCCATTGTTGATTATTAATTTTGATGACCTTCTCTACCCCACTTCCAGTGACTATACCTTTGGCAGTGTTATCATCAACATTGTTCCATCTTAGAAAACCACAGTTCCCTCTCTCTGACACTAATCACTTATCCTCTGGCTGATCCTACAGGAACTCTCTCTATGCTTGTCCTTTGGTCTCATTGTGACCTCTAGTCCTTTGAATGTCTCTAATTTCTCTCTATGGTCTTTCTTTTCCTTCCTACCTAGTCTGGATGCTACGCTTCATTCCCCAGTACCCTAGATACATTTGCTCTGATGGTCTTTTTGTTCTTACTTGACCTCAGGTCCACAGAACTGAATTGTCAGCACACTTACAGTTAGTCCATGCAAGGTTCCTGCCTACTTTAATGTTATTTATATTATTTAAATATTTTCCCTATCTATTTTCATCATCAATTTAATCCACGGGTACCCACACTGTTATATTAAAGTATATCCTCCCCATTCAGCTTCCATAGATTTATTTTGGCTTGAATATATCCAACTACCTATTCAACAGGGCCACTACTTGTGCTGTTTGCTCTCCCTGGAGTACCTGGAGAGCTTTCTTCTTCACTCTCTTTAGGTCTTCAGCCAACTTTCATCTCTTCACTGAGGCCTCTCTGAGCATCGTATTTCAAATTATAGCCCTCCCTCCCAACATTCTTATCCCTTTTCCATCTAGTGAGGACGTATTGCCCTCTAACATGCCTTATTTGTCCTGGTTTTTGCTTGCCCTCTTTCTGATGGTTGTAGCAGAAAATTTGCCTGTTTCTTCCATTGCTGTATTCTGAGTGCCCATCACAATGCTTGGCACATGGTAAGATCTCAGCACACGTTTACCGAGTGTGTGAATCAAGATTTCCCAGCAGTGGATATAATGGCTTTGTATTTTTGCCTGATGAGTATAAGGTGTATCTCATTGTTTTAATTTGCATCCTTCTGATCACTAACTTTTGAGAGCAAACATCTTTCCATATACTTTTTACCTGTTTGTATTTTCCTATTCCAAAAATGCCTGTTTAAATCTTGGCACCTGTTGAATTTCATATTTTTTTCATTGTTGACTTCTAAGAATTTCTGAACACATCGAGCTAGTAATTCCTTGTCAGTTTTAGGCATTGCAAACTTCTCTGAATTCTTTGTGAATACTAATCTTCACTCAGCAAGAACCTCTCATGCTGATGCAGCTGTTATCTGTCTGTGATCAGAGGAATATCAGATTATATAATCGCCCTGATGAAAACCTTTTAATGACTCTTAAATAGTCATTACAATAAAGATGCAACTTCCTAACATGATATGTAAGATGCTCCAATGTCTACCCTTAACCCAATTTCTTACTACTCTCCCTCCTATTCTTTGATTTTTGCTATATCATGATGGTATTATCTTCTAAATCAGGACATTTTTGAGATGAAGTGGGGACATTATTATTATTATTATTATTATTTTTTATCCTCACCCGAGGACATTTTCCATTTTTTTGTTCAGATAGAGTGGGAGGGAGAGAGAGGAAGCGAGAGAGAGAGAGAAACATCGACGTGAAAGGGACACATTGAGTGGCTGCCTCCTGCACGACCCAACCAGGGACGGGGACAAACCGCAACCGAGGTACATGCCCTGAGCGGGAACTGAACCTGGGTCTCTCTGGACCACAGGCCGACGCTCTAACTGCTGAGCCAAACTGGCCAGGGCGAGTGGGGACATTATTAATTATTATGTCACAACAGTTGATATGAACAGAGACTGTCTAGATAACCTAGGACTGGTCACCCTAACTATATGGGACTTATTTAGTTGTTTCTTTTTTAACTTGACAAATATTTTTGGGCCTTTGCCCTATGTATTTTCCTCTGTCTGCAATATTCCTTCCCACTCAGCTTTCTCCTGGATCACCTCCCCCTCATCTTTCAGGCTCAGAGCTACACCATCGTCAGGCCTTTTGGGACACAACTACATACCCTTAAAAAAGCTTTGTTTTTTCTTCTTTCATAATCCTCCTTCTACTTTCATTATACTTCCTGCCTAGTGGCCAACTTTGCTGCCCAACTGTGAACTGCCGCATGCCCTGGGCCCAAGAGAATTCCTGGCACAGAGCTGGCGTGGGACTCACACTTGTCGAATGAGGCAGGTTCATCGTCACAGCGCCTCTGTGGTGGGCACTGCTACCCTCCATGTTCTGGATGACGGAACTAACACACACGGAGGCCGTGCGAAATCACACAGTCGTCAGCACTGGGGATAAAATACGTGAATTCAGACCCCGTGCTCTGAAGCACTGTCATCTTCCCTCCGTGAGTGGGTTTCTTTGTCAGTGGGCTTGTAAAAGACATCTAGGGCACGCTTGCTGATTGCTCTTTGGACTATTAATCTGAATAGTTGTGCTAAGACAAAGAAATTTGAAAATATAATTTAAAACCTAAAAATATTTATACTCTTTGATCCAGTAACTCCATATCTAGAGATCTTTCTTACAGGAATAAATAAAAGATGAAGAAAAAGTTTATGTGCAAAGATATGTGCTACAAAATAATTTACATAGCTAGAAACGAAATGACCTGAAAGCTTAACAGGAATGGAATAGTTCATTGAGATATGACGGGTCCACGGATGAAATATATGTAACCATTAAAATAATGTTTACAAAATATGTTTAGTAATGTGGGAAAATACAATAATATATTACATTAAAATCTGATCAGCAGTGTAATTCCTAATATGCTTGAAGTATTCATGCATTATATATAGCTAATTCACAGATTTATACACAGACACATACTTCTAAATACATATGTGGGACTGACTACATAACTGTAGGGCTCCAAGCAAAACTGAGATCCCTTGTACAGAAATTATTAAGAATTTCAAGTTGGTGACAGCAGTGGGTTAAATAAAAACTGGGGGTCCCTTGGAGTGTGGAGCCCCGTGTGACTGCACAGTGGTAGACCCATGAAACTAGTCCTGCATGGACATTTTGGTAACATTTCTAGCAATTACTTTTTGTGATAGCATTATGGATGGTTATTTTCTTCCTCCTTTTCTATATTACCTAAAATTTTCTCAATGGTATATATTGTTTTAATAGTCAGACATAAAGATTATTTTATATATATATATTTTTTTATCCTCACCCGAGGACATTTTTTCATTTTTTGTTCAGATAGAGTGGGAGGAGAGAGAGAGAGAAACATCGACGTGAAAGGGACACATCGAGTGGCTGCCACCCGCACAACCAACCAGGGCCGGGGACAAACTGCAACCGAGGTACATGCCCTTAGCGGGAACCGAACCCGGGTCTCTCTGGACCGCAGTCCAACGCTCTAACTGCTGAGCCAAACCGGCCAGGGCAAGATTATTTTAAAAAGTTACAGATTTTCATAAATCCTGCAAAGCTACAGCCTGTGCCCTGAAGCATACCAGTGAGGTTTCTGAGACATGAGTACACTTAGCTGTTCAACACCCAAAATACTTCTTTTGAGAGTTTTGGTTATTTCATCTCTAGTTGCCTAATAGTAATAATGTTAACCCTTGACAGAATTGATTGAAGTTGATAAAGGTTGTCTTAATCATCCTTTTGCCTTTCTTTTTTCCCTATGAAAGTCTCCCTCTGCATTTCCTCCTTTTAGCCATTAGTGAGACTTCCTGTTTTCTCATGTATCCCCTGTATCAGAAGAGGAAAAGTATTTATCATTTGTTACAAGGTTACTATGTGCACAAAAACCGCACTAAGTCAATTACAGTATCTCCTTTGTTCTTTTTAACAGTCTTATCAAGTAGACATTGTTATCCGAGTTTCATGGAAGAGGATGTTGAATCACTGAGGTTGTGTAGCTGTGGCCAAGGTCATAATACTAGTAGAGACAGAGCAGGATTAGAATTCACGTGGAGTGAGTCTCCAGTTATGGCCGCCAACAGTTCCTCCCATCTGTGTCTGAGCTTGTATTCCTTAGATGAGGAGGTGGGATCTGTTCCTCTATCTTTCAGTTGGGATTGGCTTTATGACTCGCTTTGACCAAAGAATGACATAGAAATGGTGTTAAGGAACTTCGGAGTCTAAATGTTGAGAGAACGGGCAGAATCCATGAAAATGTCATGGATTTGACTTTGGACTTTTATCTTTGCTTCTTTTGTCAGTAAAGACTGACTGTCCTGGACCTTGATTGTTGTCCTTACTTTGTAATTCAGGTTTCTGTTCTTATTGTTTTCATCCTCACCCGGGGATATTTTTCCATTGATTTTTCTTTTTAGATAGAGTGGGAGGGAGGGAGGGGGAGAAGGGAGAGAGAAACTTGGATGTAAGAGAGACAAATTGGCTGCCTCCCGCAGCCCCGACCTGGGGCCGGGGACCGAACCTGCAACCGAGGTACGTGCCCTTGACTGGGAATCGAACAATGGGCTCTGGTCCGAGGGCCGTCACTCTAACCATTGAGCCAAACCAGCCAGGGCATCAGGTTTTTATTCTTTTATTTATTTTTTTTAAATTCTCATCCTAGGATATTTTTTCCATTTTTTCGTCAGACAGAGTGGGAGGGAGGGAGGAAGAGAGAGAAAGATCTATGTGAGAGACACACATCTATTGGCTGCCTCCCGTGTGACTCTGACCAGGGCCGGGGACTGAACTACAACCGAGGTACATGCCCTTGACTGAAATTGAACCCACAGCTCTTTGGTCCTTGGGCCCATGCTCTAACCACTGAGCCAAACCGGCCAGGGTCAGGTTTCTGTTCTTAATCAAAGTGTATGGGAGGAAGTACTCACCAAGTCTGTGGAGTGATAGAATTTTACCTGCCAAGGTAACATACGAGAATTTGGACAGGTTTAAATTGCTTTCTCATTGGAAGGGAAAGAGCATTTATGCTTGCAGAAACTAAATTAAAGTATTCTTCAGTTGCAACACCTGGGAACTAGTAAATTTAGGTGTTTCCTTAAAACAATCTAAGTCTATGGGGAGTCTGTTCCATTAAAGTCTTCCTGTGAGTATTAAACTTTCCAGTTTCTTCATCATGATCATCTTCATCTTCATTATCATCATCATCATTAATACCATCTGGAAAAGCCCTAATTGAACTAATGGTCGGCAAACGCCTGGCCTCCCAAACAAAAAGAAATGCCTTCCAGAACATCCAAGTGGGCTATTTGCTGCTAGCTCTATTTCTGTGTTGATTTCATTAATATTTCCCAAACACCTGCTGCCTCGAGAGCATATCAGATCATGATCCCAAACAATAGGTCTCAACAGTGCAGACCCAGCCTAGTCCTGAATGTGTCCCCCTGTTTCTCACATTGTAATAGTTCGCTGTCACTCAGGCGGAAGAATATAATGCCTCGGATGAGATCTTTATTAACTTTTAAGAAGGTAAGAATGAAACTCCACGCGAAGTTGATGCTACCGGGCACACGGAGATTTGTCAAAGGAAAGGCAGGCAGGCTCCGACCGGTGAATGCGCCGAGAAGCCGAGTAAATCCTACTGACCGTTTCCACAGACTCAGGGAACGTGGTTTTCCACCTGGTCAGGATTCAGAGCAGTTGGGCTGCTCCCACTGCCTCCCCTACTTCCATCATTCAAAATCCGTGAGGCTGATTCCAAGTGCTTGTTTAGCTCATCCAAGGAGACTCTCCTGTAACACTCTGGGCAGTTGAGTTGAGAAAATGTAGCAGCTAGGTGGCGCTGGCTGCCACAGGCTGCGCAGGTCAACTTGTACAGCCAGAGCATGCCCCGTGTCCATAGGACCCTGCTGTGCAACCTTCTGCAGGAGCCTGATGGGAGATGCACTGAGCCCGATTTGAAGCAAGAGGAATGGGGGCACTTCCTTACACTGCTCTCGGACTGTCACACCACTCACTCCCAGGCAGTGCCCATTCCTTTGCGTTTAAAAGGAAAACACAGAAAGTGCAATTTGTGTTTATCTGTTTTCTAAGTAGACTCCTCCTGGTCTTTGCGTTTCTAATATTCTGTTTGGTCTTTTCGCTTTTGCAATCACCACTGACGAGGAGTTCCACAGGAAAACCAGAGGTTCCAAAATAGCACTCGGAAGAGAACTTGGTTTCAGTCCTTTTCCATTAATGCCTATTTTCCACCAACCACATAACCTGTGAATTTGGAATATTTTCCCAATAGCACTGGCTTTCATAAGTTACAGTGCCTGTCAGGAAATAAAACTACTTTGGTGGAAAGACCAAAATTATAGCTGAGAACACAGGAATGTCGAAGCAGCCTTCGAAGTCGGGTGGAATGGAAGAGGAAAAAAAATGGGGTGGGTCAGTGAGGCAGGTCTAACAGAGCTAGAACTGGTGTGGATTTCTAGTCACGTCATCTGGCCACATCGTCTTCTAAAGTGTCTTAGCCTAAGCACATCGATCCCACAGAGATGAATGCAGAGATACTAATCCTGTACTCGGATAGAGGTTTCTGCTTTGTGAATGCTGATGGAAAGTATTTTATAGATAGAAGTATCAAATCATGTTTAGATATGCATTTAATAATTTCCATTCACTGAAAATAATGCTACCCCATTAAAGTGACAAAGTCCTCAAGAATATGCTCTTTGTATTTCCAACTGTTCTGAAAGATACCAGGTGTATACATTCATACCGTGAGGGGTGTGGTACACAAGAAAAAGCAGAGCATGCTGTTTTGTTTGTTTATTTATTTTTTTGACATATTGGTAAATATATTTATTTTCTGTAGCTGGTGAATGTTGATACTAATGAACAAGCGGGAACAGGCTTACAGATTGGCAGAGGGGGCCATAGACTTCTTTCCATTGGTCTCAGAGCTGCTGGAACATTGGTTCCAATGCAAGTTAGCTCTGGCCCAGATTAATATTTCTACTCTCACCCCTCTATAAAAAGAGCCTGTTGAAGAGAAATTCTTTTCCTGAAAAAGTACACCCTTCCCCTTTACCCCTCTTCTGTCGTTTCTGCACCCCCACCTAACCAGTGCACTCATTCATACACTCTTGTTCCAACCTAGTAGGCGTAGCAGTGGTGGGAGACACCGTGAAGAAGGGGTTGAGGATGTTGACTCCTGCCCTAGGAATGCGTTTCAGCCTCCTCTCCATAGAAATGGCCACGTTGCACTCAGCGAGGAGGAGAGAGGCTGAAAGATGGTGGGACAGCTCATTCATCTCATTCAGCAAGGCATTTCTGGCACCTGCTGTGGTGCTTGGCACAGAGGAAATGCTCCTGAGCTAAGTCACAGAAAGGTACTGCGTCTGCTTCCACACCCCAAAGATGCAAGGATCTCTGTCACCTTGGACTGAGAATGAGATAGTTTATCAAATATAAGCCAATAGTATTGAGCACCAATGATAGGCAAAATTGTATAAGAAATTCTGGGGATTGCAAAGAGTGATATATGAAGGTATGTTCCCTAAGAGGTTACCTATAAGTACATAACTGCGTGTTTGGAAGGAGATGTTATAACACGCTGCGTATCAACCACCTGCCTCGGAATCGAGCTGTTTCCGTTTCTGATCTGGTTAAGCTAGCCAGATGCCACACAAGAAACCACAAAGTCAATTTGGATTCTTGGATAACTGTGCACCAACACCCGTTGGCTTCCTATGGGCAGGATTTGGCCGATAGAAGTCATCTGTTGCCAGTGCTCAAAGGAAGCTAAGGATCAAATAAACCCAGTTCTGTGTTCCCAGTGTAGTGTCCATGCACCCAGGAGGTCATGGTCACAATGGCATACTTGGCAAGTTCAGGGCACTGCCATGCTGGCTTTAGAATGCGTTTTAGTGACTTGGTTCAAGTGCAGCAGATATTTAAGCAAGTACTGGTATTGTGTTTCAAGGGCCTTCTTTCCTCCCCACTCCAATGTTACAAGTTTTGTTCTATGACAAAGCTCATGTCTACCTTAGCTTCCTTTTAGATCTCCTATTTGATATAGTGTAGCCTTATTTTTTCCTGTTTGGCATAAATTCATTCATAGCTAAATTGTGGAGTGACCAGAATTTGTCAACCTCCGTAATATTGACATTTTGGGCAGGTTCGTTCCTTTTTATGGGGGTTGTCCTATGCCCTGTAGGATGTTTGGTAGCATCCCTGGCCTTTGCCAGTAGATGCCACTAAGAACACCCCCTCCCTGCAAAAAAAAAAAAAAAAAAAAAGTCTCCAGATATTGCCAAATATCTTATACCAACATTATTTTTCTGGCTGAAACCATAATACCATTCATTACTCAATAGCCACATCTTGGTAAATGGATTTTTCTGTCATCTTTAATCAAAAACCCATGTGAGAAAAATGCCAGCGAGGAGGAAAACAACCACCGTTGTTGATCCTCACAACATATTCCTTGACCAAGAAAATGCCTTGGGTGGCCCACCACCTTCCCCGCTCACTCTGCCCTCCTCTCGTACATGGTCGTCTTTGACAGTCTGAGGCAGGTGTACGACAGAGACCAGCTGCAGAACTTCTGGAGCATTCCACGGGGGGAGGGTTATCTGAGCAAGCACGCCACAGGTGCACGTGGGTGACTGAACTTTCAGGGGCATTTTCCTGACCGGAATTCTATTCCCGGCCTCTACTTGCTCCTGAGGTTGCTTGTCATCGAATTGCTAGGTGGAGAGAAACTATTATAAATGATTTTTTAGACCTATTATTTATTGCTATGAGCAGGGAGTGGTGTAGACGGGAGGAAAGCAGCATTGCAGATTGGAAGGAGGAAGGCCAAGGCAATGCTGATGGCTAGATATGGACATGAAGTTGGCAAAGAAGGAATAAAGCCATGGTAACTACTCTCTGAGGAGTTTAACATCTTCAGGAATCCACATTTAGGAGTTTTAGAGGTGATTTCCCAGGATTCTTCTCTGGCCCCTTGTTAGAGGTACCACAGTATGTCTCTCTCTTTGAAAATAAAGCTTTAGGTAAGACAGTGGAGAGGTCAGTTTTGTCGTTGTTGTTATGTTTTGTACAAACTTTTCTGACCGAAGTGAATGGAAATGACAGAAAGATTAGGAGTAGGATGTGTCTTTTAGGGCTGTGCTGGTCTGTTTCCTCACAGCCTGTCCTTGTCAGCCTGGAGCACCGAAGGACGTGGGGACGGAAAGAGGAGAAATCGTAAGGAGCAGAGGTGGGGGTCGGAGCAGAGCCTTCGATGACCAGTTGTCAGTTGATATTATCTCATATATTGCTCACAAGTAACCTGTGTTTATTTCCTATTTATAAATGAGTAAACCGAGGTGAGAGAAGTTAAATGTGTGGAGGGGGAGAAAGCTAGGAAGAGGCGGACATTCAGTCTGTTGTGGGATTCTAAAACCCGTTCTTTTTCTGTTGCACCCCAATGGCCCTGGACAAGATGAAGTGTCCGTCATATCAGCCTATTGTGACGAGAACAGGGTAGGTAGCGTCCTGTCTGCCACGATATGGAATGTCCAGCCAGTGCATTCTGATTGCATGGTGCGTACCTGCCGAGAAATGTGTGTATATTGATTACACCTAGCTACGGAGCGAAATGTCTGACTGCCAGAGATCCATTAAAGTATGTGTCTATTTTTGCTGCTTAAACACATAATCACTAGCAAAGAAAAGGATGATTGAAGTGCATAGTTCCATAAACTCTTTCCAAATATGTTATTTTCTATTTAAAGAGACCACCTAAAATTTTATTTGTGGTTCTAGAAGTTTGTTTCAGAAACATATCTGAACCTCGTAGTGGCTCTAGAATGTGTTATGGGGACTTGACTGAAGTGATGAGTTACTCAAGAACCAGTAAAACAGAGAATTTTTCTCATTACATTTCTTATTTATAGATTGAAATCGCCTTCACTGAAGCCCTGTTCTGGAGGCTCTGGGTGAGACCCTCGGTCTTGCTGTGGACCGTGCTAACATAGTCATCTGTGCAGCCCCACGCTCCCCATGGCCCACAGAGCCCGGCTCTGTGCCCACCCCTGCCATCTCGTCTGGCCTGCACAGGGAGCCACCCTGAGCTGCTCATCGGTCACGGCCCCCTCTCACCTGTGCGTTCCCCGTGCCCAGTGAAAGGTGCCTCTGGGCCGGCCGTGGCGAGGCTCCTCTGTGGACCTTCGGACGCACAGCATCGATCCGTGCCAGCACATCCACGCTCCTCAGCTCATTCCGTCCTCTCCCACCCGCCAGGGAACGCAGGTGTCTACATTGCCGAGAGTCGGCCACGGCTTCCCCCCAGGCTTGTAGGAGCCATACCAGCAACGCATTTGTCCAGTTCCTGGGTTCTTTGCTAGACTGTTAAATACCATTAAGTAAAATACCCCTAATTCAATGAAATCTTGCTTATCCAGCCTTACATTCCAGCCCCCTCGATCAAGCACCCTCAGAATCCCATCACAGGAGAACTGTCCTGACTCCTGCTAGGTCTTAGGTAGGTCTTTAGGGACATAGCTCTTTCCACCCTTATCAGACCTAGCACGGGCCTAGCAGGTTATGTTGAGATTTAACCCGAGTTACCAGCCTAGAAACCTGGAGGGGAGGTGTGGGCAGCTCCTGAGGGGGGCAATCTATTAGTCTCCTGTGACTGCCGAACAAATTAACACCAACTCATGAAACGGTACAAATTTATTATCTCAGAGTTCTGAAAGTCACAAGTCCTAACTCAAGATGTCAGCAGAAGAGAGCTATTGTCTTGCCTTTTCCAGCTTCTGGGGGTCCCCTGCGTTCCTCGGCTTGGGCACCTTCCTCCATCGTCAGGGCCTACAGTGCAGCATCTTCGAGTCAGTCCTGCGTTCTCGTGCTCTCTCTGTGACCTCTGTTTGGATTGTTAGCACCTCTTCCTCTGGCACTGACCCTCCTGCCTCCGCCTTTCATAAGGATCCTTGTGGCCACATTGAGCCCACCCAGGTAATTCAGGATAATCTTCATCTCTCAAGACTCTAATTTGATCACATTTGCAAAGTTCCTTTGTCATGTAAAGTAATATATTGACAGATTTTAGGGAGTAGGACCTGGATGTCCTGGAGGGGGGTGCTCTTACTCTGTCTACCATAGGTACCTGCTGTTTTATGGGAGAAGGCTATTGCAGTGCAAAATGCTAACTCTTCTAGGAGGGATGACTAGCTGCCCTGTGCCAGGGACTCCATTCCCCTCTAACCAACCAGGATGCTGTCTTCTCCTGCTGGGCGGTAGGTTGGCCAGTTCAAATCGTTACCTCGCTGCCTGTTTCTGTGGATTGTACCTGGCACCATTTTTGTTAATTGAGGTAGTTGGGGAAATTGATGGCAAGATGGGAGTAAACATGCCGGAAAATTCCATGTAAGGGAAACTAGGGAAAGAGATGAGATGATCTGGCAGAGCCTTCGGCCCACGCAGCATGTCTGACCCTGAATGGTGAGCAGGAAAAGCCCGAGAATGCCAAAGCTGGCTGTCCTAGGAGTCTGTCTCCAAAGAATAGGTTTGCCTGACTGTCCCTGCCACATTCAGTCCCTGGTCATGGGCAGCAGCATTCCAGAGCTCAGCAGACGGGACCCTTGTTCAGTTACCCTCCTTGTATTTGAGGATCTTCGATTGGCATTCTCATGCTGCTCTGACCCCATTTTGACTTTCAAACATGGTGAGATAAATCGTAGACAAGAAACATGTAATCATGACATTACCACATGAGCCGTAAGTGCTACTGAGAGGTATAAACTTCCTTGGAAGTTAAAAGGAAGGAAAGCACGCGAACATTTAGGACAAGACAATATTATGGGCATTTGTAATGGGCCCTGAAGGATGCTCAATATTCTTCTGGACTGATGTTGGCTGAGGGGAGAGGGCTTTCCTCATGGAGCGAGTGGCTGAGCACAGTTTCAGAAGGAGGAGGAGACATGGTGTGTCTGGGAACAGTGAGGGGTCCAATGTGCCTGAGATGTCAAGTGTCTATGAAAACACTGACCTGCTGATGAACTGGGGTCATAGAGTTGGAGGGCATGGGTGGGGAGGATAGGAGCTAACCAAGCCATAGGGAAGGAAGGTGTTCTGGGGGAGGAAACAGCAAGTGTAGAGGAAGAGGCACTTTTCAGTGAAGATGAGCTATATTAGTGGATTACAAAGGTAGGCTTGTCATTAGATTTGAAAAGTGTCCAGGAATCGTGGGACCAAGGTATTAAAATGGTTATTAACACAGCAGCTGATTGTACTGGGGAGTGACGGTGAGAGAAGAGGAGAAGGAAAGACTGAGCAGAAGTTGGAGGGAGAAGGGCGGAGGGTGCCTTAGAATGCTGCCGACTGCAGCAAGGAGGAAAGGAAGAGGCACCTGTGAGCAGGGCATGCGTCACTGCAGTGGAGATGGAGGGTAACGCAGCCCCCCTTTCACACCCCGGAGCACACGCATTTGTCATGGGCCAGCCATCAATCACAGTGCGTGTGTGACAAATCCTATCTCCCCGGGCAGGTTGTGAGTGCCGTCAGGACTCATTCATCTTTGTAGCACCAGGAGGTGGTTCAGAAGCAGGACCGGATAACTATTCAGCAAGCAGCTATGGAGTGAATGGATGAGGAACGGGTGTTACTGAAAGCCAGTATCAGTTGGGTGCATACTGCGCGGTAAGCGCTATCAGGAACTTTTGCCTACATCGTTGCACTAATTTTCCAACAAGCCTATGAAGTAGGCATTATTCCCATTTAAGAAATGAAGAGATTGAGACTGAGGGGTTATATAACTTGCCCAATTTCCCATCACTGGTAAATGGCAGAAACGGAGCAGGATGCTGGAGTGGGGTGGGTGGGGGATGGGAGCAGAAGTTTCCCTCATTGAGGAGGGCTTTGATGTGGTTTTTGAAAAAAGCCTGGTTTTGGTTAACACTAGGACATTGAAGGAGTTTGTGAATAAAAAGGTGCAATTTAGTGGTAAGACAGTGGACTTTCAGATTGTGCCGAAAATGAAACTGTGGAGTAGTGAGTAGGGCTAGGATGTCCAGTAATTGAATAGGGTTGAGAGAATGGAAAGATACCACTGCAAGAATGGGTTTGAAAACCTGGAATTTAGGAACCATTTCTTTGACATTATTTTCAGTTTGTTGAGGAACTACAGCTCAGAATATAAAACAATAGAAAACCAAGCTATGCTGTGTATTAATTATCTGTTGCTGTGTAACAAATTATCCCAACACTCAGTGGCTTAGAAAAAGAACATATGTTATCTCACAGTTTATGTGGAATCTGGGAATGGCTCAGCTGGGCGTCCCCCATCCACAGATTCTCACAAGACTTCAGTCAAGGTGTCAGCCCGGCTGCAGTCACCCCAAGCCTTCGATGGGGGAGGATGTGCTGCTCAGCTCATTCACAGTACTGGGCAGAATTCAGCTCCTGGCAGGCTGTAGGACCAAGGGCCTCGTTTCCTTACCACGTAGCCTCTCCATACTGCTCACAACATGGTAGCTGTCTTTACACAAATGAGCAAGTGGAAAGAGAAACAATGTCAGCAAAATGGAAGTCACAGTCTTTTATAACCCAATTTCAGAAGTAATATCCCATTATTTTAGTTAGTTAGAATCATGTCACTAGGACCAACCCACCACAGTGTGGGGGCAGGGATTCCCAAGGGAATGAATACCAGGAGGCTGGAATCACTGGTGGCTGTTTTAGAATCATCCAACTACAAATGATTTGCTAGAGATAAGATGCTCTCTTCCAAAGGAAGAATTAGAGATGAAGTCATTGATGTACAGGTTAACATGAGACAAAAGAGAAATAGGCAGTGAATTATTTGAATATATAAGGAAATAGAATGATTTATTCAGACTCTGATTTATCTTTCTGACCCACCTTCTGCAATGGGCTTTCTGGAAGGAAGGTACCTACGACCTTATCTGACCCCCTTTCTATTGAAATGTTGGCTAAGGTAGAACCATTCAGTGTAGCATTCTCTTATGAACATTTGATCACAGACTTGCAGTCTTGGTGTTTTTCAAAGGCAGCTCCACTTTTCCCAAGTCATGTCAAATGATTCATTAGTAAAGGCATTTCTTGTGTTTCTGCAGCCTCAGTTGAGTTTTGAAACACACATTCTATGACTGGACAAGTTTTTTTCTGTTTTGTTTTCATGGGCTTCAGTAGTCAAAGAACAGCAGTAACTGAGATAAGGCACTACATACATTGATGGTCTGTTACAAATTCAACAAAGAAGGATCTATTCTTGTTGATGGAAAAAGACACTGTTTTTATTCTCTGAAACCCAGGACCTTTTTACTGTGGACTGAAAGGGAATTTTAAAGGTCTCCTACATCTTTGTAGGAGACCAGTTCAGTCATGACAGTTTTAATGTCTCTCCAACAAATGGTGCGAATCCACATGCAACGAAGGAATTCCTATCTTACACCATATACAACAATTAACTCCGAATGGATCAATACCTAAATATAAGAGCTAAAGCTATACAACTCTTAGAAGAAAAAAAGGGGGGAGTAAATCTTTGTGACCTTGGATTAGTAACAAGATAACTGTGGCTTCATCAAAATGGAAATCTTGAGTGCTGCCAAGGGCACCCAGTGAAAAGAGCCCACAGACGGGGAGAAAACATCTGAAGATCGTGTAACTGATAAGGAACTTGCACAAAAATATATAAAGAACTCTTAAAACATCCCAATAAAAAAGACAAATAACCCAATTTAAATGTGGACAAAGGATTTGAATAGATAATAAAGAAGATTTAGGAAAGGTCAGTAAACATGAAAAGATTCTCAATATGCAAATCAGCATCACAGTGACATATCATGTCACACCTACTTGGATATCTATAATGAAAAAGACAGACAATAAAAAGTGCTGGTGAGTGTGTGGAGAAATTGGATGTTCATACCGGGATGGTGAAAATCTGAAATGGAACATCTGCTTTGGTGAAGAGTTTTAACAGTTCCTAAAAAAATTAAACATAGAGTTAATACATGATTTGGCAATTGAACTCCTAGGTATATGCCCCAAAGAGTTGAAAACATATCTACACAAAAACTTGTACAGCATTATTCATAATAGCCAAAAGGTGAAAACAATCCAAATATCTAGTAACTGATGAATGGATAAACTAAAGGTTTATAATGTATATGAACACTGGTCTATTACTTGACCATAGAAAGGATTGAAGCCATAACATCAATGAACCTTGACAGTATGATGCTAAATGAAAGGATCCAGACACAGAACACCACGTATTATATACTTCCATTTGTAAGCATTGTCCAGACTGGCAAATCCACAGAGAGAGAAAGCAGGTGAGTGGTGGCTGGGCTGAGGGGAAGGGGTACTGGGAGTGACAGCTGACGGCTCTGGAGTTTCTTTTTGAAGCGAGGAAAATGCTCTACAAGTAGATGGTGGTGACCAATGCACAACTCTGTGAATATACAAAAACCCCACTGAAGCATATACATTAAAAGAGCGAACTTCATGGCATGTGAATTATATTACAAAGAAGCTATTATTAAAAACAAAGAACAAAAAACCCTCTACCTCTTCTGAGTCTTGAAATTCTGTAAAACAAACAACAGTCTGAACTGTGTGGTAGGTGCCTGTGAACCAACTTTGACCAATTTCAACTTTCGGCCATTGGCATCCCAATATACGTTTCTTAGTTACATCCTGTTGAATGTATCTGACTCTACTACAAAACCTATCACAACAACCTAAATGCATGCCATTCAAAGAATTGTAGAGTTCCACTTAGTAGTAATCTAAAGGCCAGGAAAAAAAAATCCCATTCTTTGTTATGTCAGTGTTTTGAGTTTTCATTAACATGTTTCTAATGTAATTAGATGAGATGCTCAGTTGTTGCATATCACCTCCTAAGAAAGAGTGAAAGGTCTCCCATCCCATCCCCTGCATTCTCAATTCTGTTTTTAAAAGTAGAAATAATTGTTTCTGAAACATAGGATCAGATGTGTTTAACATATTTTAAAATGATATCTTTCGCCCTGGCCAGTTTGGCTCTGTGGTTAGAATGTCGGCCCATGGACCAGAGAGTCCCGGGTTCGGTTCCCACTGAGGGCACATACCTCAGTTGCAGTTTGTCCCTGGCCCCGTGTGGGTGGCGACCACTCGATGTGTCTCTCTCACATCGATGTTTCTTTTTCTCTCTTCCTCCCTCTCCCTCCCGCTCTATCTGAAGATAAATGCCAAAATGTCCTAGGGTGAGGATTAAAAAAAATAATAGTAAAAATAAATAATAATAAAAATAAATAAATAAATAAATAAATAAATAAATAAATAAAATGATATCTTTCTAAGCACAAGATATATAATGATAAAAATTAAAAATTTCCACAGAGAGGATATTACCATACATGACAGCTTGTTTTTTGATTTGGCAATTTTCTGCTAAGTTCCAAGCATCTGGGGAGAGTAGCAAGTAACAAAATAAGACAGATTTATGGAGCCCACACGTGGCAATATTTTTGTGTAAAATTAGTCAAAGTCATTATACTTGTAAATGAAGAAATGGATTCCAACAAGTTTGCATTTTTTAAAGAGCAATCATATTTGGTCTCAGTGAACTGGAAGAACTGAGCAATTTATTGGATTAGTTGATCACCAGCATTGTAACTCACAATAAAATCTGAGCAAGTCTGCCAAGCACTGGCTCTCAGAAGATTAGGATAATGACACATTGATTTTCAATAAGTAGAATTCAACCCATATTGCAGTCTATATCTTCATATCCAAGGAACTGAGGGGAAATAAGCCGTTAGAAGAATTTTCCACTGAAACTTTGTTTGTTTTGCTCTTACGTATTCCTAAAATTTTCTGATAACGGAGGATGGGACAGATGTCCATGTGCCTCCTGTTAAGAAAATCCAATGGACAGTACTTCAGTTTTAAAATATAATTGAGACAAATGGCTGAGTCCAGGTCTGGGGCAGGAGAGGCACCGGAGATACCTGAGACATGAAGGAAACACAGTAAGGGAGCACGATCTAGTTGGTGGCCTGTCATGAGAAGACACGCTCCACCTGGAAGGGCTACTAGTCAAAGCCAGGACCACTTGAACATCAAAATAATTAAGCACAATAATGAATTATAAACCATTGAGAAAATTAGGTACTTAGGAGTTTATTCCCAAAATAAATAGTTACAGACATAGGAGAGAAGTGAGGGCTCTTGCTAAGAGTTGAATGTTATGGGCCAACTGGTAAATGCAGGGGAGCACGGGACTTGGAAACATTATTTTGCAGCCACAGTGGTACAGATTGGATCAGGGAAGAATAATCAATGGATTCTGAATATAGGGAGACATTCTGATGAGGAACAGGAGATGTGTATGGATTTAAAGTGTCTCTCCACAAAGTACATAACTGTTGTGAAGGAGACTAAAAATTCAGTAATTATGCAGTGAAGACTCAGGCCTCACTCTGCACTGGTGCTCAAAGTTCCTATCACTCATGAAGACCAGATGGACACTGAGCTCCTCCAGGCGTGACATTCCCAGGACATCACATCACCGTTTGCGGTATTCTGACTGAGAATACATAACCTCAGTGTCAGACCCCAAAGGAGGGCTGCTGAAGGAGGGACCGTGTTTTTCCAAAATGTTAATATTGTGAAAGATAAATGAAGGCTGTGGAGATGTTGCCGATCAAAAGAGGTCAGAGATGTGACCAGCAATGCAATACGGGCATGTGGGCGGGCAGTGCTGTATTGACATGGTCAAGTCAAGTGACAATTAGAATATAAACTGTAGATTAGGTAAAAACATTTGCTGATACTAAATTTGCCAAAGTTGACCACTGAACTTTGGTTACATAACAGCATATTCTCATTCTTAAGACATACACATTGAATGATTTATGAGTTGAGGCCATGATATCTTTAATATACCATCAAACGGTTCAGAACAAAATGAGATACAGCAAGAGAGCTAGATACTTAGTAGCAATGATAGAGAAAATGAGGTCAACCTGAGTAAGGGTATGTGCGCATTTTTTATTTTACTTCCGTTTCTGCAATTTATAAAGTTGACATTGTTTCAAAATAAAAAGTTTAAAATATATCATTGATCTGGGAAATGTCTGTTTCTCTTGGCAAGGGATTGCTTGCTTGTGAAGAACTCAGCAAATGAATCCCTTGACTTGGGAAATCGAGTGCTTTTCAAATATGATGACTTTGCAAATTAGAATTTGGATGCAAGTTTGGGATTATGTCAAGAAGGCAAAGCAAAAGGCTAATTTTATTTCTGTTTAGGGGCTATTTGGTTACAAGAAAAACAAACCCATGTTAACCAAAAAGGACATTTATTATAAGGAACTAAGAGAAATTCATGAAACCCAACTGTGGGAAGTACTGCAGGCCTCCTGGGAACTATTAAGATCTCTCTCCCTCTCCCCTCCACCTCTCTCTCCCTCTCTCCCCCTCCCCCCTCTCCATCCCCCTCCCTCTCTCTCCCTCTCTCTCTTCCCTAGTCAGCTCTGGCCAGAGCTACAGGCTTTTCAGATAGAAAAGAGAAGCTACTTCTTTAGCAAAGGTTATAATAGGCTCTTGAAAATCACGATATGGATTGCTCTAACACCCCAGGTATTTATTTTTATGTTGAAATGAAAGAAGAGTCACTGACCATTGCTCTTCAATTAGTAACTTAATAAATAAATTTAACCTATAATTAATTAGAGTAATGATTTATCTTAAGGGTAGTAGTATAAGATACAAGACTTTTCCTTTGAGCAGTGATGTACTTAGCTTTGCCTTTTATTAAGATCCCATTGAGATAACCCGGGGAGTAGATCTTGGAGAAAGAAGAGTGAAGGTAGGATATAGTTTAGATGCTATTGTTATAGTCCAAGCGAAACACAGTGGCTTGGGCTGGGATCATGGCAGCAGTGGAGATGGAGAGAAGGGGATGGATGAGAAACATTTTTAATGGGTACCAGGGACAAGCATTGGTGGTGGATTGAATGCAGATGATTGGGGGAGAGGAAGTGTTCAGTGTCTCCAGGTTTCCAGTAGGAGTGAGTGTAGAGCCATTTATGAGAGTGAAGACATTAGCGGAGGGGTGCTTTGAGGAACAGAAAGGCACCCGTGGAGCCCTCAGGTAGCCGGACATGCGGGCTCGGGACACACGAGAGAGCCGATGTAGCGATAGCACCTTGATAAAGATGATACGTGTATGGCACTTGAAGCCTTGGAAATGTATGCAGTGACTTCATAAGAAGGAAAAGGGAGATGATATAAGGCATTTGAGCCAAACCCTGAAGAGCTCCTAACATTTAAGGAATAGATGGAGCAGAAGATCTTCGACAGAGACGGAGAAGAAACGGCTTGAGTTGTAGGGGAGAAACCAGGAGAATGTAGTGTTGTCAGACGATTGGTGGGCTTCACAAGGAGGCAGGTGGTTCGCTGTGTCAGCTAGTGGTCATGGTCATGTAGGATAGGGCAGGGACCATCCTCATCCCCTGTGTGCAAATGAGATGCCGTGGAGTGACTCAACCAAGATCTTGATGCTGTTGGGTGATGAGGAGGGAGTCTGGACTCATGTCTCTCGGACTCTAAAGCCTGCGCTTTCCAGCATTGCCTCATTCATTTAGTCAACAGATGTTTATGTTGTACCTACTATACATGACGGATGCTGGAGACAGTGTGATGATCGGAACCTACACGTTTTAGTCCCATGCTCACGAAATTGTGTGTTGGTGCGTGTTGAAAGGTGTAATTTGTAGGGAATGGGTAAACCAGCTATATCTGCTATTGCTTTAAAAACACATGACTACAACTTCATGGTGTGAAACAACACCCACCTGTCATCTCTCGGTTCTGTGGGTCAGAGTTTGGGGGGCAGGCCTGACTGGGGTCTATGCTCAGAATCACAAAAGACCAAATGCAAGGCTGGCCTGGGGCTTATCCGGAGACCCGGGGGAAAGGTCCATTTGCAGGCTCACTCAGGGCATTGGCAGGATCTGCTTTGCTGCTGCAGGACTGAGCTCTCCATTCCTTGCTGGCTGTCAGCTGGGGCCTTCTCTGCACCCCGAGGTCTCTTGCCGCTCTTGCCAGGGATCCTCACAGACCTTCCCGACAGCCCAGCTTACCCTTCAATGCTGGTGGCTGGGGCCCCTCCTGCAGGATCCCCCTCTAGAGCTGACTCTCTCTGACTTCTCTGCTGTCTGCAAGACAAACTCCTGTTTTTTGTTGTTGTTGTTTTTTTAATCCTCACCTGAGGACTTTTTTTTTTTGCATTTATCTTGAGAAAGAGTGGGAGAGAGTGAGGGAGGGAAAGTGAGAGAGAGAAACATCAACGTGAGAGAGACACATCGAGTGGCTGCCACCCACACGACCCCAACTGGGGCCGGGGACAAACTGTAACTGAGGTACGTGCCCCCAGAGGGAACCGAACCCCGGGCTCTCTAGTCCACAGGCCGATGCTCTAACCACTGAGCCAAACCAGCCAGGGCCAAACCCCTGTTTTTTAACAGCACATACGATTAGGCCCACCTGGATAATTTGCCTCTGGCTGTATAACCTAACATAATCATACTCTCTCATTGTATTCACAAGCTCCACCTGTACTCCAAGGGGAGGAGATACTGTAAGGGGGAGGGTCACTGAGATCAGTCTCAGAACTCTGCCCACCACACAGGCATAAAGCCCTTGTTGCTTCCTTCTGCTTGAGATCTCAGTTCTCCCTTTAAGCAGTTTCGTTGTGGGCGACAGAAGAATGCACCTGGGTAAGCAGCACATCGACCCGACAGCAGCAGAAATAAAAGCCTGGTCTCGTTCTCCGGCCACCCGTCTCCGAAGGGGAAACCTGAAGGCGACTCGGCGGCAAAGTGGGTGTGCTTCACTTCCCGAGATACTGTGGACGGGAAGCCGAGCGCTTCTGGGAAGAGGGACTGCTCTGGTCTGCATGGAAGGTGCGCAGCAGGGAGCACGTCCGCGTGAGAATTCAAATTCGAAGGAAGGGTGCCAGGCTGTGCATGAGATTCTTCCCCAGCTGCCTCCTGCCTCTCCCTGAGAGAGCAAGACAGACCACTGGTGTAAGGGGGAGATGCTGCTCTGGGATGAGCAGCCACGGACTCACTGCCCAGCCTCCCAGCGAGTTTGCCACTTGCTGCTTTTCGAGGTGTAGTGAGATTTCCTTTTGGAGAAAGCGAAGGGAGAGACAGGGATATGACAGTGCAATTAAGAGGGCTGCCAGCCTCTGAGAATCTGGGGCCTGAACTCTTGGCTCTCAGACTTGCAAAGCCTTCAGAAGGCCAGAGAAGCATCCGTGGGAGTGAATGGCAAGCCTCTGGCAAGCAGGCTATGTATGAGCTGCAAAATTGCAAACAGACCTGGCACGCTCACTCAGAAGCCCAGCAGAACCTGAGCATTGCTTACTGTTGTAAGTCATGGGACAGCAGGCACTCGCTCCACTGGAACCGGCTTTGGCATTAGGGGAAATCAGCTGCCTTTTAAAATTTTTTTATTATTGGCTAGTTCGGATCTCCTGGGAGGGGCTTGGTTGTTGCATCTGTATTCTGCGCCTCCTTTTAGTGCAGAGGAAGAACGAAGCAGAATCGGGCTGTCTGCAAGTACTGAAGAGCGGGGGTGGGGGTGGGGGCCAGAAATCTTAACATGAAGAGTGTTCGGACAAAAGGGCTCAGAGATAGACAGGCCAGCCTGGTGGGGTTCAAACCTTTGTTCACCGCCTACGGCCTGGGTAATCTTAGACACCCTGAGTTTTCTTTGTGATCCTCAGTAAGCTTCCCTGAGTCCCAGTTTCCCATCTGTAGGAAGGCGGTAGAAGAATGTCGATAAGCTAGGAAAGGAAACCGATCTAGAGTAAGTGCTCAATAAATGATAGAATGGGACCTGAGATGTAGGTAGTGCCTCCTACTACATTCAGCGGACCTGTTGGCTGCCTCTCAGAAGCCATTCCTTCCACCTTCTTCTGGCGGACAGAGCTCGTCTCCCACTGAAGGTATTGGAAAGGCAAAACACCTGTGTTCTTAACTTCACTTACAGCTTTAATACGGGCACGTGAACTCTCCCGGCCTGGGCCTGTTGCAGTTGCCTTGAAACTTTAAGGGGAGACATCACTGTCTGCCAAAGAAGGAAACATGGAAGGAGAGAGAGCACAAAAGTCCATGATGTTGGAGGGCTGCTGAATTCATCCTGGAAATTCCCTCCTGTGTTAGGATTGTGTGAGTTACGACGAGGTGATGAGTAAGCCCCTAAGTCTTAGTGAATTAAAACAGTGAGGATTTAGTTCTTGCTCATATTCTATGAACAGTGTAGATTTTATAGGGGATTTGCTCCACGTCTCCTTACTCTGGGAACCAGGTCGATGGGACAGTTTCATCTAAAACATTATTAAATTACTGTGTCAGAGGAGCAAACGTCTCTCTAGAGCAGTGGTTCTCAACCTGTGGGTCGCGACCCCTTTGGGGGTCGAGCAACCCTTTCACAGGGGTCACCTAAGTCATAACAGTAGCAAAATTACAGTTACGAAGTAGCAACGAAAATAATTTTATGGTTGGGGGTCACCACAACATGAGGAACTGCATTAAAGGGTCGCGGCATTAGGAAGGTTGAGAACCACTGCTCTAGAGGGTTTTTTTTTTACTAATTCTTTAAACTGTCTTTCTGATTTCTAGTTCATTCCTCATCTAATCCATCGTTGGGTTGACTTTTCCATGCTGTCTTATCACTTTTATTAGACAGTTGTTGCTATGGTAACGCTGTGTGAGAAACAGCCCCAGATCTCAGTGGTTCATAACAACAAACGTGTTTCTCAGACCTGTGGGTCAGTGGTGGTTTTGCTGGACTCAGCTAGGATTGCCCGTGTTTGACTGCACACATGTGTGGAATTCAGGTCTAGCCCATGTAGTTCTTTATTTGGGGATTATTTCCTACCTGGTATATATTCTTCTCATGGCTATGGAAAAGCATGCAAGCAGACCAATCCTTGCAGGTACATGCAACATCTTTGTAGGTGTCACATTATTATTTCATTGATTAGGCCGAGTCACGTGGCCAAGACCAAAGTAAAAGTGGCAGGAATGAATATGCTGCCTTCTCTGCTGGGAGGCACTGAAAATTCATGTGGAAATAGATGTGGACAGTAGTTTTATTACAAAGAGGAAATAAGAATTGGCAACATAACTCCAACTTACCATACACACATATACCAATGAACCAATCACAACCTTCAATAGCTCTACCACTCCCACAAAATAGAGCATACTGTCCTGAACTGGGCATTCGAGACTCTGCGTTCTTACCTTTTCATTCTTTTCCCCCATGCCTCATTCCTCAAATCAGTTGTAATTCCAATTTGGTCCTGGGAGATGGTCTGTGTAGCTTCCATTCACTCCGCCGCCATTTTGGAATCCTCATTCCTCAAATCATACTGGTCTGATATGTCCCTGATCATCTGCCATCCATTTGTGGTGGTTTTGTTGATTACATTCATCCATTCAAAGAAGTCATACCCTTCCCTAACTAAAACCTGAGACCCTTCCATGCATTCAGTCTCCCGAGTCTGCCCCTTAGCACCTGTCTGAACTCTTTATTTAGAGATTAGCAATGGTAATCTTGGATGGATTGTCCCTTTTTTAAAAAAAATCCCATGTAGAAGCCATAACTTGAAAGCATACAGAAAAACTTGACCCCTTGGAATTATAATTCTTGGCTCTACTGTGGGGGGCACCTACAGGCATGCAAGCAAATAATCCTTTTCATTTCCTTGAGGTAGGAACTTTTACTGGTAACGGGACCCCCTTTTCCATGAGCCATGGGCATTGGGGTCCTGAATGCGGAAACAAAGCAGTCACAGTGCAGTCCTGCTCGTATAATCTCTGGAGACTCAGTGGATGGCGGGACGTTTGGCTAATCACAAAACTCTAAAAATAAAATAGATGAAGAAGGCTAACGTGAGAAAGAGAAAAACCTTTTCCCATTCTAATACTTTGTACCGAAGTTATCTCCCAACACTCAGTTAAAAAAAAGGGGGGGTTTTGGAAAATGTTAGTCCACTTCTGCTACCTTTATCCTTTACTTGGAAATGTTGGCTGTGGGAGGGGCCTTTCCATGTTCCACAGTGAGCTCAGTGTCTAGTCACATGCAGCTCGACATTTTGGCTTCGGGAAAGCGCCTGTGTGTGCAGCCCCAATGGGTCAGTGTTCAGATACTTCCAATCACATAGCTTGCATGTAGGCACCATTGACAAGGCAAACAGCTGAACACAAAAGGAATTCACGTTATCCTCGGGTGACCGTCTTGGATGTGAAAATGCCCTGAAATGCTGCAGTATTGCTCAGCTCTGAAGCAGTTTGTATTAGTGGGGGGTTCCCCAGAGGAACAGAGCCAACAGAATCAATAGATAGCTGATAGATGATAGATAGATGATAGGTAGATAGATGATAGATCGATCTTGAGGAATTGGCTCACATGGTTTGGGGGCTGACAAGTCTGGAATCTGACAGGGCAGCAGGCTGAAGACTCGGGGGACGGTTGATATCGGGGTCTTGAGTCTCAAGGCAGCCCGATGCAGAATCCCTTCCCTTTCCAGAATCTCGGTCTTTTCCCTTCAGACCTAGAACTGACTGGCTGAGGCCCATCCACATTATGGAGGGGAAACTGCTTTACTCCATGTCGACAGACTTACTTAAATGTCAATCCCATCTCAAAAATACCTTCACAGCAACATCTAGACTTGCGTTTGAGCAAGCAGTGGGCAAATGATTGCCTTATGAGACTTTTGAAAATGGATTGATATTAAAAGTAGTTCACCAAAAAATGAAGGTCAAAAGCTACTCTGGACTTGATTCCATGTTGATTTGACCAAGAAGGATCTAGTGATGTAATAGTAATAGAACTTCGGGGGAAAACTTCTGTTATTATCAAGTTCACAGCAATAATGAAAGAGAAACCTGGCAATACATATAGGACTCATTGGTTTATTAAATTTTACGTGTTCACACATTTGAGATGTTATACTTTGCAAACTCATACCTTTATTCATTAAGCTTCTGGTGTGGTGTTCAGATAGCATGGCCTGTAATGGAGGACATAGGTTTTAGTTGTAACGTGCATCTATTTGTTCCAAAGTTCCCCTTTTTAATATTATTCTTCACCCTGCCCACTGTGGCTCAGTGGGTTGAGTGTTGTCCTGTGCACCGAGAGGTCACCGGCTCGATTCCCAGTCAGGGCACATGCCCAGGTTGCAGGCTCAATACCCAGTAGGAGGCATGCAGGAGGCGGCCAATCAATGTTTCTCTCCTCCCACCCCCCTTCCTCTCTCTTACTAAAATCAATAAAAACATATTTTAAATAAATATTATTCTCCAACTTTTAATTTTGTAAAAAATAGAAGCTGTTTTCACCTTTTTTATTGTAGTAAAATATACTTAACAAAATTTACCATTTTAATTATTTTTAAGGGTACAATTCAGCGGCATTAAATACATTTACGATGTTGGGTAACCCTCATGACTGTCCATTGTTAGGACATTTTTGTCATCCTAGATAGGAACTCTGTGCCCATTCAACAACAACTCCATATTCCCTCTTCCCCCTGGCTCCTGGTGACTTTGTTCTACTTTTGCCTCTATGAATCTGCCTGTTCTAGAGATTTCATAGAAGTGCATTCATACAATATTTGTCCTTTTGTATCTATTTCACTTAGCACAATGTTTTCAAGATTCATTCATTCGTGTTGCAGCATGTATTAGAGTTTCATAGCATTTGCAGGGAATATTCTAGTGTGTGTGTGTGTGTGTGTGTGTGTGTGTGTGTGTGTGTGTATACCACATACAAATTTTAATTATCTCTTGACAATGGGTTGTTTCTACCATTGGTGTACAAGCATCTTTTCGAGTCCCTGATTTCAGTTCTTTGGGGTCTGTGCCTAGGAGTGAATTGGTAGATCACATGGCAATTCTGTGCTGAACTTTGTGAGAAACTTCCTGTTTACTGCAGTGGTGGCATTTCTACATTCCAACCAGCAACGCATGAGGGGTCTAGTGTCAGGGAATCCTCATCAGCACTTGTTATCCCTCCCCTTTTTTTTTTTTTCTTGTAATCCTCACCTGAGGATATGTTTTTATTGATTTGAGAGAGAGAGGAAGAGGGGGGAGATAGGGAGAGAAACATCAATGTGAGAGAGAAACATCCAGCAGTTGCCTCCCGTACGTGCTCCAAACGGGGATTGAACCTGCAACCTAGCTATGTGCCCTGACTGGGAATCGAACCCACAACCTTTTCTGGTGTACAGGACAATGCTCTAGCCAACTGAGCCACCGACCAGGGCCCTCCCTTTTTTGATAATAGCCATTTCAGTGTTGTGAAGTGGTAGCTTACCTTGGATTCGCCTTTTCCAAACGACTGATGATGGTGAGCATCTTTTCATGTGCTTATTGACCATTTATATATCTTCTTTGGATAGATGTTTAAGTCCTTTGTCTATTTTTAAATTGGTTATTCATTGTTGTTGTTGTTGCTGTTGAATTGTGTTGAGTTTACCTTTTTCATGTCAACTGCTTCTCTTTGGCCACATATCCTGCTAGGAAAATACGCAGCTGATCATCTAGGTTATCAGAGGGCTTGGGGCCTCAAGAAGCCTTCCCTGGCTGCAGCGAGCCGGGTTGTACCTTGTCCACATCCCCCCAGGCCTTCTCATACATTGCGTCACAGTCACTTTCTAGCTGTCGGACAGCTTTCTCTGCTTCGAAAGGCATTCTTAAGGTGCTTAGGGACTCCAGTCCGGTGATGGATGGAAGTTAGTATGGAACTAGCCAGCTGAGGTGGGGTAACTGAGGCACACGTTCTACACTGCATCTGAGATCCCCAACAGGGACTAGGGTGTTTACTCTCACTGGTAACTGGCTTAACGATAACCCTTTATTTCGCTTCATCCCCTGGCACACTTCCCCATTTTCCTGGTATTTCCTCTCATCTCCTCCCAAACGGACAACTTGCACTTGAACCTTTGTCTTGTGATCTGCTTCCGGGGAATCCCAGTGTAGACTGAAGCACAGCTGTGCGGGCACAAGCTGGTTGGTAGAATCGAGCAGGAAGAGGGGCACCTTTCAGAGCCTTCCTTCAGGAGCTGCCGCACCCGAAGAGAAGATGCTGGCTGTGGGTGGAGGTGGGCTCCCGAGAGCACGTCCCTCTTGGTGGGGTGGAATGGGAGACATGTCAGCAGTGCCGTATTCAGAGCTCTGCTGGGCTGTTCAATAGCAGTTGCAGCTCACCATGATCTATTCGAGTCCTTTGCTCCTGTTCGCTATGGAAAAAACTGCTTTGGGCTTATTAGTTTTAGTTTCTGTATACTTTTCCAACGCACTGTCCCTTGCTCGGAATCAGAGAGTGGCTTAAAAGGAGAGGGTGGACATGGTCCTAAAAGAAGATCCTCTTGCAAAATTTGAGCAATAGATAAATACGACCTCTAAGAATTTCACAGGCAATTTGTCACTTACTCATTGTTGCTATTATGATTTCCACCTTATAGTTGCAAAAACCGAGGCTTAGAATAATATCTTAAACGTGGTAAGCACACAGTAAATCTTAGCTATTATTTTTACTAAAAATTTGGATCCTGTGACTTAAATATTTCGATCAATGAATGGGACACAGACAAAGGCTTGCTTCTCAGACATGCATTTGCGGCAGAAGTGGAAGGAATAACTAATCTTTTAGTTAGAGGGCTCAGGTTTCAAATATCTCGACATTTTTAATTTAGGCCAAAAAAAAATTATAGCGCAAGTATAGGATGTGGGAGCCCGGGCCAGACAGCAGCCGACCACAGATTTGCCGTGAGCCAGCAGTGAGATGTGGTTACGCTGATGCAACGTCCAGCCTCATTCGAAGAAGACCTCTGAGCAGAAGATGGGTGTAATCCTCCCTGGTCAGCTCAGACGTGCTCCTTGGAAGGACCCACATTTAATGAGTGATCTTGCTGAAGCGGGAAGCGGCCTGAGGACTTTCGGAATGGTGAAATGTTCTGGAAGCCCTGCTCTGTGAGGAACACTTGAGGGCACTAGTGTTTACTCATCTGGGTCTGGGAGGTCTAGTGGAATCCTGAGCTGTGGAACCAGACGGAGACTCAGCTCCTCTCCCCTGTAACCATGTGACCTTGGGCCTGATGCTCTCCGCACCGAGTTCCCTTTTCTTTAAAGTTGGGACGCTTACATTGCTATAATGTCCAAGTAAGAAATTGTGTGTGAAGTATTTGGTACATACCCGGTGTGCAGTAAATAGTGGTTTTCATTCTTTCCCATATTTGGAGGGTTGTCATGTAAGTAGTTAGTGCCATCCTTTCCTCCCTCCCCCAAAGACAGAGCTAGGGCCGCTCAGTCGTATTTACAGGGAAGTGCATTTCAGTTTGATATTGGGAGTAGCCTAGTAATAAATCACTGTCTTACAAAATGCAGATGCCTCAAGAATCTGGCCTCTGCCTAGAACACCAGACTTGTTCAGCCAGCTGTCTACAATGGCGCACATCTCAAACGTTGTGTGCTCAGAGCAAAATTCTTGGGATGCCTACGTTGCCTGCAAACCTGGTCCCCCTTCTTTTCCCAAACATCACCAGATTGTCCCACCACCTGCTCAGTGGTTCAAATCAAATATCTTGGAGTTGTATGTAATTCTTCTTAGGATGCCACCCATAATCCTTATCACAGTCGGCAAAGCCCATCATAGAACGGTCTTTGCCCGCCCTTCCAGCGTTGCCTATCAGCACCCTGAATCTAGCCCACCAATTTCCTGTCATATTATTTATTTTTCCTCTTCCTTATGGTAGGCCAAGCTGGTTTCTACTTTAGACCCTTCATCTCAGCTATTTCTTCTGCTTCGAACACTCTTCCCCCTGAACTCTACATTATCTCCACAGGAGGCCATCCTTGATCACCCAGTCTTCAGTAGTTATCTAGTCGCTCCTACATGCTTCTGGTTCAGTGTACGGTCTGATGATTTTCCTGTTCATTACTTTATTCCCCATACCTACGGTTGTGCTAAAATATGTATTTGATACACAGATGCATAAGCAACAGAACCGAATGCTCCACAAAAGAGCAGGCCCCTTATCGATGAAAGTATATGAGCATGCTTCTTTGGGGGTGATCATAGATGAACAGATATTATGAAAAAGATCACTGCCCTGAGTCGGTGGTCCAACTACATGACTATCGGGATCTCTTCTAATCCCACAGATTCTATGCTCTTATCGACAATGTTCATCTTCAGTAGCTCAAAAGTTGTTCTAACTGTGAAGAAGCCAGTGCTTTGTTTGCACATTTTAAAAAAGAATAAAAAAGAGAATGGAAGGAGAGAAGAGCCTCCAGGACAAGGGTACGTTTGAAGGTGGGTGCATGAACACGAGATCAGTTAATTAGTTGATTTACACGAACTTACTTAGTTGATGGACCCGAGATAACCATCACGTAGGCTCCTTCGCACTGACAGCGATGGGTGTTCATCCATACATGAGCATCTACCACAGTTTTCTCACTGTCTGTCTCAGATATTGGAATCTGTGCTTTTCTATAAAAATCAAAAAGCAGATCCATTCTCTTCCATGGACTTCATCTGTTCCTTGTTTCAACTGTATAAATATTATTTTCATGTCACGGGTTTCTGACCCAAACTGGTGGAGACCAAATCGATTACCCATGAGCCGCTCAATTTGAAACCATTTAAAATTCCAGACTCTCTCTGGCACCGAAAAAGAACAATGGAAACTTGTCACAGTGATCTCTCTTGGTCTATTTTTTCCCTTCATTTTTCTTTCCACTTTCCCTTTTCATCCCCATCAGTTCTCTCCTGTTCCTTTCTGCATGTCCCATGGGCCTCTTAGGGAAACTCAAATCCTTGCACGAACCCATCAAATTTACTGGTTTGGTAAACCTTGAGTCTGCTGACTGCAGGTGTTCCAGACTCGAAGGCAGGGCGTAGGGGACAAGGGACATTTCTGTCCTGTGAGCTGTGTGTGGTTTATCTACCAAGTAGCAACATCTCTCACCCACTCTCCCAGCACAGCTCCGAGGACAACCTGATCTGTCTTTAATCTACTCCGACCACAGAGCAAATGTTTTAAATAAAATCTCTGCATGAGTGAGTCACTACTCTTCTGGCTTTTATATGACATACCGAGGAGTGATGGTTTACTTTTCCTGAGTAACAAAATTAATATAAGAGAAACATTTTTGTTATGTGGTATCTTAAAAAAATACAAGAAGAAGAAAGAAGAGACATATGGGGCCTGGGCAGTAAAATTTGGATGAAAAAGTTCCACTTGACACAATGAAAATAAGGAAAAAAATGTAGTAAATTTTCTTGGCAGAAAGGGGTAAAAAAAAAAAAAAAAATCAACAGGAAGAAGTAGAAAAAAAACACTTTCGCTAAACAGCTGCACTGACTCCAGTACCGCCACTTACGGAAGGTCACAATCTCTGAGAAGCTCCGTTTATATTCTCATTTAAAAACGAGATGTTTTCTGTTCGGAAACTTTTCAGTTCACGTGGTGCTTGTGTGTTGGTGGAGCCTGCATCCCTGGAGAGGAACGCGTGTTTTTGTCTCTGCTCGGAGGGCGGGTTTACAGGCCAACGCGGGCAGACGCGGGTGCCCTCCTCTGCTTGGCGGGTGCGATGCCGGGGCGCAGGCAAGTCTGTGCTGTCTTGTCTGACCCAACACGTCCCGCGGCTGTCCCGTCACCTCGCTTTTCATGGTTCGGAAGCCCCAGCCAAACGTTTTACACCGAATGGAAGGGTGTGGCCTGCAGACATCAAGGGTGCTCTGGCTGCCTCGGTGACCCCTTACGAGTGTGTAGCGATTTAATTTTTCCATGACTTGATTCTGATTCCAGAATGAAAGGGACTTTCTTTTTTCTTTTTTTTTTTTTAATCCTCACCTGAGGACATTTTTGCATTTATCTTCAGATAGAGCAGGAGGGAGAGAGGAAGAGAGAGAGAAACATCGATGTGAGAGAGACACATCGAGTGGCTGCCACCCACACAACCCCAACCAGGGCTGGGGACGAACTGCAACCGAGGTACGTGCCCTTAGCGGGAACCGAACCCGGGACTCTTGGTCCACGGGCTGACGCTCTAACCGCTGAGCCAAACCGGCCAGGGCGAAAGGGACTTGCTTTTGGCCCAAACCTTGCTGTCATCCATGAAGACAACCGATAGAAACAAAGATACTCTTGCCTAGCTTGGCAACTCTTGTCGGGAAGGAGAAGCCCATGACGGAATGGCAGACCAACAGAATGTCAGAGAGAGCTGTAAAGTTCCTTATTCGAGCAGAGGACTGGCTTAGCGTGTGCCTGTTCTCTGTAGCCACGGGTGGTTCTGCCAGGCATTGCCCGTGGTGTCACAGACAAGTTACTTTTCCTCTTTGAGACTCATTTTCCACATCTCCAAGTGCGGCTACTCACACCGCCCTCTTCCCCACAGTGGGAATAATCAGCATGAAAATACTAGCGTATAATCAATGGGCAGTTAATGATTCAATAAATGTTACATTTATTATAAAATACTTGCTGAGAACATCTTTTAAAGGCCCTTTCTCCTCCGCCTGGCACGATATCCACAAGCAGCTTTTCCTTCTTCAACTCAGAACACAAGGGTGGGTGCTGAGTAAGTCGCAGCTTTGTGCTTTGTTCCCGAAGTAGGTGCGATGGCTACCCTGCAAGCACAGTGGAAACAATTACATTATTTTTACAAAATTTGATGAAATTTAACTCTTAGTTTCTAACTCACTGGCTTAGTAGGAAATTGAATGTCAATAAAAAGTGGGGTTCCTTGGGAGTTGAGATGTCTGTACTGGCAGGAAGCAGTACGGGTTATGCAGGGGCTAGCCCTGGCATGGGCTCTTGGTTCGGGGGGAGGAGAGGTCTGGGGCTTCTTGTCAGCTTGGGCACTGATGTCATTGCCAGGATCAGGACCAGTTTTTTGTTGTTGTTTTTTGAGTCTAGCCTCCCTAGGTTGATCTGCTCTATCCACTGAGCTCTGGCCACTTTTCAGGAAGCTGAAAGGAAATAAATTTAAGGTCCTTATTATTCATAGGACTCTAAGGTCTCTGTGTCAGACCTGAATTTGGGGATCCCTGCTTTTCCCTCTTTCTTTCCTAGATCTCATCTTCGCCAGTACCCCCTCACTTCTCTCCCCTACAGTAATCTACTCCATGAATATAGGATTCTGAAAACATAAGCCAGAAAGTGAAGTCATCTTCAGACAACTTCGGGTTTTTCGCTGCAACACCAACCCCATCAGACAAGGGAACACTTCAGTTTGATTATTTTCTTATAGGGAGAAATACAGACTAAACAAAGCACATGTTTTTGTCACCATAACGAGCTCCCGTGTGCCAGTTTTGAGGATGATCAAAGGGCTGTTTGACAGCGCTGTTTTCAGTTTGCTTTTCACAAATTTAAAATGGGTAGAAACATTCCTTACTCGGGACGAGGAGGGGACGGCTGGACAAGAGAACTGGGCCGTGAGTTATTTTTTGGAAGGCACTACTTACTTTAGAATAGGTTTGGATTTACAGAAACGTCGTGAAGGTGGTCAGAGGGTTCCCGCATACCCACACCCAGGTTCCCGTTGTTAACGCCTCACGTTCACTCGTGCGTTTGCGACCTTTCTATCCCCAATTTTCTCATGAAGCCGTTGATATGTTATTACTAACTAAAGTCCACACGTTATTCAGATTTCTCTCATTTTGACCCAGTGCCCTTTTTAGGATCGCATCCAGGACACCACCTTACATTTAGTTGTCCTGTCTCCTTGTGTTCCTCTTGGCTCTGATTGTTTTTTAGGATTTTCTTGGTTTTGATGATCTTGGCAGTTTTGAGGAGTACTGGTCAGGTATATTGTAGCATCTGCTACATTGCAATCTCTCTGATTTTTTTCCAATGTTGTATTGGGCTTATAGGTTTGGAGAGGAAGACCGTAGAAGTAAAGGGCCATTCTCATCACATCGTGTTGAGGGTACATGCTATCAACATGGCTAACCTTGGTCATCTGGCCGAGATGGTGCTGACAGGTGTCTCCCCTGTAGAGTTACTCTTTCTCCATCCCCCGTTCCAACCCGTGCTCTCGGGAAGGGAGCCGCTGTGTGCAGTTCACACTGATGGGGTGGAAGGGTTTGCTCCATCTCCTTGATGAGGAAGCAGCTACATAAAATATTTGCAATTCTTCTGCATGGGAGATCTATCTGTTATCCTCTCTCCATTTATTATCTATTTATTCAGTGACTTCTTTATAACGGTATGGACTCCTGGTTATTGGGTTATAACCCAATATTATGTTATTTATTTTGCCCAAATTATTCTAGTTTTTTTTTTTTTTAATCCTCACCCGAGGACACCTTTTTTTTCATTTTTTTGTTCAGATAGAGTGGGAGGGAGAGAGAGGAAGAGAAAAAGAGAGAAACATTGACGTGAAAGTGACACATCGAGAGGCTGCCACCCGCACGACCAACCAGGGCCGGGGACAAACTGCAACTGAGGTACATGCCCCTAGCGGGAACCGAACCCGGGTCTCTCTGGACCGCAGGCCGACGCTCTAACTGCTGAGCCAAACCGGCCAGGGCTCTAGTTTTTATATTTAGCAAAATTTCCTGTGCTTTTTACTTGGTGCCCCTCCCCCCATCCCTTTCTTTTATGGAGAATTAAGATTGAATAATTCTAATTTCTGTAAACACATGTAATGTCAGGTGATTTTTAGGACTGGAGAAAGCAAATAAACAAGTGTCACCAAGTTTAGAAGTACCCATGAAGTTTGCCTTTGAAGTTGTGAACTCAACATGACCCTCTTAAGATTCTCAAGTCAGTTTACACTTGGCAGATGACCACTTCCTGTTTTTACAGGGGAGAGAATCTTCGCTAAGGTCTGAAATACCACGTGGCTCTAAAAAGCAAAATTTGGTTCATAGAAGTTAAGAGATTAGATACAGATGGATTTGATTGCCTTCGAAATACATGCAAATTGCAAAATCTAAGGTAGAAGAAGATTCAAGGCCTAGCCCATTTTAGGTTGTCTCCCCCTCCCCCTCCTAAAACTTTGGCAAAGTAGTTCGAGATATTTGAGCATTACCAAAATCGTGCTGAGAGTGCCTTCTAGTAAGTTCTTACGTTGTCCTCCAAAACTCAGATTTGATAGTCATAATGTTAAAAGTGTCTAATAAAACTGTGGACCTGGGTCATCATATTTAAACTCTAGAAATAAGGCAGATAATTACTTCATGTGACCATGTATGTAAAGTTTTATATACAGATTCTTCTGGCTTTTGGTTCTGTCCAAGATGGAATAATGCAAACTTATCTCCCCCACTGATGACAACACAAAATATTGGGGTAAAATTCAAAAATCAGCTCCTTGAAGACACTTCGAAGTAACTCGAAACAGAGGAGTTGTGGAATAGAGTAAGGCACTGGAGACGTGCCCCACGGGAGGCTGTGCTTTCTAGTGTTTATCCTTTTCTCTTATGGCCCTAATTTGCACAACAGTGGTCCCGGAGGGGAAAACTCCAATAGTGATCACATTTATTTGACAGGAGGGACTAGAGAAAGGCACCCCTGTGGTTTTAGTAGTGGGGGTCCTGGCTTTCCTTCTTTTTCTCTCTTGTCGTGTCCTGAGGGCTAGCTGTGCAGGCAGCCAACGCCCGGACAGCAGCCCCGTGTCTCTGGCTAGAGCAACCAGAAGGAGCCTGTGAGTGTGTGAGAGTGGGGGCCTCCCAGAGAGAAGCTAGCTGCAGGAGAGGACCCCTGCTTTTGCACCTGAGCCCACACTCATCCCAGGCTCACCTCTGAAAGGCACATTGGTGAGGCAGACCCAAAGAAACAGCAAAGGCTTTGAGAACCATCCTAGGATTTAAATGATACTCAAAGGTCAGTGAAATTCACTATATCAACAGACCAAAGAAGAAAAACGTACGGTGTTTTTTTATATATATATAACATTCAACACCTGTTTTTGATAAAAACTCTTCACAAATTAGGGATAGAATGGGACTTCCTTAACCTGACAGTGAGCATCTACAAAAGGCCTCTAGCTTCCATCAGACTTAATGGGCTGGACAGCCTGCTTTCCCTCGAAGACGACGCCGACGGCAGGGGTGCCCACCCCAGCACTGCCGTTCCTGCGTCCTGGCCCACGCAGGGTACCAGCGCAAGAAACGACAGGCATGCAGGGGAAAGGAAGAAATACAAGTGTCCGTATTTTAAGATAACCTGACTACCTAGGTAGAAAACTCCATAATGATAGTGAAAGTAGTAAATGACTTCAGCAGTTGTGCAAACTATGAAGCCAATATGCAAAAATCAATTGTGTTCCAATATGATAGCATTGAAAAATGGTAAGTTTCAAAACAGTATCATTTACAATAGTACCAAAGCATGAAATACTTAGGTATTTCATTTGCACGTGACAGTTTCTCACTTTAACTTGTTAATTTATTTTTTTCAGAGAATGTATATCAGCATGTAACCACCCAAGCTTGATAAGTGGTTGAATGGGCCTGATTGAAAATGCTTGGACGTGAGTTTTAACCAAATTCATAGATTAAGTTAGAGCTGGAAATGTGAACATGGAGTGAATCCTGTTACCTTTTTAGAAAGAGGCAATCCTGTACTTTCGAAGGTAGACTGGAAGTCAGACATTTAAACTTAAGAAAACTGTCCAGTGCTACTGCCTAAAAATGGAATCCGTGACCTAAGGTGGAGATTTTCAGACTATCTTCCACGGAGCCACAAGGTTTTGTAGAACTGCCTCAGGGTCAGGGTCAGGGTCAGGGTCAAGGGTCAGGGTCAAGGGTAGGTGTATGTGTGTGTGTGTGTGTGTGTGTGTGTGTGTTGGGGAGTAGGAAGGCTGTCTAGGTTCTGTCTGCGCTTCCCTTTCCCCCACCGTCTCAGTCACAGCAGCTTCGTTTTATTTGTATTTTATTGGAGCTCTCTACAAGATTTTTCTTGGAAAAAAAATTTTTATGGCTCAAATAATTGTGAAAACCACTGATGGATTAAACAAAGAAAAGACTAACAAAAATGACGGGGACCCTGAAGATGGGCAGCAGGTAGGCAGCAGAGATCTCCCCAAGCTGGCGTTGCTCGAGCACGAAGAATTTTCCATTACCTATCAAGGGTAATTTGGGCTTTGAGGACGGGAACCTTAAGTACTGAGGAATTAAAGACTGGTAGGGAGTTCAGTTGTTGATAGGAAAATTACAGGGAACGAGTCGGTAACGTCATTGAGGCAAGAACACATTTTGTGTTAAATTGGGCTCTAAGGTCTGAAGAGTAACCATCAGAAATATGATCCAGTAAACGATGGTTTAGGGACAGATTGGGGCCCAGAGTCCGGGATGGGACCAAATCTGGCAGTGGCGCGACGTCCCCCGAAATGGCCTTCAAGGAGCAGGTTTGGAACATTGATCCGCGTCCCCTGGGCGGTGTGCTGAGCGTGAGGCCCTGTGCTCCTCCACCAAGGCTCCGAGTCGGGGCCTCCTGGGGCTCAGAGCCTGCTGCTGCCGATAAAAGCGTGTCCTAGGGAATCTGATACCCTCTCAAGTGTCAGAACGACCGGCCAGGTCCTCAGAAGTCCCCGTGGCTAAGAATCATGCACGGTGCTTGCAGGCATTCAGCTTTTCAGGCCCATCCCCTACAGACACCTGCTTGAGGTGAAGCTGGGCTGTGTCTGTGCTGGGTCTTCTCGTCATGGAGAATAGCACTGGGCGACAGTGAGGTAAGAGTCACATTTGCAGAATGTCTGGCTTTTATTGAAAAATTATTGTCACGCTACAGTTAACTGCCAAAGAATATTTTAAAAATTATTTTTCGATCGTTTTTCTCTCACCAGGAGCAGTTTCATGAGATTGAGAGAGAAATAATGTGTGACATGAAGTGTTGGTTTTGGTGGGGAAGACCAGGGGTCTGTTTGTCATTATTTGCATAAATGTGACATATAATTTGCAAATTAAATTAGCTAACATCAAATGCCATTGCTTTCCATGTTTGTTCAGAGAACCATTTATTAACCTCAAGGGATGCTTCATTTAGATGGAACTCAGAGATGTTAAAATTTTTTATTGTGCATTTCTCCTGGAAACTTACTGGATAAAAGCACGACTGTTCCCCAAAGGAGATTTGGGTCGACGCTCCTTGGCCTCAAGGTGAATCAGTGGGACATGCAAACACAAAGCCTCACCTGCTGAAGCCCCCCCGCCAGGGCTTATCCAACTTGAAGGTGTGCACGACTCACCTGGGGACTCTGCTCTGCTCAACCTGGACTTGAGAGTGAGATTCTGCATTTCCATTCAGCCCCCACACCACGCCAGTGTGGCTGGTCCTCTGACCACAGTGGGAATAGCAAGGGTCTGACAGGTGGGATTGATGAACATTTATTTCCCCAGCTTTATGGATACGTAACTGAAATGTAATATTGTGTAAGTTTAAGGTGATGATTTGACACATGTAGATATTGTAAAATAATTACCACAATAAGGTTAGTGAACACATCCATTACCTCGCATAGTTACCATTTTTTGAAATAGTGAGAACTTTTAATACCTACTCTCTTAGCGACTTTCAAGCACACAATAAAGTGTTAACTATCGTCGCCATGCTGTATATTACATCCCAGAGCTTACTTGTCTTATAACTGGAAGCGTATACCCTTGACCACTGTCACCTGTTTCCCTGACCCCCACCCCTGGCAACCACCAGTCCACTCTCTGGTTCTATGAGGTTGGTGTTTTAGATTCCACATACAAGTGCTATCATACAGTATTTCACTTTCTCTGTTTGACTTATTTTACTTAGCATAATGCCCTCAAAGTCCATCCATGTTACTGCAGTGACTGGATTTTCTTCTTTTTCATGGCTGAATAATATTCCATTCTGGTGTGTGTGTGTGTGTGTGTGTGTGTGTGTGTGTGTGTGTGTAATATTTTCTTTATCCATTCATCCATTGATGGAAACGCAGGTTGTTTCCACGTCATGGTTATTGCAAATAATGCTACAACGAACATGTTTTGATTACGATAGCTATGTAATAGAGTTTGAAATCAGAAAGTGGGATGCCCCCCAGCCTTGTTCTTTTTTCTCAGTATTGCTTTGGCTTTAGGGGTCTTTTGTGATTCCATGTGAATTTTAGGATTGCTTTTTTCTAAAATGCTTTTGGAGTTTTGATAGGGGTGTTGAATCCATAGATGGATTTGGGTAGTATGGCTACTTACTATCCAAACTAGTAGTCGCTGAAGGACTGCTTGGGTGCTGCTGCAAACAGGAATGCCGTTTGCCAAGGTCTGAGCTCTGCCCCCCTTTTCTCTCTCCGTCTCATCCCCAGTGGTCGAGTCCTGCAGACTCCCCCAGTGATCCCCGTGAGTTTAGACCTGAGTGGACCTCCTGGGAAATGTCCTGCAATGCTGGACGTCTGCCTTGGGTTCTTTTTTATCCACTGGAGAAGCGCAGGCCCAGGGTGGGGGCTCTTGGTACCAGCCCAAGGGAGGGGCCGTCGCACTGAAAGTGCAGGCGTTCCTGTCACCCTCCTCAGGTGGCCCTTCTTGGTCTCTGCGGTCCAGGGACTGCTTCAGCCTCACTCCCAGGTTCTGGGCTTTTCCCAGCTGTGTCTTGTCTGTGGATAGTTGCTAGTTTGTCTTCTTGTGACAGAGACTGACTTCAGGAAGACCTATGTCACCATCTTGATGCTGTCACTTCTAGTGATCAACGTTACAGCTGCAAGGAGTGACAGCATCAAGATGGTGACATCGGACTCCGTGAGGTTTCGACAGAAGACTAATGAAAATATACCTTACTTCAAAGATCAGCGGATGGGCGCAGAGCGCACAGGTGGAAGGGTGACAAAACATCGTGTGGTTTCCCAGAGCTTCGAACAAGTACTCAGGGTAAGCCCCAGCCCGCAGAAATCTCAGCAGGGAATTCGCAGGGGAGCTGTGGCTGGGACCAAACGCAGACGATGTCCGTCCTCAAACTGCCCCAGCAGTGTAGTTTTCTGGAAAAGAGAAGGAAGCCAGCTTCAGTTTGGGGCAACGAGTGAATATAATTTTAGAGTTCCTCACTTTTCCTGAATAACTGAGGGGCTGGAAAGACACTTTCATCCCACCAAGCGACCTGGCTGGGTTGGAAGCTGAGAAACACGGTGAGTGTGGTGTGGGTGGGGACGGTACAAGAGTGTCTGACGTCAATGTAGAGCTCTCCAGTAACCTGGGCTTTGGATTTCCCTCCTGGACGAAGAGGACCACATACACAGTGCTCTTCCAATGCAACCCGCGGGTTTCACTGATTCCCTTAAAAAACTGTCGCTGAGGTCAACTTGACTTGCCCTCGTTTCTCGTGACGCCTCGTCTACCCCACTGCAGTTGTCCTTCTTTCTCAAGTAGGAGGTTCACGCAACTGCCGTTTCACTGTGTTTCTTAGTGACAGCGATGAAAGTTCTGTGTCTCTTCTGCAGAATGTGAGCGCTTGCCTTCAGGTCCTTGGCCACGAAAATTAGCTGAGATTTTAATCTCAGCAGAATGTTCGCTTCCTGTAGAGACGATAGATTTAAATTACGTACTGTGAAAGGGAGTGCAAAAGCTGAGAAAAGTTAATGAGAACAGAGCCCATGTTCAGGTTTCCTGTTATCTAGCAATGCAAAGCGCGCATTAATTGAAGAATCTTGGACTTTGGAATTGGTCTTTTTTAATGAAATTTGAATATTTGGAATAAAGGGATCGGTGATTAGAAGCAGACTGAAGTGGGAAGTCATGTCGCAGTTTCCTTCGTAAATATGAAAGCTTTTATTACTCGACTCGCAGTTTTTACCTGCGTGTTGTTCAAAGAAAAGGCTCCTCCGTGCCGCCCTTCCCGTTCTGTCTGTTACTTCAGCTTCTTCGTCCTTTGGCAGAAGAGAGAACCAAGGAGTCTGGAAATAGAAATTCCAGGTTTGGAGTGATAGGGAGCCACGCCTTTAACTGTCAGAGGTCTCCATTTAGTTCCTGCAAAGTGTTTCTGTGGCCAGGTGCCAATCTCACTGTCTTTGAGTTCCAAGGGGCCCTTCTCAAGTACCGACTGTGAGGAAACTTCCCTGGAAGCGACCTGGAGAGGTCATGATGGATGACAGTGCAGGTGGCCGAGCAGTGCCACAGCAGGAAAGGGTGTCCCTGATGAGTAAGTGACGAGTAAGGCAGTGGCTGTTCAGGCATCCAGATCGGCCCGGAAAGATGGTTGGTAGCAGATAAGCTACCGTCAGAAGGTGCTGATATTACTGCCTTGGAATTTTTGGAAACAGATTTTGTGTCCAAAGGAAAAAACAAACAGGCAAATGAACAGACAGTAAAACAGAAAACAAGGAGGAAGTAGTTCCTTAACGCACAACATGAAAGGAAAATGAGTCAGAGATGAGTGCGTGCCTCGCGTGTTTTATTCTAACGTGGCAGATGGCCACTCTGTATTAACATCACTCACGGCATGAACCCACTGTGCTGGCGTCCCGCAGCGGACCCCACACTCACTAGGACGCCCTGCCGAGGCTTTTCCTACCAGGAGACCTCAGTTGACCCTGCTTACTCAGAGTGTATTACAAGTGTGCCCATCCCGCAACTAAATGTTAAATGCCATATATAAAAAGTCTTGCACGTTAATTTAAAGACCCAATGGAAAAACAGCTAAAGAATACATTTGGCAAATGAATGTCGAAATTGCTCTTGAAATATGAAAAAAATCCACTCTGACAAGCAAAGAATTTTAAATGAAAATAACACAGCAGCATTCTTTTCTGAGCCCTTTCAAGTGGCAAAGTAAAAACAAGAAGAATATACTCAGTGGTACCTGTTGAACTCAAGCGTGCAATCAGTGAACTGGGCCTTCTTGTAACCTTCTCACGGCCTTGTACATTGGTGGCCTTTCTGAAGGCTGATTTGGCAGTCCAGTTGACCCTTGAACGTCATGGGCTTGAAATGCACAGTCCACTTATATGCAGATCTTTTTCAGTAAATACCTGTAGGGTTTTGATCCGTAACTGGGAGTCCATGGGTGCAGATGGCATTGATCTATGCCATTTTATAGAGGGGACTTTGACATTTAAGGATTTTTGGTATCTGTGGGGGTCCTGGAACCACTTCCCTGTGGATACTGAGGGACAACTTAAATTTTTGGTTTGGTCCTGGACCTAACCCTGTTGTTCAAGGGTCAATTGTATATGCATTCAGAGCTTTGAATCTTCATCTCATTTCACTCATTCCGAAACATAAATATGATCATTTCTGTGCATTATAATCTTCTGTTGGGTCCCCCTTACTTAAAGCAGGGGTCAGCAAACATTTTCTCTGAAGGGATAGATAGTAAACAGTTTAGGGTCTGTGGGCCGCATGGACTCTATTTCAATTACTCAGCTCTGCCGCTGTGCACAAAACAGTAATTAGAGAACAGCTACGGGAGTGAGCAAGGCTGTGCCCCAATAGGACTTCATCTATATGTCTGTTGGCCCTCTGTGTGTCTTTGGAGAAATGGCTTTTCATGTCCTCTGCCCATTTTTATTGGATTATTTTTTGTAATTGAGTTGTATGCATTCCTTAGATATTTCACTTATATGTGGAAACTCTGAAAACCGAAACAAATGGGGAGGGGGAAGGAGGGATGGGTGATAAAGGTGAAGGGGAATACAATCAGTAATACTGTGAGAACTTCGAATGGTGACAGGTAATCATATTGTAAGGTATAAAAATGTGGAGTTCACGATATTGTACACCTCAACTAATATAACTCATATAACATTGTATACACAACGGTACTTAAATAAAACATTTAAAAAACAAAGAAGCTTTATTTAAAGACACTGACATTTGAATTTTATAGGGTTCTCACATCTCACTAAATATTATTCTTAGAATATTTTCCCAACCATTAAGCTGTAAAAATGATTCCTACCTCACTGGTAGTTCCAAAGCAAGTGGTGGGCTGGCTTTGGCCCTCTGTTCTAGTTTGCTGAGCTGTGGCCTGAAACGAAAAAGTCCAAAGCCCCAAATCTTGATTGCGACCTACCCAAGCGAGTCCTACACGTCCACTCCGCCTGCAGGTGTCCGCTTCCGTCTGCCTTTCTCTGTTCCTAGACGTCACCTCCACGCTCCCGTCCTGAGCGTACTGACTTAGAGACGAACTTTGTCTGAGCACAGAGTAGGTATTTCCTGATCGCCTAGTCTCCCCTAGGAACAGCAGAGAAGTGCTTCAGTTTTCTCTGCTACAGGACTAGGAAATAAAATCAAAAGGTAAATACCAGATGAAAGCAAGATTTTTGGTGTAATTTAGTGTGAATATATCTAATCGAGAAATTAAAAAACAAACAAACCACTAGATTGTCTCTGTTGTGATGGTGTTGGGACTGAAGATGGGGGAAGGTATTGGGTGACTGAGTTTGAGAGGATATCACCCAGGCAACAGGGAAACAGCGTAGAAAGGGGACTTTGGGCACATAAAGCCAGCTTTGCGTGGGGTTGATCTTGGTTATTTTTGGCTGGATTGGGATATTGAACAATAAACGGAAGCATTCCTGTTTTTTATGTTTTATGATTTTTGAAAATAGTTAATTCACTATAAAGAGAAAATGAAATTGGTCAGTTACCTTTCATGGTAGTGTTTCTAAAAATTTATGATGCTTTAATAAGTTCTGAAATATATTTTCACAAAGACAGTTGTATAAAGTAGTTTGCTAGTCTTGAAGCCAATAACCTATACTCCTAGAAAACCCATTTATGTGGAACTTAAGATAATAATGATAACAATGGTGGCTTGTAATATTTATTTTATATATATACATATACTACTTGAAAAGAAAATATCCTTGAGAAACTAAGCTTGCTATCACTAATCTAAAAGTAGCAAAATAACATTAATAGCCAATTGCTAATAACTAGTGAATGCTTCCTGTGTGTTAGGTGCTCTCTAAATGTTTTCTATTCAGAATCTTTCCCTGCCCCTAAATTTTAGTCATGGAACATTCCAAACAGATGCAAAAGGAAAACTGACCAGTATAGTGATCTGCCCGTGTCCACTCCCCAACTTCAACAATGAACAGTCCCTGGCCAAACTTACTTTATCTGCATGCCCACTGATCTGCCTCCCCCATGTTATTTTGAAAGAAATCCTAGACATTATATTACTTCATCCACAATATTTCTGTATGCATCTGTAAAAGATAAGGGCTCAGTGAACACAACTGTGATGCCATTAGCACACTTGAAAATAATTACAAGTTTCTTAGTATCAGATATGTTCAGTCGTCCAGTTGCCTCATGAAAGTTATAAATGCGTGTTGTACTTTTCCTTTGTAAAAATTAATTTGGGTTGGGATCCAAATAATTTCCATATATTATAAATAACTTTTACTTTATAGGTTCTATCTCTGTATCTCTCTATCTCTGTCTCTGTCTCTATCTTTTTTTTTTTTTAATCCTCACCCGAGGACATTCCTGCATTCATCTTCAGATAGAGCAAGAGGGAGAGAGGTGGGAAGAGAGAGAGAGAAACATGGACGTGAGAGAGACACATCGACTGGCTGCCACCCACACGACCCCAACCGGGGCCAGGGACAAACCGCAACAGAGGTACACGCCCTCAGCGGGAACCGAACCAGGGACTCTCTGGTCCACAGGTGGATGCTCTAACCGCTGAGCCAAACCGGCCAGGGCCTCTGTCTCTATCTTTCTATCTGTCTCTATCTCTTTCTCCCTCTCTTTTCCCACTCTTTTCTTGCAATGTATGCCTTGAAGAAGCTGGGTCATTTGTCCAGAGTCTGGATTTTGCTGGATCAACCCCATGGGCTCTGTCCTCTGACTTTCCTGTACGTTGCTAGTTATGTTTGGAGGCTTGATAAAATACGTCTAACACCTGTGGGAAGGGCAAAGAAGGCCTGTGGATGGGTTTAGTTCCTTCCATGGGGAGGCTTGTCTTCTGTTTTTGTGGTGTTTGCAAATGTTGTTAGCAAACTAGATCCACTTAGGGTTTCCAAAATTGTAATAGTCTAATTATAGCAACTTTTAAAATGTATTAGCTGGAAACTTCTATACAGAGAAATGTCTCCTCTTTTACAACTGTTTTCCCAAGTGGTATAATTTGTATAAATTATAAAAATCAGGATAAATGCTTCATTTCCCCTCCTGTGTTTACTAGTTTTTAAAATAATGAGTTAGTAAGCACACTCCAACTGTGATCAGGTAGTGTGATTATTTATTTGGAGGAGGTCATTGTGATCTCAGATTGTGCATGCACACATACAAACATACATGTATACATACATGAAACACACACCCTTAGTATATTTCAATTCACCGCAGTTATTTTCCTTATTGATGTTCATATCATCCTACTTGGACCAGTGGGAGCTTATTCAGGATGGCTCCCGAGTCCTTTCCAAGACACCTGTAGTGTTCTGTATGGTCCTTGTCATAGGATGTAGGATTCCAGCCTCATCTGTCCATTTTCAGTTCCGTATTTGTAAACAGCCATTTCTGCAAGAAGCCTTGGTTCTTTTTAGTGGGAATGATATTTGGACACCACAGTCTAGTCTGTAGGGGTCATCGTTGCTACTGGGATGGCTTTCTCAGTGGACGATACAGGCACGTTTTTAAAGATAAAAATTCACGATTTTTTATTGGTATTTCCAATTCAAATTCAGAACTACTTAAAGTTTTTACCTAACCTACTTTGATATCACAACCCTATCTTCCTTTTCCTACCCTAGGAATCCCAGTTCTCAGCAACACAAGGAACTGTGGAATTAGAGTATCACATAGATACTCAACTCCGTGAGGCCTTCTTGTGTCCCCCACAGTCTGGGAACAGCAATACGAGCCCTGCTGCCAGCGTGTGACAACAGAAGAGAGTGCACAACTGTTTTCTGGCCGTTTCCTTGGTCCTTACAGTATTTAGGGTGTTAGAGTATTCCTTTCAGGAATGTGTAGACAAATTGTGTTTTAAAGTTACATAGAATAGTTCCTCTATGTTTCACTCTGCCACCAAGTCGATATATATTTAAGACCATTTACTCTATTTTCATTGAAAACATTTGGCACTGCATTTACAAAATAATAACTAGGTTTTATAATTATGGAAAGTACACAGTGTCAAAGGTAAATATCCAGAGTGAGACAGATTGAAGCAAAGCTAACTTTTCCCCTTGACCCGTACACCCCATTCATTTTCCTTCTCTGCTACTATATGTAGATTTTTAAAAAGTGGGGTTTATTAATTTACTGTTTGTTTTAAAATACAGGCAAATACTTAAGTATATTCTTATATTTACCGACTTGGTGTGAGTGATAGTATACTGCAACCACTTTTCCTCATCTTGCTCCCTTGATTTCACAGTGTATCCTCTCACTCCTGTGGTAGAATATGGAGAGAGATTCTTCTCCATTGTGTGGGTAGCCTAGAGGGTATTCAGTCGGTCAGACTTCTGATGGACACACGGCTTGTTTCCTGTATTTGTTCCTACAGAGTCTTACAGTATGCAGCTCGGTGCATACACCCTTTATTTTTTATTTATTTACTTATTTTATTTATTTGTTTTTGTTAATCCTCACCCAAGGATATTTTTCCATTGATTTTTTTTTTTTTTTAGATAGATGGTAGGGAGGGAGGGAGAAAGAGAGAGGGAGAGAGAGAAACATCGATATGAGAGAGACAAAACAATTGGTTGCCTCCCGTACGACCCCGACCAGGGCCAGGGATCAAACCTGTAGCCCAGGTACATGCCCTTGACCAGGAACCGAATCCACGACTCTTTGGTCTATGGGCCGATGCTCTAACCGCTGAGCCAGACTGGCCAGGGCCCCCCTTAATTTAACTGTGGCTTTGTGACATCTGCCAGTTGGAATCATTCAGTAGAATGGCAAATGCGTATGTAATTCTGTTATACATCGCCAGATGCTCTTTCTTTTATCTTTTATTTTTAGTTAATCCTCACCTGAGGGTATTTTTCCATTGATTTTTAGATAGAGAGAGAGAGAAAAATCGATGTGAGAGAGACATCGATTGGTTGCCTCCGTCACGACCCCGACTGGGGCCAGGGATCAAACTTGCAACCCAGGTACGTGCCCTCGACTGGGAATCGAACCTGAGACCCTGCAGTCCGCGGGTTGATGCTCTAACCGGCCAGGGCTGCTCTTTCATTTTCCTTGCCTCTATCACGGTAGAGACTCCTTGCTTCTCACAGCTTGTCCACAGAGTACGTTCCCACACTTTTGCTTTGGGCACAGAAGTCGTTGAGAAGAGGTGTCTCATTGTTGCTCTGGTTTGATTTCTGTGTGCTGGTGAAGCAAGAGCTGCTTGCATTCTCTCTGTGTGACCTCTCTGGTCATCAGTCCATCCCGTTCTTCTGTCGGGTGCTTGGTGCTCACTCCCCTCTGTGTAGGAGCTCTTCATATAGTAGAGATTTTAAAACTTGGTGATAAAAATGAAAAAATGTTTTTTCTAGCTTGTCATTTGCCTTTTAGTTTACTCCGGTCACCTTCTGTCATGCAAAAGTTTTATTTTAATTTTTACATTACCAGATTTATCTGATTTCTTACTGTGCTCTGATTCGCATCATAGTTAGCAAAGTTTCCCTTACTTTCAGGTTGTAAAGGAATTCACTTCTAGTTTATAGCTTTAAATTCTTACATTTAAATATCTTATCCATTTGGAATTTATCCTAGAGTATGATGTGAGGAAAGAATCCAATTGTATTTATTTTTTTCATATGCCTGTTTAGTTAGCCCAATACAACTTATTGAATAGTCCATCTCTTACCCAACGATTGGTATGCTGTCTTTACATATTAACTTCACCTCTGCAGTTGGGTCCATTTCTGGATTTTCTATTATGTCCCATTGTTCTGTGACAATCTATGTACTGGTACTAGACTGTTTGAATTCTAGCAGCTTCATAATGTGTTTTAATATTGGCAGGGCTACTTCTTTGCCCTCACCAGCTCATTCATCTTCTTTTGTGTGGTGTTATTTGCCATTCTTGCTTATTTGTGTTTCCAGATGATCTTCATAATCAACTTATACAAAGCTTTTTGTTAGAGAACATGTGTATGGAATGGTAATGGATAAACAGAAAAATAAGTACCAACAATAAAAACAAAACAAACCGAAACAAAATAAATATCAACTCCATGGTGAGCAAAGTTGTACAAGAAAGAGGACGTGTCTGTAATATTTGATAATAGTAATATTATTAAGGGCGAAACTGACAGATTTAGATATAAATACGTCGGGAGACTGCAGGGAGGGCAGGACTGTGTGGGAGTAGTTGGAGTGGGTGGTGGTATAAGAGGTAAATCCTCAGGTTCTGTAGCAGGAAGTCAATAGGTATAGTTACTCTAAAATTGAAAAATGAAAAATAGACGTATTTGTTGCTTAGAGATAGAAAAGGAAATGACGAAAGAAACAGGTAAGAGAGTAGAAACAGTTGCTGCTGGCCCTGGCTGGGTGGCTCAGTTGATTGGAGCGTCATCCCAAATGCCAGAAGGTGGCAGGTTCAGTCCCCAGACAGGGCACATTTGGGAGATAACCGACCCATGTTTCTCTCATACATCAATGTTTCTCTCTCTCCCTCTCCCTTCCTCTCTCTCGCAAATCAATAACCATATCCTCGGGTGAGGATTCAAAAGAAAAAAGAGCCCTGGCTGGTTTGGCTCAGCGGTTAGAGCATCGGCCCGCGGACCAGAGAGTCCCGGGTTTGGTTCCCACTAAGGGCACGGACCTTGGTTGCAGTTTGTCCCTGGCCCCGGTTGGGGTCGTGTGGGTGGCAACCACTCGATGTATCTCTTTCACATCGATGTTTCTCTCTCCCTTCCTCCCTTTCTTCCTCCCGCTCTATCTGAAGATAAATGCAAAAAAAAAACAAAAACAAAGAATGTAGCTGCTGCTGGAGAACTGGAACAGAGTGCATGGAAGGGTCAGGGGCTGCTCATTGTTAAACTAAGTTCTGTAGAGTCCTTTGACTTTTTAACTCCATAAATGTGTGGCACTGTTAAAGTACATTTCTAAAAGACCAGGCAGGGCCAGAGCCAAGTGTGTGGTAAGTGCAACACGATGAGATGGTATTGCCAGCATCCTGAGTCCTCATCAGTGTCAACACCAATAAGCATTTTTAAAAGGATTTGGAGTAGACAGGTTAAGATCATAATCACAACTAGTTTAAACTGGAAGTCGAATGGTGTTTCAGTCGAGCAAATATGGATGGGTTGATAAAACCAAGGAAATGGATGCTATTTATCCAAATTAAATTTCTGTTTATTTTTTTTATCCTCACCTGAGGACATTTTTTCATTTTTTTTGTCCAGATAGAGTGGGAGGGAGAGAGAGGAAGAGAGAGAGAGAGAGAAACATCGATGTGAAAGGGACACATCGAGTGGCTGCCACCCGCATGACCAACCAGGGCCGGGGACAAACTGCAACCCAAGTACATGCCCTTAGCAGGATCCGAACCCGGGTCTCTCTGGACCGCAGGCCGACGCTCTAACCGCTGAGCCAAACCAGCCATGGCTAAATTTCTGTTTAAATGAAATGTTGTTGATGTGTCAACTGCTAATTAAATTAGCACCCCAGGGAGGGCATGAGAAGCTATTTATTGTGAATGCATCTTAAAAGTGAAAATATTGTGCTGTGGGTCAGTATGGTAACAGCTTTAATTTGCCAAAGAGTCAGGAACAGTGGCAAATCGACTCCGTACTCTGAAAATCCGTATGGTGCTCAAGTGTGTAATGAGAATGTCTGTAATTACAAAACCCATTGTTTCCTTTGGAGAGAGGGGGAGATCACTGGCTGGTCAACAGTCACCTTCAAATCCGCCCCCCCCATGCAATATACAATGTCATTATGAGGTTTGGGTTTTTGGGGTGGAGGGTGGTGAGAAGGGGGATAAAAAAAGCATAGACCAGTATAAAACTCCTGGAAACCACTAATTTTTAAGCAGTTCATATTTAAAACTTCACATCTTGGATAAATTCTTCTTTTCTTCACTTCTTTTCTCATTTATCAGAAGTCATGGTAAAGCTGAGGCCGAGCTGGGCACGGAGAGCTGTGCGCGCATGAGCGTGTGGCTGAGTTTTGAATGTGGGGGAGGGCCTGGGCTGCGGTCCCAAGCGCTGCGCCCCCCCAGCGCTGCGCCTATCCCTGGCCTTCCTGGTATTTGAGCACAGGAGAGGGAGCTGAGCGTTGAGTCCCTGCAGGCCAGGATGCCGATTTTGTCTCCCTTCCATCCTCCCAACTCTTTTGGCCCCTTCATCCATATCCGTTGGCCTTCACTATTCATGTGATCAGGGCTATTAAAATGAACGTTCTGGAAATGGATGTTTATTTTTAGGGCCACCGCTGGGTTTGAACTTTCCTTTCTGGGCTGGCCTCGGGAATCCTTTCAAAACACACATGTAGGTTTGGGGGTAGTTTGACACCTCGGTGCCTTGGATCCGAGCGAGGAATTATGGCTGCGAAGTAAATACGCGCCTTGTTGGAAGTTTGAGTTTGGAGGTGATTCCGTAACAAATGAATTCACAAAGGTGACCCAGCAGCGAAGCAGATGCTGGAATCTGGGCAGAATTGGAGGTTCTGAATACAATGTCAAATTAGTAAATAAAAAAATGACAGAATGAACTTGAAAGTGGGTGGCTAGGACACATGAGCTCGGTCCCCGATGCCACCTTCATGATTTCAAGGTGCAGGGTTCCAAAGGTATGGTTTGTAAAGTATCGTCCAAGCCCCAAGCAGGGGCTCATCCTGAGAGATCCGTTCTTTTAAAAGGGAGAGATTTTTCTTTGTTTTGTAGTTTCTGAGTCTGCGAAACCAAGGTGGGGAATCTGGGCTCTGGTCCCCCCACCGTCCTCACCCCATCTGAATTCAGTGTTTCTCTAGGACCGATTCCACAGGGAGGTAAACTCCAGGGCAGAGGGGCTGCTTCAAAGCAAATGAGGCCCTTAATTTATCATAAAAAAGAAGACTGGTTGTTAAGGTTTTATTGGATTACAATAAAGGCTCCTAGCGCTGGGAGTCTGTGGTTTGATTCCCGGCATCACTGGGGGAGCTTGAAATCATAACCACAGATTATAGCAATGAGCTTCCAAATTTCCATATCCCAAGCAAAGATGCTGCTTTCCTGGAGCGAATGTGGAATTACATGCTCTGTGATTTTAGGATGTGTATTGGAAAATTTTCTGTTTGGATATCACTTCAGGAGGGCTGTGATTCTCCAATCACCTCTGTGGTTACAGCTTCAATGTTCTTAAAAAAGGAAAGGGGAGGGAGAAAAAAAAGATAAAACAAAACAAAAGATGATTGTTGTGACTCCGTCCATTCTGTGCTCTTGTGCAGCTTGAAGGTTTTCATTAATTTTTTTCTTTCCCTGAGTTCAGTAAAAGTTCTTATAAGGTCACCCCAGGTTGTAGCAGCGACATGTGCAGTCCTAGGTCTCCCTGTCTTCCAGACTTCCTGCTGGAAGTTGTATTCTAGCAGCTAAACAGACTCTACCGTGTACCGTCTTCGATGTAAATTGCATGTACATATATGTATATATACATGTAGTACTATTTGCATATTTTTTTCCATTTTTAATCTTTTTGGTGCAGACAGCCCATATTGGACCATGTTGGAATGAAAGAATAAGTCAAGGATGTAAATAGATACATTTGATTTTTCTTCCTGTAAGAAGGAACTGGTAAAGAAACACAGTGTCAGCCTGAGTTCCTGTCTTTCTCACACCCATGGGTGCACAGACCTGTGTTCAGTGAAACAGAGACAGAACCTGTACCATGTGTGTCTGCATTGACCACACTGTGTGAAACCCCGGGTTGCACTTGTCTTCCTCCATCCGGGCTCTGAGTGGTCCCCAAATTACAGGAAGCCGTGGCCTACTTTCCTTTTTTTTTTTTTTTTTGATTCTTCAATTGCAGTTGACATATGATACTATATTCGTGTCAGGTGTACACAGTTGGGGAGAAAAGCTTTGATCTGCAGGTCAGCGCCTGGAGGAAGGGGAGGTCATCTGTCTTCTGGCCTGTTGAAGTTTGGGTCCTCTCCCTCCACTTCGGCATGGGAGCAGATCACTGGGCGTTTCCTCTGTGCTGGCGGAGAGGTTCGTCCCTAAAACGTATACTTCACAGAGGATGAAGACTTAAGCCATGAAGATGTATGTCATCTCAGAGAAGTGGAAATCCAGACATGAGGTCCTGGGGGTCCTTTCATTGGTGGCTCGATAACGTTATCGAGGACTTGGGCTGATTTGGATTTTTGTTCCCAAATATCCATTCTCTCTCTGTAACAGGACTGCACACCTCTGCCCATGGTCACGTGACTTTCCCACCCCCATGGGAAGAGTAGGCTCCACTCCCCCGCCTCCTTCCACCATCCCGCCCTCCTCACTGACTGTGGGCTTGGCCCACACCGAGCTCTGGCCAGTGGTGAGAGCGCCGCCGGACACGTGGACGCAGGGACACGCATGGACTGGGTTGGCTCCTGGCTCTGTGCAGGGTGCTCCCTTCTGCCAGGAGAGCAGCAGGTCCTCACAGCCGCTGCTCCTTCGCTGGGTCTGGAACGAAAAGACACTTGGGGTTGACCAGGGCCCAGCAGTCCCGCAGCCCTCATCTGACAAAGGGAAATAAATATGTGTGGCCCGAAGCCACTAACACATTGGAGCTGTTTATTGCCACAGGAAAAAATGACTAATTTTAGAACCCAGTGTCCTTCCCTTTCTCCATGCCTGTCCCTGCCAATGAAGGCAGCTTTCTAAAGCTAGTGTTCCTTGTGGTCGGAGAGTGGCCTCAGCAGCTCCTAGCATCACCTCCAGATGTGACCACAGCTGGAGGCCAAGGAGGGGCCATCTCACTCTGTGTTTCCTTAAAAGAAGAGACACGTTTTGCAGAAGCTCCATGGGTGACCTCTTCCGGTGTCTCCCTGATCAGAAATGGGTCACAGGCTCCCTTCTAAATGTCGTCACTGGCAAGGAAAGCAGTACTGCTGCAAGTGACCTGTGTCCATCAGGACTGTCCTCCCTCCTCGGCTGGGTTAGCTGGCCCGCGTTTGAACCATG